>OZ020305.1:55781009-56423343 GCA_963971305.1 Arcuatula senhousia
AAACAGTGTAAAACATGTATAACAATAATGATGGTATTTCGTTCAGCAATTGATCAGTTTTGTCTTAATTCAAACCCTTTAATTATGAATTTACCCAAGTTCTTAATATAAGCAAATCTTCATTGCTAGTTAACTTTGCTTTTGAAACTTCTCTAATACACAGTTGCAAATTGGTAATTTGTAAAAATAACTAAAACATAACGTTAGAACAAGTGATGATCACGGGGTGATGATACTGAAGATTAAAACATCCCAAAGTCTACCAGAGTTTTTAAATCAACCTTTCTGGCCTCAATTGTTCTGAGAACAAAAATACTTTTCTATTAATTGGCTTATTTACTTTTAAACTGGAAAGTATAAATTTTAAAATTATCAAAAGAGAATTACATGTAACCAAAAATCTATCAGTTAGGGTCTTGAGGGTCCAATTGAATTCAAGGATAAGGACTTTCCATACATCTTTGGTTTTTTTTTCAAGAGAGTGTTCCTCCTTTCCTTCTGTTGTAATGCTGTCCCTTTGATGTTTTTTTTTTCTGTAGTAATGCTTTCTCAATCGCCAATCGCGCAATGATAAGACTCACGCTCTCAAATATGTTGACATCAATTTCTGTTCATTCTATAAAAAATATAACTGTAACCTTATGCTTACGAGGTATGTTTGGGAAAAAAATCGACGTCTTTTTTTTTGTATTTTTATTCATCTTTTTAATTGAGAAACAAAGACAAAAGTATAAATTTCACAAAAATGGTTATCGCCTTAATATTCTTATTTTGTCCATCTGTTGAAAAATAGAAAATTAAAAAAGAATCCTTTGAAATGAAGAGTTGGTTGATTGACCAATCATTCGTGTCTTTGATTAACTTGACGCCGTGATTAGATGACAAAGTGGAACTTGTTAGATCCCACTCAAGCCAATCAAGAACTCTTTCGGGACGCCTATTTTAAGGTGAACATTTTTTGGCTAATTAGAGTAATTAGATGAGCACGGGTCATGTTTTTGAGGATGTTTACTAAATGTCATTAAACAACCATATAAGTCTTGATCCGGCTTCTCGATTCCATCATTCGATTTTTAGAATCAGTTTAACACAACTCGAGAAATATGCTTCCACTACCATTGTTTTCTGACATTAATGAGATGGATACCATTCCAGCATCATTTAAATCACTCAAGTTTGATGAAACTCCAGTCAAATCAAATGATATCTTGTCCGTGGTTACTCCAGATATCAAGAGAAGACTATTTTTCGATGCTGAAATTGAATTAACAGTTAGAGCAACAAGGTCAGTTACAACTCCCGCCAAACGAAAGAGAGAAATGAAACCAACGATAATCTTCAAGAAGACAAAAAGCTCTGACGACGTAAAGTGTATAGTAAACAAGCTGACGGAGGACAAGAGTTTACTTGCTATAATGGGAACGGAACATATGCCTTACCAACTGTTTCTGGAAAGCACCAAGATTTGAAGAGCATTAGCCCTGGAACAATGGCCGACGTTCTGGAAGGAAGGTACAATGACGTCATCGACAGTCACAGAATCATTGACTGCAGGTACCCGTACGAGTATGACGGAGGTCACATCAGAGGAGCAGAGAACATGTACCTACACGAACAGATTTTATCTCTCCTCCATCAGCCGTCGACAGGAAGACAGATTCTAATCTTCCATTGTGAGTTCTCGTCTGAAAGGGGACCAAAAATGTTACGTTTCCTAAGAAGCAAAGACCGAGAACTCAACAAAGAAAACTACCCACAGCTGAACTTCCCAGAGGTGTACCTACTGGAAGGAGGATACAAGGCGTTCTTCACGGCAGGATGTACTACTCATTGTTACCCAGACAGCTACCGTCCAATGCTTCAGTCCGAATTCTCGTCTGACCTACGTCACTTCAGGACAAAGTCAAAGACATTTACTGCTGGCGAAAAAAGAAAATTTGCAAGAAAGGCTATGCGATTATAATATGGAAAATTAGACTTATAAAGACTAGTGCTCTTATTGCGTGACTGTGATGTGTTTAACAGTGCTATTTTAAACTTATGTTGTTAGTTTTTTTTATTATGGTTTTTAACTTGTTATTGTTGAGTTTAAGCTTTATAAATAAACTTCATATGATATAAATCTTGATGTTTTAATGCTAGAATTCGAACCACAAATAATCAGAGGTTTAACTTACAGACTTTTACCCATCGTTTTTTTTTCTTGTTTTGTCTTTTCTGTTTAGACATAAAAGATTGGTCATCCACGTATTGTACTTTCTTGTAAGTTCTAGTACTTTTTATTTATTGATGTCATCTAAGCAAACTGAATTTTCGAGAAAATACCCCCAAAAACATTCGAAGTCTAAAAGAAGGAAAACCAGAAAACAAACAAAATAAAGGAACAAATCATTATCAAACACATTCAAATAACAAAACGAATCGCATGTGTATAAACTACTTATAAATCAACGAAAAAAAAAAACCTACAAAACACTGTTTTATGGGTATCTTTGAAAAAAAAGACATGAAAAACCAACTCGCACAATCACATATGCCGTTTGTTTTCGCGAGGTTATAATTTTTGCTATATTCGCGACCATTAAAGAGTAAAGAAGCCAAAGTTTTTAACATTTATAAAATGAATGGATTTAAAAACTTATGTCCCACTTATAGTACTTATTTTTAACCTAGAGTTACTCTAGGTTAGAAATAAGTACTAACGATGACCATATTGTTACAGTAGCCATCTACAAATTACTCTATTTCTGTATAACATTTAACAGGGATTACCAATTATTAGGTCTCCCGAAAATAACAGAATTAGCAGCTTGCTTTACTTTAACATCTATTTCGTGGGTCGGTTTATACCGTTGTTTGTAGACTTTTTCGGTCTGTCAGAAGTACTCTCATTTACAGAATGGTATTCTCCTAATAACTTTTTTTATGTTTTACTACTTGGCTATTCTTAAATTAAGATGTTGTACTGTCAGATTTTCCCATATCTGAAACAATTTCCCTAAGTAAGTCATCTTATCTACATATATATAACCTATAAATGATGCAGCACGTTGCACCTTTATATCCAAAATCTACCGCTTCATACATCATAAATGTATTTTGTAACTGTCTCTTTTCTTTCATAATCCGTGTCCTTGTCCCCATTATCATATCTGTTTCATATGAATTATGAGATACCGTATTTCCTCTCTCTGGTTAGCCAGGATTTGGTACAAAGTTAAAATGAATTGGCAAATAATGCACATGTTAGAAACAACTGTGTTCTAAGACTAAGTAAACCATCTTATCATTTAAAATGTTGAAGAAAAACACATTTTGAGAATTAAGTTAATTTGATCTTAATATATTTAACTTTCACAAGTGAAGAAAAGTACTTCCTCTTCATGATGCAACCAAAATATATATTTCTAGAGCATTATATGCAATATCAGTCCGGTTTTCATCCCTTTTAGGCTCCGATATAATACATGTATATATTTGGGACCAACTATTCATCTTGATTTTTGGTTTTGGTTTTGGCCATTTTTAGCTCACCTGGCCAAAGGCCATGTGAGCTATTGCCGTCACTTGGCGTCCGTCGTCGTCGTCGTCCGTCGTCGTCGTCCGTCGTCGTCGTCGTCCGTCGTCGTCGTCCGTCGTCGTTAACTTTTCTTCAAACTTCTTCTCCTCTGAAACCTCTGCACAGATTCAAACCAAATTTGGTCTGGTGGTACTTTAGGGTATCCCCCACAGAACTGATGTGGGGATTTTTGATTCGTCGAAAAACATGGCCGCCGTTGCTAAAAATAGACCAAGGGGGTCAGACTACTGTCTTTGGCTTGTAAATCAAAAAGTATTAGAGATAGATGAAATCTGATGCCACCGTACTGCTTCACCATCAAAAGTTGTACAAAAGTCTCCGTTTGGTCCAAGTTGTCAGATGACCCCTTAGAGGGGTTACAGCCCCTTAAAGGTGAAAAATAGTGTTTTTTCATGTTTTTGTCCTATAGTATGAAAACTATTGCAGATAGAGAAAAGCTGTTGCTTGCTTAAATGTTCAGCTCATTTAGCTCTAAAAAAGTCTCCATAGGGTCGAAGTTGTCAGATGACCCCTTATAGGGGTTACAGCCCCTTAAAGGTGAAAAATAGCGTCTTTTTCATGTTTTTACCCTATAGTATGAAAACTATTGCAGATAGAGAAAAGCTGTTGCTAGCTTAAATGTTCAGCTTATTTAGCTCTACAAAAGTCTTCAAGGGTCGAAGTTGTCAGATGACCCCTTATAGGAGTTACGGCCCCTGAAATAATGTTTTTTCATGTTTTTGGCCTATGGAATGAAAACCATTGCAGATAGAGAGAAGCTGTTGCTTGCTTAAATGTTCAGCTAATTTAGCTGTACAAAAGTCTCCATAGGGTTGAAGTTGTCAGATGACCCCTTATAGGGGTTACTGCCCCTAAAATAATGTTTTTTCATGTTTTTTGCCTATAGAAAGAAAGCTATAGCAGATAGAGAAAAGCTGTTGCTTGCTTAAATGTTTAGTTCATTTAGCTCTACAAAAGTTTCAATAGGATCGAAATTGTCAGATGACCCTTATTAGGGGTTACGGCCCCTAAAATAACCTTTTTCATGTTTTTGGCCTTTAGAATGAAAACTATAGCAGATAGAGGAAAGCTGTTGCTTGCTTAAATGTTCAGCGCATAAAGCTCTTCAATATCTCCATAGGGTCGAAGTTGTCAGATGACTCCTTATAGGGGTTACGGCCCCTAAAATAATGTTTTTTTGTGTTTTTGGCCTATAGAATGAAAACTATAGTAGATAAAGAAAAACTGTTGCTTGCTTAAATGTTCAGCTCATTTAGCTCTACAAAATGTAGGGTTGACATCAAGACCAGGTGAGCGATTTAGGCTCCTGGGATCCTCTTGTCTTTTTTTTTACCGTATTTTGAATCTTATTTCAGATGAGAAAAAATATTTTGGCAGTAGAGGTCAAAAAGGAAAAAAAATACCGAAGAAGGATTTCCGCCATATGAAATAATGATAAGAACAATAAAACAAATGTCAAGACACCTAAAAAAAGATATAAAATTTTTCCCGCGCTCTGGCGGAACTACGAACCTAGGCTCCCCTTACACGTTAAATGGTCGGTCCCTTACCAGTATCAGCCCATTTTCATCCCCTATATAAGATCTGATAAAGCTTCATGCAGGAGGTAGAATTCTTTGCAGATACTGGTAAAGAAACACTGGGAATAAAACTTTAATTCATTGTTCATTTAACTTGGCAGATCGGTGTTTTTAATAACTCGTCACATTACAAATATGAATAGATACAGTATCGTGCTCAAATCTTCTTGTTTCATAAATATATGTATTTAAATACTTTAAATCGGTGCTTATATCTGATAAATAACTTTAAACAGTGGAGACGTTCTATTGGGACCTTGTTGTTTCGGGCCATTTTAAGCAAACCTTTGACTTTTCGATGTTTGTGGACAAAATAAGGTTGAAACTTGGAAGACTGTATGGATTTTAACGTATTTTTAGAGTTAGAAAATGCATATAACCATGGAAACTTTACAGTCACTTAAGATTGACTCTGTGCCCGCGCCGTTGCTTCGCGGCCATCCCAATGGTCATAAACTGCGCTTCACACAAGGAGGAAAGTCGCCATATGGTCTAGAAAGATCAAAGACTTTAGGCGTGCCATTCGCTCGAGAGGCATCATTTGAATTAGAAAGGACTCAAGGAAAATCAAAATATTTGATAAATATACCAACAAGTTTCGTTAGGAAACAAAGAAGTGGGACAAAGTATACAGAAAAAAGTTTTAGCAAAGGCTCGACATCTTTGCCAAATATAACATCTCCGCCGCCTCGGACACCGAATCCGCCACCAAGACCTTCATCAAATAAGAACATTACAATTATTGCTGGCGAATCTTATGTTCGAACTTCATTCAGAAGACCAGTAGCTCTAAGACCAGCAACTCCAATGAACATGTCGACAGAAAAAGAACGATGGATTGCAAAATGGATCGAAAATACAAACAGGGCTCTCGAAACATGTGAAACACCTTTGGATATTCTACCTATTATCAATGAATAGTTTCGGATACATTTGTTACATGTACATGAATTCGGATTTATTACGACTTCATGAACTTGAAAGGTGCTAAAATTGTTAAGAAAATTGGAATATTTGCATAATTTTAGAGTGATTTAAATTTATTCTTGCAAATAATATGTAAATATACTGAATTTATGGATACTGCTAATTGCTTGTGCAAATATAACTAATTTTTGTTCTCGACAAAGGATAAAATTACCATTTTAAAGTGGTATACAATTTCAAAACCTCGAGATCAAGTCTTTCTTTAAATCAAATGGTAAATACATAAATTTTATTTAAACCTTATTATGATTTAATTTAGTTACAAGATATTTCAATTAAAATGACTTAACTGGTGTCAAAGTATTTGCTTGTAGTATGTTCGCTTTATTACGACCAGCATTTGAAAAAAGTTCAATTGAAATGCAGAAAACGGGTGTCCATAATCTTTGAAAAGTAGGAAAAGTTAACTCAACATCAAGTATAAACGAAGCATAAGAAAACAAGGAGAAACTGACTATTTTCCCTTGAAGATTAATTTTCAAAATTTTATTGTTGTAATTCCTACAATATTATAGCTTCATCAACACGATCGAGTTAGTATGGAATTTCTAACATCGATGGAAATAAATTTGATTATTTTAATGGCGAGGCTTGCCGAGCGATTAAAATGTCAAATTTATTTCCTGAGAACTAAGTTGTAGAAAGCTTATCTCGTATGTCTACAGGTAAAAAAAAATGCAAAAGGTTGCTCATTAATTGCACGTGCAATTACGCTGATAATAAAATTTTCTCAACAGGTGAGAAATATAGCTTCTACTACGCGATCGAGTTGATTATGGAATTTCTAACATCGAGAGAAATTTTGATTATTTTAATGGCGAGGCTTGCCGAGCGATTAAAATGTCAAATTTATTTCTGGAGATGTTAGAATCATCGAGAATTAAGTTGTAGAAGGTTTTTCTCTAATGTCTACAGGTAAGAAATTGCAAAAAGTCGCTCATTAATTACACGTGCAATTACGCTGAGAACAAATTTCTCTCTAGAGGTGAGAAATATTTTTTTCACAACTGGTTGAGAGGTTGATAAATCGGATGAAAATTAGAGAAATATTTTTCCACAACTGCATGGTTGAGAGGTTGATAAATCAGATAAAAATTAGAGAAACCTAAACAACTACCTGTAGCGGTTGCCATGCATACAAACTTAAGTGTTCGGCAATCTCAGGAAGTAGATGGCCTAGGAGCATAAATCGCTATATACGTGACCATAACATGTAGTAAAGCTAGTAGCTTTGAAAACCGAAGAAAATTTTGTATCTATGTCCACTGTGTGTACAAACCTAAGTATTCAACAAACAGGAAGTAGATGACCTAGGAGCATTCAATTTCTATACACCATTTTTTACTATGAAAGAAGCAAAGAGGCACCATTGAGCAGTCCGAAGGGGCAAGAACAAAACCGGGAAAAAACACGAACAAGAACAGCACAAGGAAACACAAAACACAAAATCAACGAAACAGTAATCAACAACGCAAACTGAAATCGTAACAAGATTGAACTCAGGTGCTCCGGAAGAGTAAACTGTTCCTGTCTGCTATAGCACACCCGTCGCACTGCTTATTCCCAATTCAGTGTGTCAATTCCGGTAAAGGAAGACAAAACAAAACTCTTTGATAAACCGACATCTGCACTCGTCTGAGAGATTGAAATCCCATATTTGTCTACGAATGCATGGTGTCTACCGTAAAAATTTCTTAAGTCAAGACATCAACCGAGAAGAAATAACCCCGTGTTACATGGTGTTATCAATATCTGTGTCAAACGTGACGCTCTGTCAAGGAAATCGATGTAATTCCCGCAAGCTCTCAGAGTAACGAATCAATTGTGTCGATACGAAAACTCCATTATATATATTATAAATCTAGATGCTACAGTTGCTTAGAAATCTGGGACGGAAATTTTGTTACGGACATGAGAACGACCGAACAAATAAACGGACTGACAAGGGTAAAACAATATAATTATTTCTGAGTTATAACAGATCAAGTGTACACACACGAAATGTATTGTATTTTGTGTTGCAACAAGCAGGAACTTTAATCCATTCGGTTTCATTTTTTCTGAAGTTTTCGTTACTGCATGGTTGAAGATCATCAACTTTTTGTGTTTTGCATTTTTGACCGCATAGTAGTTTCCTTATGCAGTGTTTTCAGGTTTTGTCTGTGTTTTTATGGGTTTTAAAATTCAGGAGTCCCTTTTAGTATTTCTTTATTTTCTTTGTTTTAATAGAATATTTGTACTAGTATGTTGCACTATCGATGTTGCACCAAATCCATAATGAATACCAAATGCCGGATAATATAACATACATGTGACGGATCCGTGATGACAAAGCTGGAGATTCTGATTTTTTTGGCTGGAGATTGGACCAAAAAGCGGGAGATCTTCAACCTTATTAAAATTGCATTTCAATGTCAATTGGGAGCACTAGCATGTGTCAAATATACGTGGTTTCACTGATTAATCTCAAAGTGTTTATACAATCATCAGGTCAATTATGGCAATAAACCTTTAATAAACACTTTTACCTGTTAAATAAACGTCTACCTAATTGACAAACCCATAAAACATAGGAAATGTTTTATGACTGAACAATTAAAATGTCTATAAAACTAAAATTTTGTCATGTCTTCAAAAAGCGGGAGATTACACAAAAAGTCGGGAGAACGGGAGATGGATCAAAAAGTCGGGAGATTTCATCTCCCGACGGGAGAATCACATGTATGAATATAAACAAAATATGAATTTATATCACCCCTTTTGAAATTATTTGGTTTATTTGCCAACAATGCTTAAATCCTAAAAATCTTAAATCACAAAGCTTAAATCTAGACTACAAAAGTTAGTTTCTGTACATCGTCATTGTGCATCTCGGCAAAGCTGCTCTGTAGCTCCTACTATTAGCCTTGTGCAACCATCGTGTATCGAACATATAAACCATAAAAGTAGCCTCTTGGGGTGATCCTTATAGTTGTTCCTTTGTCAACTGGTGTACAGACATCTTTACCTAATCAAAACAAAACAAACTTTGGTTAAAATCTTAAGGGATAGATTTAAAGCAACTATTACTAGCATAGACCTGTATATTAGATATTTATATTTTGTTCTCCACCCAATAATGGTACAGAATATGCGAGTTTTCTTGTAAAATATCTATCAGGACAATTACGTGAATGATGAACAATATCTTTCTTTACAATATCGGTTACAATGACTTAAGTATGATATAACCAACAAGTACATACACGATGATCCATCTCTGTTACATGCACAAATATGTCACTAACACAGAAAAAGTTATACGATCCATTTAGACATGGAGATAGATGCATTGTAAACTATTGTTGTTTTTGTGATCCTATTTAACCGTAAAGTCCCTGAGGCGTTGGTATGAAGCAGGAAACTGAGATTTCCTTAACAATTTCTTTATCTATAGCTTTTGGCAGTCCAGTCATTTCAATAGTTTTGATAGTATCAATTTTTACCTTTGCTTGGAGTTCCTATCAGCTCTAACTTTTCATCGTTCATCCTATACGCTGTAAATTTCTCGAGTCCCTTTGGTGCTCGTGAGTTGATGCAGAATTCTTTAGGACCAGCTACATTGAAGTCCAGATTAAGATGCTTTTTCGTTAAGCTCCAACGAATTTGTCCTTTCTTGCATTCCTCGCCAATTGTAATATTATGGGCATCAAATCTACAAATGAAAACGGACACTTTAAATCTAATTCCCTTTTTTTGACTAACATAACATTTAAGTTCGATGAGCTCTTTTAATCGATGGGTGACGTTGTCCGTATATATGTACAACTTTTCGTTTTTTTTCAAAAACCCGTATTCTCTGTAACAGCTAAAGGTTGTTTTTTTAATTCAAACTTTGCAGAGCGTGCTAATTTTGAACAGTTGTGATAGTTATTGTAAAGTTTATAACTTGTTAAAAAAACAACGGATGTGAGTGATAGCAACGAACAACGGGTATGAGTGATAACATAACATCGAACTACGAATGTGAGTGATAACTTCGAACAACGGGTGTGAGTGATAACATCGAACTACGAATGTGAGTGATAACTTCGAACAACGGGTATGAGTGATAATTTCTACGAACAGCAAGTGTGAGTAATAACAGCGAACAACATGTGTTTGATAACATCGAACTACGAATGTGAGTGATAACTTCGATCGAACAATGGGTGTGAGTGATAACATCGAACAACGTGTGTAAGTAATTACATCGAACAACGAGTGTGAGTGATAACTTCGATCGAACAACGGGTGTGAGTGATTACAACGAACAACGGGTGTGTGTGATAACATAAAACTACGAATGTGAGTGATAACTTCAAACAACGGGTATGAGTGATAATTTCTTTGCACAACGAGTGTGAGTGATAACGAACAACGGGTGTGAGTGATACCGAAAAACGGATGTGAGTGATAACAACAAACAACGAGTGTAAGTGATAACAATGAATAAGTGTGAATGATAACAACGTTCAAATCATTACCCAAATTTATCTCGATTTTACGGATAAGAACGTAGACATTAACAAACAAGCAACAGATAAGGAATATTGGAAGAAAAACACAAAGCTGGGTAACGGACAAGTTTTATTTTTTAGAAACAATTATCGATTCAATAAAGGGTTTTTTGTTTTAAACCTTGCGGAGATAATGTAAGAGTACCATGAAATATTTGGTCGGGGAAAACGACTACATGTACTTACCCAGTAATTCGTTCCCTGCAAGGAAGTCCTTTCAAGAAATCCTTAACAATGTTTTTCGCTTGTCCCAGCTTTTCTCGCTTTATTACCAATGGTTCACCTTGTACATACGCTACAAAACACAAAATTTCTATTACATTCAAAATCAACTTCATGATTTCTAGACGCGGTTTGAACTGAACAAAATCTTAGATAACTTTGTAGAAAATAACAAACATCACTTGTATAGTATCAGTAAAAGAAAAACATGGTCTTTTAACGTCATTTCTTCTTGTTTTCATCAATGTTAAGCATGTTCCCTTTGACATGAAACATCTTAAACATTGTAATACCTCCTGGGGAATTTTCGGTTGTTATTTTTAATAACTTTACACAGTGAAGGTTTGTGAACCTATGCTTACAATAATATGATTAAGGCCCTGCCTTTTAAGCGAGCATCGAAAATCTATATACCTTTTAAAAATAAATCCATGTGCTCGACCGGCTAAGTTTAACGTAGAGAGGGAACTTTTAAAAAAGGAATTAAATAGTAGCAAAGTCTGACCAAACCCAACCCAAATCATATGCACTTGAGAAAGTTGTTGTTAAAATATCTGGGATCAATAACTGCTTATTAAAAATTCAATTATTTGTGCAAATAATAAATCCTGTAACATTCTGGGACGACATTAAGCGGGGACGAAATTATCCATTTTAATGATTACGTGACGTCATTTCCTTGTCAGAGTATTTCGCGCTTCTTCAGCAGACCAAAACAACATTCAGATTCTGTCAGGTTTTGTGAGATTTTCTGAGTATCAGTGTTTTATTTGAAGCATTGGTAACAGAAGGTACATTAAGAAACTTGGCGGAAAAAACGGTTAAGTAAAAATATCATGCAGGATTGAGGAAAGTGAGTGAAACCCCGCAGGATGGGACTCTTCTTTCATTTTCAGGTAAGAACCTTTTGTTTATTATTATGCCTAGGTTTTATTCAGTAAATTTATGTATTTCTTTATCTTATTTTATCTTACTTGGAATTTAACAATGCTCGGTCAGTATCATGCCTTTGGTATGATTGCCATGATTAGTCAATGGAAGCTAGCTCGGTAATTTCCGGAAAATCAATTTTCAGCGGAAAAGACCGAATGGTGTTTTAATAAAAATCTGTGTGTAAAAATTAACAAGTGGATGAATGAGGGTTTTATCACTGTTTTTGAATTTCAATTTCTATATTTTTGCATAACAGATTATGATGTATTTTTTATAAGCCCAGAGGGTTGATTGTTTTACTTGCTCCGTGCCTTTTATTTTTTTCACTCCGTAAGAGTAAACCTGTTCCGGTTTTATCGTCAGTATATTTCTGGCACATCTCAAAACATGCACAATGCCGCAGGGCTCGCATCTGCGATGCTCGCTATTAAAATGTCAGATTTTCCCGTGACTGTTTTATTTAGAACAAGAATTTCAATAGAACTGCTTTTTATTCGTGTTTTCGTTCTAAAAGAATCATTATTTACATGTGCAGTGCAGGAACTGCTTCTTTTAGCTACCTTTTGATAGTAAACCATTGTCCGATTTGTGAAAACAATGCGCAAAATATTGTAAAAGCATGAAATTTAGCATGGTTGTAAAATAGAGCATACTAAACAATATTAGCTATAGGCCAAATTCCAAAAATTCAAAATGGCGGTCAATTTCAAGATGGCCACCAGATGGAATATGCAATTTAAAAGAAAAAAAATCAAATAAAATTTCGTTAAAAATCGTACGTTGAAGATAAAAACACCAAATTGTGTATAATTGCAGCAAACAATATACAAAATGGTAGAAAATGATTTTCCTTATATTTGAAAATTGCTGTCATTTTAAAATGGCCGCCTCAATAATAATAAATTTAATTATTTTCACAATATCAAGTCATTTTTTTAATTTAAGGTAGTATAATTATATGACCAAATTAGACTAACACAGAAATTATATGTACTAAAATACAACAAAATAATAAGAGTAAAAAATCACGATTCTGTAAAAAATCAGGCGGGGAGTGTACTGGAATATACAGCATCATATCAAGCTGATTGTTGAAAATAATGTACATGTATTACCGGGGGTATGATATTGAGATGTTATATACAGCATCGTAAAACTAATAAGGGTACTCAGTTTATATTAGCAATGGAACTATCAACTCAAAATGGCGTGTTTTTAAAGTTGGCTCAAAGTTTAACATACCTTTTATAGTATACTTTTGGTGTAACACTGTCTGTCTTTTAAAGTTTGCTGACGAAGCATTCTGCAAACCTTTAAATGTATGATGTAAGCAATACTTGCGATGACACAGTCTGTCTTTATGTCTATCAATTTGTCCAACCCGAAATAGGAGTGTCATATTTGTGTATCTCATTATTTCTGACTTGACATAAGAACCCGCGCGGATAGCAAATAGGTCGACGGCAACGCTAAGCTTGTCGGTAACAGTCCATCAAAGAGCGCTCAGAAACCTGACATCGGGTCAAGCGCTTTGTCCACAAAGCGACTGAGATTTGCGCCCCAGGTGGTTAAACGGAGTAGCCCTGTCTAAATAAATGCTGGTGTCGTCAGGCTATGATACGAAAAACCTGATCGCAAACCATGGTGGTGTACCGTTTAGGAAATACGTCACATTGCACATGCTAAAGAATCCAGCTTCAGGTCTCAATAGATTAAGGACAGGTATGATCCCCATGCAGGCGACAAAATTGTCTGTCCCTACCCATTACTTCTTTTCCAATTGTAGTCTAAACTACTCCCCGATTGGCCTTGTGTCCCCATCTCCTCCGCTTTATCATCATTTTAAGCATACTGAATTACCCTCTAAGGCTTATGTTCATTTTCCGGATATAGCCGAAATCGTGCTGCTTTGGGGTTAAACAACAACTAACTAATTTGACATAAGCCCTTTCGGTTCCCAGTGAAGCATAAGCCAAAATCATTTCTTCTCCATCTTCATCGGTCCTTTGAAAGTTAGCTGGTAATTGCTGAGAAATCCGTTGTTTGTTTTTCTTCTTTATACCAATTTGTATCAAATGATTAGAATGTCGATAAGACTATGAAGAGCTAGAACCATAAGTATCGAAAAGGAGACCAAAAGTAATAAAAATACCATCATACCCCTGCAGTGTACACTATATGAACCTTAGAGAAGAAAAATTAGAAAACATAGGAAAGCATGCAAACTTTCTTGATCAATGATTCCTTTTCGTTGGCCGATCCCACAAGAACTCATAGACTAGCCTTTAATGAAAAATATTTTGGAAATCATAAAGAACGACGAGGCAGAGTCCCCTCTTTGTTTGAAGTCAACAAGCCATCTTTTAGCACTGTATTGTTTGGATCTACAGCTTGTTTTGACGAAGTTGCAACTTTCATCGCCAGTTTTTATTTTTGTAGTTCCTTTTCTAGAATATTTTTCTATAAAAGTTTTGTAACTTTTGTGAATTTGTTCCCACGCTTTGGTTGGTTTGTCGTTTTGCTAGCTGATTGATTTTGTCCGATTTTAATTGATTTTTTAAATATTTTCATTAATATCCTTACGGCGCATCTCAATTTTGTTGGTGTTTCTTATTTGTAGGATGTATTTGTTTTTGATTTTTTTGCGTGTGTCTCCTTGTTTTTGAATGCCGTTTTGTACTTCTCTTCAGTTTGCTCTAATGACATCTTATGGGCCTGTGATTATCTAAGGCTTACGTTTTATGTATATAAAAAAATAAATTGGATTTGTAGAATATAATGTTTTATTATAACAGCTAATCTAAGGTTACAACAAAAACTTAACAAAAACAAGACATGTATAAATAAAAGTTTAAAATAGCACTTTTGAAAGCATCGCAGTCACACAATATGAAGCACTTGTTCTTGTAAGTCCATTTTCCATCTTATAATCGCATAGCCTTTCTTGCAAATTTTCTTTTTTCGCCAGCAGTAAATGTCTTTGACTTTGTCCTGAAGTGACGTAGGTCAGACGAGAATTCGGACTGAAGCATTGGACGATAGCTGTCTGGGTCACAATGAGTAGAATTTCCAGCCGTGAAGAATGCCTTGTATCCTCCTTCAAGTAGGTACACCTCAGGGAAGTTCAGCTCCGGGTAGTTTTCTTTGTTGAGTTCTCGGTCTTTGCTTCTAAGAAAACGTAACATCTTTGGTCCCCTTTCAGACGAGAATTCACAATGGAAGATTAGGATCTGTCTACCAGTCGACGGCTGCTGAAGAAGAGATAAAATCTGTTCGTGTAGGTACATGTTCTCTGCTCCTCTGATGTGGCCGCCTTCATACTCGTACGGGTACCTGCAGTCAATGATTCTGTAACTGTCGATGACGTCATGGTACCTTCCTTCCAGAATGTCGGCCATTGTTCCAGGGCTGATGCTCTTCAAATCTTGGTGCTTTCCAGAAACAGTCGGTAAAGCATATGTTCCGCTCCCATCAGCAAGTAAACTCTTATCTTCCGTCAGCTTGTTCACCATACACTTAACATCGTCTGAACTTTTGGACTTCTTGAAGAAAGTTGTTGGTTGCATTTCTCTCTTCCGTTTGGCGGGAGTTGTAACTGGCCTTGGCGTTTTAGCAGTTGAATCATTGTCAGCGTCGAAAAATAGTCTTCTTTTGATATCTGGTGTCACAACAGACAAAATGTCGTTCGACTTGACTGGAGTTTCATCAAACTTGAGTGATTTAAATGATGCTGGAATGGTATCCATCTCATCAATGTCAGAAAACAATGGTACTGGAAGCATATTTCTCGAGTTGTGTTAAACTGATTCTAAAAATCGAATGATGGAATCGAGAAGCCGGATCAAGACTTATATGGTTGTTTAATGACATTTAGTAAACATCCTCAAATATATGACCCGTGCTCACCTAATTACTCTAATTAGCCAAAAAATGTTCACCTTGAAATTGGCGTCCGAAAGAGTTCTTGATTGGCTTGGAGTGGGATCTAACAAGTTCCACTTTGTCATCTAATCACGGCGTCCTATTAATCAAAGACACGGGTGATTGGTCAATCAACTAACCTCCCGGCATCAAACAATTTATGGATTTCAACAGATGGGATTTTAAATTTGAAAACTTTTTTGTGTATTTTTGCATCATAATTCATCAAATGGTACTGAACTAAAGGAAAGATTTAAAAATATATTTTATCTAAATAACCCTGAGAACAATAAATGGTAAAATATTTAAATTTCTTCTTGTACAATAAAAATAACATATAAATATATAGGCTTCATTTTATAAAAATATGTCAAATTAACTAGTTAAACATAAGCTCTAATGAGCATTGACCCCCAAAACACAAAGGCACCACAAATAGATAGCAGGTATGCTCTTATATATTTTCGAGTACTGGAATATGTGTTGGAAGGACACAGTTAACATATTTCCAAAATTTGACAATGTTTCACTGTTTCTTAGAAAATGGATAAATTTATCTGTTTGGACATTGTTGTAATATTTTTTTGGCACTTGTTTTTAATCAAATTTAATATTCTACCGGTTTTCCAAGTTTTCTCCCCTAGCGTGTCTGATGAAGGTTAATCCAGAAAAGCGCTTCACACGCAGTGAAATTTTGCTTTTGTACATTTATTAAAATCATTTCAATATGTGGATCGTGTCTTTTTGGCATTCTTTCGTTTTTAATACATATACAAAAGCAAAGCAGACAATTACAATACGATATACAGGAACACAAACGATAGCACAACATCCACATATTTTTTTTGCATTATAAAGCAATAATTTGTTTATGCATTAAGCAATAAATTTTTATACATGAAATGGGTATGCCTAAATAAAGGCTGCCTGAAAGATTGGGAATAACTAATTTATATCCAGAAATAGAAAAAGCTGAGACATCTCCAGTTCTTAAGTTACCAAAGACTACTGTATTAGAGATAAAATGACATATTTGAGTCTTTGGTGTTGGGTGAAAAATGCAGTAATAATACAATCTAAAACAAAGAAGTCATTTACAAAATATTTATTTCTAAGAATACATACTTATAAAAGACTCATAGAAAATGAAAAATAGATACAATTTCAGTGGATGGCGTTATAGAGAAGTATACACGTTAGAAAATGGTTTTCAATTATAAATTACTCTTGTGTAATGTATACGTGAGAGATTGTGATAGGGCCTGTGATAAATTTTGGACAAAAGAACAGAAAATTAAATTCGCAGTCATTCGAAATAACTCCTAGTACAGCCCGTTTTTGTTGGTACTTTTTGTTATAAATCACTGAAGATGGTGCTATAAACCCAAGTCCCAACTTTGTAATGTTGTTCTTCTAGGTTGTGATTGCTCATCGTGGGTTCCTCAGGGAAAAAAATCTAAAAAAAGAAAACCTGTGGCGGATTCAAGCCTGAATCGCCAGCTACTCTCAATATGAATCTCCTAACTGAGCTTTTGTCTTTGGTTAACACAGTCAGCTTGGAAAATAGAGAGATGAAATGGACTTTTTCAGCCTCCACCGATAGGACGGAAATCAAGCTTGTATGGTCGGTAGCGAAGGAACCTCCAAAGACGTCCACCACCAACCAGGCCCCGAAAAAGAAGTACCAGTCGCCTTCTACCAAGAAGCATTTATAACACTCAGCGGTTACTTCGGTACAAGGCAGATAGGAAGGCCGTTGTACCAGACACAACCTCCATCTCAACACAAACAGCTGGAAAGTCAGAAACACTGACCCAAACAGTAGAACGACACAAGACGGACAAGGGTAACAACACCAGCCACATCACCAGAGACCAACAAATACAGACACCAAAGCTTCGGCAAAGGGAGACCACTTACCCCGACGAAATACCGAATTCCAGACGAAGTATACGGTCAAGAAAATGAATGGAAAGAAATGCGCAACGTAAGGAGCCCTTTCAATCCAGACTTACGATGTTACAAAGTTGTGTATACGGATGGTGATGCGCACTACACACAGGCATTTTACTTGGACGACCCATGCAGTGTATCAACTACCTGATCCTCCAGATGAGGACCTAGGACCCAGGCCACCAACACCTCTTCCTTCAGTTAGACCAAAAAATAATGATCGAAGCAAAGGAACAGAAGTCAACAATCATAGATAC
This sequence comes from Arcuatula senhousia, assembly GCA_963971305.1. NCBI lineage: Eukaryota > Metazoa > Mollusca > Bivalvia > Mytilida > Mytilidae > Arcuatula > Arcuatula senhousia. The sequence goes on from OZ020305.1 coordinate 55,798,981, forward strand.
TGAAATCAACGCCTGCAATATCTAGCTGGATAGCCGGGCAATAAACACCCAATTTCATCATCATGGCGGATCCAGACATTTTCAAACGGGTGAGCGCCCATGAAAAAAATCTTCTGGGACCTCTTTTATTAATTGTTCTGTACAGTTCCTAACGCACCCGGCATCCTTTAAAAAACTATACCAGCCGGAGTTTCTGTTTGGTTTACTTTTATTAAATGTTACCAAAGACCTGCATGTCTAATATGCCATCTGATATACAGCTCTGTGATGATGCAGTCCAATTTTACTAAAACCTGAGCCCCGCAAAGAGGATGCCGATGATATTGTGGACGGGGTTGCAGAAATCGGGTCATATAGACCGTTTGTATCACCATTAAGTTAGGTTTACTTTTGACCGTGGCAAGATGTGAGACGAAACATTTCTCAAAATATTTTAACAGCAATTTTGTATATATTTCCTACCTGCATGACCTATATTATGCAATAAAAGTAAATAAATCCGCAAGTTTTACGGTAACATAAATTGATAGAGTGATACATATTTTCAGCCACATGAGCCAATCTGTCAGAAAACCATGCAAAATCCTAAATTTGGATTTCCCAAAGCAATATTTTTATATCAGCTTAAGAGATGGTTCAACTTAAGATCTTCATGAAAGACTTCTTTTGCATTTTTCCCCGACAAATTGAAGGCGGTCGGCCTACAGGAATCATCAGTATTACTTGGTACTGGGTTTCTTTACAAAATCAGCTTGACTAATTGCGGAAATTCAGGTATTTGAAAGTCTATTTTGTCTTATATATCTTCAAATCATCAAAAGTTGAACAGGATATCATCAAAGGGTAAAACTGCAGCCTTCCAAAATGATAGAACTTTTGAGAATCCCAATTACCATTAGCCAGAATCATTAGAGGGTGACTGACAATTTTCCAAAGTGTTAAAAACTATCAAAATACTTGATTAATTCAAATTTACTCCCATATACTTTAACAAAGGGCCTAAAAGTCAAACGTGTTAAGAATTAAAGCTGGGCTCATGCTTTATGACATTGCTACTTGAAGTCAGTCTAGTGGGCTGGTCTCAAATTTTGGTAGAAAATTCAAATTTGTTCATAACTTTTGTAAAAACATGCATGTGTTCAATTTCGAACAAAGTGCATTTTTAATAAATGAGAAGATAGCAGTGGAAGATAGTTTTTTTTTACAATAAAAATTATTGTGAATGTTTTTGAGTTGCGAAAAATGTACAAATCAAGAGTCAAAATTGTGTATTTTTTTTTTAAGAAGTAATGATAAACTAAAGATATTGTCAATTTTAGATGAATGCAGACCTGACATATTTTAAAAAATCCAGTCAAAAGTACAGATTACTTGTCCAAAAGAATGCTTTTTGTCTCTTATGAATAATGTTTACAAATATGCTAGATGCATTATTTTCTTGATAGAGGCATTCAAATAGTGGATCTTTCGAATAAAGTATTGATTGATTGAATGATTGATAAAGACCTTCGTGGTTTTACATATTCAAAAGATACTTTAAGGGTTTTTAGTCATTCCGTTTTCCCGCGGTAAGACTTTCGGTACATTTTGAGTCTTTCCCTATTTTGCACGATAAGTCCAGAAGATCAATAAGAATGCTTTTTGTCTCTTATGAATAATGTTTACAAATATGCTAGATGCATTATTTTCTTGATAGAGGCATTCAAATAGTGGATCTTTTGAATAAAGTATTGATTGATTGAATGATTGATAAAGACCTTCGTGGTTTTACATATTCAAAAGATACTTCAAGGGTTTTTAGTCATTCCGTTTTCCCGCGGTAAGACTTTCGGTACATTTTGAGTCTTTCCCTATTTTGCACGATAAGTCCAGAAGATCAATAAAATGGCCGAACAAGAAGCAGAAAAAATTATTCACACAATAAAATTAACACAAAAGCTGCGGGCAAATGTAACTAGAGTGTTTTCAGACCTGTCAGATGGACATACAGCACCAAAAGATGATGAGAGAGATATCATTGCTGATTTACAGAAGTCATTACTAGCAATAAATGACAATTTGAGGTACCAGATTTCCAAAGCAAGGATAAAACAATAAAAAATGAACAATCAACATGAAACAAAAACAACACGTACAACAAAGATCTGTGTAATATATTATGAGGCAGGTAAAACCTGTGATGCTCCCAAAGTTACAATTAAATTTATTCATTTTATTGTTCGAAAATAAAAACAAACTAGCTTTTCTTGTGGGTTACACATGCATTTAATGACATCTAAAATTTTCAAAGAAAAAAGCGTTAAAGAAGATGCTGAAAATATGGGAAAACAAACTTGCTAAACCGGACACTTAGGGAAAATTCAGCTCATAGTACAACTAAAATATTGACACCAGTATCGTTCCCTTCAAGAGATTATTAAATGCATTGCCTTGAAAGCTTGGGTATATAGAGTAACTGTACGTGGAGTCGTACAGGACGTGGAGTCGTACACTTTTGGTTTATTTCAAAATAAACTTTTTACGGGAAATGATAATAAAAATATTTTTATGTGTAAATGACATTATATCATTAATATGTTTTTTACAGGATAAGTCACGATTTTGAGTTGAAAAACTATCATATTAAAATTAAACATTGAAGTCTCATAAATCCGCTTAATTGTAAACTTTTCTTGTCCAAAACGTCAATTACGAATGTTTATTTGTTATACAAACAATATATCTATTGATAACTGAATAGAACGAGCTGTCTAACACAACTTATAAAATATTTTTGAAATAATTCTTGAAAATAAGCTACAATTATAGTTTAAGGGAATCCCGGCACCCTCGTTCAGCATAAAGAAAGAAAACAAATAAAGCTGAAAACACCTTCTTGTGTAAGCTAAGATCGGAAATCACTTACAATGTTATTTGAATTATTTTCCGCTAATATTTTCAAAAGTTTCAATCGTGATTGAAGTATTTAAGCTCAGAATATAAATGTTTTAATTTTTAGGGGTGGTAAAAAATGATGCACAAATGCATCGTGTATGCATATTGATAAATAAACAGACACGATGTCATCCTGCTATTTTCTGGAAAATAAGTAGTGACAAAATGTCTTTGAAATAGTTTTCTTTTACCCCATATACGACTTAATGTAAAATTAATGGAAATTTTCAAACTTTTGAGGTGTACGACTCCACGAACTATTTTTAGCAATTTTCCACGCTTTTGTTACCCTCAAATAATAATCTGTAAAATGGTAACTTGCTTATATTTTTCAAAAATATATTGACTGTTTGAAGTTCTTGTCCACCTCTATATTTTGGAAAAAGATTGGAACCGATTCACATTTGCGGTCGAGATTTTTAAAAGTTAAAACCTTAAAAAGTGTACGACTCCACGTACAGTCACTCTAACATGTATAAGACAAAATTTAATTCAAGGTTTATGGGTGGCATATAACTTGAGGCATAGATCTTTCCACTTTTTAGCTCACCTGGACGGAAGGTCCATGTGAGCTATTGCCATCACTTGGCGTCCGTCGTCGTCCGTCGTCCGTCGTCCGTCGTCCGTCGTCGTCCGTCGTCCGTCGTCGTTAACATTTTTCAAACGTTAACTCCTCTAACACCATAAGTCCAATGGCTTTTAAATTTGGCACAGTTGTTTATTAGCATAGGTAGTATAAAACTAGCGTGGGGATTTTTGATTCGTTGAAAAACATGGCCGCCATGGCTAAAAATAGAACATAGGGGTAAATTGCAGTTTTTTGCAAATAACTCAAAAACGGTAACAGATATCAAAATTCTGGCATAGGGTAAAAGTGATCAGCACCTCAAGATCTACCTGCCCAGAAATTTTCAAGAAGATCCAACAACCGATGTAGGAGTTATTGCCCTTTTTCTGGATTTTTTCAAAACTTTGCACTTATTTAGCCCTATATCTTGAAAACTATACAAGATATTTTAAAAATTCAAATTGCATATGATTAAGCACATCAAGATCTACATTTCATGTAATTAGGGCAAAGCTGTAGAACCATTTCTTTTAGGAGTTATGGCCCTTAAAGCGTCAAAATTTACCATTTTTCATTACTTTTACCCTGAATTTCAAAGATTAACTTGTCTGAAACCATACATCCAACTTCAACCAAACTTGGCACAGTTGTGTAATAGCATTAATGCTACAATTTTATCGTTCGGATTTTTGATTCGTTGAAAAACATGGCCCCCATGGCTAAAAATAGAACATAGGGGTAAATTACAGTTTTTTGCAAATAACTCAAAAACGGTAACAGATATCAAAATTCTGATGGGAGACAAAAGTGATTAGCACCTTAAGATCTACCTGCTCTGAAATTTTCAGGAAGATCCAACAAACGACATAGGAGTTATTGCCCTTTTTCTGGATTTTTTTCAAAAATTTTCACTTATTTAGCCCTATATCTTGAAAACTATACAAGATATTTCAAATATTCAAATTGCATATGATTAAGCACATCAAGATCTACAATTTATGTAATTAGGTCAAAGCTGTAGAACCATTTCTTTTAGGAGTTATGGCCCTTAAAGCGTCAATATTTACCATTGTTCATTACTTTTCCCCTGACTTGTCTGAAACAGTAAGACCAATTACTGCATCTTAACATGGCACACTGTTTGATAGCTTATATGCTACAACTCTATCGTTCAGATTTTTGATTTGTAAAAAAACATGGCCACCATGGCTAAAAATAGAACATAGGGGCAAATTTCATTTTTTTGCTAATAACTCAAAACTGGTTTCAGATATCAAAAATTGTGCAAGAATCAAAAGTGATCAGCATAATAAGATCTACCTGTCCTGAAATTTCGGAAAAGATCTGACTGCTGATGTGGGAGTTATTGTTCTTTTTCCTAATTTTTGCCAAATTTGCACTTATTAAGCCCAATATCTTGAAAACTAACCAAGATATTTCATAAATTTAAATTGCATATGGTTAAGCACAATAATATCTACAAATATATGTATCTGTGTAGTTCAGGTGAGCGATTCAGGCTCTTGGGAGCCTCTTGTTTCTCAAAAGCATTTCTTGCCATACATGTGTCAACTTATTTTGCTATAGTATTGCTAAAACCGTCATGGAATAGCTCATTCCAAAGGCAATTGTTGTCTCGTTTTAGATCAGGTTGCGTTTCCTAACTGCAAATAAGTTCACAATAAACATTTGAAAATTGGATGGCAAGAATTACTAGCTGGTGAATCTATTCTTTGACCAGTATACATGTGAAAACTAATATGAGATGGCATTGCCCTTAAAGTTAAAGGACGCAAAAATGATAATTTAAATCTTTTCCATGGGTGGATAAGGTGAGATAATTAGGGACGATGTGATATTATTTCCCGGCATTTCTCTGCGCATGGGCAAAATTTTTGAAAAAAATTGAAAATCTTTAGGGAGCAGACGAAAATATCAGGCATAGTACCTTGGGTCTTGTGCAATTTGGCAAACTCTATACATTAGTTCGTTAGAATCAAATTTTGAATCTGCAGGCTCTAAAAGCACAAAAAGAATTATTATGAATATGAATGGGGAAAGGTAAAGGGCAACACCACTAAAATACATGCTGAAAAATTAAAAAAAGAATGAACCATGTTTTGTCAATATCACCATGCAATGAAGATGACAAAAGTCATGAAATGAATTTTGATTTATCGTGAAATTCAATTGAATCCTTTTGATTTTGTAATTTTATGAGAATATAAACTGATTTGAACACTTTCCAGATTTGAAAGCAAAAAATTCATCATGCTCGAGAAATAACTGCAAATATATACATGTACATTTTTTTTTTGTAAATTCACAATAAACATTTGAAAATTGGGTGGCAAGAATTACTAGTTGGTGAATCTATTCTTTGACCAGTAATGAGTATACATTAAAACTAATATGAGTCTTTATGAGATGACATTGTCCTAAAAGGACGCGAAAATAACAGGCAAATACAAGGCATGTATTATAACCATATCATCACTAAAAAATGTTAAACAAAAATTAAAATCATGAAAACAGGTATGGTGGTTGAGCCTATTTTGTCAGAGTTTAATGTGATTAGAGACTTGAGATCCAGTGACTGAACTAATTCTTAACAGGCTAATTTAATTTGGAATTATGTGCTGTTCATGCATATCTAAAGAAAAAAAAATGAAGTCAACTATAGAGCAGCATATTCTCCAAAATACTCACCTGTTACACAAGGAAAATAGAAACCCCTTAACCAACCCCTTAATTTGGTCTGTTACATCTATTAAATTTTGCAGGCTCAACAGAAGTTTTCCAAGCCAGAGACCACTGTATTGTGAAGTCTGGTCAATTAAAACATTTTTTTTTCATGCAACTTATGATTTCAAGCAACTTTTAAGTATAACTTGTTTATTAGGTAATCCTTGCGATGTGCCTTTTTCAGTGAATTAGAAAAAATATCACAGACTGTCCCAGCAACCATTAACCAAGGATCTAACAACATTAGTCTTGTTTGTCTGGACCCAGGAACAGATAGAACACAGTTACCAAGTCAACTCATACATGCCCATAAATGGACAAACAAGGTAAAACTTAAGTTAATGTGTAGCTGATACTTTCTCAGATTTTTATACGACCGCAAAAAAAATTTGCGGACGTATAATGGTATGATGCTGTTGTCGTCGTCGTTGTCTGTTAACTTTAGTGTATACACAATAACTTAAGTTCTAGTAATTCAAATGCAATGAAATTTCACAATGATATTCCTTACTACTAAAGGATGGATAGGATTGATTTTGGGGGTCCCACCTGTTTTGGTTTCAAAATTAGGGGCCAAAAAGGGGCCAAACATGCTACTTTTATGTTTGTTGCCACGATAACTTTAGTTCTTGTCATCCGATTGCTTTGTACTTTGGCATTAATGTTCCTTGACGTGAAAGGGTGAATGGGATTGATTTTGGGGGTCCCCCCTTTTTTTGTTTCGAAATTAGGGGCCAAAAAGGGGCAAAAAAATCAAATATTTTATTGTTTCCACCATAAGTTTGTTTCTAACTGGCTTATTGCAGTGAAATATGTGAAGAATTTTTCTTACAATAAAAGAATGAACCTGATGAACTTTTGCAGGCCCCCTTTTTCGCCGTTATGTAATTAGGGTCCAAAAGGGCCAAAATCGAAACTTTTATATTAGTGGTCCGATTTTGAAATTTTTTTTTTTTTTCATTTTTGTTCTTGTCAAATAGCGATACAAAATTGAGAATCAATTTTTGTGACCCCCTTTTTCCCCTTATTATGTAACGAGGGGCCTAAAGGGACCAAAATAGACACTTTTTTACTTATGATCCGATTTTGAAATTTTTTTTTGCATGTTTGTTCTTGTCAAATAGTGGATACAAAATTGAGAATTAATTTTTGCAACCCCCTTTTTCCCCCTATTATGAAATTAGGGCCAAATTGGAAAATTTGTTGTCTAATTTTGATCTCCTTTCGAAAAAAAATAATTCCTTTTAAATTGTAAGTGGAAATTCCACCAAAAGCTGCATTTGTCAAAAACCTTTGTCAGTCCACCATGGGCTGCATGTGTCCAGAGCAATTGACTATCCATATTGGGCCTACAAAGTACAGGGTTCAACATGTTGCGGTCGTATCATTCTGCGCTTGGCGAAGCTTTTTATTCAATGAAGGTATGCATAGAACTCAACCAGAACTTATCCTTGAGGATATATAAAGGCACATTGTATGCTTTGAATTCATTTTGAAGCAGGATAAGGACTACTACTAAAAAGGGGAAAAAAAAGATTTATACATTTAAAAAAACAAACAATGTTCAAGTTAAGTCATTACATGTACTCAGTCTTCAGGGTTAACTTTTTGAAGCACAAGCCTGAAAATTATTATTTTTTGAATTTTTCTTTACATATTATTGGCTTGTAATTTCATATTTTAAAGAAATTTTACTGGTCCGAAAGCTATTTAACTGGACAGGGCCGTCTGTCGGACTTTTGGCTAAATTCGAAGACTGTGTACTTAACATATGATTAATACTGTTCATGATACCTTTTTCATATAGATATAATAATTTTGTTATACTTGATGAAACAGCTGATAAAGCTAGATGTATATACACTTAAAACAATAAACTTAAATATAACACTTTAAACATATATACTGCAAAATTTACTGTGTGTTTTATCCAAGGACGACAATGAATCACATCTTTATATAGTTGTATTCTTGCAACTTTTTGCAGAACAACTGTTGTGTTATAATTTTGTACTTGTATAATTACCTTTTGACATAACTATAAGTTGGATCTTTTAGACGTGATGTATATTTCTCTTTATGAAGGTACACAAGCTTGCAGATTATGCAAACCAAGTGATACAGCAGAATACATTAAAAAGGACCAATCCTGGACAAGTGGGAACTGGTTTATCTACCAAACGACAGAGACGGATGCCACCCTTAGCCCACAACATTCCTGCTAGGTAACAATCTAATATGAACTGTGTTTATTTGTTCACGGAATAAATCAAAGTGAATTACACAATGTATGACAAAAGCAGATGCAACCATCAGCTTTTGAATAAGTTATTTAGGTAGGATTTTACAAATAAGAATAGTTCAATATCTATTAAAATTAAGATTAGATTTCAGTTTCTAATTCTATTTCTTTATTATTAGGAGTTATACATATTGAAGAGGTTCGTTATTACACATATTTTCTGAAATATTTAGGAATTACATATAATTCCTACATGGAATTAGACACTTTAACTATAATGTACAAGTTAATGAAATGAAGATAAGTACACATGTAACATGGAATTGAATATGGATACAAAAGTACTAAATACAGAAATGACCAAATCCATAATATCACATTTACATGTCTAAAAAGTCAAAAAAGACAAAACAGTTTTATAACACACGAGTTCAGATAAAAATGACATTGATTCCTTTCAGGTCAAAAAGATATGACAGCCTCTGATCTACCAGGCAGCTTTACTGTAGATAATGCATATATGTTATCTGATTTTCACTCTCTTTTTTTTTTATTGTAGCACAGTAGAAACAGTACTAAATAACATAGAAAAACACCTCCCAGATACAAGTATGAACATATCTAGGCCTAACGGAAGTAGTTGTGTGGTTCAGGTACTTGAAAAATATTTTATGAATTTAAACTATTTCCAAATCCTGATTACATCATATTGCATGTATATTTTATTAAAATTCTTTGTGTTTTGATTTAAAAAATACCAAGGTATAGAAGTGATTTGAATTTGAGAACATTTATAGTACTGTGGATTCATTTATTTTCGTGGGTACCAATTTTCGTGGTTTGATAAAAAACGATTAGTTCGTGGATTCTTTAATTCATGGTTGACATACACATCAATGTTAAATTTTCATTGTGTGGGGCATCAATTTTTGCAAGTAAAATCCACCCACGAAAAATAATGAAACCACAGTAAATCAAGCCAAACTTTTGTACCCTGCGATGCTTTTGGTTTTGACTTGAATAAGTGTAAATTAATAGTAAGTTTTATTTTTGAAAATTTACTTTAATGATTTGATTTTGCTTTACAATTCCAGTTAACAAACTAATTTTTTCTCATATGGTTTTTCACCAAAATGCACAAAATATTATTTCTGCAAACTGGCATAGAAATAAACTTATACCAAAGTTTTCCCAAATAAAATCACTAATTTGTAAAATTTTGTAACTGGTTTAAAAGAAATCACTAGCCCTTAAGTTGAAAGTCTTCTTGGTAATATTAAAATTAAAATATTAAATTTTCAAGAAATTGAATTAGTACTGCCCAAAGATTCTTGTTTTGACTGTTGGCTATTATTTTCAAATCTTGATTTTAGCATTTCATTACCTGTGTCTTATTTAGTTATTTGAAATGCATCTTTTTATCATACTTGTCTTTAAACTTATACTTTCAGATAACTCTTGCCAGAACATTGAAAGCAGTTTGTGTACTACGAGGATTTTTAATAGAATATGTCAATGTCAAAAGCTTTAATGAAGATTTCACAGCAAGTGATGGAAAAGTAAGAAGTGAAAAAAAACTGAAATATTTTTCTATTTCCTATACAGTGCACCAACACACTCACTTACAGCATCAAAAATAGAAAACAATGAGATGTGGAATAAGTATACGCAACACAGCCCACAATTAAACAGCAATTTAGAAAAACCACAATGGACAACTGCCAGCAGCCTTCAACGAGGCCATTTGGGACTGCTCGCAGTTCTGCAATTGGCCCATGGTCTAAATAAAATGCATATAATTCAAATCCAGCCACTAGACACAATCCAGCATAGGGGAGAATTGGTATATCGAAGAAAATAATTGTGAACAATTTCTCTCATGTAGTCAATTATTGAATTGAGAATAATTCGGGATATGGATCGAGAACTAATATTTTTTTCAGACAATTTGTGGTTTTTTTTCCTGAAATTTCAAGTTCAATTCTAATAAAATAAATTGTGTCTGACAAAATGGTTGAACACTAGGATAAAGATTATGAAATTAGATTTAATCAAAACTGAAATAATTTTTCAAATTTTGAAAAGGCAGATGCTATGTCGATGAAAAAGGTCTCTTAATACATTTTAAATGTATAATATTTGTGTAAAAGCATTTATTTTATATTTCTAAATGAAATATATGTATTTGAATGTACAAAACTTATTGTTTTATTTAAAAAGTATAAAAAGATGCCAGAAGAACATGTGTTTTCTTCACAAATAGTATTTTCCCATGGATGTAGCATCTGCCATTTCAAAATTTGGAGAAGTTATTTAGTTTAAAAAAATAATTTAGATATTCTTTATCCTAATGGTCAACTACTTTGTCAGACATAATTTGTTTAGATTATATTAGATAGAGGAAACATAAAATTTAACAAAAACTACAAATTTTAACAAAAATATCAGTTCACGATCCATATCCCAAATTGTTCACGATGTGATTCACTACTTGTCCGCCATAGGGAAATTGTTCATGATCATTTTCGTCAATATACCATTTCTCCCCTGTGGTCCATATCAACACTCAACATATTCATATTATAGACTTACAATTATTTAAACAGATATTGACGAATTAGTTATTAAACACTGAATCATAATTGTTGGTCTATGATAAAAGCTGCTTCCTGTTTTCCATTTAAGATATATTTTGCTTTATAGGTGTTGTGTCATGTACAAACAAACATTGTAACATCTATGATATAAATGTGTAAGTGGTCTTTAAAAATCCAGTTTGTTTTGTATTTGTAAGAAAAAATACACACAAAGATTTTGCTTTCTTATTTTAGATAGATCTTTGGTCCAAATCAAGATATGAAGTTTTTCAGAGGGTATGTATTCTATTAAGGTTCTAGAAATTTTCAAACTGGGGGGCAAAAGAATCTTCTTGGACGTCTTCTCTCATACTGCTCCTAACTAAATTTTCCTGTTAAACAGGATAGCACCCACCAGGCGTGTACTTCTAAATCAGTCTTTGGTATTAATTTATATTTATGCATAGAATTTTTTAGAATCATGCAAAGGTTTAAAAGAGTGAAAAAAAAACTCCACCTTGGAAAATTAAATTTCAAATTAAAAATTATTAATATGACATATTTGTCAATTGAGAATTCCGAACATGTCCCAAACAAAACTTAAGGTTCTCAATTAAGTTTCAATAGATTGACCTGTATAAATAGAAGGGGAGAGTAATGCTGTGTAAATTGCAGTTTTACTTTTCATTTCATACACCTTTTATCTCAAACCACTGATACATATGAACTAACCTTAATAAAGATTTGTTAAATAAATGACTCTTGTTTTTTGTTTTTTTTTGCATGATTCACTCCTTTCTTGATTATTTCAAAAATATAATGCTCAACACTATCAACCCTTTGGTCTCAAGCTAACATCTATACAAGATTGTAGCCTTTCGTGGTTGGTTGCCTTTTAACTTTTAAAGAAAGTCAAAACATGCAACACATTAAATATTTTGTTTTGGTTGCCCCCTTTATCATGGCGTTAGAAATATTCTCTTTGAACACTTGAATTCCTTGAACATTGACATAGATATAGAATTAATAACTTCTGGAAGTGAACTGCTTTCTGACGATGTAAATAAAAAAATCTTCAAACATGTCTTTGAATATATTAAAAAGACAGAAAGATTTCAATTAGTGTAAAAGAAAGCGAACAGACATCGTTTGTGTGGCTCAGAACAAAACAAAACATTTTATTATTGTTGATATCCTTTCTTATCTATATACATTGATTTTCTTTATTTCGACTGTTAGCTAAAAAAAAGAATTATTATGTATGTCGCATGTTTATACAATATATGTTATTCTCATTAATTAGGAGAAGACCACGTAAGTTGGTATAACTTGTGTCTCATCCTTTTTGTTAATTATATGTATTCATATGTATTAGCAAATAAAATATGTTTAAACTAAAAATTAAATATTTTTAGAATAAGATTTTTGTATGATATTCTGGTTGAGTTCAATGTAATGCAAATGTTATAAGAAGAGACCTATAATTAGTATAGTAATCTTTTTGAAAACTTTTTTTTTGTGTAATAAAACAGAATTTTCTTGACATAATCAGATTCCAATTTACTCAGTCAGAAAGGTGGTCAGAACAAGACAAAAGAAGATGCTCTCTTCAGTAAATAAGATGGAATTTGATTCGGGATGTTTATGTAGTAACTATGGGCATTAAAAAGTATATTAAAGTAACTTTTTAGATAAAATGTGTAAAATGAAGTTAAATAATACTGAATTTGCATGAGTTTATTGAATATGCAATGGGAAAAGAGTACACTTCTCATGTTAAGCAATATTATGGGGTCTGATTTCCTTTATGACAAAAATAACACCATGCTCCATAAAATCCCAAAAGAATAAATCCAACAGATAAGTCTCCATTCTGTCTGATCACAAAGTCCTCAGCCTTCGCTATAGCGGTTGTGATAAAATATATGTTCTAATATGTGCTAATTTCATAAGTGATTTGTGAATCCCCCTTTCTAAATAAAAAAGTTGCATTCATAAAATAAATAAACATTGAGAGAATCTCACATCCAGCTAAAAATAGAAATGGTCCAATGGATACCATAAAATATTTTTCTTTGAATTCTGCAATACACAAGGCCTTAACTGGTTAAACTGTTTAAATTTTACTTTTCATTGATATAATGCATGTCTAGGAAATGGAATGATAATAAGTAAATGTTAAATGATGTTTAGAAGGGAGAGGCCTATCAAATGAGGTTTGTTCCATTTGTATTACTGTTATCGTCTCCCTTCATTAGCTTAGCAACCTTTTGGACTTGCATGTAACAAAAAAAACACCTTTCTCCGATTTAAAATTTTGACAGCACAAAAAAGCATATGATTGGTCTTCATCTGGTTATTCCTTAGAGATGATAAAATCTTTTTTCTCACAATATAAATATTCCAAGCCTTAAACATCCCAACTAAGAAAAAATAATAATATTGTGTCTATTCACTTTTACCTGAACTTGAAAATAAACATGACCCACTTTTTATTAATCAAAAGATTAAGTTGGATATTTCGGTTCAGCACGGCACCTAATAATGATGTGTATTACACTCATACGAACATACAAAATATTTACAGGGGAGATAATATTTTGTCACCACCTTTTTGACTGTACTGTTAAATTACGTTTCAATTTACTCACTTTTAAGTGTTCTAACTTGTAATATATTACAGGTGTCTGACTTGATGATGGCTGGCATACAACATTACTACTATCCACAGATACCAGAAATAACAATCAGGACATTCTTTGTAAGTCTGATAAAAATTGTCAAAGCTCATCGTCTGTAATGATTAAACATTTTTCATGTTTATGATATTTTTGTGGGTTTTGATTTTCTTAGGAAATACATCATACATGTATGGAAACATGCATGGAAGATTGCATTGTGCTTACCGGTAAAATTTATCAGGGGAGATAACTGAAATTACAATTGGACTTTTTATCCAATTGTGAGTTGGTGAGCAACGGTGGGTATTCTCTTGTGGGCTCAGTCACGAAATTCCTAGTTTATCTCGACCATAAAAAGATGTCTGTTGTATTTCTTAAACCTGGTCCAATGCCATATTTAGATTGTGCTCCATGTCACATATCTATCCTATGCTTTCTTGTACTCCATGTTCTTCTACCATTAATACACTGACCTTCCTGTAAGATGATTGTGCATAGAAAAAGATGTATAACCACAACACTAACACACTATCTACTTTGTTTTCATTGTTTTTTTGTTTATATAACATATACTGACTGTAATATTGTTACCATTTCTATAACATATCTACACTGTGTTATTTGTTACCGTTTCTATAACATATCTACACTGTGTTATTTGTTACAGCAGCAGTGGTTTAACTCCTACAAGACCCTGTTCTCTGCTCCATGTACAAAGTGTGGCAAACATCTACAGAAAGGACTTCCTCCTGTGTGGAGAGACTTTAGAACATTGGCAGCTTTACATGATGGATGTAGATAATAAAATTTGATATTTAATTTATGTTTTACTGTAACATGTATACAGCTTTTAGTCTTCGGCCAATGCAAGACAGCTAGCAGTGACATCTGGTCATGTGAAGAGTGCTGGCTGTTTTACATTGTGATTTTTTAAATTGACCTTTCTTTAATGTTGGTTTGTGTCTCGTACACCTATTCCACATCTCTTTATCATCTAACTGTACTTGTCGAAATCAAAATATGATAATGATTATATGTGGAATGATTATACATAGTAATGTGACAAACAATCCATAAAAACAGAACTAGAAGATAGTGAGATGTTGAATAAGTGTATGCCACACAATCTTCATAGATAAGCACAAATTTATAAAATCCATATTAGCCTACAATGTGACCAGCTTTAGATCAAAGATATCAAGCATCTTCTTCAACCCTGAAATTGTCTACAAAAGTCCAATCAAAGATATCAAGCATCTTCTTCAACCCTGAAATTGTCTACAAAAGTCAAAATTCTTTATCAAGAAGATGACAAGTACAAAAATAAACTTTGAGAAAGATTCCTGGGTTATGATAAATATACAGGACCAGTTTAGAAAAAAAAGAATTTTGCTCTATGTGAAATGTTTTTAAAAAAAAATATGAACATACATGTGATGGATCAGTGATGACAAAGCTGGAGATTTAGATTTTGTTTGGCTGGATATTGGACAAAAAAGCGGGAGATTTTTAATGCTCATTAAAATTGCATTTCAAGGTCAATTGAGGACACTAGTGTGTGCTAAATATACATGGCTTCACTGATTAATCTCCAACTGTTTATACAATTATCAGGTCAATTATGGCAATAAACCTTTAATTAAGAAATTTACCTGTTAATTAATGTCTGCCTAATTGACAAACCCATAAAACACCGGAAATGTTTTATGACTGAACAATTAAAATGTCTATATAACTAAAATTTTGTCATTGCTTGAAAAAGCGGGAGATTACACAAACAGTCGGGAGAACGGGAGATGGATAAACAAGTCAGGAGATTTTGTCTCCCAGTGGGAGAATCACATGTATGTATGAAGTACAGCTGTATGAAAAGAGCTTAATGCATGATTTTCTACAAATTTGTATTTTCTCTTAACTTCTCTTGTCCTTGATTGAAAATGACCCTCAATCACTTTTGAAATTTAAGGGTTAACTCTTCAGGTGGTACAAGTGGCATTAAGTATTTTGTGTATGTATACGATTTGATAAAAATGAACTAGTAAATCTGTGAGCTTAATACCCCTGCTCCCAAAATTATGCCTTTTGCAAAATACCTTATTATTTGGTAACAGGAAGTTTATAACATAGGAGCATAAAATCTCTATACAATACATGTATAGGATAAATATTTGAACAGAATAACAGATCTCTACTTCGTGTAGTTGCCCATAAAACTTCGACGGAAATTTGCATGTATGTCCATTATGTACAAAAACAACATGCACTTGTTTCTAGAAAAAAAATTACTTTTATAGTAACCATACCACGAAATAATATCACAGTTTTGCCCCAAGATAAAAATATAGTGCATACAATTCAGGACCAATCCTAAATATGTCAAAGATAGGCTAGTATATTGAACCTTTACAGGCACATATAAAATGTGGCAGGGTTAAACTAGTTTTTATACCCCATGCAAACAAAATTTAGGGGGGTATATTTTAATCACCGTGTCTGTCTTTCTGTCTGTCTCTCCACCTTCCTCATAAGCACAATTCTTCTTGAATCGCTTGACAGATTTTGATGAAATAAAACAGGTAGGAAGAACATTATATGTGCATGAAAAAATTGTGTTGCTCTTTAATATCATTCAGGTGAGATAATTAGACTTGGACTCTTTCAATATACATGTAGTATAAAATGGAAGACTTTGTATGCACAACTCCTCTTGTACCGCTAAATGAATTTTGGTGAAACCTTACATGGAAAAAGAACATCATATGAAGACATATAACATTCAGGGGAGATAATTGGACTGACTTTTTAAAGACAGTAATCAATGGGAGAATTTGTAATCGCAACTCCTTCTAAACCCCTGAAAAGTTTTTGATGAAACTTTACATGAAGGAAGTACATCACATGAAGATGTGCATGAACAGATATCATTCAAGGGAGATAATTGTTTTTATTTTGGCAGTATAGAGTCCATTATGAAGCAGGGGTATTCTTTAAAATAGTACAACATTAAAAATCAAATAAATAAAAGTTCAATGTCAACAATAGATAACCTGAGATATCAAGACAACAAGAAAAAAACACCCAAGACATAGAGGAACTCTCTTGAGAACACTCCTGATACGTCAATAGGTTGTGTCTTACTATGTACTTAACAAAACAGCTTGCACACCTTAATATAACTTGGTTCAACAGTTACCAGTCCAAAATGTGTTTCTCCTGTTTTTCTTTTTTCCTCAAAAATACAGACTACAAATGCAAAGTGTGTGAAATAGCTCACATGGTCTTCCGCCAGGTGACCAAAAACTCGTTCTATAAAGTGTGACAGGAGGATTGTCATGAAGCAGGTGTGAAATTGCAAGAACTGTGAAAAGTTAGATTACTGGATTTATGAGAACTTTACAATCAACTGTGTAGGAGTGTTTTATCTCATTCATGTGGCTTAGAAATAGATCTTAATGAACTGGTGGACATAAATAAAAACAAGTGATAATATTTATTACTAAAAACTTTATTGATAAACGGACGGAGAACAATTAATATCACATTAAAAATGATGAGTCATGGTATAAAAACAAAACAAATAAAAAAACAAACATTTTATATAATGTAACTGGTCTATCTAAATAAATGAACAGTAAAACAATACTATCAAATGGTTACTAAGATTCTGGTTCCGCTCAAGCAAAACAAAAACCCAGACATTTTCTGTTAACAAAACCTTCAACAGTAAATCAACAATATTCTAAGACTTATTGCGAGACAAAAAGACATTTTCATGTAATATTATTGACAAATTTTAAGACATCGTGGTTTTGAACATTTATTCTCTTATCTTTAATAGTGCCAGTTCCTGATACATCAATATATCGAGTGGATATATTGATTGACAGAAATTTAAATACATTCCTGTGACAGTATTTGTATCTGTGGTCGTTAGGCATTGGTTCTAAACGGAAACGATTGACCTAATTAACCACCTACAGAGTAGGTCACGTTTCTATGATTTCAAATAATTATTGAAATTAAACACAATTATATCTGATACTTGAAGCACCAAGAGAATGACCTAGCAGTATTAAAAAGAGGAAAAAATGAAAAAAAATATCATCATACTGTGAATTCTAATCTTTAATAGGCATCAAGAAAAACTACAATTAATCCTAAACTAAGCTTATGAGTTTCTGCATTATTTATGGATGTGTAGGTTATTTCCATTAAAAATACATTAAAGTTTTTAACTTTTTGAACTTTATTGTTATTGGATCTTACTTTGAAGACTTTCTATACATGGATAAATTTTGATGAAAATTGAAGCTCTTCTTAAAGCAGTTGGTTTACAGATTGAAAATAGAAAACTATGAGTTACAGCTCACAAATAAATAGTTCACAGTGAAATATTTACTGCTTCCCCCAACAAAAATATATCAGATAGAAGATTTAGATCTGATGATGAAAATGAAACTGTTAAACCTTGTTTATTTAAATTGAAAATCTGAAAATTGGGACAATAAATTTGTAACCCAACCACTTCAACAGCTAGAATACTGTTGAAATCATCATGCTTTCAAAGCTATACCCAAGTCTTAGTTTCTATGCAAAGGTGGATTTAGGAACAGCATGCTGGGTGCATGCCCTCTCATTTATCAGGAAAATTTGGTTAGGAATTGAAAATTTCTGGAGCTGCCACAGGCAACTGTTGACACTTTTAAAACATTAATATCCTTGTTTTTTTTTTATAATTGAGCACTAATACATGTAGAAATAACACACAAAAATTGGTTTCCATATGGTTTGTAAAACCACTTCAGAAATAAGAGTGTTTGGGAAATACATATCGATTAGGATTTGGGTTTCTTTTATGAGCTCTGGCTTTAAACCAGCTGGAGATGTCATATTAGAATTGTTTTCTGCAAAGGGCATTTCATGGAATGAAACCTGTAGAGAAATAAGACCAATAATCCTCTAGTTGATAACAAAAATGTCAAAACTTGTCACATCACAAAATGGGTGTCAAACAAACATTTAAAAACAAGAACTGATGTAAAAAACATGACATGACTTAGAAAATGATCTAATACTGAAATAAACAAAACTGAGCATTCAAAATAAAACAAAAACAAGTACAAATGTTCGAAACAGGTAAAGATTTAATAGATCTCTATTACAAACCAACTTCCTTGATACAAACATATTTGGTAAAATTGGATTTAATTTAAAGTGAAAAGATATGGTACAAACCCAAGAAAACTATAAGCAAGCATCTGGATTTTGAAAACCTCCATACTGAACTGTCACCTTTAGCTTATAGATTTGTTTAAAGCCAAATAAAAATTTTTTTTTTTTGAAAATTTATAGTCAACAATTTTTAACACCTGGACCAAAGCAACAAAATTAACATTATAAAGAGGGAAATGGTGGGGATTTGTTAATGGTCCAATTCTCCTCGAAGCAAGACAGATTTAGTCAAGTCTTAAATTTGAGTTTTTACCATATTATGTAAGGTTATTGTGTTTAAGTAGAATTGTGTAAATCTCCTTAAAATATTTCAGATGTAGATGGCAAAATGCTACATGCATATCAAATGCAAAAGTTTTTTTAAAATTTTTTTACATAAGATTTAAGGTGTACATGTATACGGTAATAAAGTTCTAACATCAAATACAAAATGCTACAGGTATATATCAAATGCAATTTTTAAAAATAATTTTACAGAGGATTTAAGGTGTATGTCAAATTAATGTATAAAAATGAAAACAGGCTTATGTTTCAGTATTATGCTGAGTATAAGTAAAACAAAACACACACAAAAAAAACATATAGGAGGTAAACACCAAAACAAGAAAAACAAAAAACAATGATACATTGATGGCTGTATGGTTTGTAAATTATGTGCTATATTTCTATCAAAATTGTAACAAGATCTTTTATCTAATACATATAAAATAATTCATTGATTTGATGTAAATTAATATGAGTGTAAATATTTTTTAATTACTTTTTTTTAAGTAAGGGAATGTAACTCTATACCAAATCAAAAGGTACTGAATATTGATATTAATAATAAAAAGGTCTAGAGGATGATATCACCAAAACACTATATGATTACACAATTTTGCAGAAAATTATTTGAAGAGTGCTACTCCTTTAACTATAAACATGTTTACTATACTCTAAAACTGATTGTTTTCTCCCAAAGAAGTAGGAAATGAAAAATTGATAAAAAACAAAAATATAGATAGGTTGAAAATCAAGGTTTGTGTTAAATAAAGTATGTACTGAAAAAGGCAGTGCATTATAAACACTCTACATTTGTATTTAAGCCTTTGATATGAACAAATTATTTGTATAGCTATTGTTTCTAATTTTTATAATTAAATAAGAATAGATATAAGGTATAGATGCATGACACAATTTCACATTATGTTGTTATAAGAAGGAGATCTTACAGACTGTTTCCGATAAATCAATATACATTTTTTCTTAAATAAGAATAAATAAAAAAAATAAAAATGCTTAATTATGACTAGTATACAAAATCTGTCACTTTTGCTAAATAACAACAATATTTCTAAAGGCCCTTCTTCTGTGAACTTAAAAAAAAATGGACATTCATGACTATTACTATTTTTTAAAGGTACATGTACAAGAATTTATTTTTTCTTAAATGATACATGAAAAACAAAGACTTTTTATCTAAAAGGATTTTCAACTACTTTATATGTTTTTTTTTTTTAAACTTCTGCAAATTAACAAACTATCTTTTAAAAGAAACCAAAATATAAAATTAACTATAAACTAGGAAAAACTGTTTTAGCGCACTAAAACTGATGTCTCCCCTTCCTTGAATAACACAAGTTCAATCTTGAGGTCAAAAGGTCAGTCACACATTGTACAGCATTTTTTTTAATAATGATACATCGACATTCTTTAGCCCTATGTCAAAGGATAAAAAAATTATGGCCTGGAAGGCTTTGCATGTCAAATTAACATTTATTTGACATTTAAGTCACAGGTCAAGGTCATTAAGGTTGGTGACACATTGTTCCCATGATGACACATTAAAATGTGAAAATTCAAAGCCTTTTGAATAGGATTAAAATATATATGGCCTAGACATGTTTTAAATGTAAAAATAGCATTAATTTGATCTTGAGGTCAAATGTCAAGGTCATATGAAGGTCATTCTGGTACGCAACACATCGTCTCATGGCGAAACAGCAACACGCTAAATATCAAAGGATAAAAAATTATGACCAGGACACACTTTGCACATAAAATTAGCATTAATTTGACCTTAAAGGTCAAGGTCATTCTCGAACAGGACACATCGTCTCATGGTGATACAACCTCATGCAAATATATCAAAGCCATATGTCAAAGAACAAAAAAGTAATGGCCTGGAACATATTGGATGTAAAAAAAACACATTAATTTGACCTTGAGGTCAAAGGTCAAGGTCATGTTTAGGTCATTCTGGTATGCAACACATCGTCTCATGGCGAAACATCCACATGCCAAATATCAAAGCCCTATGTCAAAGAACAAAAAAGTTATGACCAGGACACACTTCAGTGTTCTCCATTCGCCATTTAAGCCGGGTGTGCCGACCACCTTTTTTCCAGAGCCGACCACCTTTCATTTTGGTAAGGTGGTCGGCAATTTAAAAAAAAGTCCATGTTTAATAAGGTCTTTTGTTACTAATTAAATGAAGACATTGAATGACACTTTTATAACCCAAGCCAATTAAAACCATAGATCGATAGGTGACCAGCAAACATAAAAGAAATTTGCCGACAAGGTAAAACAGGAGGGCTAAGAATAATTTATTGTATGTAAATTTTTTATCATCCAATCAAAAATGGAGAAAATGTAAATAAAAAATTGCTGGCACGTGTCCAGAATGACATGCATCCACGTGGTTTATTCAAAGGTTTTATTGAAAGAAAAAGAATATTGATATTTACCTTCAACTTAGAAATAGTAATCCACAAAAAGAACATAAAACATACAATAAAGTTTGAATATTTGATGACAGAACTTCCGCAATACTAATGAAGGATCGAGTGTGTTTGTTTACATCTGAGCTGTGATCATGTGACTTTTTGGCGGGAAAATTAACATATTGGCTAACTATTAGGAAAAGAAAACTATTATTAACAAAATAAAAGAAAATTCTTAAAATAGCCTTGATTGAATTAAGGCTATTATTACTGTATCTTTGTTTGTATACTGGTGCATTTTATGGTTTTATTAAAACAATCACTCTCTCTGATAGTGGGTTTCAGGGGCAGATCCAGATTTTTATTAAAAAAAAAAGGGGGGGGTCCTCAGAACAAGAGGGGGGTCCAAATCTATTTTGACAAAATTTGCCAACAGTTTGCATGAAATCATAAATTTTTGCAACAAAAAAAGGAACCAAGACCCCTGAACTTCCCTCTAGATTGGCCTCTGTAAAAAACCCGGTTGATAAGGTTTAAGCAGTAGAAAAAACCCGGTTGGTCAGTGGTTTTTCAAAACACCCACCTTACCTTTTTGAAAAAAGGAGAACACTGCACTTTGCATGTATAATTAGCTTTAATTTGACCTTGAGGTCAAGGTCATTCTGGTACAGGACACATTGTCTAATGGTTATACATCCACATGCCAAATATTAAAGCCATATGTCAAAGAACAAAAAAGTTATGACCAAGACACACTTTGCATGTAAAATTAGCTTTAATTTGACCTTGAGGTCAAAGGTCAAGGTCATATCAAGGTCATTCTGGTACGCGACACATAATCTCATGGTAATACATCAACATGTCAAATATTAAAGCCCTATGCCAAAGAACAAAAAAAGTTATGGCACAGACACACTTTCCATGTAAAATAAGCATTAATTTAACCTTGAGGTTAAAGGACAAGGTCGTATGTAGGTCATTCTGGTATGGGACACATTGTCTCATGGTGATGCATCCACATGCCAAACACCAAAGCCTTATGTCAAAGAACAAAAAAGTTATGGCCCGGAACACTTTGTATGTAAAATTAGCATTAATTTGACATTGAGATCAAAGGTCAAGGTCATATGAAGGTCATTATGGTACGCGACACATCATCTCATGGTGATACATCCACATGCGAAATATCAAAGCCCTATCTCAAAGGATAAAAAAGTTATGGCCCGGACAAGCTTTGTATGAGAAGAAGAAGAAGAAGAATAAGAAGAAGAAGAACTGACACAAAAACAATATGTCTCCCCCTTCTGGGAAGGGGAGACATAAATAATAAATGCACGAGTTTTACAAGACATGGTAAACAATGTGACCAATATTTCAGGAAAAAAATGCACAAGTACATCTTCAATACTAGTAAATAAAATAAATAGAATAAATAAAAATAAACATGGTTAGGTACCCTGATATTAACAACTTGACTACCATGATACCCTTATTCTATAAAGGAGTATTACAAGTAATAATTTTTATAAAAGAATACTACTGTTGGTATGGTATTAAAGATGAAGAGTGAAAAGTATAACAATGATTAACAAATACTTGGTCTTTATTTTTTTTAGAAGTGTTGCGTTTAAAAAAAATGGCCATCGGGACAACTGGAAGAAGACCTTCCACATTCTTGTTAAATTCATGAAATACTACAATGGTTCAAATGCAGCTCATGAAGATATGACTGAGCATTTTAAAACATTGATTAAAAGTTTAACTCCAGAAAGACAAGTAAAACAAATATATGTATACAGACACACAGACCTAAAACTTATAACATAGTCTGTAGGATATAAATATAGAAAAAAGGGACCTAGGACTATATATGAGATCACACATTTTTGGAATACATTACTGGAAAGTGGAATGGATATACTGTGGGGAAATAGTAGATCACATTTCATGGTTTTCTTGCTCACAATCTGTATGTTATTTCAAGCACTTTTCATACTAACCACAGCTTACTACACGTATATACATTGTAAGTAAGTAGTTATACTTTGGAAATCAATATAACATATAAATAAAAATAAACAAAATTCAGATATTTCATATCATGGACAGTTGTAGACCTAATAAAGGGACCTACAATTCTTCAATTAAATAAACCAACAATTTAGTGCTTTTAACTCGAAAATGATTCAATGTTAACAATTACTGTATAATCTTCCATGGTATCACGATGTTTGCACAATACTCTGCATGCAGATTTGTTTAGTCTTTTCTGAAGTGATAGTCCTTTACTTAATGGAACATTTGGTTAATCTTTTCTGAAGTGATGGTCCTTTACTTAACAGAGCCTTTGGTTAATCTTGGTCCTTCTTTTTGCCTGTTCCTTCAACTATCAAGACCTGTGATAACTTTGATCTATTTTACCAGTGTACACTGTGGGTTTCTATTCTATAGGACATTTGATGATTTTCACTTCTAATAATACACTAAGAACCAAAAATCCAAAGTATAGAACTATCATACAGGCCCCCATGGCTTTACTCATTTTCCACTTGGATGCGGCAATGACGATGATAACAATGATGAGCATTAGAAATAACAAGAAAATGGAGCACACAAGTCCGTTACTGTCAACATTGACTGTTCCTCCGTTGATGGCTAAATATAGCATCCAAGGAATTGGCAGCCTAAAAATATGAAGATTAAACATTTCTATTGTGTGACTGACTGGGGAGTTCAGCATTGTGACTATACCTAAATATAGGTCTGTAGCGATGTTACTATTGCATATGGGTTGAATCACTTAAAAAATTTCTGTGGACAATTACATAGGCAAGTAGGAAATGCTAGTCTATACTATAGCTGATTTGTTTTATATACTTGTTTCAGTGTTGATATATGCTATATACATTTGTTTTGCGTTCCATCTTTTACAATATTGAATATTTACATTCAAATTTAGCATGAATTACCATGTAATCTAAAATGTCAATAACTCAGATATATACAGAAATATTGTATTTGTTCCCTTTCACTTATCCTCCTATAAATACTTTCTGTTTCTTTAAAATAAAATCTCATTGCTTTATTCAGTTGTCTTTAAAATCAACATACCAAATCACATTCATCATCATGCTAGAGTTACCCCGCCTAGTACTTACCCAACAGTTATATCAAAAATATTGCTTCCAACAGAACTTGAAACGGCCATATCTCCAAAACCTTTCTTAGCAACTATTACACTCGTAATCAAGTCTGGAATACTGGTCCCTGCAGCTATGATGGTCAACCCCATAATCTTAAAAAATAAAATAATAGATAAACTAACTTTTTAAGTTAGAGAAAATCATATTGATAGAAATAAGATTTGAAGTAAATGTATATAAAACAACCATAAAATCTGATAATCATATATTGCACTTAGCAAGCCTGAAGAAAATCTGTCAAAGTAAAAAATGGTCGGATTTTGTTAAACAGGAAGTATGTGAGCCACAGACCTGAAATCGAAACCCACGTTATGGGATCTCACCCTGATTCTATATACCAAATATCAAGTAACTGTGATTAGTAGTTGCTCAGATCGGATACAAAAATTTCTTCCCCATCCGCCCAATATTCAACATTTTATAACCCGGATTTTTCACTCCAGGAAATCCGGCCAAAAATTGCCCATGATTTATTGGAGTTTTTAACATTGGTTGTCATTGTTTTTGTTAATAGTTTGCCCCGTGTAAAGTGCAGCAGCACAAAGGGTAAATACACAAAAACAATGGATACCCATGTTAAAATTGAAAAAGGAGGAAGACAATAAGAAAATAGTCAAATACTTGTAGCTGAAAAAATGCTGTTGTGATTTTTGTTTTTGACTTTTCATTGCATGCATGCCTCCCATAATACAACTTCAAAATCAATAGGCTGTTTATTAATTAACATTAACCAATATTTCAAAGCTTCAATTAAATCAGATGCAAGCTTGCATGTGTAACCACTGGATACCAAACAATAACATGACCAACCCACTACATGTAGTACTCTGATTTAAGCTTCCTTTATTTCTAAACTTTATTCAAATTAACTATTTGATTCCAAATAAGTCCTGGCGTGCCTTTAAATGTCAACGTCATATAATGATGACAACTTCACTGTCTGAGCCCCTTAATCAAAACACTACGATTAAAACCACACGTAAACATGATCAAGAAAAACCTGATGAGTTTCTATATCATTTAATGACAATCAATGTTAACTCTTTCAGGTGGATGGATTGAGTAAAGAAAAAAACACTTAAAAGGACCTACTCCCACCAATTTTCACAATTGTACAAGCTGTGATAATCACCCAGCACCGTCATTGTACCTAAAGATGTTTTTATAGTTGACATTTAAATCAGCTGAAATGTTTCATTTCAGGTGAAAATTGATCGCAAGCTCTAGAATCATAGTAAGGAAAATGCAAAAAACAAGTTCTAATTTCCGTTTGTTTATTCATCTGTCAGTTTTTAAATTGACATTTCTCCTCATCGTTTCAGAAATTCTACAGCTTAATTATATCGTGTGTCCATGATGATGTAATAATATGTCCCGCTATTAAGTGTATGAAAATTGATGGAACTTTAAAGGAAAATCGTTATCACATCACCAATATTTGCTATAAACACGCATGTCTGTAATAACTTTACACTTTATGGTTATTTTGTATTCCATATGATGCTAATTTTTCCTTTATAAGATAATTGATGAAGCTTTATCAGAAGTTATGAAAGGCACCATTATATAAGATTGGCTATCTATAAAACAATAAAATTCCTCCTAAAAAGATAACCAACCTATGAAATAAAAGGCTTCTGGCCATCATCCCTTAACTTAATGTTTTAAGAAATCTATTACGATAAACAGATTGAGACACGAATAATGCAATGGGCAATGATAACACCAGTCTGAACCAATCCTGATATCAAAACTTTAACATTCAAACTCTTTATTTTTTGTCATCAGTTGCCAAATTCTTATAATTTCCTCCCCCCCTCCCAACTATGATATACTTTGATAAAAGCACCTAAGAGAATCATCCACAGTGGCGGATCCAGAGGGGGGGGGGTTTGGGGGTCGGAACCCCCCCTTCCCTCCAAAATTTTTAAATTTTTGTGTAGATTTTCAGCAAAATTGGTCTGGAACCCCCCCCCCCCCTTTTGGCCCACAGAACCCAGTATGTGGACCCCGCCTTTCAAAAATTTCTGGATCGGCCCCTGATCCAAAAAATAAAATTTACAATGTTATTTATCAAATAGAAAACTTTGAGATTAATGCAAGGAGCTAAAAACCTGGCAGCTATATATGTAAACGTTTGATCAATAGCAATACAAAAGATTTCTTTGTGAATTATGTGATCTACAATGGTTTGTAATAACCCTAACAGTTGTCTGCAATAAACTGTTTATATTAACTCATTTCAGATTCTCATTTCCGACAAACTGAGAACTAATTAATACAAGTATTAGCTTTTAAGAAAAGCTTGCCTGACCACAGTATATAATTATCACGTATAATAATTTTCAAATAGATTTTTGATATTGGCACACTTCCTTCAATTGAGCGTGGTATACTATAAGAAAAAGAAACTGTACATGTGCGTTTACCTTGCTCCACAGTATAGGCAAAATCAATCAATCAATCAATACCCTCTGACATCTTTCACGTGCATTAAGCTCAATAAATCAATTAATTATATGTCAAATTAACACACTTGATAGCTGTTCCAGTTTAAATAGAAAACACCCACATAAATTTTAATTTACACTTATGACCTACTTATTGTTTTGTATGCTGATGTGTTTACATTTATGACAATTAATTTTCAACTGATTATACACAAAACAAAATTATTATTCATTTATGATGTGAACAGTGATGCAAATTAATTAATAGAATAAATAAATTTATTTACTTCAGTAGGGCATTTTGTTTGTAATATAATGACAAACATTAAACTTTAGCTAAGTAATTAACACAGACAATAAAAGCACGTGAATAAAAGTGATCAGTAGCAAACCTATTTATCAAAAACCAGTTGAACAGTTCTTGTCTAATATCACAATGATTGACATCGTTTTTATTTACAGTGAATAATGTAAATTTGGGTGCAGGTAAGGGTTCTGATTACACATTTTAGCCGTACCTTCCTGACAGCAAACATGGCGGCCACCATGTAACAACTAAATCTTATACTGCCTGACCCCTTGGGGTCAGGCAACAATGTTAGCATAACAAAAATGTCCTCCAGAAAAATATTACCTCATCTGTAATACCAATAGTACTCCCAGCTATACTGGCCCACCACAACATGAGGTATGAGTAGGCAGCAATCCATAGTATACTTCCAAAAAATGACCACACGTACCACTTCCTCTTTTCCTGAAAAAAAAAGTAATTCTAAATTTAGAACTAGTGACGGAAACAGTTAACGTTACCTAAAGTTAACGCTAAAAGTTTGCCTTAAGTGAAAATTTTCAATTCTGTTAAAATTACAAATAGTAGTACCTTGCTCCGGCGAGTTAGGGCTGATTTTTATCAGACTTAGAAATTTAAATGTTAAACATCAAATTTCTCAAATATACTCATAAAAGGGACTCACAGAAGGAGTTTTCATTTTGAATTCCTATCAAAAAAGGGCATTATCTCTTTCTGTAAAAAAAAAAAAACAATTTTCAATATCATTTCTAAGGAAAGAAAATGGTTCAATGTTCTGGGATCTTCTATCATGCTAAAGCTGCATTCCTGTAATAATGCAGAAACCCACAAGACATGATATAACTTGAGTAATTATAAAGCATACCAAGGAACATTTTGATTTTAGAGTTTATCATGTTTATGTTGGTCATAACATTATCCTAATTAGTTTGTTGTTTGAAGTAAACTCCTATAATAAGATCTTAAATGGATGATGTTAATGTCTAATTAGATCATTGGACGATATTACCAAGACACAGACAAATTAATGAAGAAAAAACCTCTGTCTTCTTATTAGGAGCCTAATGAAGATTGTTTATGTAATACTAAAACGTGTACTTCTTTTTTCATAGAACTAAGTACTTAAATCTATATACTGGATCAGCTGAGGTACCTAAATGTGGGACGATGGATATGACATATACCTATAAATGTGATTATTTCAAATAGTGTGTGTCCCTATTACCTTTGTATTCATTGTACTGTGCCCAGAAATTGGTATTTCGTTGATAATTTTGGTATTGGTATTGAATCTTGTGTTTTGTATTTTTAGTCTTTGGCCAATGCAAGACAGCAAGCAGTGACCACTGGTCATGTTTGAAGGCTGCTGGCTGTTTTCCATTGTGATGTTTTAAATTGCTGTTTTTTTATATCGTTTATGCCACATACACTTATTCCACATTTCATTTTTTATTATTACTAAATATGATTTCAAAAAAGGGAGCTGTATCTTGCATTTAATCAATAAAGGCTACCAGTATGACATTTGGGAAAGAAACTGTCAATAAATAGAAAAATACAACTTAAATACTCTTTGCTACTACCTATGTCTTATTAAATGCAAACTTTTACCAAAGGCCAACATTGCATTCATAAAAGTGGTAAATATAACATTAAAATAAACATTTCAAATTTTTCAAGTTGATTCACGGGTGTGCTATAGCAAGCAGGTACTGCTTACTCTTCTGGAGCACCTGAGTTCACTCTTGTTTCGACTGGAGTTCGAGTTGTTGATTGATATTCAGTTATTTTGTGTTTCAATGTTTTACATGTTGTCTGTTTTTTTTTTTTTTTGGGGGGGGGGGGTCTTAGTTTATTTATAAGATGTCCTATAAGTCAGAATGTCTTAAGAGTTTCCTTTTGATAAAACATATAGACACTATAACAAGTCAAAACAACATTGAATCCGGTTATATTATTTTTCACAAGGAACAGTGTGATAAGAAGCCAGAATAAAAAGTGATAAGACTAAAGTTTAGTCCTTGATACAGCTTCATCAATAAATCTAATGTCTGGAAAAATAACAGGATGCTTTCTTCAGGAAGTTGTCATGTTATTTTCTGATCATGTCATTCTAAACTTTTACTTAAGAAAAATTTGCCTACTCAACTTTTTTTGTGAAAAAAATCCAAGGTTGATGAAAAATCAGTTGTGGGTTGTTCTGAATTTCTGAATTGTCCAGATGATTAATTACTAAGGTAGGAGGATACCAATTGGCATATCTTTAGATTTTTTAGTTCTATCAGACAGCTTACTTGGCCTTCAATG
Source organism: Arcuatula senhousia (assembly GCA_963971305.1). Lineage (NCBI taxonomy): Eukaryota > Metazoa > Mollusca > Bivalvia > Mytilida > Mytilidae > Arcuatula > Arcuatula senhousia. Next base: position 55,828,934 of record OZ020305.1, read on the forward strand.
TAACTAATGAAACTGATGGGTAAAGATTTTTTGCCAACAAAAGCTTATCTATATTTACATTAGTTTTCATTCTATAAAACATATCACTACAGATTCATTTATTATGTCCTTTATTAGGATGGTCTGACTTCTGAAATATTTCATTTACAGTAATATCAAAGATTTTATGAGTTGTGATGGAAATGATAGATAATTGTTCAATTAATCCAATGACAAAAAGAAAACTATAGATCTGTGTGCCAGTTTCTTGGATAGATGATGTCAAAAATATGGCGGGGAATCAGACTTGTCTAGATTTTTCTAAACTTTAACATTGTGACATTTTTGGTCTTAGGAAATGTTAAGTTAAGTATTAAGAATTTCATGGAAATTTTATATAGTTGGATTTTAAGGTGCATATCATTAGAAAATGTTGTAAAGAAGAGGATTCAATGACTGCAAAAATCTCTTAAGTACTGCATGTCAAGGTTTAGCCAACAGGACTTCCGAAATCAGACTGAAATTCTGAAACATGAAGAGTGACCATCCTGAAAAAGGCCATTACTTCAATAAATATTTTGATCACCACTCTAAAACACCATTTGAAACTTACAGGTCTTCTAACATCTGGTAACATTAACCATAGAGGGAATATAATTGGTGCTACTAGTATGTAATTCAGTCGTTTCCTCCATTCAGTCGGCCAGCTCAAATCTAATGGCTCCTCTTCTTCTTTCAACTGGAAAACAAAAACAAACATGATTTATAAATCTATCTAATCTGTTACCTTAGGCTTACAAAGTCTATAATGGAAGATGGAGGTTTGGTATTCAATCCACCATTTCAGGAGAAATCACTGTCTAAGTCAGGACCCTTGTGGTATGTCTTTATTATTTCCAAATACTGTAAACATGGAAATTTTCACGTTTTTGTGAACATAATCTTTTGTGCAGGGATATAAGTTGGAATCCACACCAGAAAGACCAAATCAGGAAGATTGAGATGGTCCAGCGACGTGCAGCCCGTTATACCACCAACCGCTATAGAATTTTGTGCAGGGATATAAGTTCATGTTTCTTCTGATTATTTATATTCTTTGCTTAAAGACATAGCCATTCGCTTGGGGGAAATTTTCACGGATAATTTAAGATAGCAAATTAAGCGAAAATTACCTCAAGGGGAAAATTTCCATGTTTAAAGTATGTAACAGCCTTCTTCTGTCTGTTCATCTGATACATTTTTAGATTGATTGCTCTTATGTGCAGTAACTTTGACAACCTGTTTATTCTATGATCTTATCTTTCTTTCCATTTATGTAACATAAATAGAAATTTAAGATCCCTTGAGCTCTGCTTGGCCCAGCATCCTCACCCACCTTGATTTTTTTTTATGTATAGGAATTTATTGAAGTATCTCTTTGGCTAGTCAAAGGGCCTACCTTGGAAATGTCTTGATTTGCCATTAAAAAGATTTGGAATAGAATAGTAAAGTGAAATTTCTTTATAATGATTGTTATCATATAAAATAGAATGGTAATGATCAATGATGATAGACCTAATTTAAGCCTGAAAATATTTTTTGAGTACTCAACAAATATACTGTAGCTTTAAGTTGAAATGAAAATAAAAGCAAAAGGGAATGTTTTGGAAAGACAAAATCAATGAATGATTGATTCAAATTTGATGTAGAAAGAATGTAATTAATTCTTTGAATGAAAAAACAAAATCGAAGGTTGTTAACTCAATCAATGAAAGTTTTATATCTATGGTCAAATAACCGTAATACACATTACAAGTTGGCTGAGTTTATACTCGGAAAAATGTTAGGTTGTTAAGTAAGATGGAAAAAAAAGCATGACGGTAAAGCTGTGGAGCCAAGTATTGATGCTGAACAATGGTGTTAGTTATAACAGTTGCCCTTGGCAATGAGCCTAGAACAGTGACAAATGGTTTGAAAAATTCATCAGGAATCGCTTTATTCTTTTCAAATTCAGTGAAATGTTACAATATGACATCTGAGGATTATTTATCGAGGCAGATTCAATAGGATCATGCTGGAGCATTGAAACAATGTCACTTCTAAATGTCAAAGTACCCAATATCACAAGCCTTTCCCTATTCCATGAATGAATTATGAGATTTTAAAAATCATTATTAAATAAGTTAGTTTTAATTCTTTGAAATGATGCTATTAGATTTATTTTTCTGGTAATTGTTCAAACGTTTAAACGTTTTGGTTTTGAGTACTTTTTGTTCAATACTTTTGATGTTTTAATTCAAATGCTGCTGATAAGAGGCAAGAGGCTACTCCTTGAAATATACAGGTACACCACAATCAAATTACCTGCTTTTATACGTGTACTGGCTTTGTTATTTGTATTTTCAAACCTTTATATAACATGAAACTTGATATTTTCATTTTTATGTATATTTTTGGTATCAAGATTGTTTAAATTTTAAGAAAAATAGAAGTGATACAGTCTTTATAATGAACTATGTGTTAGTGAACCGACCCACTTGCGTGGACACACTCTTGATCTCCTTATTACAAGAGAAAACACCAATCTATTGGCGGGGCTACCAGTCGTCCGATACCCAGGCATTTGTGACAATAAAGGCAACTCAACTGTTGACCACTTAGCTGTCTCAACGCTGATAGACATTGCTAGACCAGCGAAAAAGCGAGAAACTCTTATTTTTCGTAAATTTAAGGATATCGACATAAGCGCTTTAAGATCAGACATTCGAGATTCCAATCTAAGCTCGCATTTGGAGACTTCTGAACAGTTAGTGGATAGTTACAATTGCAAGCTGAAATCGTTAATCGACTCTTATGCACCGCTACAAGAGAAACAAATTACCGTTCGACCCAATACTGAGTGGTATAACTCCGAACTTCGTGATGCTAAGCGTGAAAGACGAAAGGCCAAACGTCGTATGTCGAAAACGAAATTAACAATTGACAGACTTATTTACAAGGAAAAATGTTCCATCGTCAGACGACTTCTTTTTCAAACCAAGAAGGAATACTATTCAAATAAAATCTATGAGATTGGAAACGACCAAAAACAGCTACAAAAACTGACAAACAACCTCATGGGTAAAACAAGAGACGTTATCTTACCAACACACGAGAGTAGTCAAGAACTTGCGGATAAGTTTTACACGTTTTTTATCAACAAAGTGGAAACCATAAGAAACAAGTTAAGTTCTTTGACATCGGAGAGTACACAGTCTGACTTTTTATCTGCAGACATTAAGTTTGAAGGTGAACCTCTTACAACGCTTTCGCCAGCTACTATCGAAGAACTTAAGAGAATTATCATGAATTCTTCGTCAAAGTCGTGAGAGTTGGACCCGATTCCAACTGATCTCTTAAAACAGTGTATTGATGACATTGTCCCTGTAATCACTGATATCATCAACGCTTCTCTCAACGAATCAATCGTACCACCATCTTTTCGGCAGGCCATTGTGAGACCTCTTCTGAAAAAACCAGGCTTAGATCGCGACGTTCTGAAAAACTACCGACCAGTGTCGAACTTACCATTTGTGTCGAAGATATTGGAGAAAGTCGTGTCCGCTCGTCTCGAAATACATTTACAATTGAATTCTCTTTACGATGACGTACAATCTGCATATAGAACTGGCCATTCAACAGAAACTGCGTTGTTGCGTGTACATCACGATGTTACAGCTGCACTGGACAAGAATTGTTGCGCCGTGTTGGTAATGCTAGATCTGTCCGCAGCGTTTGACACCATCGATCACCAAATTCTACTCACACGACTGGATCATGCGTACGGTATCCGTGGATCTGCTCTATCCTGGTTTAAATCGTATCTAGTGGGAAGATGTCAAAGCATTGCCATTGGCTCAACAACCTCGAACTCGATCCAACTGAACTTTGGTGTTCCGCAGGGATCTGTGTTAGGACCACGGCTTTATTGTATATTTTCAAAACCTATTGGTGAAATCTGCAAACAACACAATATGTTATACCACTGCTACGCAGACGACTCGCAAATCTATCTAGTGATAGAGCCGACCGACAACTGGACTGCCATTTCTGTTCGACTGGAAGCCTGTGTTAAAGACATCAGTTCGTGGATGAAATCAAATCTACTGAAGCTTAATCAGGATAAAACCGAGCTTATTATATTTACGCCAAAGCACCGGGCTAAAGATTTTTCAACTTGTCAGCTATCTCTCGATGGCACAATAGTGACAGATGTTAAATGTGTTAAAAACCTTGGTGTTATTATTGATAAAACACTTAGTATGGAGCAGCACGTTTCCGCCGTTTCAAGATCATGTTTCAACCAAATCAGAAACATTGGTAAAATTCGCTCGTACATCAGTGACAGTGCCTGCAAAACTCTCAATTGCTTGCTCATAACATCAAGATTGGACTACGGGAACGCACTTTTATACGGCGTAAATTCAACCACATTGTCGAAGCTGCAAAGAGTTCAAAATGCTGCTGCTGGATTGATAGCCCGACGTAAGAAATTTGATCATATAACACCAGTTTTATTCGAACTTCATTGGCTTCCTGTTAAATTTCGATGTCAGTTCAAACTTTTAGTCTACGTGTTTAAATCTCTTCATGGCTCAGCCCCAGTTTATCTTCAAAACCTTTTGACACTCCACAGGCCTGCCAGGTTGCTGCGATCAGACAAAACCATTCAGCTTCAGATCCCAAAAGTGAGAACAAAGACGTATGGTGAACGGAGATTTGACATGGCTGCGGCTGCGTTGTGGAACAATCTTCCCGGTGATTTAAGAATTTTAGAGACTCTTGATGATTTTAAATCTTGTTTAAAGACATACTTTTTTAGATTGGCTTATAATGACTTTTTGTAAGTTTTTAACTTTCAGTCTAAAAAATTTTCTACGTACAGTGATATTTATTTATTCATCAATTCTGTGATATTGAATCTTGCTGATTATTTTACAACTATGTTATATTGTTCATCATATTTTAAGTTTTTGGTTTTTTTATGGAATTTTGTTGCCCTCTTTTATATACTTTCATGTTTAAAGTTTTATCCATTGATATTTCAATCCGTCCATATTGATGCTAAATGGCTTATGGTATTTTTCATACTACACCATTAGATTTTATTTTTTAATTGTACAGTTTTCATACTTTAATTTCAGTTGTTTGTCATTTTTTATCTATTTATTATTTATTAATTGATCCTTCACTATTTTTTTACCACTCGATGTAATTGATAATCATGTCATGTATATTGTATTCTGTACATTTTTTATTCCTTGTAAAGCGCTTAGAGTAATTTTTAATTAGTTAATGCGCTATATAAATGGTGTTAATAATGATAATAATAATAATAACTAGAGGCTCCCAGGAGCCTGAATCGCTCACCTGATCTCATATGCCAAAGTTAATAAATTTCACAAACTTTCAAGTATACAAAGTTGCAAAACAATCCTTTCAGTGGTTTCAGAGAAGATTTTTGGAAATCAGTTTAAACTAATAGAAAAAACAGTTAAAGGGCAATAACTCCTGTAAGAACCTTTTGATGCTGAACAAGCAAATTTGCTTCAGATTTTCTCTATTTCTTATACTTTTCGAGTTATAAGCCAAAAACAATGGTCTGACCCCTTGTTCTATTTTTAGCAATGGCGGCCATGTTGGTTGGTCGACATGTATATAATTCACAAACATGGTAGAGGACAATCCTAAAGATCAAGTGTACCAAGTTTCAAAGCAATCCCTTCAGTGCTTTTCAGAGAAGATTTTTGAAAATCAGTGTAAATTAATGGAAAAAAAACAGTTAAAGGGGAACAACTCTTCAATGGCTGATCTGACAATTTAGACCCTGAATTCATTTTTGTAGATCTCAATGAGCTTAACAATTCTGCAATGCTAACTTTTCCTCTAGCTCTAACGGTTTTCAAACTGCAAAAATTGTCAATTTTGATGATTAAAGGGCATCAACTCCTATAACGAGCCGTTTCACAACTTCAACTCAATGCAGAGATTCGTAGAGCTTTTGATGCTGAAAAAGGAAGGTTTCTTCGGATTTTCTCTATCTCTTATACTTTTTGAGTTATAAGCCAAAAACAATGGTCTGACCCCCCTGTTCTATTTTTAGCAACAGCAGCCATGTTTGTTGGTCGACATGTATATAATTCACAAACTTGGTAGAGGACATCCTAAAGATCATGTATACCAAGTATCAATGCAATGCCTTCAGTGGTTTCAGAGAAGAAGATTTTTGAAAATCAGTGAAAATTAATGGAAAAAATAGTTAAAGGGGAATAACTCTTAAACGGCTGATCTGACAATTTAGACCCTGAATCATTTTTGTAGATCTCAATAAGCTTAACAATTCTGCAATGCTAACTTTTCCTCTAGCTCTAACAGTTTTCAAGATATAGTCCAACAAGTGTGGCCACTAAAAGTATGTCTCGCCTGCCGGCACCATCACTAAAATCAACTACCTAAGCTTTCATTTCTTGATATAAACACAAAAACTGTATGTATACCTAATAACAGATGCCTAGTAATTATACTATTCAAGCAATCCATTGTCCACACAATAATTACAAAAAGTTTTCTGTCTGAAAAAAAGACCTAAGTTCACAGAGTCACTGGAGCGTAAAAATGGGGTCATGGTCACATGGCATGGTGACAGTTGCATTGTCCATAACTGCAACTGTCTGTTTACTCAATATCAGATGCCTAGCTATTATAACTTTCCAGCAATTCATCATCCACAAAAGTCTTACAAAAAAGTTTTTCAGTCTGAAAAAGACCTAAGTTCACAGAGTCACTAGAGCGTGAAAATGGGGTCAGGGTCACGCAGCATGGTAACAGTTGCGTAGACCATAACCTAAACTGTCTGTATACCTAATATCAGATGCCTAGCTAATATACTTTTCCAGCAATTCATCATCCACAAAAGTCTTACAAAAAAGTTTAAGGCTTGAAAAAAGACCTAAGTTCACAAAGTCACTGGAGCGTGAAAATGGGTTCAGGGTCACATGGCATGGTGACAGTTGCATAGACCATAACCTGAACTGTCTGTATACCAAATATCAGATGCCTAGCTTATATACTTTTCCAGCAATTCATCGTCCACAAAAGTCTTACAAAAAAGTTTACGGCCTGAAAAAATACCTAAGTTCACAGAGTCACTGGAGCGTGAAAATGGGGTCAGGGTTACACAACATGGTGACAGTTGCGTAGACCATAACCTGAACTGTCTGTATACCAAATATCAGATGCCTAGCTAATATACTTTTCCAGCAATTCATCGTCCACAAAAGTCTTACAAAAAAGTTTACGGCCTGAAAAAAGACCTAAGTTCACAGAGTCACTGGAGCGTAAAAATGGGGTCAGGGTCACACGGCATGGTGACAGTTGCGTAGACCATAACCTGAACTGTCTGTATACCAAATATCAGATGCCTAGCTATTATACTTTTCAAGCAATTCATTGTCCACAAAAGTCTTACAAAAAAGTTTACGCCGCCGCCGTCGCCGGAAAGTAATACCTATGTCTCGCCTTCCGCGACTATTCGTCGCAGGCGAGACAAAAACTGCAAAAATGGTCAATTTTGATGATTAAAGGGCAATAACTCCTATAAGGAGTTGTTTCACAACTTCGACTCAATGGAGAGTTTCGTAGAGTTTTTGATGCTGAACAAGATTGGTTGCTTCGGATTTTCTCTATCTCTTATACTTTTTGAGTTATAAGCCAAAAACAATGGTCTGACCCCCCTGTTCTATTTTTAGCAGCAGCGGCCATGTTGGTTGGTCGACATGTATATAATTCACAAACTTGGTAGAGGACATCCTAAAGATCATGTATACCAAGTATCAATGCAATCCCTTCAGTGGTTTCAGAGAAGAAGATCTTTGAAGAAAAGTTAAGGGACGACGGACGCTTAACGATGACAATAGCTCAAATGACCCTTCGGGTCAGGTGAGCTAAAAAGGGAAATTGTCTCAAGGGGTTATTTTTGGAAATTTTGCATCATTGATATACATGTATTTAGGAACTGAGACATACTTAGAAAACCATTCAATGCTAAACAATCTTTGCAAATCAGGGCTGCCAACCTTTCTGATTTTTCAAGGTTTTTCTCAATTTTTAGGTCTTTATTTTATAATGAATATTATATGAAACATCACAGAAATAATTAATAACCTAATTTTATAATTTTAAACGTTGGAAGCCCTGGCAAGTAACTTTAGAAACAGAAAACCTGAACTTAAAGCCACACTAGTAAATCCCTTTCTAAAGTGTGAAGCATTTGTTCCTGCGTACAACTTAGTTAACATTTCAGCCAAACAGTTACACTCTGGCGCTAAGAGCTGCACCGTCCATTCATGTCAAAAGAACCATTCATTTACACAACCTTAAATATTTAACATATTTCAAGGAATAGCTTGCAAAATAGAACCAATTTGATAATGTAGCAGATGAAATTTGCAAATAAATGAATGAGCCAATTTCAACACGATATCAAACTATAGTCTGGGTAATGGAAGAAAGTCTGATGTCAGATTGTGTGAATTCCATTATGTTACATTATCGAGATATTGTGCAATGAGTAAAAGGCACGGAATGTTTAAATGTATACAATTCCATTATCTAAATTACTAATAATTAATAGATGAAAGGGAAGAAATTTCTTTCCCAATTTGCTATAGGTTGTCATGCAAATATCCAATATATAAAATCAGGTCCAAACACCAGCTAATATTTTACATATCATGATATACAAGTTTGCATACGTGCTAGAAATTGTACACAATTTTTCAATTTTGTCAGAATTTCAAAAGGAACATCTAAATTATTCACTAGGATGTAACGCGGCCCTATATGTTATTAGCCTCTGATGTTATCACATGTTGCCCTATTAGTAATTGAAGACAAATATCAAAATTACCAGGCATATAATGGATGCATTTAATACCACTGAGATATTCTGCTTTGATTTTTTAGTATGATTTTGCTGCATTAAGAATTAATATCTGGATTTTCCACGTAATATGAGGGTGGGGAATTTACCTTTTCTGAAATTATTCACCTGTATTTCTGTGACAACCTTTTGCACTGATTTTGTCAGTGACAAAGAATAATTTTATGGTTTTGAATTCTACACATTGCTGCAAACGGCAGGACATTAAGCTGAGTAACCACTGCTGCATTTAAAGGCTGCTGACTCTTTTTCATTGCAGATTTAAAATCTCCCTTTGATTATGGAGATGTGTCACTGACACTTTAAAAGTCACATTGCATTATATCATTCACAGAATTACCCAATGGAATTGATGAAACTTGGAGCACCAAACATGTAACCACAATTTACTGCATTTGAGTTCAGATAGAGGATAATGAGATGTGGAATAAGTGCACATGACACAACCAACATAAAACAGCAGAAATTTTATAAAATCCACAATGAAAAATAGCCAGTTGTGCAATGGAGGAAATTAGGATTTTATGGGGGCAAGACATTCGGTCCCATCATTGGTCACAGGACCAAAAGAAAGTATAGAGGTCCAATAACACATTATTTTTTGAAAATCTGCTATAAAACTTCTTTCTATTAGACATTCGGACCTGTGAAAGGCACAAAAACACCAGACTGAATGAGTTTTTACAGGTGCTTATTTCCATGACTGGTTGTGCATGCTGTCTTGTAGTTAGTCCTTAGAGTTCAAAGATATAAATGTCAATCCCACAAATCAACTAGCTAAAAATAACAAAACTAATTTTCTTACAGAAACCCATTTAGTAAGAGTCAAATAAAATATAGGCAACTTGCTCAAAATACCAAAAGTACTTTCCTTATAGATATCTGTTCTTACCAAATATAATACGGTACTTAAAGATTATATGAATTATAAAATCCATCTATAGAAATCCGGCCATAGGTTATCATCAAATATCTTTATTTCAAATGCTTATTCATCTTTTGACTAAATTTGTAATTTAGAACTCAATGTATAAATGGCATCATCTTCTTTTCAGAGTTGTAATTATGTCAAGAAATAATACTTTATTGAAAGACCAGGAAAAGATTAGAAAATTCACCTGATTCCAGGATGTTCTTTCCCACCTTTTAAGTATTTCCGCATCTTAGATAACCAAACCAATTTGTTTTATTATTCTGTATAAAATTCCAGAAAGGTTTGCAGTAATAAGAGTTTAATAAATGATTACTTAAAACATCCATGATCAGAAATAAAACAAAACTTAACTGCTATCTCATTCTTATTCAATTTTATGGGAAGGGAAGCCTCAAGATTTCTTATACAAGAATAATGCATAATTAAAGTCTTGAGGTTATAAGGAAGTAAATGTTTCCAATGCCCGTAATGTTAACATTTTGTCCTATCACTCACAAAGGACAAAAATTTGTACCATTTTACTCTCTTTTCTGGAAAGTTTCATCCCTCTGGATGTGAATGGGAACACGGAATTCATAGGTTACTGCAGCAAAAATTGACCTAAAATCGGCCTCTGTTACTACCAAGCATCCAGCATCTTTGTAAAAGTTAAAAGTTGTGTGCTGTCACTGGAGTTCAAATTTTTCTAATTGTTTTTATAATTAATTTGCTCATTTTATCATGTTAGTTTGTTTCATTATCTCCTCTAATATAAAAAAATAAAGCAATATTCACTTCCACCTATCATCTTAGGTGTAAAATCCAGGTGGCCACACATGTCTATATATTAACTTTATTATAATCTATAAGGGCACCCTAGCAGCTCAAACTATGCACTATTCTAGAAAAAATACCTGGTTATGCTATTGAATTACTGCACAAATGTCTAAACTTTTTTATAAAAAGTTTTTTTGCTTTATAGTTTTCATAAGGATTGTCAACAGCGAGACAAATTAGAAAACTAAAGGGACAAGGGGCACTAATGATCTGCCATAAAACTAAAATGCTTTTAATTAATGTCAATGCTGTCAAAATAAATAGATCTTTTCTTTTGTTGCAAAATAAAAACCAGCAATCCAGCAAAATCAGTGAATCATAAAAAACAAAATACATATTCCTTGATCCTTCTAGATACTTATCCTAAATTTCTCCAAAATAACTGAGTTACAGACATGAAATTGCTTGACATCATTTAGAACTATGGGAATAAGCTACATGCCAAATATCAAGAGACTGCAGCATGTAGTTTCCCAATGAACTCTGACGATAATTTCTTGTGTTGCTTCAGTGTAGTCCAGAGTGAAAGTAGTAGCAAGACATTGCCCTGGCCATAAATATAGCTTTCCTTAATTTACAATACGCACCTCCTCTTTTTCTTCGCCTTGTTCTGCAGCATTCACTGTTGTCTCATTTACTTCAGCGGTAACCTCTGACACTGAATATCCACCATTCAGATCCTGTCCCTGATTGGAGTTAATATGTCCATTTGCCGTGGGCACAGATAACGTATTGTTCTCTTTATCAACTTGACCGTTCATTGTGCCGTTATGACGACCATTTGCCTGTCCGTTCGGGTGTCCATTTGCCTGACCTGGTGTTGTCACACCTATTACAACTTTCAAGGTTTCTAGAGCATGTAAATGTACTGCTTTCTCATGTGGTTTTGCTGTAAGTACAAAATTGAAAATGTTTTGATATGAAAGATGCCAATATATATTTCATATTCAATTAACAAACATTGCAAACTGAATGCAGTTTTTCAGGAAACATGAATGTTTTCTGTGTTTGAACTATTTGGAAAGCATGAATAAATGTTGTGAAATTATATATAAGTGAGCTTCAATTGTCATGGATTTTGAATAAAATGTTTATTTATAGATTTATGAATTCTTGGCTATAAAAAACTCTTTATTAAAAGCGTTTGTAAAAATAGTTTTCCTGATCCATGGAAACCACAAAAATAGTACTCAATGACATTCAATACTTGTTCAAGCCACAATAAAAAAAAATGCATTACAGCTTTCAGTACCAGAGAAAAACTGTGACAGAAATTCCAGTATAAATAATACTGAGATATCAAAGAATTTTTAAGTTCCTGTTTCTTCATGTTGGTTGTGTTGCGTAACTTATTCCACATCTCAATATAAACAAGATAACAAATAGATGACCCTTAAATGACACCTCTAAGAAACCATGTCCATACTCACTGACATAGTTTGAACAAAAATAGTATGGGACAGGAAGTAAAAGTCTGAAGCAGTTCATGATGTCAACAAGTCTTGTTGTATTAATGTCTTTGAGTTATTGACATTAGATTTTATGTAATGGATGTCATGGTAATCTGATACTTAAAATAAAACCATATATGCTAATAAATATCAGACTAATATGGATAAGATTTAACTTAATCTGGGTGGGATACATAAAATTACCATCTCTGAACAGTTATGACATTTCGTCTTACATTCTAAGTACAATTGTACTCAGAATACAGCAAAACAATTTTATTCCACCATCACTTTTTACATTTTTTTAAAGAAAATTTGACCAAATTTGTAGATTTTTAATTGTATACTTATGATTGGCATCCATAACTATTCTGGGTATCCCTATGGTACATGTATTTCATAGTGAAAAAAATATTATTGTCTCCCATACTGGCATTCTCCTTCTAAGTCTTTATTCAGTCTAATACCAGGGGCAGATAAGTTCAGCTGAGTTTCATGAGCACAGATTTCCACTCTTGTTATGAGATGAGATCATGTTACTGGTTACTGTCTAGTTGTTTTATGTGTGTGTTTTTTTTTGTTTTATTGCATTTTGTGTCAATTGATTCTGTTTTTTTTCTTTTCAGACTTCTAACATTTGAACGCCCAGTAAGAACATTTTTGCATCCTTCACAATAGAAGGTTAAATGATATTCTTACCATGGTGTAGATTGTGATGATCAGAATGAATAATAAGGTCCAATATCCCGTGTCTAAATCTATTGCCTCCTGCATGTAATATTGGCATACTTAAAACTCTCTCTGGTTTCTAAAAATTAAATCAAAATACAGAAAATGAATGCATCAAAAGTTTCCTTGTGAATCTACATGCTTAATTTAGAAAACAAAACAGTTCATGGCTGTTCTGAAGTTGAACTTGGCACATATTTGACAAATATCTCAATTACCGTTATGTAAACAGTTGTTTAGTTTTTGTATTTCAAATCCTTGTATAAAGTTTTATAAAGATCCAACCAAAGTTTTTTTTTTTAATTAAGCTTATACTCACATAACTCACATGACCCAATAAGTTATCTTATTCAGTAATGTTTGCAAGACATGGAAAGTCTTAACTTTTTTTAATAAAAAATGATAATTTTGTTATACAAGAGATTTCAATGGGCCTTATTAGCTCACCTGACTAATTAATGTAAGAATATTTTAAGGCAATTTACATTTATAGCCATAAAGAATCATTATAACTCCAACAAAGGGTCATCTGACAGCTTAAAGTTTATTGTAGAGCTCAAGCAACAAGAACATTAAAGTAAATATGCTAATTGGCAACTGTACCAAGTTTGGTTGTCATAGGACTTATGGTGTCAGAGGTCAAGGTAACATTTACGGAAGTTAACATTTTAGTGACGGCAATAGCCCACACAACCCTTCAGACCAGGTGACCATAGGCATCTTCAGATGGACATTTTTGCACAGAGCTTCTTGAGCTGAACATTTTAATCCAGCAACAACTTTTCTCTACCTGTAATAGTTTTCATTAAAAAAAAAAATTGTAACCAGGATTCCTTTATCCTTTGATAAAATAAAAAACAATATCATATAAAGTATAACCTAATCAGCGGTTTTCAAAGAAAATTAATTGAAGGACATTATCAATTGATAAGAAGAAGAAGAAGAAAAACACATTTAAAGGATCTGATATCTCACCATAGAATCTTTGAAGGTGAACATTGATTTCAAAGATCTGAAATGGTTATCTATAAAAACATTGATGAATACCTATTGATTTTTATATATGACATTAATTACATCAAATTAAATTTTTCTCTCAAAGCAAATCCAATATAACTAATGAAGTCTATAGATGGATAATAGGCTCATGTCTAGCAGTTACCATGGAGACCAAATAATTTATAAAGTGTAAAGTATTTAATAAAGTCTCTTTTTGTATTAGGAGGTGTGATAATCACATGCTATATGTTGATTGGTGTTTATTTCTCCAATTCCATGACAAAATACACACCATTTCATATGAAAAGTGTAACAAATATTGCTAAACATTAAAACTTAAATACCAATATAACATGCACCATAGAAAATTCAACAACAGCATGTCTAAAATTTACCTCCTGGAAAAAAAACCTGTGACCTTGACCATTGATATATTGACCCTAAAATCAATAGGCTTTTTTTTCAAATTTCATAAGCTTTATAATTTATGCAAATTAAAAAAAATTGTAAGAAGACATGCAACCTATACAACAGAAATCAATTTAAAACATCTGAGTTTTTCACAACTTGTGACCTTGACCTTTGATATTGTGTCTCCAAAATCAATTGGGCTCCATGGCCTCACTGGAAATCATTAGCTTTTAATATTAAGTTTCATGATATTTTTTTGGACATTCGAAAGTTATGGTCTGGAAACCAATCTGTGGACCAATGGATAGAAAGCCAAAGTCTATATTCCCATGCTTTTGCAGAAAGGTGGGGGACAACAAACGTAATTCCTTTATAAAGTTCACATAAGAAATTCCAGGCTTTTAAAAAAATGAGAATGCAGTAAATCTTCTAAAATCACTTAATTTAGTAATTTTAGAGACCTTAGCCCAAAAGTTCTAGAGCCATTATTTCTATTAATTAACAGGAGAGAAAAAGTTTTTAATTGATAGACATCAAAGGATATGATGACATTCTTAGATCTAAGGATGGTCATGACCTGAACTTTTTTGTACCAAAGATTTTATGTTTGTGGTGAAAATGAAAGATAACTGCCCTCTTTATCAAATGATAAAAAGAAAACCACAGGTCTGTATACTCCTATCTGAGATATATGATATTACAAATTTGGCGGGAAACCGAATTTTTAAAAAATAGATTTTACATAACTTTAACATTGTGACTTTTTAGGTCTTGAAAACTATCAAGTTATATCAAGAATTTCAAGAAATTTCATACAGTTGTGTTTCAAGGTCTAATTAATCAGAAAATGTTATAAAAAGTAGGGGTCAGTGTGCAAAAAATTCCTGCAGTATTTTAAAGTTCCAAAATCTGACTGAAATTCTGAAACATGAAGACAGACCATCCTTAAAGAAACACTACCTGATAATAAATAGACACATTTGATTCAATGATTTTGGTTGCTCTGCATCACATCAAGAGGTTCCTCTATGGATTTTTTCATCATAGCATTTGGCTGTGACTTGGATGGATTTGTAGCCGTGAATGGCTTGAAAAATACAACTACATGACAAAGTTGATTAAATTGTTACAATTTTTAAAGAGTCATTAGATCCAATTTGATACTAGAAAAACATTTTGTAAAGGCATTTTAAATGTTTCATTTTTTTAAAGGATTGACCTTGACCTTAATTGAAATTTCCAAGAATTTATAGGATTTTTTTCGTTTAGATATCTCTCATTATATCACAAATTCTTATTAATCAATTAATATTTTGTCTCTAAGGAAAACCCTCATAGGAGTCCTACTGAAAACCTATTATGGATTACAATCTTGTAAATTTAAATAAAAGGATTAACTGCATGATTTCAAAGAAGCTTTAGATTAATTACTTCTTAATAGAATTATGATATTATAGTATATCTAATAAACTTTTAAGTATAAAGTATATGGACATGATGGATATACATGTACAATTAATATCACACAAAATTTTAGATTTAAACATGGGGTGCATTTTTTTTAGAATTAAACAATAAATAAGTAAATACTATCTCTATGATTTTTTGATTAACCATATTGTAGTTACAAGAAACATTTGTATTCATTTTGATCTTTTTATATATTTTTATAAAATGCATTTTACAGGCAGATCTCAAAGGGAAACAACTTTAATAAAGTTTGTGTCTGTGTAATAGGGTTTAACCTGGGGGTTTAACACCCTTTTCGATGCACCTGGACCATATAGGGTGGTCAGTTTAAATGGTGGAGGAAACCGGAGTACCCTGAGCAAACCACTGACCTTGGGCAGGTAACTGACATTATAATTTATACATGTGGGGAAGTCCCGTTTCTGTAAATAACAAGCAGGACTCGAACACCACCTGAGAGGTGGTTGGCAAGTGATCAATAGTGTAGTATTTAAACCAATGCCTTAGACCACTTAGCTATCCCCACCCTAATAAAGTAAATATTTAATACAAGTCCTCTGAGCCCAAATTTGCTATGTAGTTGGCCTGTATTCAAGGAAGGCTAGTCCAAATGCATATGAAAGAGAAAATTAAAGGAATATTTTGAACCACCATAAAAAATTGCTGATAACACCATAATTGGCAAGATGTATTACTTCAGTAGACCTAATCGGTAATTGATGATTCCCTGTAGCAAAGTCAAATAAAATATAAGCAGGTGTATATTGATATCTTTAGTATAGCAAATTACCACTTAAGAATTTCCACTAACTTTCTATAAATTTCTAATTTTTACAAGCCCCCAATGGTCTCAGAAGACTGCAGTGACGTGAACTATAACATGGGGCTCCCGCAGGGTACCCCCCTCAGGTCGCAAGGTCGCTTTAAAAGGGGCCTGAGGTCTCAAGGTCGTTTTTAAAAGGCATATTTTGGCGGAGGTCGCAGGTCGTTTTTTGGCATAGGTGGATTTTATGAAGTGTAGGTCGAAAGTCGCCCTTAAAAAGCCCTCAGGTCGCAGGTCGTTTTTAACCCTGCGGGAGCCACATAACATGTCAGACCCAGGGTATCAGATAGAAGTGCTTAGAACATGTGCAATGGATACACAAGTACTTAAACAGAGTAACAGAGCGGTGTAGACGTAATCATGCCATAAATGCTAGAGCACTATAAGCTGCTTATATACCTATACACTAGTCATTGCCTTAAAACCAAGACAAGGGAAAACAAACAAGAGGCTCCCAGGAGCCTGAATCGCTCACCTGGTCTTGAGTCAACCCTAAACATGTAAACACTTTTCTAGAGCTAAATGAGCTGAACATTTAAGCAAGCAACAGCTTTTCTATATCTACTATAGTTTCATTCTATAGGCCAAAAACATGAAAAAATGTTATTTTAGGGGCCATAACCCCTATAAGGAGTCATCTGACAACTTTGACCCAATGAAATCTTTTGTAGAGCTAAATGAACTAAACGTTTAAGCAAGCAACAGCTTTTCTCTATCTGCTATAGTTTTCATTCACTAAGCCAAACACATGAAAAACGTCATTTTAGGGGCCGTCATCCCTATAAGGGGTCGTCTGACATCTTTGATCCTATGAAGACTTTTGTAGAGCTTAATAAGCTTAACATTTAAGCGAGCAACAGCTTCTCTCTATCTGCTATAGTTTTCATTCCATAGGCCAAAAATATGAAAAAACGTTATTTTAGGGGCTGTAACCCCTATAAGGATTCATCTGACAACTTCGACCCTATGGAGACTTTTGTGGAGCTAAATGAGCTGAACATTTAAGCAAGCAACAACTTTTCTCTATCTCTAATAGTTTTCATTCTATAGGCCAAAAACATGAAAAAATGCTATTTTTCACCTTTAAGGGGCCGTAACTCCTACAAAGGGTCATCTGACAACTTCGACTCAATGGAGACTTTTGTAGAGCTTTTGATGCTGAAAAAGTAATGTGGCATCAGATTTCATCTATCTCTTATACTTTTTGATTTACAAGCCAAAAACAGTAGTCTGACCCCCCTAGTCTATTTTTAGTAACTGCGGCCATGTTGTTTGGACATTGGTCACCATTTGTGCAATCTTGGTAGAGGACATCCCATAGATGAAGTGTGCAAAGTTTCAAAGCAATCCCTTCAGTCGTTTCGGAGGAGAAGATTTTCAAAGAAAAGTTAACGACGACGACGACAGACGACGACGATGGACGCCAAGTGATGGCAATAGCTCACATGGACCTTCGGTCCAGGTGAGCTAAAAATGATTGTATTTTTGTTAGCAGCAAGCAACTTTTTGTTGCATATACATGTAGGTTCAATTTTATCACGTGGCTTGACCATGTCCACCACACCAGTCAGGTTTTGTAATCACCCATGTGAGTCCTTCTTTGCTAGTGTGAAACATTTAGGGTAGTTGACTTCAGATTATTCTAAAATTTTATTAGCTGGCTATTTTTGAAAATTTTAAATTCTGTCCTGTTAACAATATGATAAAGAGATAAGAATAATAGTTTTTTTCTATGGGATTGAAATAATAACTAAGAAAACTGGAAGTTTTGTTTCATGTTGATCATTTTTCTTCACTTGATTTGTGACATGGCAATCTATAGTAAAATGAACAAGGGCATAAACAGTGAAATAATTGTTGTACCAAGTCAAATATGTTTTTTCTTAAAAATTATGTGTTTCATTTTCTCTAAATTATTGCAAAAGCAATGATTCTTTTAGATAAAAACTTTAAATTTAAGGTTTAATATAAGTGTGTTGGACGTAACAGTGTCTGTCCAAACCATACTGTACATTTTGAAGTGTTTTTAAGAAAAACTATTTACTTTCAAAGATTTACAGTATCATATATGTATGATTTAAGTCATAAAAAATATTAACACATGTATTTGATAAAGAATATCTGTTATGAACATTAAAAATTACTAAAATATAATTTTTTCTAAACTTTCCGTCTGCGTTCGTCCCAACATTTAAGAATTGAAATCGGATGATAAAATACAATTTGTTTAATACCAAGTCCTTACAATGATTGTAGTAAGATTTAGTTCAGGATAATATTCATATTTCCTTTCATGAAATGCCATTTACTCCCATAAAAAAATCAAAAAGAAGGAATAAAGATGTGTCTGCCCACTTCTGACTAAATGTTCGTCCAACATTTATGGTATCCATCCTGTTCGTCCAACACAAGTTTTCTCCAAACTTTTATGCCATCAAATGACATGTACAAGTTTATGAATTGTGATAATTGATTCCTATAATAATTGGTCAATTCTATGCTAATTTCCCATCCAAAACATACAAATATAATAACAATCTAAACGAGTACTGATTGTGACGGCAGCCGTCACAGATGTTCCCCAAACGAACAAGATGTACCGCAAAGCAGCAAAAATACTGCCTTTTTCAGTCTTATAGAATGTGCTAATGATGTAAAAATATAGAATATATATGTATACACATGCCATCTTGGATAAATTTTGGCGCCCGTCTTGGATTTAGAAATTTCACGTTTTTGCATTTCACGGAAAAACTGTAAATATCTCTTTAGAACTTTTAAAATATTTTTGTAGTACTTATCAAGCTCTATAATACCACATAGTTTCAAGGTGCTCATCACTTAGGTTACTGAGATATGACAATGTCCTATATAATGAACTTTTGCTATTTATTAAAAAAAGCGGCCATTTAAAAAATTTCGAACTCCTTATAGACACCTCTGATGTGGAGCATTACTCCCAACATCAAAATCTACCAGAATATTAATTTTTAACAAAATCCAAGTACTTTTAAATTTTGGCGGCCATCTTGGATTTTGAAATTTCACATTTTCGCAATTTGCGGAAAAACCGTAAATATCGCTTCAAAATTTTTTTTGATATTTTTGTAGTACTCATCAAGCTCTATAATCCTACCAAGTTTCAAGGTCCTGACCACCTAGGTTACCGAGATATAGCAATGTCCTATATAATGAACTTTCGCTGTTTACTCGGAAACGGCAGCCATTTTGAAAATTTCGAAAACGTTGTGCACCCCTCTGATATGTGCCCTATCACTGTGAAAAGTTTCATAAAGCTCAGTCTTCACATCTCTTCGGCTATACCCGGACGAGCGTTTTTTGGAGTGCGGAAGAAGAAGAAGAAGAACTAGCTATAATTTGTGTTGGGATGCCAACACACAAGTCGCCCAAAATCGCCTTGGATACTTTTTCTTCCCATTCAGTGCAATAAAATATGTATAGAAATAAAATTTCATTGAAATCGGACAAAGTTCACATTTCTAAGGGGGGCGGGTGTAGTAAAATGGCCGCCATTTTAAAACCGGAAGTCGGATTTCAAATCTGGTCGCAGATTTGAATGCAGCATACCCGTTTTACCCAGATGACCAATTTTCAAGACGATCCGATGAAAAAAAATTTTCCGCCCACTTTTTCGGACGGCCGCCATTTTGAAACGGCGGCCATCTTGAAAATTTCAAAACTTGATTACACGCCTTTGAGTGACCCACTATCCAATCCAACAAGTGTTATTCAATTTCCTTGTACCATTTTCTTGTATTAGGGAGGACAACTTTACGATAAAGAATCAGAAGAATAATAATAATAATAATAATAATAAGAAACGGTGCAAAAACAATAAGTCTCCCAAACTTTGTTTTGGGCGACTTAATAATAAGAATAATAAGAAACGGAGTAAAAACAATATGTTCCCACACTTCGTTTGGGGAACATAATTTTACAAGAAATAAAAATTATCTTCTGAATTTCCTCAACATTTGTACTTTTAATTTCTGAAATGATTGAAGCTTTGGTCTCCTCTTGGAGTCAAATATGTTGATAATATTGGAAATCACTGTACAGTGTATAATAATTGGCATTTCCGAGGGCAATAACTTTATTATAGGTTGTCCAATTGCACACTGAAAGATCTTGATTAACCAAGAAACTTTTGATATTTTGCAGTGATAGATCTTTTGTTCTTAAATTGATTATTTATCTCCTTTCATTTTCACAATTATAGATTCAATCAAGCGTTCAAATTGGTCAGGGTATACCCCTCTTTGAACAGCAGCCAATTTGACAATCGTGTGAAGTTTGGTCCAAATTGGTTCAGTAGTGTAGGAGTTGTTGTTTGAAAAAGGTGTTGAGTTTTGGTCATTATGCAACATTTGTCAAAATTGCCGTCAATTGCTTCCAAAAATCTCTTTAAAATTGTTTCTAACGGATAACGGCGACAAAATCCCCAAATGATGGCAAAACCTCACATGGCCTTTGGCCAGGTGAGCTAATAAAAATGCAAGATGATAAAATATCCATAGCTCCTGTATTCCTTTAACTTAATAACAACACAGATAAGACAATTGTTTTGACAAAGCCTGAAAATACTGACTAAAGTTCTGTGACAACACCAGCCTTTTTTAAAACTTTACTGTATTAAGTAGTTTAAGTAGGTAGCAAAGCTTCTTTCTGTAGTCATGTGTATCACAATAGTCAAAATACCAAAGGGGTTATAAAAACCTTTAATTTGGTTATCATAGTTTGAATCTTGTAAAATTTGGCAGACTTCTTACCTCAGCTTTGTATAAATATCAAATTGAGATATTTTATCTATATTAAACAAAACAAATGAAAACAGGAGGTTACAACATGTGATACAAACCTCTTGTGTTTCGACTCGACTGCAATGTTTCTTTAGACACTGTTTCACTTTAGTTTCAACAGTTCCATTAAATTTCATGAAGACAACATAAGCTATATATCCAATGAAAAGTGTAAAAGCTTCATACCAGTGAATCACTTCGTCGTAGAAGAAACCGATTAGCAATATAAGGTCAACACTATAAAATGTTACGTCTCGGAATAATGGCCACCATGTCAAATCTAAAACTTTTTTACTGACAATAGCACACATACCAATTACAAATAAAATGTTGAACACAGCAGAACCCACAATTGTTCCAATACCAACATTGTTTTTTGCGAAAAAGATTCCAAAAAGACTGGTAAACAGTTCAGGTGCACTCCCACCTGCGGCCATAAACGTGGCACCTGCCACATCTTCTGTTATTTTCAATTTTTCGATAATGACACCAAGTGTAGGTACAAAGAATTCGTCACAAACGATTGCCAAAGCTATAAACATATAAATCATTCCTATCACATGTAAAATCACAGCTCCATTTTTCAGTTGCTGGTCTGTAAATGCTTGAGGAGGATATAAACTCCCGTCGTCTGTACTGTTCAACAGTTTCCGTGAAGCAAAATGGCTGCTGTGTGGTTCATCGTTAACATGTGTCTCATGTCTATGGTTTCCAGCACCATTTCCTAGAAACGTTAACAATACAGCACCAAGCAAACCAAAGAATAAGTATATACGCACTTTCCGTGACTGTTTACGATGAATTCTACTTCTCAACATGATGGCTTTTGTTTATCTGTGTTTGCTTTGCTTTTATAGTAACAGTTTTTTTTACATATATTATGGTGGAATAAACTCCATGGTATTGTTATCAGATGTCTTGAAAATTTATCACCAACTGGTATCAAATGATTTGTCCGAGCACATACTCCTGATTTTCTCTCTCTCTGAAAAATAAGATGAAAAAATTTTGAGTACAGAGTATAAATTTCTAATAATAATATTTCATTCTTGTTCTTCAAGTTATAAGTTTTTCAGATATTTTCACACTTTGAAATCTAAATGCAAAACTGTCAAACTGCACATGTCAATTATTTTAAGACTATTTAGAGCTTGACCCAAACCTGAGTTTTAAATGTTTAAGTGTTATTTTGCTGTGATTTAATTTTTGCTATAATCACGTTCAGCATAGAGATGCCAAAAAATAAACAGCTCTGTTGATTTGTCATGTCTTTAGAATGACAATTAGCATCAAAAGCACTTAGACAACACAAGGAAACTGAAGGACTAAAGATAACTAGAAAGTTATTGTAGCTACAATAATGTAGCTCTTTTGACATTTTTATGTGGTGGATCTACAAAGCAGTCCTCTTACTCATCATGGAGTAAAATTGAATTTTATGTTTAGCCTTCACAGCACTTTATATTGCTCTAAATTGTACGGTAAACTTAAAATAAATTCTTTTGTTTTAATTTATTGATGTTGATAACTTGTATAACTTTCATATGTTTTGATTATATTGTCATTTTTACTACTTAACTATGAAGTGCAAAATATAGAGAAGTCAAAAATAAGATATCTGATTTAAAGTCAAATATTTTTAGCAAAGATCTATAATTTACATCCATTTAGTTAATAACAATAATGGCAACACAAAAATCTGACAGAAGGGGCTTCTATTTACGGGTGTCTGTTGACTCTGTTCATTACCGGTACTTTCAATGGCATCCCATTTAAAACCCTCATGAGTAAGCTATCATTTGAGGGTTTATTCTTGGAAATAGAACCTTGTGTTGACCGTGTGGTACAACATATAGGTAGTTCTATATTCAATATTTTTAATTACACATTGTTAAAAAGCATTCTGAATACAAATATTCAAGATTGAAATGATAAAATATGTTTATTTCAATTACTTAAAATAGTTTTCAATAGAAAAAAACAACTATTAGCCTAGTTATTTTTCCTATTTAAAAGACATTAAAATTTCGTTAACTAAGCATTTAAAATGATTAATGTTATCTGTCCTGACATAAGACAGAACAATGCAAGCAATTTCATTTCCATTCTTAAAATTTCTATCTATAAAATATGATTGAATATTTAAATGGAAAAAATGGTTGGCTCATTTTACAGTTTTGTTCTATTTTGCTATTTAAGGAAAATTTAATATATCACCTAAATTGATAATCGATTTCAATTTGTGCTTATTGAAATTTAAATATTTATAAATTTCAATTGATTATTAAATGCAGATTGAGTTACAAACAAAAGCAAGAAGTCAAAAACTGAGCATTAAAATGTAGTAGCATGACACACTTAGGGTACATGTGCATACATGATATACATATTAGACAATTTCATTGAAAAAAGAAGATAAAAAAAACCAAAAAAAAACCAAAATATGCTACTTGAACTTAAAAGTTATCTAAAACTTTCTATGAAAAAACTTTCCTCTTTAAACAAATAAAATATAAGAGATAAACCAACATTTCGTCTTCAAACGATCCACAACAATTCATGTCACACAACTTTATAAATGAGGTTCTTTATGTTAAACCTAACTGGAATGAAAAGAAGAAAAATTTTAGAATGATTTTTGAAGTAGCAAATGAAAACTCAAATTAATATTCATTCATAAAATCGTAAGTAAATTTTGATACCTTTTTTTTCCTACCTTAATGTTTTTAAAACATCATCACAGCAGAATGCCAACAAACATGTAATCCAATACACAAATAATTCACCCACATCAAATTACGTCCACAATAAACAAATTAATAATCAAATCAATTAGATGTCCAATATGACTACCGCAAACATGTATTTTGTTACCTAGCTCCCAACAACAGCTTCTGCGATCCTCAATGTTTATATGAAATTTTCCTCAGCAGCTTAGCAAATTCAATTTTTACCTATCTACCTCTGATCAATAATCAGAGAACATCCTTCTCTTACATAGTCCATTATTACGACAATTCCACATTTCATCACCGGACACAAAACTTCCTGTGGTTTTTAAAAATCAATATTATTTCCCAATTTAAAGTTTGTCATTCAGTTCCAAAAGCAGTCACAATAAAGACAAAGACAAATAAAACATGTATGATATCACAAACCTATATAGTATCACAAGAAATCAGCTGGTTCATTATGCCAAGGTATGTTATTGCAAATTTACGTCATTTAAAGACCAAACTAGCAACAAAACAAATAATGATGTATATAATGGGTTGTGCTATAATCAAACAATCATTCCATCTAGTCTACATTGCACATTAAGTTACTGTATTATACTAGGTTTATAATATTATAGGGGTCAAACGAATATAGCCGGTTTATGGATTTTTTAATCATAGGGATTAATTATTGAACTGAATAGGGTTTAATGACCAAATCCCTTTAGTTCAATACTAATGATTTGTAGAAATATGTAGAGATTAATTTATTTTTGAAATGTCATGCTATGAAAACTATTTTAAATAATTACAATGTATTTTTTCTTCTATGCATTCATTTAATTTCACACGGATCCTTTTTCATGGTGTCCCAAAAAAGACATTTTGAAGGAATCATTATTTTGTGCTGTGCGTGCACATGATGCTAGAACTCAGAAAGATTTTTTCATACCTAATTTTCTGGTTTGACTTACCATTTACAAAATGCAAGAAAACTTAAACCCTACAAATAATAGCAAAACAACAATTAATTGATGTTATTAATAGACAAACTGAGAAAACCAGATCACATTCATAGTTTATCAAGATGTCATCAAGTTGAGTATACACAGTAATAATGGTATAAAAAAACATGTTTGTCACAATTTCCTTAATGAAATCACATCTAAGTGACAAACACAGGTTGGCACAGTAATTAGACATTAACAAGATCTGATCTGCAACCACTCACTTCAACAATTGTTATTAAAAGTAACTTATTATTGTTTTACTTTCATAAATAAATATGTAAATATTTGTAATATTTATCGTATAACTAATGAGTGGTGGCGAATATCAATTTTAATGTCACGAGTCTCGAATAACGCCAGGATTCAACAAGTGCGCGGAACTTGTTCCGCGCACGAGTTGAATCCCCTAGCGTTATTCGACACGAGTGACATTTAAATTGATATTCGTCACCCCGAATTAGTTATACTATTTATTATATAGATAATTTTGAAAAACGTGACTAATAGATCATCAAATAATGAAAACGAAAGAAATTATTGATTAATGAATTGTGTATTGCGCACTAATCTAAGCTACGTATTTTTCGCGGGAAACTTCACGAGGGTTAGATAAATTCGCACGCGAGTTAGATAAATCCTGTAATTAACTCAGTGAAAATCTAGATATTTATATAACTCGGAAATCACGATCTTTCACCTATATCTATATAATAATTATATATATCAGAAAGACAGACTAATTAAGATCAATGGCAAAAAGGTTAAGAATGAGAATTATATAAGATGTAAAAGTATATAAGAAATTATTGTATCAATAAGTAAAGTGAAAATAAAAATATATATATTTATAACATAATGCATAAAAATTAAAATTAAAAACTATTTTTTTTCAAAGTCATTGAAATAAAAATATATTGAAATTATTTTGAAATAAAACTGTGTAGTTTTTTTTCTATTGTGATGATAGAAAAACATAGTTACCTGCACTAAGTCACTGTTAAGGTCCCAAATTCAAACAATCCATATAAATTATCCAATCTTACAAAACAGCCATATACTTGGATCTTAGCTGGAATCCATTCACTTTAAATCTGAAATTTTAATTAAAAGATATAATATTACAAATGAATTTAAAGTTGATTGTAATCAAGACTATCTTATTGCCATTTAGGTACACTTGAATGGACACAGTTTATTAGAACTACGATGCAGTCATGCAGAGGTCCAGTATAAAATGGCTAGGTGTTGTAAAATGTCATTGCCTTCAAAGATTCCAACCAGTACTTCCCAATGGTGAACAACAGGCCCTGCTCCATTTTTATCAATTTTGATCTTGAAATGAAGATCAGCACTAAACTTAAACGCCAAAAGAAGTACATGGGTCATTATTTCTAAACTTACTTCAAAAAGTAAAGAACAACTTTTGATGGAAAAGAGATTATTAATATCAAGAATTCAGAACCATGTGTGTGTTTTATATTATGTGGTTTGTTTTGTTGTGATGATTTTTTGTCTGCCTGTTTTGTCCTTGTCTTTACGGTTTTATGATGATTACCCCTTTGGTACACCTTTGCTTCTTTTAGATGTAATATGAGGCAGGTTAAACATGTGACGCTCCCGAAGTTTAAACGTTGCAATACATCTGTTACAAGGGAAAATATTTTTTAAAGGAGAAGGGGCGATAAGGCCCTTATTTAGCCTAAAAATTTGAAGGTTATGCAAAAGTGTCCCTTTCTGGTTACAATATAGCATAAACCCTGCCTTAAGAAAACATGTCTAAAAATTTAAAAATCGAATAAACTGAAGCATAATTACGACATCATAATTCTAGTGATTTTAGCAAAAATGACAATATATGAGAAATTTTGGTTGTTTTCATGGTACATTTTGGACCAGGAAACATCGTCTGCACATGAGAAACAAGTTTAAATTTTTAGAGAAGATTAATATAAGCTGTATAGACAATCTGTAAAAATATTTAGTTGTTGCATGTGTGCGGAGATACTTTTCTAATCCAAAATGTATCTTTAAAATGCTGAAAATTGATGTAAATTCGTTATTTTCTGAATGAAGGTCAGTTTCATTCATATTTTTTACCAAAACAATCATTGAAATTTTTTAAAATATATTAAGTTTCTCATTTTTTTATATCTAATAAATATTTTATCAGCATCTGACAACAGGATTCAAAGGATGAGAATTGGGTAGAATTTAAGGCCAAAAACAAGCCTTATTGCCCCTACTCCTTTAAATTAATATATATTCCAAAATAAAAACAAACTAGCTTTTCTTTTGGGTGACATGTGCGCTTAATGAAGTTTAAAATTTGAAAGAAAAAGCGTTAAAAAGACGTGCTTATCCCGACATTTAAGCTCATAGTACAACTAAAATATTGACATTTCTACCGTTATCACTGCCTTCGGGAGCGTAAAAATAATCTTACTTTTTTCTGCTGTTATCAAAAATTTAGGAAAGCAAAACGCTTTTCTCTCATAACCTTTAAGAATTTTCATTCTACATGTGTAAGCCAACAATTATTGACATTTTATGGTCTATAGCCCCTAATAGGGGTAATCTGACAATTTTGACAAGATGGACCCTTGAATGGAGCTTGAGCTGAACTTTTAAGTCTCCATCTGCAATGGTTTCCTAATATAAGTTTTTGACCTTTCAAGGGCCATAACTTTTAAGGAGTTGTCTGAAAATGTCAACCCAATGGAGACTTTTGTAGTGCTTCTCAAGCTGAACATTTTATCAAGAA
This sequence comes from Arcuatula senhousia, assembly GCA_963971305.1. Taxonomy (NCBI): domain Eukaryota; kingdom Metazoa; phylum Mollusca; class Bivalvia; order Mytilida; family Mytilidae; genus Arcuatula; species Arcuatula senhousia. The sequence goes on from OZ020305.1 coordinate 55,856,813, forward strand.
AATGTCTTTCTCTATCAGCAATAGCTGTCATTCTACAAGCTAAAAACCTGTTTTTATTATGCCCCCGCGACGACATGTCGGGGGGCATTAAGTTTTACTCATGTCCGTCCGTCCGTCCGTCCGTACGTCCGTCCGTCCGTACGTCCGTACGTCTGTCCGTACGAAATTTCGGTCAAGGTTTTCTCAGGAACCGTACATGAGAATGATTTGAAACTTGGTAGGATGGTTCAGTATGACAAACTGTACGTCCTAAGCGATTTTCAGACCTGTCGGACATCTACTTCCTGTTTTGGACTTAGGCGAATGTGAAAATATGTGAACATGACTATGAAAATTTCCGTCAAGCTTTTCTCAGGAACCATACATGCAAATGATTTGAAACTTGGTAGGATGGTTCAATATGACAAACTGTACATCCTAAGCGATTTTCAGACCTGTCGGACATCTACTTCCTGTTTTGGACTTAGGCGAATGTGAAAATATGTGAACATGACTATGAAAATTTCCGTCAAGCTTTTCTCAGGAACCATACATGCAAATGATTTGAAACTTGGTAGGATGGTTCAATATGACAAACTGTACGTCCTAAGCGATTTTCAGACCTGTCGGACATTTACTTTCTGTTTGGGACTTAGGCTGTTGTGAAAATATGTGAACATGCTTTGAAAATGTCTGTCAAGCTTTTCTCAGGAACCGTACATGAGAATGATTTGAAACTTGTTAGGACTGTACAGTATGACAAACTGTATGTCCTTAGCCATTTTGAGACCTTTCGGACATCTACTTTCTGTTGGGACTTAGGCTGATGTGAAAATATGTGAACATGGCTTTAAAAATTTCCGTCAAGCTTTTCTCAGGAACTGTACATGAGAATGATTTGAAACTTGGTAGGATGGTTCAGAATCACAAACTGTATGTCCTAAGTGACTTTCCTGTTGTGGGCCTAGCGGGGGCATCTGTGTCCCATGGACACATTCCTTCTTTATTTTTTTATACCTTTCAAAGGCCATTTAACTCCTAAGCAGGGTATCTGACATATTCAACTCAATGAAGACATTTGGAGAGCTTTTGATCTTAATGAGCATAAGATCCATCAGATTTGTTTTATCTGTTATACTTTTTGAGATACAAGGCTTAAAAGGTGATTTTACCACTATGTTCTACTTTAGCAATCACAGCCTTGTTTTTTGTCCCATCAACAATCTAACAATACCCCGTAGTTTTGTAAAGGATACCAAAAATAACAATCATAACAAGTTTGTTGCATTCAGTCAAGCATTTTCAGAGAAGGATGATTTTTTGATAAGTTGAACGGACAGACGGCAGACAGACAAAGGATGTAAAGTTCACAGCGCATTTAAGGCAGAATATGACTGTATTCGGCCATAAAACTCTTTCCGTCAACAAGATGTGAAATAAGACCCCTAAACATCAATTACATAATATATGTGAAAGTCATAGATATTTATGCTATATTGATATGGGCCGAATCATCTTAGGGACGAAAGGGGCGAAATCCTGGGACAAAAGTTTCGACTCAAAAGTTCTGGGGCATGCTAGGGTCACAGCTTCAAATTTTTTATCTAAAAATGATTGCAATATTACATTCTAACAGAATATTGCCGTGCGAACAGTGTGTTTGGTATACAAATAATATGATTGGCATAAATTGTTACCAGCTAGGCTCAGACTCTCTTATTTGAACAATAAATTCACATTTTTTTCAAAAATGTATATGCAACAGATCAAGGCACGGCAATATTCCGTTAGAATTAAATATGGCAATCGTTTTTTGATAAAAAATTTGAAGCTGTGACCTCGGCTTGCCCCAGAACTTTTGAGTCGAATTTTTCGTCCCAGGATTTCGCCCCAAAGATATTTCGGCCCATTTCAATATCAAACAAATACCTATAACTTTCACGTAAATAACTTAATTTATTTTGATTGGTTATATTTCATATTTGGTTGACGGAATGAGTTTTATGACCGAATATAGTCATATTCTGCCTTACATGCGCTGTGTTATGATATGAAATTGAGTGGAGTAAAATTTCTTGAGTAATGTTATTGAAATTTTTACTGATGTTTTGGAAAATTTACAAAAAAATTTAAAAATTATTTTTCAGCACCAAAGAAAACATTATGGACATAGTAACCTAAACTTTAATTGATCACTGATATGTATTTCATGGTTAACCATTGTAATATTAACATAGGTATATTTTATGGAGTTTAACATTATGCTTAACCATTTTGAATCCAATGTTCTCTAGTCAGCCAAAAATCAACACACAAACTGAAAGGTTGTTAGCTGATACCATGTATTGCAACCAAGCAAACACTACACTTTAAATAATGGTTCAAATTCTGTGTACATATGGTTTTAACTAAAGAGTAAAGAAATTTAAATTTTAGTTTCTCAAGGATTAATTAAAATCAAATAAGTACATATAAAAAAATGCCTACAAAATAAATAATAATTTTAATCACCTTATTTTACAAAGTAATTTACATGGTAAATGCCTTAAAATAAAATTAATTCATATATACTTTCATTAGTTCATTGTTAAAAGCTCAATAGAGCTTACGTTTACTGTTACAGCATATAGTTCATTTGAGTCACATATTTTTTCTTCTTTTTTATGTTCCCATAACAAATTTGTTGGATGACGTAGGAGAAATCAGATCTTTGATTAACTGACAGAACACACTGACTGGGCTTTGAATATTACTGTAAACCAATTAATTTTCGCGGCTACAAACTTTCGCGGTTTCCTTAGAACGAACATTTTCACGGAGATAATCTTTCGCGGTTTCGTAATTCTCCATCATTACAACCTTTTCACTCAGACTGTTTCGTGGCTATAAACTTTCGCGTATGCAAAGCTTCCGCGAATCTCGCGAAAGTTTATAGCACGCGAAAATTAATTGGTTTACAGTAATAAAAAAAATATTGACATTATTGCACCTTAGAGAAAATGTGTAGGCAAAACCCAAATTATAAAACGAAAAGCTCGCAAAGATCACACAAAGAGAAGACAACTCAACTAAACTGCAATTAGAGCTTTCTTAACAAAACTCAGTTTGCTCTAGAATATTGAGCAGATAAAAAAAATCATTTTAAGATATCAGCAAATTTTATTTTTGAGTTTATATGTCAGAATGTGGTAAAACATTTTTTAAACCTAGTTGTTTATAAGGTCCCCCACCAGGCAGAGCTAATATTACCTTGACCTTTGATTACAAAATCAAAAGGCACGGCAAAAGGCTTCTATCGCAATAGTTTTAAGGATTGCAATGAAGCTATGTGAAATTTTTTCAAGGTTTCCAAAACTTATGTCTAGAAGCAAATTTGACTCTTAAATTTCCATGTTTTACATTTGAGACCTTGACCTTTTACATTTTGACCTTAGACCTTTTTACCCAAAATCAACAGGCCTATTCTGGCCTCAATGTACACAAGTTTAAAAGTAATGATCTGGCAACCAATCTGGACAAAGTGAATGTGAAATGCTATAATTTCTAAGTATTCCATAATTCAAATTTAAATTCTTTTATTGCAGCAAAACAAACTCACATAATTACATTGTTAAGGCCCAGCTGTTATTATAATACATGTACAAACAAGTTTAGATAGGTAGATGGAAAGTTGTTTTTGATAATTCTATCTTGAGTATATCTGTATTTTTCCTAATAAAGCAATCACTAATCAAGCTCAGGGATTGTCAAAGACGATGATGGATTTATTTCATCTAATGACCAACAGTTACAATAGTTACCATGACAACAAAAAAGGTGACAATAACACATAATAATGCATAAACAACATGCTTAACAGCAAAAGTTATAAAGTATATTCAGTCCAGGTCAATTATGGTCATCCAGGTCAATTAAAACAATTTAACCAATACATTAGTCATAAACCCAGTGAGGAACATTGCACTTCTCAGTACACATGTTCTTATGACCACTGCAATTCTGATAAAAGTCAGCTAGCCCAAGGAACCAGAGAAAATTAGGGACTTTTGCCACTGACAACTCAGAAAATGGCTTCTTTTTTATCTTAAAAAAATATTTCAAGAATGTAAATCAGAATAGAAGGAATAGCCTGGAAAATGGTCCCTTTGAATAAATCTTTTATAATCTTTGTAACAATACTGAAAAAAAAAACCCCCAAGATGTTCACTGTGTTGAAAAAAATAATAGACTGGATGCAACAAAATAAAGAAAAAAAAACCAGGAATTTAAACCCACTTGCCCTGGATAGCAGTAATAAGAACATGAAAATTTAAAATGAAATTTAAAGAAGAAGGAAACAAAAATTATCCATATCCCCTCTAAATAGCAAATGATTGCTCATCTAGTTACTTTTTATAAAACACTAACTGTTCAATACTTTACTGTTATTTATTTTTCTTAATATAAAATTTTTAAAAGTAATAAATCTGTACCTGCTAAACTGTTGGCCAGGTCCCTGGGATTATTATAGGTTCAATATCCATGTAATAATTCAACCAAAAATGTAAATCTTTAAATAATACATCTTTAAATATATGAATCGTGAACAATATTTGTTAAGCCTTATATTCGGCTTAAATGAACCTTAAACTCTTGTCTACATTTTCAAACATAAAGCGCTACTTATACGGCTAAAATTAAATGATTTGTCTAAAGCGATTGTTGTTTTGTCAATATTGGTTAACCCCTACATGCAAAGTTTCAACAAAAAACGTTTCATTTTAATTAGTCTTCTTTTAGCTATATCTATAAATCTCCCATATTTACGTCAATGGTTACAAAGCAAATTAAATTTCATATTTACATATCTTTTAAATCAGAGATCAATTCACAATGGTATTTGGTACCAAATTTTCAAAAACTTACATAGAAACGGGTTGATAAATTACTATCTTAAAAATCTCAAAGACATTCAATTATTCCTTATTATTATTATAAAACCACTGTAAATACAAATTATTTAACTTGGCCAGAAGTGTAAATATTGTCTCAGTTTAGAGTGGTGTTAACAATATATTAAATTCTTACACATTTTAAATCTTAAAACATAATTACTTTCTCTTTAATTGTACAAATGTTCTTCAATATGTCATATAAAACTCAATTACTAGTAGTATATATAAAAAATATGCATGATTTTTACACTACAATGTCTCCAAGTTCAGTAAACAGCTTGACTCTAAAAAAACTATTGATATGAATAGGAATGAATAAGAGTCACCCAAGAGTTTCAAAATTATACTCAATTAGCAATTCATCACAATTATTTACTTCAAGAATGCCTGTCTTGACTGTAGAGACCTTGTCTTACAATATTAAGTAACCAGGAAGTAGATGAGTTAGGGCATAAAATCACTTCACACTATGTATTACTATTGGAGGAAATGCCAAATAATAAGAGGTTGTTACATGTAACTTCCTTGAAAAAATGTCAGGATTGCTATTACTCTGTGGTTAACCCTATATTCTGTGTTCATTATATAAAGATAATTATTGTTGTTTCATTTTTAGGCAAGCGCCAGCGAAGCCTTATGGAGTCTATAGAGTAGTGATGATTTTCGCGTTTTTTTTCTGTCTAGACGGAGTGATTTTCCCGCATCCAGTCTGGAATAAAATGCTTTATTTTCTATATTACTTTTCAATATTTGTTAACATGATATACACTTCTATAAATCTCAATTTTTATTGGCATTTTATATGACAGGCACAAGTTTTATTTATTCCTTTGCATCTTACATGACGAACTTTTTAGTTAAAGGCGATAGAATATACATTATGTATTCATCTATTACTTGATTGGTTCGTATAAATATTTCTCTCATAAAGGCAATAGAATATACATTATGTATTCATCTATTACTTGATTGGTTCGTATAAATATTTCTCTCATTTGATTGGTCAATGCATGGATTCAGATTCTAGCTTCACCATTCATAAAATCAGTACAAAATACACATCATTGGGACGAGTGCATTTTAATCGAAGGGGTGTTTCAATCGATACCGTTTTTACACGATACCTGTCTTGTGTGTGCAGTTGTGTTCATTAACTTTAAATTTGAGGGCATCTGCATGACGATCCTTTCTTCGCTCACCAAAATTAATAATTCGCAAACATTTTGAACAATATACTTTAACAGAGAATAAATCTATTATAGTTCTTATGTATTTCGCTTGCCTTTAAACGCTTTAGCGCTTTGATTTTTTGTGATGCTGCAGAACACAACATGGCAATGAATAGGGTAAAAGCAAGTTCTTTGCCACATGTTGAGGCAACCTATGATTAATGGCAGTTTTATAATTCTCAACAATTCATATAATCTTAACTTGAGCAAATGTGTCTCCTTAAGAATACCAATGGTCCACTTTAAAGCATGTATTATCTGACGTTCCTGGTATTAAATCATTTACATTGTAGATTAATGTGTGCGCGGGTGTGTGTTGGTGTTAAATGCCCTTTATCAACTCACATGTGCCATGTAGGGCGGCAAGTTTTAATGGTGGAGAAACCCTGAGTACCCAGATGGCAACCATCGACCTTCAGGGCAGGTTACTGACAAACCTAATCACATACAGCTGGGAACTGTAGACTTTTTACCAAGGAACATACTTAAACTAGGATTACCAACAAATACTAAAGTAAACTCTGGTGTAGGAACTTTTTGTCAATTAAATAAATTCTAAGATAAAAATCTAGATCATACAATGATTTTTAAATTTATGAGCCATTATTATGAACTTTGCCATCTGTTATAGCAATTAATAAATTGTGACTTTGATCTGAAATTATTCATGAAACAAGTTTCCAACTTGAAAATTGGAGGGAAGAATAAATCAAGCAAAAAAAAGGTCCAAATGTGGAGTTTCAAGGCTTTCAAAAAGGAATGGGTTTAACAATATTTTTCCCCTTTTATCAGAATATAAAAAAGTCAATATAATTTTTTGGGGGTATTAATCAGTGCAGTGCAGGCACCACTGGTTTGATCCCAAATTCTTTTTTTACTTATATTCATGAACTTCATCCCCTTTTCAGATATATCTGGGTTTTGGCCTGTGTTTTACACATATGATTACAATTTTATGTCATATATAGAATGACAGCTTTAAGACATGAACATCATGCTATTTTGATCCCTTTAAGACTGTTAAATAAGTTTCCAATGTTTTGGTATAATAGCTAGTGTTCACTGAGAAATATTTCAAGGATATTTTTCTTACAATCTCATCATTTGTATTCAGCCTAATCATTAAAATGTACCTGTTTTAGTTAATGAATATCCAAATGACTTGAGGAAGATAAATGTTTCAACAGAGTTAATTTACATTATCATGGTTTTAACAAGAGGCTCCCAGGAGCCTGAATCGCTCACCTGACATATGTGCCTGAAGTAAAGGCTATAAGGCAAAATCTATTTAACGTTGAAAGGGTCATAAGATTAATAAGGAGGTCATCTGACAATATGGTGGATCTAAAGGTGCTGATCACTTTTGTTCTCAATCAAAATCTAAAAATCTGTCACCCTTTTTGAGTTATTTGCAAAAAAATGCAGTTTAACCTAATGTTCTATTTTTAGCCACTGCGGCCATGTTTTACAACCAATCAAAAATCCCCACAACAGTTCTATACACCTAATAATAATAAACAATAATACCAAGTTTGGTTCCAATTGGACTTAAAGTGTCAGAGGAGTTAACATTTTCAATATAATGAGGAAATGCAGTTAAAATGCTCAATTTTGACGTTCCAAGGGCAATAACTCCTCAAAGGAAAGGTCCTACAACGTTGACCCTGTTACAAATTTTGTAGATCTTGATGTGCTTAACAATATGCAATTTAAATTTCTCAAATATCTTGTATAGTTTTCAAGATATTGAGCTAAACAGGTGCAAAATTTGCAAAAAATCCACAAAAAGGGCAATAACTCCTACATGGGTTGTTGGATTTTCTTCAAAATTTCAGAGCTGGTAGATCTTGAGGTGCTGATCACTTTTGTTCCCAATCAAAATTTTGAAATCTGTCACCGTTTTAGAGTTATTTGCAAAAAACTGCCATTTACCCCTATGTTCTATTTTTAGCCACAGCGGCCATGTTTGTTGACCAATCAAAAATCTCCACATCAGTTCTATACACCTAATGCTAATAAACAACTATACCAAGTTTGGTTCCATTTGGACTTAAAGTGTCAGAGGAGTTAATGTTTTCAATGTAATGAGGAAATGCTGTTAAAATGCTAAATTTTGACGTTCTAAGGGCAATAACTCCTAAAAGGAAAGGTCCTACAACGTTGACCCTGGTACATATTTTGTAGATCTTGATGTGCTTAACAATATGCCATTTAAATTTCTCAAATATCTAGTATAGTTTACAAGATATTGAGCTAAACAGGTGCAAAATTTGCAAAAAATCCACAAAAAGGGCAATAACTCCTACATGGGTCGTTGGATTTTCTTCAAAATTTCAGGGTAGGTAGATCTTGAGGTGTTGATCACTTTTACCCTTGCCAGAATTTTGATATCTGTAGCCGTTTTTGAGTTATTTGCAAAAAACTGCATTTTACCCCTATGTTCTATTTTTAGCCATGGCGGCCATGTTTTACGACAAATCAAAAATGCCCACATCAGAACTATACACCTAATGCTAATAAACAACTATACCAAGTTTGGTTCCATATGGACTGAAAGTGTCAGAGGAGTTAATGTTTTCAATGTAATGAGGAAATGCTGTAAAAATGCTAAATTTTGACGTTCCAAGGGCAATAACTCCTAAAAGGAAAGGTCCTACAACGTTGACCCTATTACATATTTTGTAGATCTTGATGTGCTTAACAATATGCAATTTAAATTTCTCAAATATCTAGTATAGTTTTCAAGTTATTGAGCTAAACAAGTGCAAAATTTGCAAAAAATCCACAAAAAGGGCAATAACTCCTACATGGGTTGTTGGATTTTCATCAAAATTTCAGAGCTGGTAGATCTTGAGGTGCTGATCACTTTTGTTACCCATCAAAATTTTGAAATCTGTCACCGTTTTAGAGTTATTTGCAAAAAACTGTCATTTACCCCTATGTTCTATTTTTAGCCACAGTGGCCATGTTTTACGACCAATCAAAAATTCCCATATCAGTTCTATACACCTAATGCTAATAAACAACTATACCAAGTTTGGTTCCATTTGGACTTGAAGTGTCAGAGGAGTTAACGTTTTCAATGTAATGAGGAAATGCTGTTAAAATGCTAAATTTTGACGTTCTAAGGGCAATAACTCCTAAAAGGAAAGGTCCTACAACATTGACCCTGTTACATATTTTGTAGATCTTGATGTGCTTAACAATATGCAATTTAAATTTCTCAAATATCTAGTATAGTTTACAAGATATTGAGCTAAACAGGTGCAAAATTTGCAAAAAATCCACAAAAAGGGCAATAACTCCTACATGGGTCGTTGGATTTTCTTCAAAATTTCAGGGTAGGTAGATCTTGAGGTGTTGATCACTTTTACCCTATGCCAGAATTTTGATATCTGTAGTGGTTTTTGAGTTATTTGCAAAAAACTGCATTTTACCCCTATGTTCTATTTTTAGCCATGGCGGCCATGTTTTACGACGAATCAAAAATGCCCACATCAGTTCTAAGCACCGAATGCTAATGAACAACCATACCAAGTTTGGTTGCAATTGGACTTATGGTTTCAGAGGAGTTAATATTTTAAAAAGTTTACGGACGACGGACGACAGACGGACGCCGGACGCCAAGTGATGACAATAGCTCACATGACCCTTCGGGTCAGGTGAGCTAATAATAGTAGTTTTGTTTGTCTTTTGAATTTAATATTTATCAGATATCATTTGAAAGCCAAGACTCCTTAAAGTCATTTGGGAATAAGGGACTTGTCAATTTCAATTTATAAGAATCCCCAGAGAAAAAGACATAAATTGAATATCTAATAAAATTGATCCAAATAACTCAAGACAAATTCTTTATTTCAAGACAAAACTCACAGCGTGTATATATTAGTATTTAAAATAAAACTAATTATTCAGATCAATGGCATTGCATCACTACTTATTCAGACAGTAGAAAAAATAAAGAGATGTGGAAAAAGTATACCTGAGACACAACCAACATAAAGAAACGGCATTTTAAAAAATAACAATGGCAAACAGGTGGCTCCCGCAGTGTTAAAAACGACCTGCGACCTGAGGGCTTTTTAAGGGCGACTTCCGACCTACTCATGAGTAAAAAAAAACAATATTGTCATTTCCCTAGTTAGTTATGAGTAAATGAGTGTCATTTATGATCACCACATTTTTTTTACGAGTGATATGTGATGTGTTTACAAGTTAAATTATGACAATATTGTTTTTTTCTACTCTTAAAACTTTCATGAGTTCAGACGATTTCACACGAGTTTGTAAGACTTTTTACAAGTCTTTGCGATGGAATACTAGTTGTAAACTTGTAAGAATTTGTAAAGAAATCTTTTATATGTGAAGGGGGTATTAGGTTTCAAGAAAAGATTGTTGGTTCTAAAGATGATAAACAAAAGTACAATTTATATGTTTAGCGATGACAAAAGGTCTAAATAACAATTTTTCCTTGAAATGAAGATCAGAGAATTTACATTGTAATTACAAAGAAAAATGAAATTAGGTTCCTATTAAACATATTATTTTAGTTTAAAGTATACTTAACCCGCTTTTAATAATAGTGTCAAAAAGAAATATATTAACTCACTTTGTTGCAACTAGATTCTAACCTTAATAATTCAGCAAACTATTCTTGAAAACAAATAATTATGATTTCAAATTTCAAGGCAGACTTTTTCATCATGTAAACAAGGTCATTGAAAAAATACTTTAGGCCATTCCAAATCGATTCCTCCTTCGTCGGGATCCTCTGCATCTTAAAATTATTGGTAAGAAAATATAAATATCCCCATGTCTTGCTAGGATTTACCTGTGTCTGTCGTCCCAACATTTTTTAGCACTACATGCTTTGTTCATGTATAATTTTTCATGGAATTAACAGTTTTCATGTCTTTAGACTACCAATTGTCAGTCATTTCAGTATTTAAACATCAAACTTGTTGCAAATGTTAGATAGTAGCATGCATGATATAATATATCTAATAGGAGGCAGGTTTAACCTGTGATGCTCCCGAAGTTAAAATACAACGTATCTTTAAATATTTTTCATGGTATATAAATTTCAAAATGTTTATGAATTGAAACAATTTGTATTCGAAAATAAAAAAAAAAATACTAGCTTTTATTCAGCCAGTTCCAGGTCCAGCATGCGCTTAATGACGTTCAAAATTTTCAAATAGGTTAGCGTTAAAAAGACGCTTAAAGTTCCGGAAAAGAAGTGTGAAATACCGGAAAATTTAGCTCATAGTAAAACTAAATTGTTGACATTTCTATCATAATCGCTCCCTATGGGATCCTATATATGCTCTAAAAAGAGGCCTAAAATTTTAGCGCTTGCTTGATTTGAACTATTTTGATGAGTTTTCTCTTTATGTATTTTTTTTTAAAAAGTTGCCACTCTCTAGCTGAAAATCCTTTAATCTAAAAATTAGCAATTCTGGGAAAAAATCTAAAAATAAAAATTTCACATGCACCCTGTCTTTGCCAAAAATGTCTGATGAATGAGGAATTGATTTGTATAAAACATTTAGTATCTTTACTAGTTCATCTAAACTAAACCCACCAAGTGACAATTATCTGAATCTAAATATACAATAATAAACACATAGTTAACAATCTGAGTCAGGTAATAAAGGTCTCAGTCTTGTAAAAGATTTTCCATTGCCAATAATGTTAAACAGGGTTGGAATAAAAAATTCTAAAAATTCTAAAAATTATTCAATCAAACTTTCAAGCATATGCTGTACTTTGGGAAAGATGAAAAAATCATTTCATGCAAAGAAAACCATATGAAGCCACGAAGTTTTTCAAAATAACTAACCTCAAAGTGAAAGTCGCATGTTTTCCACTTTCATTTCACTGTTTATCCTTAGCCGCACCACCCATAGTAAACAGCATATCCCTACATTTTCCCTTTTCTAAAATGGTACCAAATTTTTTTTTCAAGTAAAATAATTATATATCTTTTAAAATCAATGTAAAAAATTGTACATTTTCAAATATGGGATGCGGAGAAAAAAAGAGAAAAATAGGGACTATATTATTGGCGTCCATGTTTTGACGTGCACCCAGGAAGTAAAAATCTTTTACAAGACTGGTACCTATTACTGCCATACATGTTTGAATATTTATTAAAACTGTTGTTTTTCTGTTTCTTTATTCAGTTTGCAATAAAATTCTGAAAAATTCATATCCCAAATGCCAACAAGGATTTTTTTTATTACATATTTAAAATGGGTACCCTCATATCATATTTGCCAATTTTCTCATTCTTGACTTAAAATGAACACTTTCAGGTCCTGTTCCAGTTTAGTCCTTCTCAGATCAAATATCTTAGTTGATTTGATGTAAACAATACCCAAGTCAAGATATAAGTGCAAAAATATGTTTTTCAATATGGTTTTAAGTCCTTAAAGAAGAAAAAGCTATGTGCGGACCCCCCTTTTTCACCTATGTAGACAACGGGAGCCTCTTGTTTATCCAAAAATCAAAAACAGGCCCATCAAATCTTTTAAGCTAACAAAAATGACAAAACTTATATGAGAAAAAGAATAAATGTGAAATGAACAACATCACAAGAAAGAAAATTGGACTTTATTGACCAATTTATGAGCTTTTCAAGCAAAATTATTGCCCTGGGCATATATAAATTGCCCTCCATTGGTTAGAATTTATACATTAGACTAATGAAACTGAACAAGTTGCTTAGAAAGAAGGTATACAAGGCAGAAATCACCAAAGTATTGTATGACTTGATCAATTATATTGAGAAAATGGCTTTTATTACTGTAAAATAGCAATTTTGAATTTACCGCACATTGAAAACACATTGTATGCACATCACAGAAGACCACTTAGAAAAAGTTAATGAATTGATTTAGGTTTTTTGGGCTGAAATCAGTCATAAAATCTATCTAGAACATTTTTAAACCATTTATATTGTTAAGGAGTCACCATTTTCAAAATTATCACAGTTGCCATATGTGTGGAGACCTAATGAAAACTGTCATTTCTTACATTAGACTTAACATATGCAAAGTGTGAAAAAAGTTAAACCGTATAAAATAATAAATCTTAAATGAAAAAAACTTACTACTATGAATCTATTCTTACTAAATATAAAAACCTTGTGCATTTAAATGCATTTGTCCCTATAAAAAAGACGAAAGTTATTCTAATGTCCAAATATGGTCAAACCCTACCATTATAGCAAAAAATGAAGGATGGCAGTAAAACTTTTTCTTAAAATTAAAAAATTTCAACTTTAAGTATCATACAATATGACTTTCTTTCCTTTGAAACTGATTTTTAACATTTATCTGATATTCACCTTTACTGTGAAAACTGTCTACCAGGTCTCAGTCTTGTAAAAGATTTTCCATTGCCAATAATGTTAAACAGGGTTGGAATAAAAAATTCTAAAAATTCTAAAAATTATTCAATCAAACTTTCAAGCATATGCTGTACTTTGGGAAAGATGAAAAAATCATTTCATGCAAAGAAAACCATATGAAGCCACGAAGTTTTTCAAAATAACTAACCTCAAAGTGAAAGTCGCATGTTTTCCACTTTCATTTCACTGTTTATCCTTAGCCGCACCACCCATAGTAAACAGCATATCCCTACATTTTCCCTTTTCTAAAATGGTACCAAATTTTTTTTTCAAGTAAAATAATTATATATCTTTTAAAATCAATGTAAAAAATTGTACATTTTCAAATATGGGATGCGGAGAAAAAAAGAGAAAAATAGGGACTATATTATTGGCGTCCATGTTTTGACGTGCACCCAGGAAGTAAAAATCTTTTACAAGACTGGTACCTATTACTGCCATACATGTTTGAATATTTATTAAAACTGTTGTTTTTCTGTTTCTTTATTCAGTTTGCAATAAAATTCTGAAAAATTCATATCCTAAATGCCAACAAGGATTTTTTTTATTACATATTTAAAATGGGTACCCTCATATCATATTTGCCAATTTTCTCATTCTTGACTTAAAATGAACACTTTCAGGTCCTGTTCCAGTTTAGTCCTTCTCAGATCAAATATCTTAGTTGATTTGATGTAAACAATACCCAAGTCAAGATATAAGTGCAAAAATATGTTTTTCAATATGGTTTTAAGTCCTTAAAGAAGAAAAAGCTATGTGCGGACCCCCCTTTTTCACCTATGTAGACAACGGGAGCCTCTTGTTTACAGGCCCATCAAATCTTTTAAGCTAACAAAAATGACAAAACTTATATGAGAAAAAGAATAAATGTGAAATGAACAACATCACAAGAAAGAAAATTGGACTTTATTGACCAATTTATGAGCTTTTCAAGCAAAATTATTGCCCTGGGCATATATAAATTGCCCTCCATTGGTTAGAATTTATACATTAGACTAATGAAACTGAACAAGTTGCTTAGAAAGAAGGTATACAAGGCAGAAATCACCAAAGTATTGTATGACTTGATCAATTATATTGAGAAAATGGCTTTTATTACTGTAAAATAGCAATTTTGAATTTACCGCACATTGAAAACACATTGTATGCACATCACAGAAGACCACTTAGAAAAAGTTAATGAATTGATTTAGGTTTTTTGGGCTGAAATCAGTCATAAAATCTATCTAGAACATTTTTAAACCATTTATATTGTTAAGGAGTCACCATTTTCAAAATTATCACAGTTGCCATATGTGTGGAGACCTAATGAAAACTGTCATTTCTTACATTAGACTTAACATATGCAAAGTGTGAAAAAAGTTAAACCGTATAAAATAATAAATCTTAAATGAAAAAAACTTACTACTATGAATCTATTCTTACTAAATATAAAAACCTTGTGCATTTAAATGCATTTGTCCCTATAAAAAAGACGAAAGTTATTCTAATGTCCAAATATGGTCAAACCCTACCATTATAGCAAAAAATGAAGGATGGCAGTAAAACTTTTTCTTAAAATTAAAAAATTTCAACTTTAAGTATCATACAATATGACTTTCTTTCCTTTGAAACTGATTTTTAACATTTATCTGATATTCACCTTTACTGTGAAAACTGTCTACCAGGTCTCAGTCTTGTAAAAGATTTTCCATTGCCAATAATGTTAAACAGGGTTGGAATAAAAAATTCTAAAAATTCTAAAAATTATTCAATCAAACTTTCAAGCATATGCTGTACTTTGGGAAAGATGAAAAAATCATTTCATGCAAAGAAAACCATATGAAGCCACGAAGTTTTTCAAAATAACTAACCTCAAAGTGAAAGTCGCATGTTTTCCACTTTCATTTCACTGTTTATCCTTAGCCGCACCACCCATAGTAAACAGCATATCCCTACATTTTCCCTTTTCTAAAATGGTACCAAATTTTTTTTTCAAGTAAAATAATTATATATCTTTTAAAATCAATGTAAAAAATTGTACATTTTCAAATATGGGATGCGGAGAAAAAAAGAGAAAAATAGGGACTATATTATTGGCGTCCATGTTTTGACGTGCACCCAGGAAGTAAAAATCTTTTACAAGACTGGTACCTATTACTGCCATACATGTTTGAATATTTATTAAAACTGTTGTTTTTCTGTTTCTTTATTCAGTTTGCAATAAAATTCTGAAAAATTCATATCCTAAATGCCAACAAGGATTTTTTTTATTACATATTTAAAATGGGTACCCTCATATCATATTTGCCAATTTTCTCATTCTTGACTTAAAATGAACACTTTCAGGTCCTGTTCCAGTTTAGTCCTTCTCAGATCAAATATCTTAGTTGATTTGATGTAAACAATACCCAAGTCAAGATATAAGTGCAAAAATATGTTTTTCAATATGGTTTTAAGTCCTTAAAGAAGAAAAAGCTATGTGCGGACCCCCCTTTTTCACCTATGTAGACAACGGGAGCCTCTTGTTTACAGGCCCATCAAATCTTTTAAGCTAACAAAAATGACAAAACTTATATGAGAAAAAGAATAAATGTGAAATGAACAACATCACAAGAAAGAAAATTGGACTTTATTGACCAATTTATGAGCTTTTCAAGCAAAATTATTGCCCTGGGCATATATAAATTGCCCTCCATTGGTTAGAATTTATACATTAGACTAATGAAACTGAACAAGTTGCTTAGAAAGAAGGTATACAAGGCAGAAATCACCAAAGTATTGTATGACTTGATCAATTATATTGAGAAAATGGCTTTTATTACTGTAAAATAGCAATTTTGAATTTACCGCACATTGAAAACACATTGTATGCACATCACAGAAGACCACTTAGAAAAAGTTAATGAATTGATTTAGGTTTTTTGGGCTGAAATCAGTCATAAAATCTATCTAGAACATTTTTAAACCATTTATATTGTTAAGGAGTCACCATTTTCAAAATTATCACAGTTGCCATATGTGTGGAGACCTAATGAAAACTGTCATTTCTTACATTAGACTTAACATATGCAAAGTGTGAAAAAAGTTAAACCGTATAAAATAATAAATCTTAAATGAAAAAAACTTACTACTATGAATCTATTCTTACTAAATATAAAAACCTTGTGCATTTAAATGCATTTGTCCCTATAAAAAAGACGAAAGTTATTCTAATGTCCAAATATGGTCAAACCCTACCATTATAGCAAAAAATGAAGGATGGCAGTAAAACTTTTTCTTAAAATTAAAAAATTTCAACTTTAAGTATCATACAATATGACTTTCTTTCCTTTGAAACTGATTTTTAACATTTATCTGATATTCACCTTTACTGTGAAAACTGTCTACCAGGTCTCAGTCTTGTAAAAGATTTTCCATTGCCAATAATGTTAAACAGGGTTGGAATAAAAAATTCTAAAAATTCTAAAAATTATTCAATCAAACTTTCAAGCATATGCTGTACTTTGGGAAAGATGAAAAAATCATTTCATGCAAAGAAAACCATATGAAGCCACGAAGTTTTTCAAAATAACTAACCTCAAAGTGAAAGTCGCATGTTTTCCACTTTCATTTCACTGTTTATCCTTAGCCGCACCACCCATAGTAAACAGCATATCCCTACATTTTCCCTTTTCTAAAATGGTACCAAATTTTTTTTTCAAGTAAAATAATTATATATCTTTTAAAATCAATGTAAAAAATTGTACATTTTCAAATATGGGATGCGGAGAAAAAAAGAGAAAAATAGGGACTATATTATTGGCGTCCATGTTTTGACGTGCACCCAGGAAGTAAAAATCTTTTACAAGACTGGTACCTATTACTGCCATACATGTTTGAATATTTATTAAAACTGTTGTTTTTCTGTTTCTTTATTCAGTTTGCAATAAAATTCTGAAAAATTCATATCCTAAATGCCAACAAGGATTTTTTTTATTACATATTTAAAATGGGTACCCTCATATCATATTTGCCAATTTTCTCATTCTTGACTTAAAATGAACACTTTCAGGTCCTGTTCCAGTTTAGTCCTTCTCAGATCAAATATCTTAGTTGATTTGATGTAAACAATACCCAAGTCAAGATATAAGTGCAAAAATATGTTTTTCAATATGGTTTTAAGTCCTTAAAGAAGAAAAAGCTATGTGCGGACCCCCCTTTTTCACCTATGTAGACAACGGGAGCCTCTTGTTTATCCAAAAATCAAAAACAGGCCCATCAAATCTTTTAAGCTAACAAAAATGACAAAACTTATATGAGAAAAAGAATAAATGTGAAATGAACAACATCACAAGAAAGAAAATTGGACTTTATTGACCAATTTATGAGCTTTTCAAGCAAAATTATTGCCCTGGGCATATATAAATTGCCCTCCATTGGTTAGAATTTATACATTAGACTAATGAAACTGAACAAGTTGCTTAGAAAGAAGGTATACAAGGCAGAAATCACCAAAGTATTGTATGACTTGATCAATTATATTGAGAAAATGGCTTTTATTACTGTAAAATAGCAATTTTGAATTTACCGCACATTGAAAACACATTGTATGCACATCACAGAAGACCACTTAGAAAAAGTTAATGAATTGATTTAGGTTTTTTGGGCTGAAATCAGTCATAAAATCTATCTAGAACATTTTTAAACCATTTATATTGTTAAGGAGTCACCATTTTCAAAATTATCACAGTTGCCATATGTGTGGAGACCTAATGAAAACTGTCATTTCTTACATTAGACTTAACATATGCAAAGTGTGAAAAAAGTTAAACCGTATAAAATAATAAATCTTAAATGAAAAAAACTTACTACTATGAATCTATTCTTACTAAATATAAAAACCTTGTGCATTTAAATGCATTTGTCCCTATAAAAAAGACGAAAGTTATTCTAATGTCCAAATATGGTCAAACCCTACCATTATAGCAAAAAATGAAGGATGGCAGTAAAACTTTTTCTTAAAATTAAAAAATTTCAACTTTAAGTATCATACAATATGACTTTCTTTCCTTTGAAACTGATTTTTAACATTTATCTGATATTCACCTTTACTGTGAAAACTGTCTACCAGGTCTCAGTCTTGTAAAAGATTTTCCATTGCCAATAATGTTAAACAGGGTTGGAATAAAAAATTCTAAAAATTCTAAAAATTATTCAATCAAACTTTCAAGCATATGCTGTACTTTGGGAAAGATGAAAAAATCATTTCATGCAAAGAAAACCATATGAAGCCACGAAGTTTTTCAAAATAACTAACCTCAAAGTGAAAGTCGCATGTTTTCCACTTTCATTTCACTGTTTATCCTTAGCCGCACCACCCATAGTAAACAGCATATCCCTACATTTTCCCTTTTCTAAAATGGTACCAAATTTTTTTTTCAAGTAAAATAATTATATATCTTTTAAAATCAATGTAAAAAATTGTACATTTTCAAATATGGGATGCGGAGAAAAAAAGAGAAAAATAGGGACTATATTATTGGCGTCCATGTTTTGACGTGCACCCAGGAAGTAAAAATCTTTTACAAGACTGGTACCTATTACTGCCATACATGTTTGAATATTTATTAAAACTGTTGTTTTTCTGTTTCTTTATTCAGTTTGCAATAAAATTCTGAAAAATTCATATCCTAAATGCCAACAAGGATTTTTTTTATTACATATTTAAAATGGGTACCCTCATATCATATTTGCCAATTTTCTCATTCTTGACTTAAAATGAACACTTTCAGGTCCTGTTCCAGTTTAGTCCTTCTCAGATCAAATATCTTAGTTGATTTGATGTAAACAATACCCAAGTCAAGATATAAGTGCAAAAATATGTTTTTCAATATGGTTTTAAGTCCTTAAAGAAGAAAAAGCTATGTGCGGACCCCCCTTTTTCACCTATGTAGACAACGGGAGCCTCTTGTTTATCCAAAAATCAAAAACAGGCCCATCAAATCTTTTAAGCTAACAAAAATGACAAAACTTATATGAGAAAAAGAATAAATGTGAAATGAACAACATCACAAGAAAGAAAATTGGACTTTATTGACCAATTTATGAGCTTTTCAAGCAAAATTATTGCCCTGGGCATATATAAATTGCCCTCCATTGGTTAGAATTTATACATTAGACTAATGAAACTGAACAAGTTGCTTAGAAAGAAGGTATACAAGGCAGAAATCACCAAAGTATTGTATGACTTGATCAATTATATTGAGAAAATGGCTTTTATTACTGTAAAATAGCAATTTTGAATTTACCGCACATTGAAAACACATTGTATGCACATCACAGAAGACCACTTAGAAAAAGTTAATGAATTGATTTAGGTTTTTTGGGCTGAAATCAGTCATAAAATCTATCTAGAACATTTTTAAACCATTTATATTGTTAAGGAGTCACCATTTTCAAAATTATCACAGTTGCCATATGTGTGGAGACCTAATGAAAACTGTCATTTCTTACATTAGACTTAACATATGCAAAGTGTGAAAAAAGTTAAACCGTATAAAATAATAAATCTTAAATGAAAAAAACTTACTACTATGAATCTATTCTTACTAAATATAAAAACCTTGTGCATTTAAATGCATTTGTCCCTATAAAAAAGACGAAAGTTATTCTAATGTCCAAATATGGTCAAACCCTACCATTATAGCAAAAAATGAAGGATGGCAGTAAAACTTTTTCTTAAAATTAAAAAATTTCAACTTTAAGTATCATACAATATGACTTTCTTTCCTTTGAAACTGATTTTTAACATTTATCTGATATTCACCTTTACTGTGAAAACTGTCTACCAGGTCTCAGTCTTGTAAAAGATTTTCCATTGCCAATAATGTTAAACAGGGTTGGAATAAAAAATTCTAAAAATTCTAAAAATTATTCAATCAAACTTTCAAGCATATGCTGTACTTTGGGAAAGATGAAAAAATCATTTCATGCAAAGAAAACCATATGAAGCCACGAAGTTTTTCAAAATAACTAACCTCAAAGTGAAAGTCGCATGTTTTCCACTTTCATTTCACTGTTTATCCTTAGCCGCACCACCCATAGTAAACAGCATATCCCTACATTTTCCCTTTTCTAAAATGGTACCAAATTTTTTTTTCAAGTAAAATAATTATATATCTTTTACAATCAATGTAAAAAATTGTACATTTTCAAATATGGGATGCGGAGAAAAAAAGAGAAAAATAGGGACTATATTATTGGCGTCCATGTTTTGACGTGCACCCAGGAAGTAAAAATCTTTTACAAGACTGGTACCTATTAAAATGTTACTGAAAACAGGAATACACAAACTCACAAAAGGACAACCCTTTGCTTCGTGAATTTTTACTCTATTTTGCTTAAAAAAATTGAAGTCCAATCATCTTCTCTGAGTGATACTCAAGCACAATGAAATTACTTCATGCACATCTCCATATGATATTCTTCCTTTATGTAAAGTTTCATCAAAATCCAGTAAGTGGTTTAGCAGAAGTAGGACTTAAGGAGTACATGGACAGACAGAAAGACAGACAAACACACAGACAAGGTGATTCCTTTATAGAACAACTTTGTCAAGGGAAGGGGAGGGTCATAAAATGAAAGTTTAAAACTGACAAAAGTGCACAAGTTTATGAAAAGCGTGTTACTGTATATCATTATTGCAACCTCTTAATGCCTGTCTGAATTTCAATATACCGGTACTACCATATCAGGAATCAATTAGCTGATATCAAGATTGCCACAAGTAGCCAATATTGTCTTCTGCTGTCGCATTATCTTTGAAAATTTAATTGCCAAATTGGCAATATAGATTCATTTTTCATGTAGAATTTGTCATTATTCATTTAGAATTTGTCAAACTCAAAATAATAATAATATACATACAAATACCTCAGCAAAATCTGTTCAGCAGAATCAGAGGAGCCAACAGGAGCTCCTACAATAAACTTAGTAGATAAAGTCCCATAACCTCTATAAAATTTGTCAAGTCAAAATGATGGTAAACAATTCAGCAAAATCCATTGAGCTGAGTTAGTCTTGGAATTGCACCAGCAAAATGTTCCAATGACTTAAAACAAACAAAGTTGATATTTAATTTAAGTCCCACAACTCCTAAAAAAATTGTAGAATTCAAATTGCATTGGGATATGATCAATCGCATATCATGACAAACAAACCTACAGAATTTCATCAAAATCTGTTGAGAGGTCTCAGGAGATGTGCCCAACAGATGTTCCTATGACCTAAAAAACCAAAGTCAATAAAGACTTATACTCTAATAAAATTTGTCAAATAAAAATGTTCTTGCAATATGATCAACCACATATCATGTCAAACAATCTTTCAAAACTTCATCAAAGTTTGTTGTCTCAATTGAGTTGTGTCATTAAAAGTGTGACGGACGGACACACTTATTAAGACCAATTAGTAGGTCCCTCATTGTGCTGCGGTGGGGGACAACAAAGAGGCAAGTAAATCTCACTAGTAATACTCCTGCTTTCACAAATATGCCTTGCAAAACTTAAAGCAGAAGTCCCATGCTTTTACATCTTTAATCTATTGTACATTGTTTCTCATCTTGTTACATTAATTTTAGCTATGGAAACTGTCTTTTAGCCTCACAAAGAATGAGTTACAACTCTACAAACTCAAAACAATAGACATTAGAAGCAAAGGTGTACCAAAGGGGTAATCAAGATCACGAAACCGTAAAGACAAAGACAAAACCGGTTGACAAAAAATCATCATAACGAAACAAACCACCCAACAACATAAAACACACACATACACATAACAAGAAAACCACATTCAGCAACATAAACTCAAGTCTAAACGAGAAGAGTAAGCAGTTCCTGCTTGCTATAGCACACCCGTCATGTTGCCAATGCTATAGCACACCCGTCATGTTGCCAATGATCGATTTAGTGTTGGTCAACATTCTTTAACATGTAACAATCTCAAATATATTGAAAGAACTTAAATTTGTGGGCATTAAAACAAAAATGGATGTTTGTTGATTCATATAAGTGAATGAATTTCTTATTTGAATACAGGGTTACAAATTTCATAGTTTCCTGACAACAGAAAGCTACATAAATTGACATTTACCCCAAAATAACAAAACTTTCACAGCATTGTCTCTTGATATATTTTTTTTTCACTAAGTCTTAAGGACATTGCAAACAATGACCCTGAACATTAGACTGTGATAATAGTTTCTGTTAATACTGATAACTCACATGGCTTTTTGACATGTGGGCTTAAAAATCTATCTTTGGCTCTTTTACTAATGATTACAAAACAAACTGAACATAAATCAGGGATACAGCCTGTCATAACAGCTAATATTCCATAACACAATCTCTAATAACATTTCAAAGTATAGTGTACCCAAGAGACTTGTAAATTCTTTAAAGAACCTTGATGTCACTAGCAAGATGACCATAAAATAATCCACAATCAATGGATAATGCTGCAATTACATTTACAACTTAAAAAGTAAATATTGGCATAGTCATTGGGTTATGGCACCTAATTCTAGATTACTCTGTATAGTAGAGCATCTTAATTGAGAATTCAGCATTTTCTAATGGGCTTTCCTAAATAGATGTTTATATTAAAGTAAAAAAAAAATCAGAATCTTCTTGGAAATGAGATGTAGATGGCAACAATGTCTTTAATTGACAAAGACATCCCAAAAAATAAGTAACAATTGTAAGAACTTTCCTAAAGAAGTGTGTATTTGAATGAGAACTTATGTTTAGTGTACCAAAAAAAAACATTGTTTATCTTATATCTTATGGAAATACTATAAAAATTGGGGGATGTCAAAATTTTTATTAAAATGTACTGTTTTTAACAATAAATGTCAAGCTTTTTTTACTTGATGAACTACTTTTCATTCCCTTTTCAACTTAAGATGGTTCAATAACAAACAACATCAATTTAAAGCAATCATTGAATTTCAACCTAAAGCTTAGTCAAATTAAGGCTTTGTACAAGAAATATAAGTGTCTGTAACATACCTTTTTTCAATGATGGTCTATTAAAAACAGTCATAACAACCCTTATCATTTTAATAACCTAATAAAGTTAAACCATAATTGATTTTAATAA
The DNA here is from genome assembly GCA_963971305.1 of Arcuatula senhousia. Classification (NCBI taxonomy): domain Eukaryota; kingdom Metazoa; phylum Mollusca; class Bivalvia; order Mytilida; family Mytilidae; genus Arcuatula; species Arcuatula senhousia. The sequence goes on from OZ020305.1 coordinate 55,880,488, forward strand.
CAGTTTATTGAAAAATTGACTTAGATTAGTGTTACCATGGTAATTAAAGTCTATACAGAGATAAACGAAAGAGGTTAGTGCACTTGGTTTTTACAGCTTCAGTTCCATAACATAGAGTATTGTTGCTGTATTATTTTATGTTAGTTAAAGACAAAAAAATTGTGCTTCTGGTTTTTCACTATCTCCATATGAATTTTCAAATGTAATGGTCCAAATCAAACAGTAAGCAAGTCATTCAGCTAAAATATATTGAAGTTGACCGGTGTTAGAAGTGCAATAAACCAAGACAAAAATGATTTAACTTTGATATATTCATTTAACAAAATATTAGGAATTACAAAAACAAGAGGCTCCCAGGAGCCTGAATCGCTCACCTGACATATGTGCCTGAAGTAAAGGTTATAAGGCAAAATCTATTTAACGTTGAAAGGGTCATAAGATTAACTAGGAAAAACTGTTTTAGCGCACTAAAACTGATGTCTCCCCTTCCTTGAATAACACAAATTCAATCTTGAGGTCAAAAGGTCAAAGTCACAATGACATACATTGTACAACAATTTTTTTAATAATGATACATCTACATTCTAAAGCCCTATGTGAAAGGATAACAAATTTATGGCCTGGAAGGCTTTGCATGTGAAATTAGCATTTAGGTCACAGGTCAAAGTCATTAAGGTTGGTGACACATTGTTCCCATGATGACACATTAAAATGTAAAAATTCAAAGCCTTTTGAATAGCATTAAAATATATATGGCCCAGACATGTTTTATGTGTAAAAATAGCATTAATTTGACCTTGAGGTCAAAGGTCAAGGTCATATGAAGGTCATTCTGGTACGCGACACATCATCTCATGGCGAAACATCCAAATGCTAAATATCAAAGCCCTATGTCAAAGAACAAAAAAGTAATGGCCTGGATCACATTGGATGTAAAAAGAGCATTAATTTGACCTTGAGGTCAAAGGTCAAGGTCATGTGAAGGTCATTCTGGTATGCGACACATCATCTCATGGCGAAACATCCACATGCCAAATATCAAATGATAAAAATAAGTTATGACCAGGACACACTTTGCATGTAAAATTAGCTTTAATTTGACCTTGATGTCAAAGGTCAAGGTCATATGAAGGTCATTCTGGAACGCCACACATAATCTCATGATATTAAAGCCCTATGCCAAAGAACAAAAAAAGGTTTGGCACAGACACACATTGCATGTAAAATAAGCATTAATTTAACCTTGAGGTCAAAGGACAAGGTCATATGAAGGTCATTCTGGTACGTGACACATCGTCTCATGGTGATACATCCACATGCAAATATCAAAGCCTTATGTCAAAGAGCAAAAAAGTTATGGCCCAGAACACTTTGAATGTAAAATTAGCATTTATTTGACCTTAAGAACAAAGGTCAAGGTCATATGAAGGTCATTCTGGTACGCGACACATCGTCTCATGGTGATACATCCACATGCCAAATATGAAAGCCCTATCTCAAAGGATAAAAAAGTTATGGCCCGGACACGCTTTGTATGAGAAGAAGAAGAAGAAGAAGAAGAAGAAGAAGAACTGACACAAAAACAATATGTCTCCCCCTTCTAGGAAGGGGAGACATAATAAGGGGGTCATCTGACAATATGGTGGATCTAAAGGTGCTGATCACTTTTGTTCTCAATCAAAATCTAAAAATCTGTCACCCTTTTTGAGTTATTTGCAAAAAAATGCAGTTTAACCTAATGTTCTATTTTTAGCCACAGCGGCCATGTTTTACGACCAATAAAAAATCCCCACAACAGTTCTATACTCCTAATAATAATAAACAATAATACCAAGTGTGGTTCCATTTGGACTTAAAGTGTCAGAGGAGTTAACATTTTCAATATAAGGAAATGCAGTTAAAATGCTCAATTTTGACGTTCTAGGGGCAATAACTCCTAAAAGGAAAGGTCCTACAACGTTGACCCTATTACATATTTTGTAGATCTTGATGTGCTTAACAGTATGCAATTTAAATTTCTCAAATATCTAGTATAGTTTTCAAGATATTGAGCTAAACAGGTGCAAAATTTGCAAAAAATCCACAAAAAGGGCAATAACTCCTACATGGGTTGTTGGATTTTCTTCAAAATTTCAGAGCTGGTAGATCTTGAGGTGCTGATCACTTTTGTTCCCAATCAAAATTTTGTAATCTGTTACCGTTTTAGAGTTATTTGCAAAAAACTGCCATTTACCTCTATGTTCTATTTTTAGCCACAGCGGCCATGTTTTACGACCAATCAAAAATCCCCACATCAGTTCTATACACCTAATGCTAATAAACAACTATACCAAGTTTGGTTCCATTTGGACTTAAAGTGTCAGAGGAGTTAACGTTTTCAATGTAATCAGGAAATGATGTTAAAATGCTAAATTTTGACGTTCTAAGGGCAATAACTCCTAAAAGGAAAGGTCCTACAACGTTGACCCTGTTACATATTTTGTAGATCTTGATGTGCTTAACAATATGCAATTTAAATTTCTCAAATATCTAGTATAGTTTTTAAGATATTGAGCTAAATAGGTGCAAAATTTGCAAAAAATCCACAAAAAGGGCAATAACTCCTACATGGGTTGTTGGATTTTCTTCAAAATTTCAGGGTAGGTAGATCTTGGGGTGCTGATCACTTTTACCCATGCCAGAATTTTGATATCTGTAGCCGTTTTTCAGTTATTTGCAAAAAACTGCATTTTACCCCTATGTTCTATTTTTAGCCACGGCGGCCATGTTTTTTTTAAAATAAAAAATCCGAACAATAGTTTTGTAGGCCATACCCTAAAGATCAACTACACCAAGTTTGGTTTCAATTGGACTTATGGTGTCAGAGGAGTTAACGTTTGAAAAAGTTTAAGGATGGACGACGGACGGACGACGGACGGACGATGGACGCCAATAGCTCACATGACCCTTCAGGTCAGGTGAGCTAATAAAGAAGGAAAGTCAATTGGACACCAATGCCCCCACTGGCCCAAAACAGGAAGTAGATGTGCAACAGGTCTGAAAGTCACTTAGGATGTACAGTTTGTCATACTGAAACATCCTACCAATTGAAAGTTTCATATCATTCTCATGTACTGTTTCTGATAAAAGCTTGACATGAATTTTCATCACAACTTAGTCCCAAACAGAAAGTAGAAATCTGACAGGTCTGAAAGTAGCTGTGACATAAAGTTCATCATACTGAACCATCCTACCATTAAGTTTCAAATCATACTCATTAAAAGGTACTGTTGTTGGAAAAAGTTTGACAGAAATTCCTAAGGACATGAGTAAAAATTAATGCACCCCACATGTCCTCCCTGGGCATAAAATTGCATTTGTATTGTATAAACAATGACCAAGCATGTAATGATAGATGAAACATGAATTCATTTAGAAAGACAGCCAAGACATGAATTCATTAAGGAAAACAATTTATTCATTGACTCATTAAGAGACAAGCAATATATGGACTCATTAAAGAAGACAAGCTATTCATGGACCCATTTAGGAAGACAAGCAATAAATGGACTCATGAAGAAAGACAAGCAAACCATGGACTCATTAAGAATGACAAGCAATACATTGACTCATTAAGAAAGACAAGAAATACATTGACTCATTAAGAAAGACAAGAAATACATGGACTCATTAAGAAAGACAAGCAATTCATTGACTCATTAAGAAAGACAAGCAATTCATTGACTCATTAAGAAAGACAAACAATACATGGACTCATTAAGAAAGACAAGCAATACATTGACTCATTGAGAAAGACAAGCAATACATGGATTCATTAAGAAAGACAAGCAATACATAAACTCATTAAGAAAGACAAGCAATACATGGACTCATTAAGAGAGACAAGCAATACATGGACTCATTAAGAAAGACAAGCAATACATTGACTCATTAAGAAAGACAAGTAATACATGGACTCATTTACAAAGACAAGCAATACATGGGTTCTTTAAGCACATAAATGAAGGGGAAAGAACACTGTATATTGGGTTATATATGAAGATGAAAATTTTAGTGTTTTTTCTCTTAATTTTGCAGGTTTAATTTGGTGCTTTATATTTTGTTTTTTTGTTTGTTTAATTTTAACCCTTTAATAAGACATGATTGAAAAGATGGCGATGGTTATTTTGGCGATTTTTCCTTGCAGGCCAACATATCCAAAATAACCATCACACCAAAATAACCTGATAACCGGTATATGAACATATGAACAGATCCTTATTAAAAGTCATAATAATACCTAAAGATGATCATTAAAAGAGCAGGTGGTGTAATGGTCAAAGCCTTGGACTAAACACCAAGGTGTGTGGTTCTATCCTCGTCAGGGGTAAAAAAAATTATGAACCGATTTTCCATCTCTCTCTTGACACCATTTGCAAGGATGGTCTCAAGAAACAATGCTAGTCCTTAGGAAGGGATGAAAAAAGCTGTCCTGTGTATGGGGAGAGCATTTAATATACCCTGTGCATGTTAAAGACTCCTTTGTTACGATATAGAGTTCCTTAAGAGTATGCTCAATGGGGGCTGTTTACAAAAGCCAGAGTCACAAACTGCTTGCTTGAGAAGGATTTATAGAAGAAATAAGATTGTTTGCCAATCCAGGATAAATCAATATGTTTAAACAAAAGACCACCATTAAGAATTGTAAGTTTCAGTTAGTACACATTTTCAATGATGATACAGAAGGATGTTGTTATGTGGGTTTTAAAGAATGTAAAAATAAATCAATTCAGGGACTAAAATTAATAAGTAAATCAAATTGATTGACAACCCCTCTCCATCGAAAAATCGAAAAAAAGATGTTAAAACAATTAATGTTAAAACAATTAATGTTAAAAAAAATTCTTTCGAATATTACATTTTATTTTATTAGAGATATTTGCTCTTGTTTACTTGTTTACTTTTTTCAACAGGATTGTGCATATTTGATTCAGGGAGGGATCCAGAAATTTTGTAAGGGTAAGCATACAAGATGAATAATGTGAATAATGTAAACATCTATTTTCAAATACATATTTTTTTTCTAAAATACTAATAATGAATAATCATCTATTTTTATTTATTCAAATAATTATTTTTGCAAAATGGTGGAGGTACACTATTTACGTCTCATTCTGGATTGACCACAGCACCTTGTTGATGATACTGTAAAACTCTTCAGCTTGCAGTTTGAATGCTCAATCTCATGATCAGGTTCAACAAAAATTATAAATTGTATCAAAGGAGTCTGTTATATCAAAAAGAACATCTCAATATACCTTTGATTGAAATCTATTATTATTATTTTAACATATTCAAAACATTTCAAAACGTGACGTTATAATTTATAAGTAACCTACTATAATGAATAATAAAAGACCAGCGTTTGATAGGTCTGTACAGTCCACATATACCAGGAATCTATTATTATAGCTACTAAACTTTTGTTTGACAGTCCACATATACCAGGAATCTTGTAATTATAGCTACTAAACTTTTGTTTGATGTCACAGAAATTAAAAGCAACTCTAGGTGAAAGGTTCAATTTCAAGAAGTTAATTTAACATAATTAAAAGCAATAATAGAATAAATGAAGTTGAATCACAGATCAAACGGTGTTTGATTTTGTTTCATAACTTTTAAAATGTATTATAATATCTGAGATCTACTATTGCACTCTAAATGTAAGCTTAACAGACACAAAACTTATGGCATTAAGTCTGATATGGTGTTTTAAATTCCAAATTCAAATAGTTCTTATATCCCATCAATCTTAAAGTTGTTGTTTTAATTTTTGGAGGCAAAATACTGCAATGTTCTAAGTTCTAATTGGCATATACAGAAAATGATAAAAAGTAAAGACAACAATGTTACACACATCAAACAAAACTCATAATATTTCAAGGGATTGTCAAAATGTTTTTTTTATTATAAAGCTAAAAAAAATCATAAATATATGAAAATAAATAAAATTAAAATATTATCCCACCCTCTTTGAAAAAAAAAACAGTTAATGCTCATTAGTGATACCCCTGATTTAACTATCATGCCTTGCATGAAATCATGATCACCAATTAACAGGAAGTAGATGTCCTAGATGCACAACATACCTATTCACCATATCTATAGGAAAAAACAATTTGTAAAATATCAAGCTTTTATGTGATGTATTTGCAATGTAACATTTTGTTAAAATCACGATACATTGAATGCAAATTATCAGGACTCAGTGATGAAAGGAAAGACAAAATAGTAAAAGCTGGGGTATAAAAAATCATCACAAGGTATGACCATAATGATCTAAACAAGAGGCTCCCAGGAGCCTGAATCGCTCACCTGACATATGTGCCTGAAGTAAAGGCGGTGCATTTCATTTGAGCGAATTGATATTTCAATTGAGCGAAAAAAAAGTTTCATTTGAGCGAAATAATTTTTTCATTAGAGCGAATTTTTCTACAGGTAAATTACAGGTAAATTTTGCATTTACTGGTAATTTTTGAAAACATTTTCCTTAGTACTATTAAGGAAATATTTGTTGATAGAACAAATATGTAAACGATATGTTTATTAAAATAATTTTTTTCATGCTAAAAAAAATTCTGTCAGATACCAACTTTAAAATGTGAGCACTATGTGTTAATGTCTAGACTGACTTAATCATTTTACAAGTCAACGCAAGCAACAAATTTGTACCCGAGCAGCTTAATAAATTCGAATCTACTAATTTGGTCACTAGCAGTCACCAGTTTATTTCTGATAAGTGTCTATCGAAAATTCAATTTTTCTAATAGATATAAATGAAAAATTAATCAAATCAAGGTACTGAAACTGTGAATGGAATGTTTGTTCCACAACCACTACATCTGATTTAATATAAAAATAACATATTTTGAATGTTATTTAAGTAAAGCTTAAGTCCTCTTCTCTCTCTCTTTTTTTTGGGCAAATTTTATAGTCATTTACTTATATTTACCTGGAAAAATATTCGCTCAATTGAAATAGAAAAATTCGCTCAAATGAAAACAGGGGTCATTTTCAAATTCGCTCAAATGAAATGCGCCCAGTAAAGGTTATAAGGCAAAATCTATTTAACATTGAAAGGGTCATTAGATTAATAAGGGGGTCATCTGTCAATATGGTGGATCTAAAGGTGCTGATCACTTTTGTTCTCAATCAAAATCTAAAAATCTGTCACCCTTTTTGAGTTATTTGCAACAAAATGCAATTTAACCTAATGTTCTATTTTTAGCCACAGCGGCCATGTTTTACAACCAATCAAAAATCCCCACAACAGTTCTATAAACCTAATAATAATAAACAATCATACCAAGTTTGGTTCCATTTGGACTTAAAGTGTCAGAGGAGTTAACATTTTCAATGTAATGAGGAAATGCTGTTAAAATGCTCAATTTTGACATTCAAAGGGCAATAACTCCTAAAAGGAAAGGTCCTACAACGTTGACCCTGTTACATATTTTGTAGATCTTGATGTGCTCAACAATATGCAATTTAAATTTCTCAAATATCTAGTATAGTTTTCAAGATATTGAGCTAAACAGGTGCAAAATTTGCAAAAAATCCACAAAAAGGGGAATAACTCCTACATGGGTTGTTAGATTTTCTTCAAAATTTCAGAGCTGGTAGATCTTGAGGTGCTGATCACTTTTGTTCCCAATCAAAATTTTGAAATCTGTTACCGTTTTAGAGTTATTTGCAAAAAACTGCCATTTACCTCTATGTTCTATTTTTAGCCACAGCGGCCATGTTTTACGACCAATCAAAAATCCCCACATCAGTTCTATACACCTAATGCTTATAAACAACTATACCAAGTTTGGTTCCATTTGGACTTAAAGTGTCAGAGGAGTTAACGTTTTCAATGTAATGAGGAAATGCTGTTAAAATGCTCAATTTTGACGTTCTAAGGGCAATAACTCCTAAAAGGAAAGGTCCTACAACGTTGACCCTGTTACATATTTTGTAGATCTTGATGTGCTCAACAATATGAAATTTAAATTTCTCAAATATCTAGTATAGTTTTCAAGATATTGAGCTAAACACGTGCAAAATTTGCAAAAAATACACAAAAAGGGCAATAACTCCTACATGGGTCGTTGGATTTTCTTCAAAATTTCAGGGTAGGTAGATCTTGAGGTGCTGATCACTTTTACCCTATGCCAAGACAAGAAATACATGGACTCATTAAGAAAGACAAGCAATTCATTGACTCATTAAGAAAGACAAGCAATTCATTGACTCATTAAGAAAGACAAACAATACATGGACTCATTAAGAAAGACAAGCAATACATTGACTCATTGAGAAAGACAAGCAATACATGGATTCATTAAGAAAGACAAGCAATACATAAACTCATTAAGAAAGACAAGCAATACATGGACTCATTAAGAGAGACAAGCAATACATGGACTCATTAAGAAAGACAAGCAATACATTGACTCATTAAGAAAGACAAGTAATACATGGACTCATTTACAAAGACAAGCAATACATGGGTTCTTTAAGCACATAAATGAAGGGGAAAGAACACTGTATATTGGGTTATATATGAAGATGAAAATTTTAGTGTTTTTTCTCTTAATTTTGCAGGTTTAATTTGGTGCTTTATATTTTGTTTTTTTGTTTGTTTAATTTTAACCCTTTAATAAGACATGATTGAAAAGATGGCGATGGTTATTTTGGCGATTTTTCCTTGCAGGCCAACATATCCAAAATAACCATCACACCAAAATAACCTGATAACCGGTATATGAACATATGAACAGATCCTTATTAAAAGTCATAATAATACCTAAAGATGATCATTAAAAGAGCAGGTGGTGTAATGGTCAAAGCCTTGGACTAAACACCAAGGTGTGTGGTTCTATCCTCGTCAGGGGTAAAAAAAATTATGAACCGATTTTCCATCTCTCTCTTGACACCATTTGCAAGGATGGTCTCAAGAAACAATGCTAGTCCTTAGGAAGGGATGAAAAAAGCTGTCCTGTGTATGGGGAGAGCATTTAATATACCCTGTGCATGTTAAAGACTCCTTTGTTACGATATAGAGTTCCTTAAGAGTATGCTCAATGGGGGCTGTTTACAAAAGCCAGAGTCACAAACTGCTTGCTTGAGAAGGATTTATAGAAGAAATAAGATTGTTTGCCAATCCAGGATAAATCAATATGTTTAAACAAAAGACCACCATTAAGAATTGTAAGTTTCAGTTAGTACACATTTTCAATGATGATACAGAAGGATGTTGTTATGTGGGTTTTAAAGAATGTAAAAATAAATCAATTCAGGGACTAAAATTAATAAGTAAATCAAATTGATTGACAACCCCTCTCCATCGAAAAATCGAAAAAAAGATGTTAAAACAATTAATGTTAAAAAAAATTCTTTCGAATATTACATTTTATTTTATTAGAGATATTTGCTCTTGTTTACTTGTTTACTTTTTTCAACAGGATTGTGCATATTTGATTCAGGGAGGGATCCAGAAATTTTGTAAGGGTAAGCATACAAGATGAATAATGTGAATAATGTAAACATCTATTTTCAAATACATATTTTTTTTCTAAAATACTAATAATGAATAATCATCTATTTTTATTTATTCAAATAATTATTTTTGCAAAATGGTGGAGGTACACTATTTACGTCTCATTCTGGATTGACCACAGCACCTTGTTGATGATACTGTAAAACTCTTCAGCTTGCAGTTTGAATGCTCAATCTCATGATCAGGTTCAACAAAAATTATAAATTGTATCAAAGGAGTCTGTTATATCAAAAAGAACATCTCAATATACCTTTGATTGAAATCTATTATTATTATTTTAACATATTCAAAACATTTCAAAACGTGACGTTATAATTTATAAGTAACCTACTATAATGAATAATAAAAGACCAGCGTTTGATAGGTCTGTACAGTCCACATATACCAGGAATCTATTATTATAGCTACTAAACTTTTGTTTGACAGTCCACATATACCAGGAATCTTGTAATTATAGCTACTAAACTTTTGTTTGATGTCACAGAAATTAAAAGCAACTCTAGGTGAAAGGTTCAATTTCAAGAAGTTAATTTAACATAATTAAAAGCAATAATAGAATAAATGAAGTTGAATCACAGATCAAACGGTGTTTGATTTTGTTTCATAACTTTTAAAATGTATTATAATATCTGAGATCTACTATTGCACTCTAAATGTAAGCTTAACAGACACAAAACTTATGGCATTAAGTCTGATATGGTGTTTTAAATTCCAAATTCAAATAGTTCTTATATCCCATCAATCTTAAAGTTGTTGTTTTAATTTTTGGAGGCAAAATACTGCAATGTTCTAAGTTCTAATTGGCATATACAGAAAATGATAAAAAGTAAAGACAACAATGTTACACACATCAAACAAAACTCATAATATTTCAAGGGATTGTCAAAATGTTTTTTTTATTATAAAGCTAAAAAAAATCATAAATATATGAAAATAAATAAAATTAAAATATTATCCCACCCTCTTTGAAAAAAAAAACAGTTAATGCTCATTAGTGATACCCCTGATTTAACTATCATGCCTTGCATGAAATCATGATCACCAATTAACAGGAAGTAGATGTCCTAGATGCACAACATACCTATTCACCATATCTATAGGAAAAAACAATTTGTAAAATATCAAGCTTTTATGTGATGTATTTGCAATGTAACATTTTGTTAAAATCACGATACATTGAATGCAAATTATCAGGACTCAGTGATGAAAGGAAAGACAAAATAGTAAAAGCTGGGGTATAAAAAATCATCACAAGGTATGACCATAATGATCTAAACAAGAGGCTCCCAGGAGCCTGAATCGCTCACCTGACATATGTGCCTGAAGTAAAGGCGGTGCATTTCATTTGAGCGAATTGATATTTCAATTGAGCGAAAAAAAAGTTTCATTTGAGCGAAATAATTTTTTCATTAGAGCGAATTTTTCTACAGGTAAATTACAGGTAAATTTTGCATTTACTGGTAATTTTTGAAAACATTTTCCTTAGTACTATTAAGGAAATATTTGTTGATAGAACAAATATGTAAACGATATGTTTATTAAAATAATTTTTTTCATGCTAAAAAAAATTCTGTCAGATACCAACTTTAAAATGTGAGCACTATGTGTTAATGTCTAGACTGACTTAATCATTTTACAAGTCAACGCAAGCAACAAATTTGTACCCGAGCAGCTTAATAAATTCGAATCTACTAATTTGGTCACTAGCAGTCACCAGTTTATTTCTGATAAGTGTCTATCGAAAATTCAATTTTTCTAATAGATATAAATGAAAAATTAATCAAATCAAGGTACTGAAACTGTGAATGGAATGTTTGTTCCACAACCACTACATCTGATTTAATATAAAAATAACATATTTTGAATGTTATTTAAGTAAAGCTTAAGTCCTCTTCTCTCTCTCTTTTTTTTGGGCAAATTTTATAGTCATTTACTTATATTTACCTGGAAAAATATTCGCTCAATTGAAATAGAAAAATTCGCTCAAATGAAAACAGGGGTCATTTTCAAATTCGCTCAAATGAAATGCGCCCAGTAAAGGTTATAAGGCAAAATCTATTTAACATTGAAAGGGTCATTAGATTAATAAGGGGGTCATCTGTCAATATGGTGGATCTAAAGGTGCTGATCACTTTTGTTCTCAATCAAAATCTAAAAATCTGTCACCCTTTTTGAGTTATTTGCAACAAAATGCAATTTAACCTAATGTTCTATTTTTAGCCACAGCGGCCATGTTTTACAACCAATCAAAAATCCCCACAACAGTTCTATAAACCTAATAATAATAAACAATCATACCAAGTTTGGTTCCATTTGGACTTAAAGTGTCAGAGGAGTTAACATTTTCAATGTAATGAGGAAATGCTGTTAAAATGCTCAATTTTGACATTCAAAGGGCAATAACTCCTAAAAGGAAAGGTCCTACAACGTTGACCCTGTTACATATTTTGTAGATCTTGATGTGCTCAACAATATGCAATTTAAATTTCTCAAATATCTAGTATAGTTTTCAAGATATTGAGCTAAACAGGTGCAAAATTTGCAAAAAATCCACAAAAAGGGGAATAACTCCTACATGGGTTGTTAGATTTTCTTCAAAATTTCAGAGCTGGTAGATCTTGAGGTGCTGATCACTTTTGTTCCCAATCAAAATTTTGAAATCTGTTACCGTTTTAGAGTTATTTGCAAAAAACTGCCATTTACCTCTATGTTCTATTTTTAGCCACAGCGGCCATGTTTTACGACCAATCAAAAATCCCCACATCAGTTCTATACACCTAATGCTTATAAACAACTATACCAAGTTTGGTTCCATTTGGACTTAAAGTGTCAGAGGAGTTAACGTTTTCAATGTAATGAGGAAATGCTGTTAAAATGCTCAATTTTGACGTTCTAAGGGCAATAACTCCTAAAAGGAAAGGTCCTACAACGTTGACCCTGTTACATATTTTGTAGATCTTGATGTGCTCAACAATATGAAATTTAAATTTCTCAAATATCTAGTATAGTTTTCAAGATATTGAGCTAAACACGTGCAAAATTTGCAAAAAATACACAAAAAGGGCAATAACTCCTACATGGGTCGTTGGATTTTCTTCAAAATTTCCGGGTAGGTAAATCTTGAGGTGCTGATCACTTTTACCCTATGCCAGAATTTTTATATCTGTAGCCGTTTTTGAGTTATTTGCAAAAAACTGCATTTTACCCCTATGTTCTATTTTTAGCCATGGCGGCCATGTTTTACGACGAATCAAAAATCCCCACATCAGTTCTAAGCACCGAATGCTAATGAACAACCATACCAAGTTTGGTTGCAATTGGACTTATGATGTCAGAGGAGTTAACGTTTTAAAAAGTTTACGGACGGACGACGGACGACGGACGACGGACGGACGACGGACGCCAAGTGATGACAATAGCTCACATGACCCTTCGGGTCAGGTGAGCTAATAAAAGGGATTCAGCTGATTAATGGACATTGCTTTGATTTGCAATTAAGGAATGACTGTCATAATTTTTTTGTTCAATTGGGTATGAAAAAAAAAATCTGCACATTGTATAATCCGCAACACGGATTATACTTTAAATGTGCAAAACTTATTTTTTCATATCCCCAATTTCTTATAAATAAATTTCCAAAACAATTAAAAAAACATGAAAATCTTACTTATAAGATGGCACTTCCTGTAAACAGTGGCCGTTTCCCCATGATTTTTTTTTCATTGGGATATGAAAAAAAAATTCGTCCAATAAAATTGCAGTATTTTAATCAAATTTATTTATATTGTAATGAAAAATAAATCGTAAAAGAAAGAAATTTCTAATCTTGGACATAAAAACCCCAATAACTTTATAGAGACATTATTATCTCAAATCTATAATGAATAATAAAATGAATCAGGTAAAATCCAGCCTAATCCAGATGAACAATTTTGTTCCATTGCTCCTTTGAAAGAGATGTGCTCCAAGCACCAGTGATCTGATACAATGGAAACAAATTTGCATTAATGGAAACTATCAATTATACAAAAGTTAATATCACTTTATACATTTCAGCTCAAAAAAATGATTTCCTTTATTGGGGATTGCCAATTAGCATAAAATTGTATAACATAAAGACTTATGTTGATTAATAAAAATAGATGTCAACCTGTAGAGAAACTACAATACTGAACAAGAGGCTCCCAGGAAACTGAATAACTCACCCAACAAACCTTCAATAATGGTTATCATCAGTTGTCTGACAACTCAACACAAAAGATCGTTATGCAAAGTGAAATAAGCTGAATATTCAAGGAACCAATTACTTTTTAATCACCTATCATCTATATTTTCAGGGTACAACGAATAAAAACTATTTTTGATGTTAAAGGGGCCATAACTGGGGGGGCGAGACCATTTTGGGACGCCGGGATCGGCCGATTTTAGCAACGGGATTTCGGGATTGCCTTGTTTAAAGACCGGGAATTCGGGATAGAAAAACATCGGGATACGGGATTATCACATTTTAAGCCACGGGAAATCGGGATTTTTATGTTGAATTATAACGGGATTGACATAAAACTGTACATCAGACAGATAAAAGTGCCATTTTCATTATGCCTCAATCAGAATTGCATCCAGAAACAAAGTAGATCCAGATCAGAGTACATGTAAGATCGTGTAAATCCAAATATAAAGCGGGCCTCCTAGGATCTGTACAGTGTCCTTTATCTCAAGTTCCTAGGGATATATAGGATGTAAATATACCTTACCGAGGATCGCTTAGTGAAAGGACGTCATCCATTTAACGAAATTCGGATAAAGCAATTAAGTTTGCGATTCTTTTTGTCTAGAAGTGATTGTAAGATGCCCGTGTTATATGAATGAAGAAACAAATCGACAAGCAATGGTGCACAATTCATACCCATTGGGATGTTCTGAATAACACGTACACCAAACTGTACAAATATGTTGCTGATAAGTAAGTTGAGCATTTAATTATTTAAATCTGTAAATTGACTCATGGATTACAAAATAAGTCTTTTTTATAATCGATTACCAGAAATGTGGACCTGAGTTTTCCGTTCTTTTTGAAATAGGTACGTTGAATCAACTCTGCCAAACGGGATTTCAATTTGGGTGTGGAATTGAAGTGTATAATATGGATAAATCAAGACTTATAGTGGAGAATTTCCATCAGTTTTTTGAATTTTTGTAAATCCACATTTGATTGACGCCATTTGTAGAGTAACAACAATCGAAATACTTTTGAGGGGATTGATGTTATCAAAACTGAAAGAGCTTTAGTACAATCATGCACACTTGGATGACGTTGCTTGTATAGATTTTTGTGTAATTTCGGAATCCAATACGAGGATGGAATGCTCCTTTCGTCAACAGAAAGGCCAGAGGAAGAAATGACAGAATTATGATTGTTAACTATCTCCTCCTTTGACAGTGTTGGTCAATGTTTTTGCTGCATATGTGGTGCTTTTGCTGGTACAACTAATCCCTAATTCAGCTGTTAAACAGTCAATATAGTGTTTAGGGGTTTTTTTGCAAAAAAAAATATGTTGTTAAGTGATTTATTTGCAGGTACGACAACATATTTATCATGTAAAGTGGACAATGTCTTAGCAACATCAGGGTTGTTGAAAATAAATATTACCTTAGTGCTCATCGAGGCTTTTAAAGAGGTAATTCTTTTCAAAACCAACGACCTCATAGACTTTATCCATTCAGAAAGAACGTCACTTTATTTTTATGTTCATGTTTGGTCCATTTTCTGGTATATTTTAGTCTTCAACTAAATCCATATTTGTTTTTATATGTGCCTGTCCTAAATTAAGGATCTTTTACAAAGCTTTTGTTTGTTCTCGTCTTTTTGGTGCTTTGTCTTCTTTGTCTAAGAAGGGGGTCTATCTTTGACTATTTCAGGACTGTATTTTAATTATATGCATTTTATTTAGACCTTGGGCCAATTGCAAAACGGCGAGCAGTGCCTTCTGGCCTTGTTGAAGGCTGGCGGGTTTTTATTGTGGTTTTTCTAAATTACTGCTTTTTATATGACCTGTGTCGCGTACACTTATTCCACATCTCATTGTTGTCTATCTGAAATAATTGGTCCAGTTGATTGTTCTAGGCTCGCAATATTTTGGCAAAAGCATCGCGGAGCCTGTCATTTTCCATAATATTGAGGTCCCCAGTACTGACATGGGCAGAGGGACTATATTTGAATGGGGATTTGTCACAAGGACAGTCTGGTGGCTTAGCCTTGGAAATCCTGAAAAACTTGTTTGTATAGTTACACAGAGCAGTTAAGGTAATATAATACTGCCCTGGGCATACTCATTTACCTAATAAGTATTTTTATACCCCCGCTTCGAAGAAGAGGGGGGTATACTGTTTTACCCTTGTCCGTCCGTCCGTCCATAACAAAACTTCCGTCGCAGTTTTCCAAGCAACTACATAAAATAGAGTTCTGATATTTTGTATACAGCTTTATCCTATAGTACCATATGGTGTATACCGATTTTATGCTCCTAGGTAGTCTACTTTGTTTACCGAATACTTAGGTTTTTACACATAATGGACATAAATGCAAAATTTCCGTCACAGTTTCCCAAGCAACTACATGAGATATTTAGTATACAGCTTTATCCTATAGTACAATATAGTGTATACCGATTTAATGCTCCTAGGTAGTCTACTTCCTGTTTATTGAATACTTAGGTTTTTACACATAATGGACATAAATGCAAAATTTTCCGTCACAGTTTCCCAAGCAACTACATGAGATAGGGGTCTGATATTTTGTATACAGCTTTATCCTACAGTCCCATATGGTGTAAAGTGATTTTATGTTCCTAGGTCAACTAATTTCTGTTTACTGAGTATTTAATCTTGTATCCGTGGCTTAGTTTGGGGAGCGGGGGTATCACTAGTGAGCATTAGCTCACAGATTTACTTGTTTTTTTAAATTTTATAATGTAATTTAACAGTGTTTCGACTACAAATCTCTCAAATGACATTTTTAGTTCTGTTTTTGTCTGTAACTTGGTACAGTGGTTTTGGAAGAAGCAGATGTACCAATGAGGTATCCGAATGTCAAAAGTCCGAAAGGGCAGAGACAAAACCAGTAAACACTAACAAGAACGGGACAAAAACAGACAACATGTAAAACATTGAAACACAAAATAACTGAATATCAATCAACAATGCGAACTCCAGTCGAAACAAAAGTGAACTCAGGTGCTCCGGAAGAGTAAGCAGTTCCTGTTTGCTATAGCACACCCGTCGTGGTGCCAATAGTCCATTCAATGTGTTAAATCCGGTAAAGGAAGACAAAACAAAAACCCTATGACAAACCAACATCTGCACTCATCTGAGAGATCGAAATCCCATATTTGTCTATAAGTGCATGATGTCTTCCGTAAAATGTCTTGAGTGAAGACAGTAACCGAGGAGCCACATAACCCTGTGTGAGCAATTTTAGCGTCAGACGTGTCGCTCTGCTGAGGAAATCAATGCAAGTCCAGCACGCTCTGGAGTAACGAATCAATTGAGATACATAAACTCCATAAGCTGGTGCGGACGGAATGTTGCTACACAAGAAGGGAAAGTTGACGATTGGAAAGTTTAAGTCATCACGTTTGTTATAGAGCCTTGTTGAAAGTCTTCCTTGAGAGTCAATTTCGAGATGTAGATCTAAATATGAAGCAGACTTCCTAGAATCCGTTGTGTCCTTTATCTCAAGCTCCTGGGGATATATGAGATGGAGAAAGTCACCAAATCGAAATGGTGACTCAATAGATGCAAATTTCTCTTCGTTGCACAACGATTACAGTGCTAGTCATATAGGTTCTTGTATTGACTTTAACTGGAATTTGGCCAATTTCTGACTGGCTACTGAAGATTTATGAGAACAAAAAATGCTTCTATACAGATTTACGTCACGGTCATATTGATAATACATGAAAGACTAGTCACTTTCAATCATACCCGAGACGTTGTACTTTAAAACTGTAAACTTTAAAGTTTGGAAACAAATTTATCGAGATCGGGATTTTTAACAAAATATGTCCGGGATTTCGGGATTTTCTGAAATTAAAACCGGGAAATCGGGATGAGACCCCCTCTCGCCCCCCCCCTCATAACTTTTATGAAGTGTTACATGTATCTGACAAATTGACTAATAGGAGCTTAGTACAGAGATCATTTAGCTGAGCATTTTATAAAGTTATATTAAGCTTGGTATGAAAACAGGCAATATGAGCATTTCATACCCTTGCATTTCAATATGACTTTTTTCCATTTGTTTCAATACTCGAGACTAAAGACTTAGAAAACTAATTACTTGTCACCAGTTTTTTTTTTAAATCTAGCAAATTTTCCGTTCATTCAAACTTTTATAAAGCTCTTGTCAGTAGTCTGTGTCTTCATGTTAACAAATAACAAAGGGGCATACCTTTTTTAAAATGCATTAGCTGGTTAGAATTTCTATTTTTGAGTACATGTAATTGTTACTCTAGCTAGTACCACTTAGTATCATATTGCTAAAAACTTATTTTGGGAATGTTCAAGTCATATTAATAAAATAATAAGACTTAAGTCTTAATTCTATTTGGAAGTTAAAAGGAAACCAAAAGAAAATGCAGATATAAAAAACCTTATCACAGCTATCACAGCCATCACATTTTTTTAATGTTCAGTTAAATAATCTTTAATTAGTTGCGCTAAACAAGACATTATTGATAAGCTGTGTTGACAGATCAATACGCAGGTAGCCAATTGAAAAAAAAAGGTAAAAAAAAATAATTCACATACCTTCAAAGTCTTCTTGATTAAATTCAGTCTTTTTTTGTCCAAAAAAAAAAATCAGATAAATTCTGACACAGCAATATTTAAGTATTGAAGTGTCTAGTTACTGCATTAAGCTGCTGGTCTCACCTGTAATTAGCAGAATATATTCTGATAAAAATTGATTAGCAGTATTGTGAAAGCATTTTTCTGATATTAAGCAAAAACTATCTGGATTGCCAATAATCCTATCAATACAGTGTTAAGTAATATATATATTGGCAGCAACGTGAACATCAGTTTGTCTTTTGCATGCTTATATACCACACAAGTTATAGGTAAATGTTGTCATGTACTAATGAAGGATTGGTTTAGAATCACATGCTTTTTATCTTTAATCTGCATCAAATTGCAAGGCCACAAGCAGCAACCACTGGCAAAATTATCGGGCATACACTATATACAAGCAACACCTTTTCTGTACCTGCTATTGTTTTCATTCTATTAGCAAAAAATAGAGCATCTAATGGGACTTTAAATGATACCCCGCCAGGATAAAGTATTTTTTATTTGAGGGGGTGGGTTATGACCCCCACCTTCAGATCCCCCCCTATGGTACCAAATGATTCATCTTATGATAAGGAGTTATAATATACATGGTTTTAGGTTAGGGATCTCAATGGTTTTCAGAATATTTAGTATTTTATCATTTGAGGGGGTGGGGAACAACCCCGATTAGACCCTCATATAGTACCAAATGATTCGTCTAATCATTAGGAGTAATAATATATATGGTTATAAGGTGGGGATCTAAATGGTTTTCAGAATATAACATTTTCTGTAATTTGAGGGTTGGGGCTTGACCCCACTAAGATACCAAATGATTTATCTTATCATATGGAGTAATAATGATAAAAGAGAAAGATTGACTTATTTAAAATCAAAGTACCGTTGGTACTGTGTACTTGGAAGTCACATTTGAACGATGGCAAGCGATTTGTTTTGTGGTTTATAACTTTTTTGACAGAAGAAGGCAATTACTGAATTTAAATATATCTTTATTTATGTATGAACAATGCTTCCTTACAACGATATGAAATCGATATAACTACATGTATATTTCGGTAACTTTTATCTGAGATAATCATTAGTTTAATTATCTCAGCTTTTATATAAAGCATTAATGGTTTTAATTTCTATAATTTTTATATTCCCACTAAAATATATTTCTCCATCGCACAGGTGACTAAGGTCACGTGATACAGAAAATATAGTTTTTAAAAGGTTATGAAAATATCGAAAATGCTATATCATCATTTAAAATGAAATATAAAAACACATCAGGTAATCTGTAGGGGCTATTAAAATATGGATTAGAAAGCTCGTTTACCAAAAAGAATACACACACCTACCGGAGAGCAAATGTACAATATGATAGGTTATAACACGGTCTCTGGAAAAACCTGAGGAGGATGGATTTCTCCGATCATTACTATACTTTGGAAGTCCTCGACTTCCAAGTAAAAATATCATTGAGTTAATTATAGATTGAGATATATTAGATTTCAACATGCAATGAAATTGAATTTTTCAAAGTGGGTTACATGTATCTCAAAAAATATTCAATGGAACATCCTGAAAATTGAACTCAATCTTTATTTCATTGTACTTAACAGTGGTGAAAAATATCATTTAAATCCCTTGATGCATTTTCAAGTTATCATTTGGAAACCTTCGGGGGACAGAAAGATTGACGGACAGTCTAATGGAAACTTATGTAGAGCTTGAACACTTAGTAAGCAACAACTTTTCTCTATTAGAACAAATTTTATCTTGTATACAAAAAAACCCTAGATTTACACAACCTTTCATAGGCCATTTAAAGAAGATGGCTTAAGTAACCTTTAAGGGCCCATAACCCTTATATGGAGTCATCTTACAACTTCAACTCAGTGGAGACTTGTGTAGAGCTCTATGAGCTGAAGGTCTAAAAATTGGAACAACTTTTTTTCTCTACTAGCAATATTTTTCATTCTTTAAGGCCCAAAGACATACTGCTAATTTTAACCTTTAAAGGGCCATAACCCCTTTAAGGTGTGATCTGACAATCTCAAACAAATGGGAAACTAGTGTAGAGTGTTGATGCCATGATGGAGATTACATCAGACTTTTCTCTTAGAAAGACGATGACACAAGATGTCAGATAGTGTCAAAGTAACCCCTATATGTCGCTTTGTAACACGTTGCAGGCGACACAACAACAATGAGAAGACAACCATAACACCAAGTGAAGCCGAAGGGTCATTTGAACTTATAAAGATGATCAACAATTTCAAATGAAATATACATGTTTAAATGAATTAAAGAGTATAAAGTAATTCTATGATATTGCAAATTGATTATTTCTATACTTCAGGTCATGTAAGCAAGCATAAGTATATCCAATGTGGAGCCATAAAAAAAGCGTAATTTGAATACAAAGGACTTATCATTTAAACAGGAAGAAACTGGGTATCCTCTAAGCTATGTGTGTCAAAGCAAAAGAACTTGATTTGCCACAGGCTAGCTAGAGTTGTTTAAACCAGTATAGTCCTGATCTTGAATTGTTTTAAAAATATTGGAAGACAGACTAATTAACAGAGGCTCCTATCAACCTTAAAATGATTTCAATGACACTCATGTCATAAATTGTTGCTGTAAATCTCATACCAAAGATCCAGCATTCAAGTTATAACTTGTTGGTATTTCTACCATTTGATCTTTTTCTACGACTTATTATTAATATTTTATCATCCAATCAAATCTGTTCCAATGGTATATTAAAAACCAAAATATTCATTTCATGCTGACTGTAATGATCTATGTCATGTATTACAAGTTATTGATATTATTCAGAATTGACAATTGAACATAAATCATAATGATTGTTCATGTTCATGATATAAGCTTAGCTGTGTTATCTGTGTCCCCAACAGTCAAACTAGAAGCAGGTCTAGCAAGTGCTTTTCTGTTAGTCCATTTTACTTTATGCCAGCTACAAGTTCAGCCATGTAATTGGTCTTGTTTTAATTAATAATAAAAAGCAGCATAAACTTTTTTTTTCAATACAGATTATGTTCAAAATGTGAAGTTGTTACCATACCACCATGAAAACTACCGGTTTTAGCCACTAATATTTCAAATAATAATACCTCTTCATATACCATTAAAGTGAACTTGTGCCTTCTACAGCATTCTGTAATACTTGAAAGACCTGCAATAAAAAAGAATTAAATAAGGGATAATGAGATGTCAAACTAGTCTATGAGGCAGTCGAAAATGTAAATCAGTGGCAATTAAAACATCCACTTCCAGCAGCCTTAAATCCACTTCCAGCAGCCATGTGAATGGTAGTGGCTGCTCAACATATCAAAACTATAATGGGGGTATATTCTATAGTATAAATACACATGAAATATACTATTAGTCAGCTGTCTTGAAGTAGAATAATGAACATCAATAAATTCACTCTATACATTTCACTTGATGCTTCACTTCCTTATTTTTTTACAGTCTTTTCAAAATAAATACATGAAAAATTTTATAAAAAAGTTAACTTTGACACAAAAAGGAACCTATCAACTACTGTGAATACATTTATTTTCATGGGAACTAATTTTCGTCGATAGCTGAAAAAATACCAGTTCGTGGGTTCTGAAATTCATGGTTCTAAATTTTAAAGCCTTCCAAGCAATGTTTAGATACCTTTTTGTGGGGAACCAAATTTCGTGGATGAACCCCACCCACGAAAACTACAAAAATTGATATCCCACGAAAAATAATGAAACCACAGTATTTACTGCTGTATCTGACATGCATGTACATATGTATATGTTGTGTACACTAGTTGCAGTATTTTACATATTGTAAGATGTACAGATAAATTGTACAAGTAAGGACAAAAATGACATATGGTTGTCTTTTATCAGGTATAATTAATCCCCTAAAGGACATATGAGATTTTAAACTTTTTGTTGATATTCTGCATGTCAATCTTAAGAAATATTTATCTAAATGTTTAATAAATAGTATTATTGAAGTGTCAAACAAAAGAATTTAAAATTTTGTTGCTGAAATCAAGACAGAAAAGTGAAGCTGTCCTTTTCATGTCAGTAAGAGTAAGGAATGTAAACTACTGTATATCTGAAAAAATATAACATATTGCTTTAATGTAACAGGCATATATATATATCGCTATATATGTAATGGTTGACAGAAAATTGTTCATTGAATAGTGCTGCATTAGTATTCAAAACCAACCAAACTTCAATTGACAATTAATGTAGTAAAGGTTACATCAAATGAAATGGAAATAACAGCTCGATTTTCAACCAATATTAGATATTGATTCTTGGAAATGTGCCTTTATTTGCATCTTTTTAACATTGTCCATATAACATTTGATCTTAATTGACTTTTTATTCCATCAAATAAATAGATTTTCATGATTGGCTGATCTACTCTTAGTCTTAAGTGATCATGTAGTGCTCAAAGAACAGACTTTAAAAATTGCCTAAATTTACTTATCCAATTATGCAGCTTTGGAAGTGTAACTGGAGAGCATGATCCACACCACATTCACAAGAGATCCAATCCTGACCCCCCTGGTAACAAGCCAGCTAGTTACTAAATGAGCTCAAGATTTACACCTCTAACCAAGTCGATAACTTGTGGCTTTAAATAACCTTATAGAAAGCAGGTATATTAAGCCACTTCCCTTTATAAAAGTTAACACAAACAAAAAAACAACTTAATTTTACAAGAACTATGTACATTTGTACAAGGTCACTAGAGATAAACCACTTTTGGAAAAGTAAAATCTAATTAATTACCTCCCTTGAATGATATCCCAAAGCAATGAACATCTTAGAGAACCAGTACCCGGTACTCTTAATTCCTTTGGTTATCTAGTGGCTGACCAAGGAGTAAACCATGAAATAAAAAACCCCTAAAAAATGTGTCTATGAGCCAGATACGACCCTCGCGTTCTTCAAATATCATTGACCCCGATCATGTTTAACCTGGGATATTGACCTTAACCAAGAAATTAATCAAAGTTGTTCATGCATAAACTAGAAAATGTCTATGGGGCACAGGATGGCCCTCCTTTTCTTGAAATGTCACTGACCCCTATCTGGGATATGGACCTAAACCAAAGTTGTTCAGGCATAAAATTCAGGTTGCAGTGACCTTACTTCTAGTTGGTGATGACATAATACCCAAGCGATGAAGTGGTGAAATATCATTGACCCCAAACATCTTGTATCCATGTTATGGACCTTAACCAAAAACTTAACCAAAGTCATTCATGAGTAAAATATAGGTCACAATGACCTTATTTCTAGGGTTCAGGTTATAATTATGACAAAATCCTAATAATTAGAAATTCTTATTGTTTGGCAAAGACGAAAATTGGGATCGGATGGCTTGATGGAGACCGAATCAATTACACCACAGCAAATTTATTTATGGACGATATGCATTTACCTTATACCAGGGTAATTATTAGTTATTAGAGGCTTTTTCCTTTGATCTCATCTGCCTGATATTTTTTAGTATTATGGACAGTCCATGATACAAGAAAATATCAGGTGAGAACACTTGATAACTGTGATGTCATGCAATGAAATGTGACGTAATTTGTGACGTCATTGTACTGAAAACTTGTTAAATGTGTGAGTTTTTTAATAACCGATGAAAAAAAATTATATTAATTTCCTTTTTGATACTATCTACATCTAGTCTTATATCAGACTTGTCCTTCCGGACTTGTCTGATACTCACTTAGATATAGATAGTATCAAAAAGAAAGTACACTAGGAAAAACTATTTTAGCGCACTAAAACTGATGTCTCCCCTTCCTTGAATAACACAAGTTCAATCTTCAGGTCAAAAGGTCAAAGTCACAATGACATACATTGTACAAATGTTTTTTTAATAATGATACATCTACATTCTAAAGCTCTATGTCAAAGGATAAAAAAGTTATGGCCTGGAAGGCTTTGCATGTCAAATAAGCATTTATTTGACATTGAAGTCACAAGTCAAAGTCATTAAGGTTGGTGACACATTGTTCCCATGATGACACATGAAAATGTGGAAATTCAAAGCCTTTTGAATAGGATTACAATATATATGGCCCAGAAATGTTTTATGTGTAAAAAAAGCATTAATTTGACCTAAAGGTCAAAGGTCAAGGTCATATGAAGGTCATTCTGGTACAGGACACATCGTCTCATGGTGAAACATCCACATGCTCAATATCAAAGGATAAAAAGTTATGACCAGGACACACTTTGCATGTAAAATTAGCTTTATTTTGACCATGAGGTCAAATGTCAAGATCATATGAAGGACACACTTTGCATGTTAAATTAGCTTTATTTTGACCATGAGGTCAAAGGTCAAGATCATATGAAGGTCATTCTGGTATTGACACATCGTCTCATGGCGAAACATCCACATGCTCAATATCAAAGTATAAAAAGTTATGACCAGGACACACTCTGCACATAAAATTAGCATTAATTTGACCTTGAGGTCAAGGTCATTCTGGTACAGGACACATCATCTCATGGTGATATATCCACATGCCAAATATCAAAGCCCTATGTCAAAGAACAAAAATGTAATGGCCTGGAACACATTGGATGTAAAAAGGGCATTAATTTGACCTTGAGGTCAAAGGTCAAGGTCATGTGAAGGTCATTCTGGTATGCGACACATCGTCTCATGGCGAAACATCCACATGCCAAATATCAAATGATAAAAAGTTATGACCAGGACATACTTTGCATGTAAAATAAGCTTTAATTTGACCTTGAGGTCAAAGGTCAAGGTTATATGAAGGTCATTCTGGTACACCACACATAATCTCATGGTAATACATCAACATGTTAAATATAAAAGCCCTATGCCAAAGAACAAAAAAAGTTATGGCACAGACACACTTTCCATGTAAAATAGGCATTAATTTAACTTTGAGGTCAAAGGACAAGGTCATATTAAGGTCATTCTGGTACGTGACATATTGTCTCATGGTGATACATCCACATACCAAATATCAAAGCCTTATGTCAAAGAACAAAAAAGTTATGGCCCGGAACACTTTGGATGTAAAATTAGCATTAATTTGACCTTGAGGTCAAAGGTCAAGGTCATATGAAGGTCATTCTGGTACGCGTCACGTCAGCTGACTATCATGACTATGGAAGTTCCGAACACAAATTTTAAACAAAAACATTAACATTAGTCAAATGAAGCGATTTTATACCTCCGAAGGATGGAATCAAGAAACTTAAAATGTGTGTTGCATCAAAGCTGGTAAAAAATTGCAGAATTGAGCTGCAAAGTTTGTTCACTGATGTCCATGGTGCGGCATCCATTGTCTGTGTCAGATGGATGCCTTGAATGGTTTCACCAGAAATGGACGGGATTAAAACTAAACCGGAAAACCACTGTTTGGTTGTGTCACGGGTGCTATAAGTAATCAAAATAATTTTGAGTTAGATTTAGATTATCAGTATTTTCTGCCCGCTTGTTTTATACAAGAGGCTCACCTGATCTCTTATGCTAAAGCTTCTTACTTAGTGTGCAACATGGTCTACCGGGTACATGTACTTGGTCAGTAACGTAAAAGAAACTAGTAAGGATAGAAAACACTCTTAAGATCAAAAATACAAAGTTACAATGCTTTCCATTTGAAAAAAAAAAAAAAAAAAAAAAAAAAAAAACCAAGTTAAAATTGATTGAAAACAGTTAAAGAGGGATAACTCTTAAAAGGTTGATCTGACAATTTTGACCCTGAAATTACTTTCGAAGATCTCAATGAGCTGAAAAATTTTGCAATTCTAACTTTTCTCTAGCTCTTATGGTTTTAAGAAAAAAATCAAAAACTGTGAAAATTGTCAATTTTGACGATTAAGGGGAAATAACTCCAATAAGGGGTTGTCCCTCGACTTCAACTCAATGAAGAGTTTTGAAGAGCTGTTGATGCCAAATGGGCATAGTTGCTTCAGATTTTCTCTATCTTTTATACTTTTCATGCTATAAGCCAAAAACTATGGTTTGACCTGCCTGTTCTATTTTTAGCAATGGCAGCCATCTTGGTTGGTTGATATGCATAAATTTAACAAATTTGGTAGAAGACATCCTAAAGATAAAGTGTACAAAATTTGAATGCAATCCCTTCAGTGGTTTCAGAGAAGTAGATTAATTCAGAAGAAATCAGTTAAAATTGATAGAAAAAAAAAACAGTTCAAGGGGTATAACTCTTAAACAGTTGATCTAACAATTTTGACCCTGAAATCAATTTTGTAGCTCTCAATAAGCTTAACATTTTTGCAATGCTAACTTTTCCTCTGGCACTTACGGTGTTAAAGATAAAGCCCAAAAACTGTGAAAATGGTCAATTTTGACAATTAAAGGGAAATAACTCCTATAAGGAGTCGTCCCACAAGTTTGACTCAATGGAGAGTTTTGTAGAGCTTTTGATGCTGAAGAAGGTAATTTGCTTCAGATTTTCTCTACCTCTTATACTTTTTGAGTTATAAGCTAAATCATATGGTCTGACCCCCCCTGTTCTATTTTTAGTAACAGCGGCTATGTTGGTTGGTTCACATGCACATCTTTCCCCAAACTTGGTAGAGGACATCCTAAAGATCAAGTGTACAAGTTTCAAAGCAATCCCTTCAGTGGTTTCAGAGAAGAAGATTTTTTTAGAAAAGTTACCGGACGGATGGATGACAGAGGCTTAATGATGACAATAGCTCATATGACCCTTTGGGTCAGGTGAGCTAATAAAAATTAATATAATGTTATGCCACATTTAATTTCATATTGTCACAATATCGATTTGCCCTAATAATAAGAAAATTCTTATTGTTATGGTCCTAAATAATTCAGTCTCCATCCAGTAACCTGTTCCTGATTTCTTCTGAATTAATCTACTTCTCTGAAACCACTGAAGGGATTGCATTCAAATTTTGTACACTTTATCTTTAGGATGTCTTCTACCAAATTTGTTAAGAATTGTAAAGTTTTTGCACAAATTTGCCTTAACGGTATCCTGTGCCTATTTCTTGTGGATAGTGTAGCCCTACCCAAGACACATTTAGTCATTATTGTTAGTGGTCATGGTGGTGAAATATTATTGATACTCAACATCTAGTATTCAAGTAACAGGTTGAGAACAAGTACAAAACCAGCTAGGTAGATCAATCAAGCTAAGTAAGCTCGATTGAGCTTAAATTTATTTCCCTTTACTGTTTTTGACAAAATATTGCATACATGTGATGGAACCGTGATTACAAAGCTGGAGATTTTGATTTTTTTGGCTGGAGATTGGACAAAAAAGCGGGAGATTTTCAACGCTCATTAAAATTGCATTTCAATGTCAATTGAGGGCACTAGCTTGTGCCAAATATACATGGCTTCACTGATTAATCTCAAACTGTTTATGCAATCATCAGGTCAGTTATGGCAATAAATTAATTAATACCTTTACCTGTTAAATTAACGTCTACCTAATTGACAAACCCCTAAAACACGGGAAATGTTTTATGATTGTACAATTAAAATGTCTATAAAACTAGGATTTTGTCTTGTCTTGAAAAAGCGGGAGATTACACAAAAAGTCGGGAGGACGGGAGATGGATAAAAAAGTCGGGAGATTTCGTCTCCCGGTGGGAGAATCACATGTATGATAATGCATATATTTTTTCAATCTTCCCTATGCATCATGAAATTGTAGAGTGCTGTTTGCCAATATTCAATTAAAATTTTTCACTTTTACATGTACCATGAAAATCATTTTTGTGAAAATTTGAATTTTAGCATTAAGTTCAATGCAATTTTGTTTTTCAAAAGTCTACGGCAAAACATTGATATTTTGATGTTCCTTTGTCCAGGTAAGTTAACTTTAAGCTATTAGAAATTTTGCAATGCTAACTTTTCCTCTGGCACTTACGGTGTTAAAGATAAAGCCAATGGTCAATTTTCATATTGCACTGACCCAAAATGAATCAGATCTATATAGATCTTTTTGTCAAAAACAGCAAAGGGAGTGATAATGGTAGAAATGTCAATATTTTAGTTGTACTATGGGCTGAATTTTCCTTGAATGTCCAGTAAATCTCGCTTGTTTTCCCAAACCTTCAGA
Source organism: Arcuatula senhousia (assembly GCA_963971305.1). NCBI lineage: Eukaryota > Metazoa > Mollusca > Bivalvia > Mytilida > Mytilidae > Arcuatula > Arcuatula senhousia. The sequence continues at coordinate 55,909,050 of OZ020305.1, forward strand.
GTCACTTTAACGCTTTTGAAAATTTAGAACGGGAAAGACTAGTTTGTTTTTATTTTCCAATACATTTTTTTTAGAATAGTTATTGCATTATAAACATTTTCAACAATTATTTATGCTTATAAAAAAATTTTAACTTCGGAAGCGTCACAGGTTAAAAACCTACCTCATATTAATTTAAATTAAGCTTGATACACGCGTTGCGCATTTGCGGGATTGGTCACTAATTTAGCCAAAAGAGGAGGAACTGGTAAAAAAACTGGTTCCAACATGCTAATGGATGAAGAAAGTAATTTCTTTATTTCCGTTCAAGTTTGATTTTTTATTGGTTGGAAATGTTGATGGTTGGTTTATATTTGTCAGTTGCAAATGATTTTTATCCTATATGTTAAATAATTACAGAAGAATCGTTGATAGAAAATGCCGTTCCCTCTGTCCCATGTTGAATGACGTCGTTTTTCCTCCCTGTGACCTCGTCTAAATGACGAGTCAAATCCGGAACGGATATATTGTGCAACCCTAGTATTGAGCTTACGCTCAATTGATCTACCTAGCTGTTTTGGCACTTGTACCTTGAGTAATAGACATTAATCAAGAACTTAACAAAAGTGTTACGTGTTACGGATGGGAGTCAGATGGACAAGGGTAAAACTATATATCTGATTAACTGTGCTTCACGGGATGATTTGAAGCCATGTTGAAACTGAAAGACATTAATTTAATGTGATTATGTTCAAGATGTTTTATTACTTGGCTTGTGACTGCATGCTCTAAGAACTACCAACATATGCAGGTTAGGGATTTTAACTCTAAAACATCACCGTTTATGTAAACAATCATTTACAAAGATAGTTTATCATTTCCCACACTCGGTTGCTGGCTGCAGACCCCAATTAATTCCAATTTCAGTTGATATTTCCTTTATTTGAAGCTTTTTCTGTCCAAATGGCACAATATTTGGTGTCTATGGGGTTTTCAATGCAAAAATCACAGAAATAATATTTTAACTAATGTTTCTGCCAGTCATTGGCTAGAAATGGTAAAACAATACCTTTTTTGTGTCTTATTCAGTCAGAATCTTTACAGGGAAGAGAAAGAATTCATTAAGAAATGAGATTTGCAATGAAATGTAATTTTTTGTGGCCTTGCAAAACAAAAAACCACTGCGGCAAAACACAACTTGCAACTTGCCTCTCCATGTTGTGGTTTTGTCCCCCAAAAACACATATAGATGTCAATTAAGACTAAAAACAAAACAAATGCATTAAATTGTACACTAGAAACACAAATCATATCTTAAAAGCTGACAGTTTTATTTTGTGACTTCAAAATATGTTAGAACGACAGCAGTTTCTGCACAAAAACTTGGCTGTTATTTCTAAAAATCAGTAAAACTCATATACTCTTTTCAATAAAACTGCCCTTACACAATGTTTTGGTCATTAAGTTTGTTATTTGGTATCCCCTGATACTAAAATATCACTTGGTTAAAAAAGATTTTCATCTTTTAACTTTATTTTTGGTCAAAACATATGATTTTACTGAAATATGAGAAAAAAACTTCATTGAGGAAGCACTGTTGGAAGAAGAAAAACAGTTAAATCTTTTTTTTTTTTGGATGAATACTGTGTTTTTGTATCCTATTTTGTAAGTTTAACATGTATTTAGCATTATAGGACAAGTTTGAAGTCTATATTGCAATTCAGTTCTGCAAAAATCTCTTGAACAAACATGTACCCCTTGTAAATGTAGAAACGACTTATTTTCCACTCCGCGAACATGAAAAAGATGTTAAATGAAAAACCTTGCACTAAATTATCCAAAACATAGGCTGTTCATGCTCAGTACACATTATTCTATTGATCTCAGTGGCTGATTTGGTTCAAAACAATAAAATATGGAAAAAATGACCATTTAGGGCTCATGGGATTTTCTGAGGTTTTAGCGGCCTATATTTCACTTGCACTATAGCACATGAAAGTGGCCACTTTTTTCAGTTTTAATCATTTTTCCTACATGAAACTTGGTATTTTGACTAAAATAAGACAAAGGTTTGTGAAAATCAACTTTTATTGGTAAGGTTGAGGCTTTTCTGAGGCTATTAGGCTGCAGACCCCAATTAATTCCCTTTGCTCGTGGTCTACGAATATAGTTCCTAATAAAAATGTAGGTGTATATTATAAAAGTGTATTATAGTTACATTTGTTGAAAATGTTATTGCTTTTTTTAGTAAATATCTAAGAGTCAAGCTTAGAATCAGTTGTGATTAAGTCAAAACTAATGATTTTATAAATAGATGTTGTGAATTGACCAAAGTTCAGAGGTCATATTTTGGAGTTCTACTTTCACTTTCACCAAGCATCAACCATGCGACCGGCCAATTTGGCCAATGTAGGTGACTGAGGCGAATAAGATTCCTGGCAGTTGGAAATTATTACAAGAATAACATATAGATGAGGTGTGTAAAATATTTTTAAAATCCATATGGTGCAATTATTTTTAGTTGTCCCTATTTTTGGTAAAAATTTGGTTGAAATGAATGCAAAAAATAAATGGGGTCTGTAGCCTAGGAAAGAGGGTATGTGGAGTCTAGAACTATTACTTCTGGTTGTCTATAAATGTCAAAAATGGTTATAATATATTGAAATGAACATGTTTGAACAATTTCAGTTGATATTTCCTTTATTTGAAGCTTTTTCTGTCCAAATGGCACAATATTTGGTGTCTATGGGGTTTTCAATGCAAAAATCACAGAAATAATATTTTAACTAATGTTTCTGCCAGTCATTGGCTAGAAATGGTAAAACAATACCTTTTTTGTGTCTTATTCAGTCAGAATCTTTACAGGGAAGAGAAAGAATTCATTAAGAAATGAGATTTGCAATGAAATGTAATTTTTTGTGGCCTTGCAAAACAAAAAACCACTGCGGCAAAACACAACTTGCAACTTGCCTCTCCATGTTGTGGTTTTGTCCCCCAAAAACACATATAGATGTCAATTAAGACTAAAAACAAAACAAATGCATTAAATTGTACACTAGAAACACAAATCATATCTTAAAAGCTGACAGTTTTATTTTGTGACTTCAAAATATGTTAGAACGACAGCAGTTTCTGCACAAAAACTTGGCTGTTATTTCTAAAAATCAGTAAAACTCATATACTCTTTTCAATAAAACTGCCCTTACACAATGTTTTGGTCATTAAGTTTGTTATTTGGTATCCCCTGATACTAAAATATCACTTGGTTAAAAAAGATTTTCATCTTTTAACTTTATTTTTGGTCAAAACATATGATTTTACTGAAATATGAGAAAAAAACTTCATTGAGGAAGCACTGTTGGAAGAAGAAAAACAGTTAAATCTTTTTTTTTTTTGGATGAATACTGTGTTTTTGTATCCTATTTTGTAAGTTTAACATGTATTTAGCATTATAGGACAAGTTTGAAGTCTATATTGCAATTCAGTTCTGCAAAAATCTCTTGAACAAACATGTACCCCTTGTAAATGTAGAAACGACTTATTTTCCACTCCGCGAACATGAAAAAGATGTTAAATGAAAAACCTTGCACTAAATTATCCAAAACATAGGCTGTTCATGCTCAGTACACATTATTCTATTGATCTCAGTGGCTGATTTGGTTCAAAACAATAAAATATGGAAAAAATGACCATTTAGGGCTCATGGGATTTTCTGAGGTTTTAGCGGCCTATATTTCACTTGCACTATAGCACATGAAAGTGGCCACTTTTTTCAGTTTTAATCATTTTTCCTACATGAAACTTGGTATTTTGACTAAAATAAGACAAAGGTTTGTGAAAATCAACTTTTATTGGTAAGGTTGAGGCTTTTCTGAGGCTATTAGGCTGCAGACCCCAATTAATTCCCTTTGCTCGTGGTCTACGAATATAGTTCCTAATAAAAATGTAGGTGTATATTATAAAAGTGTATTATAGTTACATTTGTTGAAAATGTTATTGCTTTTTTTAGTAAATATCTAAGAGTCAAGCTTAGAATCAGTTGTGATTAAGTCAAAACTAATGATTTTATAAATAGATGTTGTGAATTGACCAAAGTTCAGAGGTCATATTTTGGAGTTCTACTTTCACTTTCACCAAGCATCAACCATGCGACCGGCCAATTTGGCCAATGTAGGTGACTGAGGCGAATAAGATTCCTGGCAGTTGGAAATTATTACAAGAATAACATATAGATGAGGTGTGTAAAATATTTTTAAAATCCATATGGTGCAATTATTTTTAGTTGTCCCTATTTTTGGTAAAAATTTGGTTGAAATGAATGCAAAAAATAAATGGGGTCTGTAGCCTAGGAAAGAGGGTATGTGGAGTCTAGAACTATTACTTCTGGTTGTCTATAAATGTCAAAAATGGTTATAATATATTGAAATGAACATGTTTGAACAATTTCAGTTGATATTTCCTTTATTTGAAGCTTTTTCTGTCCAAATGGCACAATATTTGGTGTCTATGGGGTTTTCAATGCAAAAATCACAGAAATAATATTTTAACTAATGTTTCTGCCAGTCATTGGCTAGAAATGGTAAAACAATACCTTTTTTGTGTCTTATTCAGTCAGAATCTTTACAGGGAAGAGAAAGAATTCATTAAGAAATGAGATTTGCAATGAAATGTAATTTTTTGTGGCCTTGCAAAACAAAAAACCACTGCGGCAAAACACAACTTGCAACTTGCCTCTCCATGTTGTGGTTTTGTCCCCCAAAAACACATATAGATGTCAATTAAGACTAAAAACAAAACAAATGCATTAAATTGTACACTAGAAACACAAATCATATCTTAAAAGCTGACAGTTTTATTTTGTGACTTCAAAATATGTTAGAACGACAGCAGTTTCTGCACAAAAACTTGGCTGTTATTTCTAAAAATCAGTAAAACTCATATACTCTTTTCAATAAAACTGCCCTTACACAATGTTTTGGTCATTAAGTTTGTTATTTGGTATCCCCTGATACTAAAATATCACTTGGTTAAAAAAGATTTTCATCTTTTAACTTTATTTTTGGTCAAAACATATGATTTTACTGAAATATGAGAAAAAAACTTCATTGAGGAAGCACTGTTGGAAGAAGAAAAACAGTTAAATCTTTTTTTTTTTTGGATGAATACTGTGTTTTTGTATCCTATTTTGTAAGTTTAACATGTATTTAGCATTATAGGACAAGTTTGAAGTCTATATTGCAATTCAGTTCTGCAAAAATCTCTTGAACAAACATGTACCCCTTGTAAATGTAGAAACGACTTATTTTCCACTCCGCGAACATGAAAAAGATGTTAAATGAAAAACCTTGCACTAAATTATCCAAAACATAGGCTGTTCATGCTCAGTACACATTATTCTATTGATCTCAGTGGCTGATTTGGTTCAAAACAATAAAATATGGAAAAAATGACCATTTAGGGCTCATGGGATTTTCTGAGGTTTTAGCGGCCTATATTTCACTTGCACTATAGCACATGAAAGTGGCCACTTTTTTCAGTTTTAATCATTTTTCCTACATGAAACTTGGTATTTTGACTAAAATAAGACAAAGGTTTGTGAAAATCAACTTTTATTGGTAAGGTTGAGGCTTTTCTGAGGCTATTAGGCTGCAGACCCCAATTAATTCCCTTTGCTCGTGGTCTACGAATATAGTTCCTAATAAAAATGTAGGTGTATATTATAAAAGTGTATTATAGTTACATTTGTTGAAAATGTTATTGCTTTTTTTAGTAAATATCTAAGAGTCAAGCTTAGAATCAGTTGTGATTAAGTCAAAACTAATGATTTTATAAATAGATGTTGTGAATTGACCAAAGTTCAGAGGTCATATTTTGGAGTTCTACTTTCACTTTCACCAAGCATCAACCATGCGACCGGCCAATTTGGCCAATGTAGGTGACTGAGGCGAATAAGATTCCTGGCAGTTGGAAATTATTACAAGAATAACATATAGATGAGGTGTGTAAAATATTTTTAAAATCCATATGGTGCAATTATTTTTAGTTGTCCCTATTTTTGGTAAAAATTTGGTTGAAATGAATGCAAAAAATAAATGGGGTCTGTAGCCTAGGAAAGAGGGTATGTGGAGTCTAGAACTATTACTTCTGGTTGTCTATAAATGTCAAAAATGGTTATAATATATTGAAATGAACATGTTTGAACAATTTCAGTTGATATTTCCTTTATTTGAAGCTTTTTCTGTCCAAATGGCACAATATTTGGTGTCTATGGGGTTTTCAATGCAAAAATCACAGAAATAATATTTTAACTAATGTTTCTGCCAGTCATTGGCTAGAAATGGTAAAACAATACCTTTTTTGTGTCTTATTCAGTCAGAATCTTTACAGGGAAGAGAAAGAATTCATTAAGAAATGAGATTTGCAATGAAATGTAATTTTTTGTGGCCTTGCAAAACAAAAAACCACTGCGGCAAAACACAACTTGCAACTTGCCTCTCCATGTTGTGGTTTTGTCCCCCAAAAACACATATAGATGTCAATTAAGACTAAAAACAAAACAAATGCATTAAATTGTACACTAGAAACACAAATCATATCTTAAAAGCTGACAGTTTTATTTTGTGACTTCAAAATATGTTAGAACGACAGCAGTTTCTGCACAAAAACTTGGCTGTTATTTCTAAAAATCAGTAAAACTCATATACTCTTTTCAATAAAACTGCCCTTACACAATGTTTTGGTCATTAAGTTTGTTATTTGGTATCCCCTGATACTAAAATATCACTTGGTTAAAAAAGATTTTCATCTTTTAACTTTATTTTTGGTCAAAACATATGATTTTACTGAAATATGAGAAAAAAACTTCATTGAGGAAGCACTGTTGGAAGAAGAAAAACAGTTAAATCTTTTTTTTTTTTGGATGAATACTGTGTTTTTGTATCCTATTTTGTAAGTTTAACATGTATTTAGCATTATAGGACAAGTTTGAAGTCTATATTGCAATTCAGTTCTGCAAAAATCTCTTGAACAAACATGTACCCCTTGTAAATGTAGAAACGACTTATTTTCCACTCCGCGAACATGAAAAAGATGTTAAATGAAAAACCTTGCACTAAATTATCCAAAACATAGGCTGTTCATGCTCAGTACACATTATTCTATTGATCTCAGTGGCTGATTTGGTTCAAAACAATAAAATATGGAAAAAATGACCATTTAGGGCTCATGGGATTTTCTGAGGTTTTAGCGGCCTATATTTCACTTGCACTATAGCACATGAAAGTGGCCACTTTTTTCAGTTTTAATCATTTTTCCTACATGAAACTTGGTATTTTGACTAAAATAAGACAAAGGTTTGTGAAAATCAACTTTTATTGGTAAGGTTGAGGCTTTTCTGAGGCTATTAGGCTGCAGACCCCAATTAATTCCCTTTGCTCGTGGTCTACGAATATAGTTCCTAATAAAAATGTAGGTGTATATTATAAAAGTGTATTATAGTTACATTTGTTGAAAATGTTATTGCTTTTTTTAGTAAATATCTAAGAGTCAAGCTTAGAATCAGTTGTGATTAAGTCAAAACTAATGATTTTATAAATAGATGTTGTGAATTGACCAAAGTTCAGAGGTCATATTTTGGAGTTCTACTTTCACTTTCACCAAGCATCAACCATGCGACCGGCCAATTTGGCCAATGTAGGTGACTGAGGCGAATAAGATTCCTGGCAGTTGGAAATTATTACAAGAATAACATATAGATGAGGTGTGTAAAATATTTTTAAAATCCATATGGTGCAATTATTTTTAGTTGTCCCTATTTTTGGTAAAAATTTGGTTGAAATGAATGCAAAAAATAAATGGGGTCTGTAGCCTAGGAAAGAGGGTATGTGGAGTCTAGAACTATTACTTCTGGTTGTCTATAAATGTCAAAAATGGTTATAATATATTGAAATGAACATGTTTGAACAATTTCAGTTGATATTTCCTTTATTTGAAGCTTTTTCTGTCCAAATGGCACAATATTTGGTGTCTATGGGGTTTTCAATGCAAAAATCACAGAAATAATATTTTAACTAATGTTTCTGCCAGTCATTGGCTAGAAATGGTAAAACAATACCTTTTTTGTGTCTTATTCAGTCAGAATCTTTACAGGGAAGAGAAAGAATTCATTAAGAAATGAGATTTGCAATGAAATGTAATTTTTTGTGGCCTTGCAAAACAAAAAACCACTGCGGCAAAACACAACTTGCAACTTGCCTCTCCATGTTGTGGTTTTGTCCCCCAAAAACACATATAGATGTCAATTAAGACTAAAAACAAAACAAATGCATTAAATTGTACACTAGAAACACAAATCATATCTTAAAAGCTGACAGTTTTATTTTGTGACTTCAAAATATGTTAGAACGACAGCAGTTTCTGCACAAAAACTTGGCTGTTATTTCTAAAAATCAGTAAAACTCATATACTCTTTTCAATAAAACTGCCCTTACACAATGTTTTGGTCATTAAGTTTGTTATTTGGTATCCCCTGATACTAAAATATCACTTGGTTAAAAAAGATTTTCATCTTTTAACTTTATTTTTGGTCAAAACATATGATTTTACTGAAATATGAGAAAAAAACTTCATTGAGGAAGCACTGTTGGAAGAAGAAAAACAGTTAAATCTTTTTTTTTTTTGGATGAATACTGTGTTTTTGTATCCTATTTTGTAAGTTTAACATGTATTTAGCATTATAGGACAAGTTTGAAGTCTATATTGCAATTCAGTTCTGCAAAAATCTCTTGAACAAACATGTACCCCTTGTAAATGTAGAAACGACTTATTTTCCACTCCGCGAACATGAAAAAGATGTTAAATGAAAAACCTTGCACTAAATTATCCAAAACATAGGCTGTTCATGCTCAGTACACATTATTCTATTGATCTCAGTGGCTGATTTGGTTCAAAACAATAAAATATGGAAAAAATGACCATTTAGGGCTCATGGGATTTTCTGAGGTTTTAGCGGCCTATATTTCACTTGCACTATAGCACATGAAAGTGGCCACTTTTTTCAGTTTTAATCATTTTTCCTACATGAAACTTGGTATTTTGACTAAAATAAGACAAAGGTTTGTGAAAATCAACTTTTATTGGTAAGGTTGAGGCTTTTCTGAGGCTATTAGGCTGCAGACCCCAATTAATTCCCTTTGCTCGTGGTCTACGAATATAGTTCCTAATAAAAATGTAGGTGTATATTATAAAAGTGTATTATAGTTACATTTGTTGAAAATGTTATTGCTTTTTTTAGTAAATATCTAAGAGTCAAGCTTAGAATCAGTTGTGATTAAGTCAAAACTAATGATTTTATAAATAGATGTTGTGAATTGACCAAAGTTCAGAGGTCATATTTTGGAGTTCTACTTTCACTTTCACCAAGCATCAACCATGCGACCGGCCAATTTGGCCAATGTAGGTGACTGAGGCGAATAAGATTCCTGGCAGTTGGAAATTATTACAAGAATAACATATAGATGAGGTGTGTAAAATATTTTTAAAATCCATATGGTGCAATTATTTTTAGTTGTCCCTATTTTTGGTAAAAATTTGGTTGAAATGAATGCAAAAAATAAATGGGGTCTGTAGCCTAGGAAAGAGGGTATGTGGAGTCTAGAACTATTACTTCTGGTTGTCTATAAATGTCAAAAATGGTTATAATATATTGAAATGAACATGTTTGAACAATTTCAGTTGATATTTCCTTTATTTGAAGCTTTTTCTGTCCAAATGGCACAATATTTGGTGTCTATGGGGTTTTCAATGCAAAAATCACAGAAATAATATTTTAACTAATGTTTCTGCCAGTCATTGGCTAGAAATGGTAAAACAATACCTTTTTTGTGTCTTATTCAGTCAGAATCTTTACAGGGAAGAGAAAGAATTCATTAAGAAATGAGATTTGCAATGAAATGTAATTTTTTGTGGCCTTGCAAAACAAAAAACCACTGCGGCAAAACACAACTTGCAACTTGCCTCTCCATGTTGTGGTTTTGTCCCCCAAAAACACATATAGATGTCAATTAAGACTAAAAACAAAACAAATGCATTAAATTGTACACTAGAAACACAAATCATATCTTAAAAGCTGACAGTTTTATTTTGTGACTTCAAAATATGTTAGAACGACAGCAGTTTCTGCACAAAAACTTGGCTGTTATTTCTAAAAATCAGTAAAACTCATATACTCTTTTCAATAAAACTGCCCTTACACAATGTTTTGGTCATTAAGTTTGTTATTTGGTATCCCCTGATACTAAAATATCACTTGGTTAAAAAAGATTTTCATCTTTTAACTTTATTTTTGGTCAAAACATATGATTTTACTGAAATATGAGAAAAAAACTTCATTGAGGAAGCACTGTTGGAAGAAGAAAAACAGTTAAATCTTTTTTTTTTTTGGATGAATACTGTGTTTTTGTATCCTATTTTGTAAGTTTAACATGTATTTAGCATTATAGGACAAGTTTGAAGTCTATATTGCAATTCAGTTCTGCAAAAATCTCTTGAACAAACATGTACCCCTTGTAAATGTAGAAACGACTTATTTTCCACTCCGCGAACATGAAAAAGATGTTAAATGAAAAACCTTGCACTAAATTATCCAAAACATAGGCTGTTCATGCTCAGTACACATTATTCTATTGATCTCAGTGGCTGATTTGGTTCAAAACAATAAAATATGGAAAAAATGACCATTTAGGGCTCATGGGATTTTCTGAGGTTTTAGCGGCCTATATTTCACTTGCACTATAGCACATGAAAGTGGCCACTTTTTTCAGTTTTAATCATTTTTCCTACATGAAACTTGGTATTTTGACTAAAATAAGACAAAGGTTTGTGAAAATCAACTTTTATTGGTAAGGTTGAGGCTTTTCTGAGGCTATTAGGCTGCAGACCCCAATTAATTCCCTTTGCTCGTGGTCTACGAATATAGTTCCTAATAAAAATGTAGGTGTATATTATAAAAGTGTATTATAGTTACATTTGTTGAAAATGTTATTGCTTTTTTTAGTAAATATCTAAGAGTCAAGCTTAGAATCAGTTGTGATTAAGTCAAAACTAATGATTTTATAAATAGATGTTGTGAATTGACCAAAGTTCAGAGGTCATATTTTGGAGTTCTACTTTCACTTTCACCAAGCATCAACCATGCGACCGGCCAATTTGGCCAATGTAGGTGACTGAGGCGAATAAGATTCCTGGCAGTTGGAAATTATTACAAGAATAACATATAGATGAGGTGTGTAAAATATTTTTAAAATCCATATGGTGCAATTATTTTTAGTTGTCCCTATTTTTGGTAAAAATTTGGTTGAAATGAATGCAAAAAATAAATGGGGTCTGTAGCCTAGGAAAGAGGGTATGTGGAGTCTAGAACTATTACTTCTGGTTGTCTATAAATGTCAAAAATGGTTATAATATATTGAAATGAACATGTTTGAACAATTTCAGTTGATATTTCCTTTATTTGAAGCTTTTTCTGTCCAAATGGCACAATATTTGGTGTCTATGGGGTTTTCAATGCAAAAATCACAGAAATAATATTTTAACTAATGTTTCTGCCAGTCATTGGCTAGAAATGGTAAAACAATACCTTTTTTGTGTCTTATTCAGTCAGAATCTTTACAGGGAAGAGAAAGAATTCATTAAGAAATGAGATTTGCAATGAAATGTAATTTTTTGTGGCCTTGCAAAACAAAAAACCACTGCGGCAAAACACAACTTGCAACTTGCCTCTCCATGTTGTGGTTTTGTCCCCCAAAAACACATATAGATGTCAATTAAGACTAAAAACAAAACAAATGCATTAAATTGTACACTAGAAACACAAATCATATCTTAAAAGCTGACAGTTTTATTTTGTGACTTCAAAATATGTTAGAACGACAGCAGTTTCTGCACAAAAACTTGGCTGTTATTTCTAAAAATCAGTAAAACTCATATACTCTTTTCAATAAAACTGCCCTTACACAATGTTTTGGTCATTAAGTTTGTTATTTGGTATCCCCTGATACTAAAATATCACTTGGTTAAAAAAGATTTTCATCTTTTAACTTTATTTTTGGTCAAAACATATGATTTTACTGAAATATGAGAAAAAAACTTCATTGAGGAAGCACTGTTGGAAGAAGAAAAACAGTTAAATCTTTTTTTTTTTTGGATGAATACTGTGTTTTTGTATCCTATTTTGTAAGTTTAACATGTATTTAGCATTATAGGACAAGTTTGAAGTCTATATTGCAATTCAGTTCTGCAAAAATCTCTTGAACAAACATGTACCCCTTGTAAATGTAGAAACGACTTATTTTCCACTCCGCGAACATGAAAAAGATGTTAAATGAAAAACCTTGCACTAAATTATCCAAAACATAGGCTGTTCATGCTCAGTACACATTATTCTATTGATCTCAGTGGCTGATTTGGTTCAAAACAATAAAATATGGAAAAAATGACCATTTAGGGCTCATGGGATTTTCTGAGGTTTTAGCGGCCTATATTTCACTTGCACTATAGCACATGAAAGTGGCCACTTTTTTCAGTTTTAATCATTTTTCCTACATGAAACTTGGTATTTTGACTAAAATAAGACAAAGGTTTGTGAAAATCAACTTTTATTGGTAAGGTTGAGGCTTTTCTGAGGCTATTAGGCTGCAGACCCCAATTAATTCCCTTTGCTCGTGGTCTACGAATATAGTTCCTAATAAAAATGTAGGTGTATATTATAAAAGTGTATTATAGTTACATTTGTTGAAAATGTTATTGCTTTTTTTAGTAAATATCTAAGAGTCAAGCTTAGAATCAGTTGTGATTAAGTCAAAACTAATGATTTTATAAATAGATGTTGTGAATTGACCAAAGTTCAGAGGTCATATTTTGGAGTTCTACTTTCACTTTCACCAAGCATCAACCATGCGACCGGCCAATTTGGCCAATGTAGGTGACTGAGGCGAATAAGATTCCTGGCAGTTGGAAATTATTACAAGAATAACATATAGATGAGGTGTGTAAAATATTTTTAAAATCCATATGGTGCAATTATTTTTAGTTGTCCCTATTTTTGGTAAAAATTTGGTTGAAATGAATGCAAAAAATAAATGGGGTCTGTAGCCTAGGAAAGAGGGTATGTGGAGTCTAGAACTATTACTTCTGGTTGTCTATAAATGTCAAAAATGGTTATAATATATTGAAATGAACATGTTTGAACAATTTCAGTTGATATTTCCTTTATTTGAAGCTTTTTCTGTCCAAATGGCACAATATTTGGTGTCTATGGGGTTTTCAATGCAAAAATCACAGAAATAATATTTTAACTAATGTTTCTGCCAGTCATTGGCTAGAAATGGTAAAACAATACCTTTTTTGTGTCTTATTCAGTCAGAATCTTTACAGGGAAGAGAAAGAATTCATTAAGAAATGAGATTTGCAATGAAATGTAATTTTTTGTGGCCTTGCAAAACAAAAAACCACTGCGGCAAAACACAACTTGCAACTTGCCTCTCCATGTTGTGGTTTTGTCCCCCAAAAACACATATAGATGTCAATTAAGACTAAAAACAAAACAAATGCATTAAATTGTACACTAGAAACACAAATCATATCTTAAAAGCTGACAGTTTTATTTTGTGACTTCAAAATATGTTAGAACGACAGCAGTTTCTGCACAAAAACTTGGCTGTTATTTCTAAAAATCAGTAAAACTCATATACTCTTTTCAATAAAACTGCCCTTACACAATGTTTTGGTCATTAAGTTTGTTATTTGGTATCCCCTGATACTAAAATATCACTTGGTTAAAAAAGATTTTCATCTTTTAACTTTATTTTTGGTCAAAACATATGATTTTACTGAAATATGAGAAAAAAACTTCATTGAGGAAGCACTGTTGGAAGAAGAAAAACAGTTAAATCTTTTTTTTTTTTGGATGAATACTGTGTTTTTGTATCCTATTTTGTAAGTTTAACATGTATTTAGCATTATAGGACAAGTTTGAAGTCTATATTGCAATTCAGTTCTGCAAAAATCTCTTGAACAAACATGTACCCCTTGTAAATGTAGAAACGACTTATTTTCCACTCCGCGAACATGAAAAAGATGTTAAATGAAAAACCTTGCACTAAATTATCCAAAACATAGGCTGTTCATGCTCAGTACACATTATTCTATTGATCTCAGTGGCTGATTTGGTTCAAAACAATAAAATATGGAAAAAATGACCATTTAGGGCTCATGGGATTTTCTGAGGTTTTAGCGGCCTATATTTCACTTGCACTATAGCACATGAAAGTGGCCACTTTTTTCAGTTTTAATCATTTTTCCTACATGAAACTTGGTATTTTGACTAAAATAAGACAAAGGTTTGTGAAAATCAACTTTTATTGGTAAGGTTGAGGCTTTTCTGAGGCTATTAGGCTGCAGACCCCAATTAATTCCCTTTGCTCGTGGTCTACGAATATAGTTCCTAATAAAAATGTAGGTGTATATTATAAAAGTGTATTATAGTTACATTTGTTGAAAATGTTATTGCTTTTTTTAGTAAATATCTAAGAGTCAAGCTTAGAATCAGTTGTGATTAAGTCAAAACTAATGATTTTATAAATAGATGTTGTGAATTGACCAAAGTTCAGAGGTCATATTTTGGAGTTCTACTTTCACTTTCACCAAGCATCAACCATGCGACCGGCCAATTTGGCCAATGTAGGTGACTGAGGCGAATAAGATTCCTGGCAGTTGGAAATTATTACAAGAATAACATATAGATGAGGTGTGTAAAATATTTTTAAAATCCATATGGTGCAATTATTTTTAGTTGTCCCTATTTTTGGTAAAAATTTGGTTGAAATGAATGCAAAAAATAAATGGGGTCTGTAGCCTAGGAAAGAGGGTATGTGGAGTCTAGAACTATTACTTCTGGTTGTCTATAAATGTCAAAAATGGTTATAATATATTGAAATGAACATGTTTGAACAATTTCAGTTGATATTTCCTTTATTTGAAGCTTTTTCTGTCCAAATGGCACAATATTTGGTGTCTATGGGGTTTTCAATGCAAAAATCACAGAAATAATATTTTAACTAATGTTTCTGCCAGTCATTGGCTAGAAATGGTAAAACAATACCTTTTTTGTGTCTTATTCAGTCAGAATCTTTACAGGGAAGAGAAAGAATTCATTAAGAAATGAGATTTGCAATGAAATGTAATTTTTTGTGGCCTTGCAAAACAAAAAACCACTGCGGCAAAACACAACTTGCAACTTGCCTCTCCATGTTGTGGTTTTGTCCCCCAAAAACACATATAGATGTCAATTAAGACTAAAAACAAAACAAATGCATTAAATTGTACACTAGAAACACAAATCATATCTTAAAAGCTGACAGTTTTATTTTGTGACTTCAAAATATGTTAGAACGACAGCAGTTTCTGCACAAAAACTTGGCTGTTATTTCTAAAAATCAGTAAAACTCATATACTCTTTTCAATAAAACTGCCCTTACACAATGTTTTGGTCATTAAGTTTGTTATTTGGTATCCCCTGATACTAAAATATCACTTGGTTAAAAAAGATTTTCATCTTTTAACTTTATTTTTGGTCAAAACATATGATTTTACTGAAATATGAGAAAAAAACTTCATTGAGGAAGCACTGTTGGAAGAAGAAAAACAGTTAAATCTTTTTTTTTTTTGGATGAATACTGTGTTTTTGTATCCTATTTTGTAAGTTTAACATGTATTTAGCATTATAGGACAAGTTTGAAGTCTATATTGCAATTCAGTTCTGCAAAAATCTCTTGAACAAACATGTACCCCTTGTAAATGTAGAAACGACTTATTTTCCACTCCGCGAACATGAAAAAGATGTTAAATGAAAAACCTTGCACTAAATTATCCAAAACATAGGCTGTTCATGCTCAGTACACATTATTCTATTGATCTCAGTGGCTGATTTGGTTCAAAACAATAAAATATGGAAAAAATGACCATTTAGGGCTCATGGGATTTTCTGAGGTTTTAGCGGCCTATATTTCACTTGCACTATAGCACATGAAAGTGGCCACTTTTTTCAGTTTTAATCATTTTTCCTACATGAAACTTGGTATTTTGACTAAAATAAGACAAAGGTTTGTGAAAATCAACTTTTATTGGTAAGGTTGAGGCTTTTCTGAGGCTATTAGGCTGCAGACCCCAATTAATTCCCTTTGCTCGTGGTCTACGAATATAGTTCCTAATAAAAATGTAGGTGTATATTATAAAAGTGTATTATAGTTACATTTGTTGAAAATGTTATTGCTTTTTTTAGTAAATATCTAAGAGTCAAGCTTAGAATCAGTTGTGATTAAGTCAAAACTAATGATTTTATAAATAGATGTTGTGAATTGACCAAAGTTCAGAGGTCATATTTTGGAGTTCTACTTTCACTTTCACCAAGCATCAACCATGCGACCGGCCAATTTGGCCAATGTAGGTGACTGAGGCGAATAAGATTCCTGGCAGTTGGAAATTATTACAAGAATAACATATAGATGAGGTGTGTAAAATATTTTTAAAATCCATATGGTGCAATTATTTTTAGTTGTCCCTATTTTTGGTAAAAATTTGGTTGAAATGAATGCAAAAAATAAATGGGGTCTGTAGCCTAGGAAAGAGGGTATGTGGAGTCTAGAACTATTACTTCTGGTTGTCTATAAATGTCAAAAATGGTTATAATATATTGAAATGAACATGTTTGAACAATTTCAGTTGATATTTCCTTTATTTGAAGCTTTTTCTGTCCAAATGGCACAATATTTGGTGTCTATGGGGTTTTCAATGCAAAAATCACAGAAATAATATTTTAACTAATGTTTCTGCCAGTCATTGGCTAGAAATGGTAAAACAATACCTTTTTTGTGTCTTATTCAGTCAGAATCTTTACAGGGAAGAGAAAGAATTCATTAAGAAATGAGATTTGCAATGAAATGTAATTTTTTGTGGCCTTGCAAAACAAAAAACCACTGCGGCAAAACACAACTTGCAACTTGCCTCTCCATGTTGTGGTTTTGTCCCCCAAAAACACATATAGATGTCAATTAAGACTAAAAACAAAACAAATGCATTAAATTGTACACTAGAAACACAAATCATATCTTAAAAGCTGACAGTTTTATTTTGTGACTTCAAAATATGTTAGAACGACAGCAGTTTCTGCACAAAAACTTGGCTGTTATTTCTAAAAATCAGTAAAACTCATATACTCTTTTCAATAAAACTGCCCTTACACAATGTTTTGGTCATTAAGTTTGTTATTTGGTATCCCCTGATACTAAAATATCACTTGGTTAAAAAAGATTTTCATCTTTTAACTTTATTTTTGGTCAAAACATATGATTTTACTGAAATATGAGAAAAAAACTTCATTGAGGAAGCACTGTTGGAAGAAGAAAAACAGTTAAATCTTTTTTTTTTTTGGATGAATACTGTGTTTTTGTATCCTATTTTGTAAGTTTAACATGTATTTAGCATTATAGGACAAGTTTGAAGTCTATATTGCAATTCAGTTCTGCAAAAATCTCTTGAACAAACATGTACCCCTTGTAAATGTAGAAACGACTTATTTTCCACTCCGCGAACATGAAAAAGATGTTAAATGAAAAACCTTGCACTAAATTATCCAAAACATAGGCTGTTCATGCTCAGTACACATTATTCTATTGATCTCAGTGGCTGATTTGGTTCAAAACAATAAAATATGGAAAAAATGACCATTTAGGGCTCATGGGATTTTCTGAGGTTTTAGCGGCCTATATTTCACTTGCACTATAGCACATGAAAGTGGCCACTTTTTTCAGTTTTAATCATTTTTCCTACATGAAACTTGGTATTTTGACTAAAATAAGACAAAGGTTTGTGAAAATCAACTTTTATTGGTAAGGTTGAGGCTTTTCTGAGGCTATTAGGCTGCAGACCCCAATTAATTCCCTTTGCTCGTGGTCTACGAATATAGTTCCTAATAAAAATGTAGGTGTATATTATAAAAGTGTATTATAGTTACATTTGTTGAAAATGTTATTGCTTTTTTTAGTAAATATCTAAGAGTCAAGCTTAGAATCAGTTGTGATTAAGTCAAAACTAATGATTTTATAAATAGATGTTGTGAATTGACCAAAGTTCAGAGGTCATATTTTGGAGTTCTACTTTCACTTTCACCAAGCATCAACCATGCGACCGGCCAATTTGGCCAATGTAGGTGACTGAGGCGAATAAGATTCCTGGCAGTTGGAAATTATTACAAGAATAACATATAGATGAGGTGTGTAAAATATTTTTAAAATCCATATGGTGCAATTATTTTTAGTTGTCCCTATTTTTGGTAAAAATTTGGTTGAAATGAATGCAAAAAATAAATGGGGTCTGTAGCCTAGGAAAGAGGGTATGTGGAGTCTAGAACTATTACTTCTGGTTGTCTATAAATGTCAAAAATGGTTATAATATATTGAAATGAACATGTTTGAACAATTTCAGTTGATATTTCCTTTATTTGAAGCTTTTTCTGTCCAAATGGCACAATATTTGGTGTCTATGGGGTTTTCAATGCAAAAATCACAGAAATAATATTTTAACTAATGTTTCTGCCAGTCATTGGCTAGAAATGGTAAAACAATACCTTTTTTGTGTCTTATTCAGTCAGAATCTTTACAGGGAAGAGAAAGAATTCATTAAGAAATGAGATTTGCAATGAAATGTAATTTTTTGTGGCCTTGCAAAACAAAAAACCACTGCGGCAAAACACAACTTGCAACTTGCCTCTCCATGTTGTGGTTTTGTCCCCCAAAAACACATATAGATGTCAATTAAGACTAAAAACAAAACAAATGCATTAAATTGTACACTAGAAACACAAATCATATCTTAAAAGCTGACAGTTTTATTTTGTGACTTCAAAATATGTTAGAACGACAGCAGTTTCTGCACAAAAACTTGGCTGTTATTTCTAAAAATCAGTAAAACTCATATACTCTTTTCAATAAAACTGCCCTTACACAATGTTTTGGTCATTAAGTTTGTTATTTGGTATCCCCTGATACTAAAATATCACTTGGTTAAAAAAGATTTTCATCTTTTAACTTTATTTTTGGTCAAAACATATGATTTTACTGAAATATGAGAAAAAAACTTCATTGAGGAAGCACTGTTGGAAGAAGAAAAACAGTTAAATCTTTTTTTTTTTTGGATGAATACTGTGTTTTTGTATCCTATTTTGTAAGTTTAACATGTATTTAGCATTATAGGACAAGTTTGAAGTCTATATTGCAATTCAGTTCTGCAAAAATCTCTTGAACAAACATGTACCCCTTGTAAATGTAGAAACGACTTATTTTCCACTCCGCGAACATGAAAAAGATGTTAAATGAAAAACCTTGCACTAAATTATCCAAAACATAGGCTGTTCATGCTCAGTACACATTATTCTATTGATCTCAGTGGCTGATTTGGTTCAAAACAATAAAATATGGAAAAAATGACCATTTAGGGCTCATGGGATTTTCTGAGGTTTTAGCGGCCTATATTTCACTTGCACTATAGCACATGAAAGTGGCCACTTTTTTCAGTTTTAATCATTTTTCCTACATGAAACTTGGTATTTTGACTAAAATAAGACAAAGGTTTGTGAAAATCAACTTTTATTGGTAAGGTTGAGGCTTTTCTGAGGCTATTAGGCTGCAGACCCCAATTAATTCCCTTTGCTCGTGGTCTACGAATATAGTTCCTAATAAAAATGTAGGTGTATATTATAAAAGTGTATTATAGTTACATTTGTTGAAAATGTTATTGCTTTTTTTAGTAAATATCTAAGAGTCAAGCTTAGAATCAGTTGTGATTAAGTCAAAACTAATGATTTTATAAATAGATGTTGTGAATTGACCAAAGTTCAGAGGTCATATTTTGGAGTTCTACTTTCACTTTCACCAAGCATCAACCATGCGACCGGCCAATTTGGCCAATGTAGGTGACTGAGGCGAATAAGATTCCTGGCAGTTGGAAATTATTACAAGAATAACATATAGATGAGGTGTGTAAAATATTTTTAAAATCCATATGGTGCAATTATTTTTAGTTGTCCCTATTTTTGGTAAAAATTTGGTTGAAATGAATGCAAAAAATAAATGGGGTCTGTAGCCTAGGAAAGAGGGTATGTGGAGTCTAGAACTATTACTTCTGGTTGTCTATAAATGTCAAAAATGGTTATAATATATTGAAATGAACATGTTTGAACAATTTCAGTTGATATTTCCTTTATTTGAAGCTTTTTCTGTCCAAATGGCACAATATTTGGTGTCTATGGGGTTTTCAATGCAAAAATCACAGAAATAATATTTTAACTAATGTTTCTGCCAGTCATTGGCTAGAAATGGTAAAACAATACCTTTTTTGTGTCTTATTCAGTCAGAATCTTTACAGGGAAGAGAAAGAATTCATTAAGAAATGAGATTTGCAATGAAATGTAATTTTTTGTGGCCTTGCAAAACAAAAAACCACTGCGGCAAAACACAACTTGCAACTTGCCTCTCCATGTTGTGGTTTTGTCCCCCAAAAACACATATAGATGTCAATTAAGACTAAAAACAAAACAAATGCATTAAATTGTACACTAGAAACACAAATCATATCTTAAAAGCTGACAGTTTTATTTTGTGACTTCAAAATATGTTAGAACGACAGCAGTTTCTGCACAAAAACTTGGCTGTTATTTCTAAAAATCAGTAAAACTCATATACTCTTTTCAATAAAACTGCCCTTACACAATGTTTTGGTCATTAAGTTTGTTATTTGGTATCCCCTGATACTAAAATATCACTTGGTTAAAAAAGATTTTCATCTTTTAACTTTATTTTTGGTCAAAACATATGATTTTACTGAAATATGAGAAAAAAACTTCATTGAGGAAGCACTGTTGGAAGAAGAAAAACAGTTAAATCTTTTTTTTTTTTGGATGAATACTGTGTTTTTGTATCCTATTTTGTAAGTTTAACATGTATTTAGCATTATAGGACAAGTTTGAAGTCTATATTGCAATTCAGTTCTGCAAAAATCTCTTGAACAAACATGTACCCCTTGTAAATGTAGAAACGACTTATTTTCCACTCCGCGAACATGAAAAAGATGTTAAATGAAAAACCTTGCACTAAATTATCCAAAACATAGGCTGTTCATGCTCAGTACACATTATTCTATTGATCTCAGTGGCTGATTTGGTTCAAAACAATAAAATATGGAAAAAATGACCATTTAGGGCTCATGGGATTTTCTGAGGTTTTAGCGGCCTATATTTCACTTGCACTATAGCACATGAAAGTGGCCACTTTTTTCAGTTTTAATCATTTTTCCTACATGAAACTTGGTATTTTGACTAAAATAAGACAAAGGTTTGTGAAAATCAACTTTTATTGGTAAGGTTGAGGCTTTTCTGAGGCTATTAGGCTGCAGACCCCAATTAATTCCCTTTGCTCGTGGTCTACGAATATAGTTCCTAATAAAAATGTAGGTGTATATTATAAAAGTGTATTATAGTTACATTTGTTGAAAATGTTATTGCTTTTTTTAGTAAATATCTAAGAGTCAAGCTTAGAATCAGTTGTGATTAAGTCAAAACTAATGATTTTATAAATAGATGTTGTGAATTGACCAAAGTTCAGAGGTCATATTTTGGAGTTCTACTTTCACTTTCACCAAGCATCAACCATGCGACCGGCCAATTTGGCCAATGTAGGTGACTGAGGCGAATAAGATTCCTGGCAGTTGGAAATTATTACAAGAATAACATATAGATGAGGTGTGTAAAATATTTTTAAAATCCATATGGTGCAATTATTTTTAGTTGTCCCTATTTTTGGTAAAAATTTGGTTGAAATGAATGCAAAAAATAAATGGGGTCTGTAGCCTAGGAAAGAGGGTATGTGGAGTCTAGAACTATTACTTCTGGTTGTCTATAAATGTCAAAAATGGTTATAATATATTGAAATGAACATGTTTGAACAATTTCAGTTGATATTTCCTTTATTTGAAGCTTTTTCTGTCCAAATGGCACAATATTTGGTGTCTATGGGGTTTTCAATGCAAAAATCACAGAAATAATATTTTAACTAATGTTTCTGCCAGTCATTGGCTAGAAATGGTAAAACAATACCTTTTTTGTGTCTTATTCAGTCAGAATCTTTACAGGGAAGAGAAAGAATTCATTAAGAAATGAGATTTGCAATGAAATGTAATTTTTTGTGGCCTTGCAAAACAAAAAACCACTGCGGCAAAACACAACTTGCAACTTGCCTCTCCATGTTGTGGTTTTGTCCCCCAAAAACACATATAGATGTCAATTAAGACTAAAAACAAAACAAATGCATTAAATTGTACACTAGAAACACAAATCATATCTTAAAAGCTGACAGTTTTATTTTGTGACTTCAAAATATGTTAGAACGACAGCAGTTTCTGCACAAAAACTTGGCTGTTATTTCTAAAAATCAGTAAAACTCATATACTCTTTTCAATAAAACTGCCCTTACACAATGTTTTGGTCATTAAGTTTGTTATTTGGTATCCCCTGATACTAAAATATCACTTGGTTAAAAAAGATTTTCATCTTTTAACTTTATTTTTGGTCAAAACATATGATTTTACTGAAATATGAGAAAAAAACTTCATTGAGGAAGCACTGTTGGAAGAAGAAAAACAGTTAAATCTTTTTTTTTTTTGGATGAATACTGTGTTTTTGTATCCTATTTTGTAAGTTTAACATGTATTTAGCATTATAGGACAAGTTTGAAGTCTATATTGCAATTCAGTTCTGCAAAAATCTCTTGAACAAACATGTACCCCTTGTAAATGTAGAAACGACTTATTTTCCACTCCGCGAACATGAAAAAGATGTTAAATGAAAAACCTTGCACTAAATTATCCAAAACATAGGCTGTTCATGCTCAGTACACATTATTCTATTGATCTCAGTGGCTGATTTGGTTCAAAACAATAAAATATGGAAAAAATGACCATTTAGGGCTCATGGGATTTTCTGAGGTTTTAGCGGCCTATATTTCACTTGCACTATAGCACATGAAAGTGGCCACTTTTTTCAGTTTTAATCATTTTTCCTACATGAAACTTGGTATTTTGACTAAAATAAGACAAAGGTTTGTGAAAATCAACTTTTATTGGTAAGGTTGAGGCTTTTCTGAGGCTATTAGGCTGCAGACCCCAATTAATTCCCTTTGCTCGTGGTCTACGAATATAGTTCCTAATAAAAATGTAGGTGTATATTATAAAAGTGTATTATAGTTACATTTGTTGAAAATGTTATTGCTTTTTTTAGTAAATATCTAAGAGTCAAGCTTAGAATCAGTTGTGATTAAGTCAAAACTAATGATTTTATAAATAGATGTTGTGAATTGACCAAAGTTCAGAGGTCATATTTTGGAGTTCTACTTTCACTTTCACCAAGCATCAACCATGCGACCGGCCAATTTGGCCAATGTAGGTGACTGAGGCGAATAAGATTCCTGGCAGTTGGAAATTATTACAAGAATAACATATAGATGAGGTGTGTAAAATATTTTTAAAATCCATATGGTGCAATTATTTTTAGTTGTCCCTATTTTTGGTAAAAATTTGGTTGAAATGAATGCAAAAAATAAATGGGGTCTGTAGCCTAGGAAAGAGGGTATGTGGAGTCTAGAACTATTACTTCTGGTTGTCTATAAATGTCAAAAATGGTTATAATATATTGAAATGAACATGTTTGAACAATTTCAGTTGATATTTCCTTTATTTGAAGCTTTTTCTGTCCAAATGGCACAATATTTGGTGTCTATGGGGTTTTCAATGCAAAAATCACAGAAATAATATTTTAACTAATGTTTCTGCCAGTCATTGGCTAGAAATGGTAAAACAATACCTTTTTTGTGTCTTATTCAGTCAGAATCTTTACAGGGAAGAGAAAGAATTCATTAAGAAATGAGATTTGCAATGAAATGTAATTTTTTGTGGCCTTGCAAAACAAAAAACCACTGCGGCAAAACACAACTTGCAACTTGCCTCTCCATGTTGTGGTTTTGTCCCCCAAAAACACATATAGATGTCAATTAAGACTAAAAACAAAACAAATGCATTAAATTGTACACTAGAAACACAAATCATATCTTAAAAGCTGACAGTTTTATTTTGTGACTTCAAAATATGTTAGAACGACAGCAGTTTCTGCACAAAAACTTGGCTGTTATTTCTAAAAATCAGTAAAACTCATATACTCTTTTCAATAAAACTGCCCTTACACAATGTTTTGGTCATTAAGTTTGTTATTTGGTATCCCCTGATACTAAAATATCACTTGGTTAAAAAAGATTTTCATCTTTTAACTTTATTTTTGGTCAAAACATATGATTTTACTGAAATATGAGAAAAAAACTTCATTGAGGAAGCACTGTTGGAAGAAGAAAAACAGTTAAATCTTTTTTTTTTTTGGATGAATACTGTGTTTTTGTATCCTATTTTGTAAGTTTAACATGTATTTAGCATTATAGGACAAGTTTGAAGTCTATATTGCAATTCAGTTCTGCAAAAATCTCTTGAACAAACATGTACCCCTTGTAAATGTAGAAACGACTTATTTTCCACTCCGCGAACATGAAAAAGATGTTAAATGAAAAACCTTGCACTAAATTATCCAAAACATAGGCTGTTCATGCTCAGTACACATTATTCTATTGATCTCAGTGGCTGATTTGGTTCAAAACAATAAAATATGGAAAAAATGACCATTTAGGGCTCATGGGATTTTCTGAGGTTTTAGCGGCCTATATTTCACTTGCACTATAGCACATGAAAGTGGCCACTTTTTTCAGTTTTAATCATTTTTCCTACATGAAACTTGGTATTTTGACTAAAATAAGACAAAGGTTTGTGAAAATCAACTTTTATTGGTAAGGTTGAGGCTTTTCTGAGGCTATTAGGCTGCAGACCCCAATTAATTCCCTTTGCTCGTGGTCTACGAATATAGTTCCTAATAAAAATGTAGGTGTATATTATAAAAGTGTATTATAGTTACATTTGTTGAAAATGTTATTGCTTTTTTTAGTAAATATCTAAGAGTCAAGCTTAGAATCAGTTGTGATTAAGTCAAAACTAATGATTTTATAAATAGATGTTGTGAATTGACCAAAGTTCAGAGGTCATATTTTGGAGTTCTACTTTCACTTTCACCAAGCATCAACCATGCGACCGGCCAATTTGGCCAATGTAGGTGACTGAGGCGAATAAGATTCCTGGCAGTTGGAAATTATTACAAGAATAACATATAGATGAGGTGTGTAAAATATTTTTAAAATCCATATGGTGCAATTATTTTTAGTTGTCCCTATTTTTGGTAAAAATTTGGTTGAAATGAATGCAAAAAATAAATGGGGTCTGTAGCCTGCTGATGAAGCTTCCATTCGATAATTGAAGATGCGCGCGTTAAAGATAGTGATAACTCCCGAAGGCATTCGAACACCGACTGCTTCCGGTTTAAAATCTAGCACCTTGGTCCTTGTCAGTAATGTGCACTAAATGAATACTTCTATGCTACTTCTGATATACTGACAACTAAAGAAAAGTAATTTATTCAGACTTCACATAAATAATCTATTCATGTAATAATATGAGAATGGCTCTGCCCTAAAAGCTCGCGAAGATACAAAATCAACACAAATTATGTTGATGCAACGTGATTAATAAGATAATAGGTTCAGCCTAATCTGGATCGAACCTTAATTTGGACATGGAAAATATTGTCAAAATACTCTCAGCTGGACCAATATCTAAGAGGGTCCGCTAGTGATTAAACATTGAATAATTTGTTCGAAAAAAAAAATTAATGTATTATCCTAAAAAAACGTCAAAATATGGTTCGCGGCCGGGACGATATTATCCATAACTTATTCATAAATATTGATCGTCCATTTGTGACGTCACATATCCAGCAGACTGTAAACACGAAGACATCAAAATGTTAATGTTCTTCTGCCAGGTTTTGTGAGATTTTCTGTATACCCGTATCTAATTTTTACTAGTACTGGCTGCAAAAGATTGAATAACCTGGTGGAAAATGACGACGGACCCATGATTGCATTGATCATTTAACTATGTCAGTTTGACTTTGAAGGACCATGACACGGCACACGTCATGAGGATGGATTAGGATTATATTTTCAGATCAGGTAGGACCAAATTTATTTATCATACATATGCAGAAAAATTGTTGCTGGTCACGCTTTTATAATGAATCTGTTTATGTTAAAAGTTCCGATAATTGATTGGCAGTACTTAGTTTTAACTACCCTTGTTAGGGACGATGTGATGTGATATTTCCCGCCATTTTTCTGCGCATGACTGTGCACTCTGTGTTAAAGGTCACTAGTGTATTGAAATCTCGCGAGAAGGGGGCCATATTTAAAAAAAACAAAACAACTAGCCTTCGTTCGTTACTGAGATAGTTATTATTTATTGAGAAAGTTCTTGCCATTAACAACAACAAAAGGTTTAGTTTTGTAACCGTTTGCAAATAAATAATGGAAAACACCGGGTCTCGCTGACGCGAGACCCGGTTTTTTCGTAAATTCCCAATGCATTCCGAGTAGCAGACAGAATTTATTTTCAACCATCGTATTTTGAGTCTCGTGCAATTTGGCAGACTCTCTACAATAGAGAGCTTCGCTTCGCTCGCATACTACTGAGATAACAATAAACATTTAATTATTTTCTCAGCATACTAATAAGACATAAGACATATTTTATTTCCAATTATGGTCCCTCAAGTCAAGGGGCAGGATCATTACAGTGATTAATTAAGGTTCATCTGTACCTTTCGTTAAAAATGGCGAAATTTTCTACCTATGTATATGCAGAACAAAATCTACAAATAAAATAATAAAATAAAGCCTAGCTGGACCTAGATATGGTAATTTCTGATTCAATTTCTATCAATTTTTCATTTTAAATTCCTTAAAAATAAAGATCTCTTTTTTTTCCTGTTCAGATATTAAATTGAAAAAGGACAAACTATCCCTATTGTGCCTCTTTCATGAAACGAGGTGAACACTTTTAGTTAAATCCCTTATTGAAAGTTGCATGAAATTTGAGGCCACAAGAAAGGGCGAAAGTGATATTAGCCTTAAATCGGGTGTTTTTAAAAGCGGAGAAAAAAGAGATCTCTAAAATAAAGGATTTTTTCGGGAACACTTCATAGAGAAAAGGTAAGAATTTTTAATATCTAGGTCCAGCTACACTTTATATTTCAAATTTATGTGCAGTTTTGGCTGTGCATATACTGAAAATAGATTAAAAATAACGCCATGTTTTAAAGAAAGGTACAGATGAACCTTAATATGAGGCAGGTTATACCTGTTACGCTCCCGGAGTTTCAATTAATTTAATCATTTTTTTTGTTCGAAAATAAAAACAAAGTAGCTTTTCTTGTGGGTTTCTCCTGCATACTTCAGGTCATACTACAACTATACAATAGTTGACATTTCTACCATTATCGCTCCCTTCGGGAGCGTATAAATAAATAGCATGAATAACAAGTTATTGTAATATGAGGCAGGTTTTAACCTGTGATTCTCCCCAAGTTAAAACGTTGTTGAAAATTTTTATTATGCAATATCTATTCCTAAAAAAATATATTCAAAAATAAAAACAAACTATCTATTTTTTCTCGTGGGTCACATTTGCGCTAGATGACGTTCGAAATTTTCAAAGAAAAAAGCGTTAAAATGACGATGAAAGTTTGGGAAAACAAGCGTGATTTACAGGACGTTAAAGGAAAATTCAGACGATAGAACAACTAAAATATTGACATTTCTACCATTATCGCTTCCTTCAGGAGCGTTTAAAAGATAATAATGATATGTTAGATAAGTGTACGCGACATAACCTATAATAATATAGAAGGTACTTTATTAGCCATAAACAGGTTCTGTTCAAGTACCAAACGAGCTAGTTAAGCTCGATCGAGCTTTAAATTAATATGAGAAAGACATTGCCTTAAAAGCTCGCGTAGATACAAAAATATAATCTATTCCATTGATAATTTTGAAAAATGCCTGGGACGAGATAATTTGGGACGAAGTATTACTATTTCCCGCAATTTTTCAGCACACGCAGACATTTTCGAAAACTTCCGAAAATCGAATGTTTCCGGTGACAGAATTTATTTTCAACCATCGTATTTTGAGTCTCGTGCAATTTGGCAGACTCTCTACAATAGTGAGCTCACTACGCTCGCATATTATTATCCTTTTGTGATTCTTAACAAAAAGATCTATATTTGTTTCAGTTGTTGTCAGTGCAAGATGAAACTTTCTCACAACTTTAAGTCAACCTATCTGATCTAAGAAACATCAAAATGTTGAACTTTTACTGTTGACTTTCAAAGAATCAAAGGACAGGATAGGATAAGAGCACGAATTGGCCTCCTAAATTAGAAAAAATTTCCAAAATTTGAATAATGAATTATAACAGTGTGATTTTGTGATTCAGAAGTTATATTTTTTGGAACAGGCAAAGTTTTATTTAAAATTTGACATGTGGCGTAATAACCCATGTGCACAAAATGATAGAACTGTGAAATGTAACAAAATTGGCTAAAAATTGTTAAAATTATAACGTTTTTTTGTGAGATTTAAATATGAGCAGACCTGTGACCCACAAAGATAATTTCTGGAAACATTAGATCTGGTATGACAAATTAACAATTAAGATATTTTTTTTGGGTCGCTTGTCCGCTCATAGTTATTTTAACAAAAAACATACAAAAATATACCTAATTTTGTGAAATTTTGAGAAAAAGTCACTTTTTCATCAAGTTAGATCAAATGTTAAAATTAGATTTGATGTACTCTTTGTTTAAAACATTTAAATTTATAAACTTTCATTACTTAATATCAAATAAAAGACGATTCTACCTCAAAATTTCACTGTAGAAAAAGGGGCCAAAAATGGCCCTTATCATACGTTGTCCTTTGCATTAGACTTAATGCAATAAAGTCCAATTTTCATGAAAAAAAAATCCACGGTAAAATTGAAAAATTATTATTGCTACTTAAAACAGGGAAGATTTAATAAAGATAGGAAGATTTTAGTCAAAAAGGAGCAATAAACAATGCAAACTTTAGTTGTAACCTTGTATTACTGTATCAAAAACAGATCTTATGAAAATCAAGATGATATGAGAAATACAAACAAACAAACTGCATACTGGGATACTGGATGAACATCAATTTACTCAACTGGAAAACCCAGTATATTTTGTCCGATTTCATCAGATAGTAAAACTTTCAAAGGAAAAGACTGAAACTGATATGTATAATTCTATTAGACTTGTCTATATGAATAGACGCAGTAAAATCTGCATAATGTATTTGGGCTTTACATAAACAGTATACAGGCACAGAGAAGTAACTGTACATTCTTTAAAAAATAAGGCAGTTATACTGTATGATGTTTTTTTGCCATTCTTGGCTCATACTAATGCTACTCAGTGGTACCTGATTTTCAACTTAACTGACTGTCTTTTTCTTACATCTACTAAATGCAGAATAATTTTCATTCTATATATGTGTGTATACTAGGCCTAAATGACCAGAACACATTAACTTGATAGTCTCTTTTATTTTCAAATTTCAGACATGCCAACTGTCATAGCTCTAGATGTCTCCTTGTCTATGTGTAGACCAGTGCAGATCCCAGATTGTACAGAGGAATACCAGAGAAGGAACCTTGCTATCCATGGCATCAATACTTTATTGGACCATTTTTCCTCTAGCTGTAGACTAGAGTTTGTTTCAATGGTATTTATACATGTACAGGAACTAAAATATCTTATTTAGTAAATAATTTCAAGCTATGGAAACAGTTATGATAGTAATCTGAAATGTAACAGCATTCAAATTGTGGTGACCTTTGACACGGGATCACATACATTTTAATGAATTCACATATAAGGCAAACAATAAGTTTGGTCCAGGGTCTGATGTTAAGAGGGGACATTATTTTCGAAATGCTAAATTTGTCATTAAACTTATGTCAAGGTAGCTCGGTTTACACAGTCATTGTAAATTAAACAATCTCAGTTTTAGGAGGGAGAGATGGGATGACAGGATACAGACACCCTAAACAATATTACTAGATTAGTTCTGACCCTATGAAATATAGAAACATGTGTCAACAAAGTGCAATTCAAGAAAAAAAAAGACTTTTCGAAACCATTGAAAATAAATCAATGTATGAATGTTTTATCAAATAATATATACCGTTATTTCATTTATTCAAGTACATTTGTACTTATATTATTGTTCTGTTTAAGGTAGTTTATTCATACCTTTGGGAGCAGTTAGTTCCCTTTACAAGAGATTTTGAGTCTATAAAGACAGCTATCAGTAAATCAGAGACCTACAATACAACATGTCTGGAGGGAGCCCTTACTGGTATTAGATCTCTGTTGATGGATGAATGGAATGCAAGTACGGCTAGTCAGGTACACAAGGCTGTTCTAAGGTGTAAAATTACTTTGAAAAGAGAATGATGTTTTTTTGCCAAATTTCATGTAGCGAAAATCCAAGTCAGAAGGCATGCATTGAAAAAGTTTTCTTAGCAACTACAAAAAACAACACCCTTAAATTGGGGTCCCATGTGATTCAATTTAATTTCAGGTTTGTTGCTGACCAACATCATGTTTTACAAAAATTAGGCTCTGATTTTCTTAAATAGGTTTTTAAAATAGATATTCCTGGTTGCACTTAATAAAAAATCATTAAAGATATGAATTTTTCAAGTCATATTGATATTTTTTGTCCTCTTTATAGTTATGTCCTGTTTTGTTATATGATACAGAGCAATCATATATACAGCTAATGTAATATTCTCATTAAAATATAGGTCGATGCTTAAGTCATTTCCTTAAAGAGGTCAGTGATATGACCTCTTTAATACATGTTTGTCATAGCTAAATGCTGTCTGAAATCTTTCAAATAATTAGAAATACCAGTACATCTTGTAATATAAGTAATATTTATGAAGATTTTAACTCTTTGATTTTGATTGACAGTCACATTTACTTAAGGAATGACTGTCATAATTTTTTGTCTCGCCTGCGAAGCAGAGCTGAACATAGTGTTACTTTACCTGGGGCGGTGTTAACTTTTTGGAAAAGTTTTGCGAGCACCTCCATATCTCAAGAACTATAGGCCCTAGGTTGATGAAAGTTGGTATGCATATGCCCCAGTAGTAGCTTAGCACAGCTGCATCCACATCTTTTGACCTCGACCTTTATTTTCCAGTTAAGTGACTTTGACAATTTTCAAAACATATAATAGCAATGGAAAAGCATTGCAAGCACCTCCATATCTCAAGAACTATAGGTCCTAGGTTGATGAAACTTGGTATGCATATGCCCCAGTAGTAGCTTAGCACAGTTGCATCACCATGTTTTGACCTTGACCTTGGTTTTACGGTTGAGTGACTTTGATTATTTTTATTGCATATATTTGCAATGTTAAAGTTCTATAAACATCTTTTGATCTCAGAAACTGAAAATCCATGTAAATTCAAAATATAGTGGAAGTAAGAAAGAATAATTATTTCTGATGGTGCCGGCAGGCGAGACATACTTTAGTGTTAACTCTTGTTTTTTCATTGGGGTAGGAAAGAAAAAAATTGTGCATTGTATAATCCGCGACGCGGATTAAACTTCATATCCCCAATGAAAAAAAATATTATTACAGTCATTCTGTCATAAATAGATTTTCAAAAAGATTTTAAAAAATCATGAAAATCTTACTCATAAAAGAACTAAAATGGTGGCACTTCCTGTAAAAAGTGGGTATTACCCCATGATTTTTTGTTTCATTGAGATATGAAAAAAAAAATTGTCCAATCAAATTGCAGTATTTTAATCAAATTTATTTATATAAATTTTTGGTTTTGATTTTAGGCGTGAAAGGTTTAACTTAATTGAGTTTTATTTATGTGATGTTTTTACAAGTATCTTTAACGGTAGATAATGGTAATTTTAGCCAATTTTCATCTACACCAAATATGTTTTGAAGAATTTGAACTCACCATTTTATATTTTTTTCCTAGGTTATCATTGTGACAGATGGATCAATGGGGATTGGGCAGAAATCACTAAAAAATTCACTTCAGAATTGGGACCAAAGAGACCCTAAAATTCCTGAAGACCAGTTTCCTCTCCCTTTCCCATTTCCATGTAAACTTCATGTTGTTGTGATAGGAAATCCTAATGACACAGACGTGAAGACCTCTTTGCCGTACTTTGACAAACTGATCAATATAAATGGACAAGGTGGAGAGATATTTTTACCAGACAGTGCGTTAAATTTAAACAGTGTGCAGAAAATGTTTGATGTTCTGGCAGAGAAATATTATTCACCATACCATGGGACATTACAATGTGGCCATTTGGATTGTGCTATACAGCTGTTTCCTGCACCTGAACCTTATGACAAGTAAACAAATAAAGTTATACATGTAGTATATTGCTAAGGGGCTGTCTGAAATAGGGGAAAATTGCAAATTTTCATTTGTTTTAGAAATTTTGCCAGATTTCACAGAGTGAAAATCAAGGTTATAAAATGGTGAATGTCAGACGGCATATGAGTGGGCGTTGGGCATACAGGCGGGGAAGAAATTTTGGTTACAGTTTTCTCAGCAAGTACAAATCACAGCCACTTGATATTTTGTATTCAGCATCAGGGGGTCCCATAAGTGATATTCAATTTCAGGTTTGTCCCTCTCTAACTACCTGTTATAACAAATCTGGCCAATTTTGACTTTGACAGATTTTTCTTTCATTGATCAATCAAAATACTGGTTACTTTTGATTTTAATGACTTGCATTGGACTAAGGATCAAAAATAGTTTTTTTTATCATTGATACATAATAAAACAAAGAAATCAACACTTATTTTACGCCAAAAAAGACAGTAAACAGAAAATACACAAGTAATGATATTGCAGTTGTTGGATGATATCACAGTATTGTCATGATTCATATTCTACCTGTCACAACAAAAATGCCTGTGATGTATATATACTGTAGAAGCAGAAATATTCGTGGGGGATTTATTATATAATTATTTTTTTGGGGGGGGAAGAATTATCCATGAACTTAAAAATTTTATTTGAAATTTGTCCCAACCAATTCAGTTTTGTGCTCTTTAACAAGAATTTTTTTTTCATCATGAATATATACCGGTATGCTTATACAGTACTTTGATCTTTAAATGAAATCATTAACTTATTATTATATGATCAATTATAATGTGATTGATTTGTGAACTCTTTTTCAGGGTAGGTGACTATGAACATGTATCAGTAGAAGTAGCCAAGACCCTTGAAATTTTGGGTTTTCTGGACATAACAGATGTGGCCAGCCCTCCTATGTTATCTAGACACCTTGTTCTTCCTAGATCTATCAAAGATTTAAAGAAAAAAGATGGTAACTTGCAAATTTGTGGTCTTAAGCTTTTTAAAATGTACTGCAATATGAATTTAGCTATTGCAGTCTCTTTCTTAATTCCTGTTTTCTTTGTTGATGCATAATGTTTGTTTTTTATTAAAATCTTTTTTTCTTCTTCCTTCTCTTTTGTTTTTTCGGTGATTATGAACAGCAAATTTACAGTGGTAAACTCCTCAATAAGATAGTTGTTAAAAACTATCAAGTTAAGGATTGAACATGTTGTATGTGCATGCATGAACTTTCTTACATACTGAGAAACACTTTGACATCAATAGCAGTAAACAGATCTGCATTCATTCCTTACCTCATGTTTATTTTATAACTGCAATTTAAAAGCTTCACACAGATGAAGAAAAGAGTAAACATACTTATCATATTGTGTATTTCTGTTAAAGATCCAGCAAATTTTTGTCATCATAAACAAATTTGATAGTTATTATCTTCATTGGATATTGGATGAGTTTTCCTACATTTTAATAAGTTTATTTGTACAAACTGTGATAATGTGTTCAAAGATTTTTATTCCATATTTTAGATAATTTATTTTGTTTTATATATATATTTGCATCTTATCGCTTAAAGAGTTAACCTGATTTATGCTGATTTATATTTTTTGACTTCATTTTTTTTTTCTGTAAATCTGAATTTCATTTATTTTTAACTATTATTTATTTCTGTGTACCTTCTGTAAATTATAATAATAATAATAATAATTGGTAAAATTTTGGTTGGTTGGTTTTTCATTTTGTTGCTTCCAAATTTTGATGGTCAAATACATGTAGCAGTTCTTATAAGTCTTCATATTTGTTTGATTCTCAAATTCATAGATTAAGCAGGAAACTCATAATCAAATGATCAATAACACTTTTACAGTAGAAAATGTCATTTTATGTGATCTTTCCCCTTTATTGTCACGGTTGTTCAAGAAAACTTAGACCTGAGCAATAAAAAAGAAAAACTGTATTATTAGGTGTTCAGAAATTTTTTTTAAAGAGTCATTTTTTTCCCCACAGAACAAGAAAATGGTGAGACAAAGAAAGACAATGAAAATGAAGAAGAATCTCAAACAGAGGATGGTAAAATTCCTTCCTTCACTGTGTTGCTTCATGGCAGTCTGAAGGTCGAGGGCATGGTGGCACTAACTCAGGTCAGGTGAGTAAAGATTGAGGCTATTTTCAAGCTATTGAAAATCAAATATTTTACAAGAAAAGATGAAATAACAGACACAAAAAGTCATTTGTCATTTGATTTTGAAATTGGTGCTTCAACTATAGATTATGCCAAAACTTCTCATAATTTATGATTTAACCTGATTTTTGGTACAGAAGTCAAAAAGAATACATTGAATTTAAAAAAAATCAAGGCGTTTTTAACTGATTACTTGGTGCATTAGTCAAAAAGAATAAATTGATTTAAAAAATCATGGTGTTTTTAACTGAATACTTGGAACATTAGTCAAAAAGAAAACTTTGAATTTCAAAAATCAAGCGTTTTTAATTGATTACTTGGTACATTAGTCAAAAAGAATATATTGAATTTCAAATATCAACGCGTTTTAAAAGTGGTCATTTATCAGTAATATATGTTTATTTTATATGAAGCAGTTTTAACCCTACAAATCCCTCACCATAATAACTCATCTAAAATCAGTCACTTGGGCTTTAGATGAAA
Source organism: Arcuatula senhousia (assembly GCA_963971305.1). Classification (NCBI taxonomy): domain Eukaryota; kingdom Metazoa; phylum Mollusca; class Bivalvia; order Mytilida; family Mytilidae; genus Arcuatula; species Arcuatula senhousia. Next base: position 55,944,280 of record OZ020305.1, read on the forward strand.
TAAGTTAAATTGAACAATTTTCTAAAAAAAATTAAAAAGTGTACAAATATAAAACAATCTTTGATAAGAATGACATAATGACAAACTGTTATGTCAAATTTTTCTAAATCTATGTCCTTATACTTTGCCACATGAAGGAAGAAGGTTTTTTGTGATTGTAACTGTTTCATTTGTTTGTCAGAACTAAAAAGAATTAACAGCTGTCAAATGCAATAAAATGAAGGTAAATCTGAATTGGAGCAACAACAAAAAAAGAATTAAACAAATTAAAACTTTGTGTTATATATGGTGAAGTATCATATAATGTCCCATCAATTAAACTTATTTTAACTTTTGACACATGTTTTCAGTGAGAACTGGTATGGTATACTGTATTCCTGGGCAGACAGTAAAAAGAAAAGTAATCTCATGTTGTCACTCTTTGAACCAGGTAAATTAAGTATAAAGATTTTGATTGAAGTTGCTTTTGCAGGAATCAAAATAAATTATTGTTTAAAGTAATCTAAAGTAACACATGGTTTTATTGCAAGTCTGTATTAAATAGAAAATAATGAGATGTGGAATAAGTGTACGCGACACATCCCACAATCAAGCGGCAAAAATGATGATACAATTAAAAGAAATTTAATTGTAAAAAAATATTTTGGGAATGAGCAACTAACATACAATGAAATACGAAAATAAGATGTGCCTATTTTGTACACTAAAAAATACATGTATGTCTTAATGAAATATTATACATGACAGGTGATGAGCCAGTGAGTTGGTTAGGAAGTATCCATGATCTAGCTCCTATCTCTGAGTTCTCAGAACATCCATATGGTGATGATGACAATAAGACACCATTCCCTGTACGACCCAATGACAAAAGAAGCTATGCCCAAAGCTGTGTAGTATGGATCAAACAAACTGGACTACAGGTAGCTATCTGCAAAATAAACATGGACTACAGGTAGCTATCTGCAAAATGAACATTATGTTTGCCACAACATCACATGGTAAACCTCTTTATACCTACAAGATGATCCCAAAATTACAAAATGATTCTGCAGAAATTTCAGTAAGTTGATTAATTCTATATAGACCTGGTGAAGGATTCTAAGCCTTGTTCATCATTACAAAAAACAAGAGTTAACACTAAAGTATGTCTCACGTGCTGGCACCATCAAAATACCTAGCTATTCAACTACTGGGTATTCATTCATTAATTCTCAACATTTTCCTGTGGACCAACTAAAATGATACTAGATATCATAATCATTTAGAAACAGACTTAACATTAAAGACTGAACACAAAAAAGACAATATTAACTGTCATTTAGTGTAGAAATGCAGTCAATAAGGTCATGTGAAGGACCAAAAACCCTAATTTGATTCATCGATATCCTGAAGATCAGATGCCAAGCTATTATACTTTTTTATAAAGAAATTCATTTTCCACAAAAGTCTTACAATGACATTTACAGCCTAAAAAAGGACCTAAGTTCACAAAGTCACTGAATCCTGAAAATGGGGTCAAGGTCACACAGCATGGTGACAGTTGTGTAGACCAACATGAACTGCCTGTATACCAAATATCAGATGCCTAGCTATTATACTTTTCAAGTTATTCATTTTCCACAAAAGTCTTACAAAGAAATTTTTGGTCTGAAAAAAGATCTAAGTTTACAGAGTCACTGGAGTGTAAAAATGGGGTCAGGGTCACAGGGCATGGTGGCATTTGCATAGACCATAACCTGAACTGACTGTATACCAAATATCAGATGCCTAGCTATTATACTTTTCAGGGAATTAATTTTCCACAAAAGTCTTACAAAGATGCTTTCAGCCTGAAAAAAAGATAAAGTTCACAGAGTCACTGTAATGTAAAAATGGGGTCAGGGTCACAGGGCATGGTGGCATTTGCATAGACCATAACCTGAACTGACTGTATACCAAATATCAGATGCCTAGGTATTATACTTTTCAGGGAATTAATTTTCCACAAAAGTCTTACAAAGATGCTTTCAGCCTGAAAAAAGATCTAAGTTCACAGAGTCACTGTAATGTGAAAATGGGGTCAGGGTCACATTGAATAATGACAGTTGCTTAGACTATAACCTGAACTGGCTATGTACCAAATATCAGATGCCTAACTATTATACCGCCACTGGCGGCAGAAAGTAATACCTATGTCTCGCCTTCGGTCACACAAAAAGGAAACTATGATTAAGGAAACAAATTCTAATTTTTTGTTAACTAATGTACTTTATGTTATAAATTATTTTTATTGGAACCTGCACACCTAGGAATCACTTTTTAAGCCGTCTTGCATCATCATTGTCAGAATCCATCACACTCTTTATTTATTGGCTACTCCTCCTTAATTACTTGATGGATTTCCATGAAACTTTCAGAGTTTTACAATATTTTAGATATGCATAGCCTATATGATATATAGAAATTCCTGTGTCAAACAAAGACTTTTGCACTGAAGTTCTAGTGCTGTAAAAAGTGCAGGTGACTGTGACATACATCTTTCATTGAAGACTCAAACATTTTGATTATAAGGAACAAAACATTATGAACTATAGTCAAATCAAAGAAAGAAGTTCACTGTTTTTTTTTTTTTTAAATCTTTGTAGTGCTTTTCGTGCACAGCTTTTGTGAAAGAGAACACTCTTAAAGATCTTTTTAGTGTTTGTGTCTATATTATATAGACCATTATTTTGGCACTGTTTTTAAAACTTTATTATTTGTTTCGATTATGTCTTTTCAGACTGACTTGCAGAAAGTTTTGAGGCATGCCAGAAAACTACCAGACAAACAGCAACAGTTTTACAAAGTAAATATTGGACAGTATGAAACAAAACTACTACTACAACAAATTCCCATAAAAACAATTTAAACATGCCTCTGAAAAATTTGAAATATATTAATTTAGGACTGCTAAATTAAATTTGTAAAGAAAACGGTTGAAAAGGCCAAACTGTATAATATTGATACATACATCTTGTTCTATTGGCTTTTAAAAAATCCTTTGAACAGGACTTTAATTTTGCTTATTCATAATTTGTATTCTTTTTCTACATGAAAGTTTTCTCTAGAATTTTGAAGTTAGCAACAATTAAACACTAAATATTAAAAAAATCTTGAACTGTATAAAATTTCTCTTACATCACCAAGAATGATTTTTGAAGCATATGTGCAATATTCTTAAAGTTTTTTATTGCGTATACATGTACACATATCATTCTTTATTTACTATATTTACCAGTTATGCATTATTTAAGCGACGAAAGTTGTGAAATTTTATAATTTTAGGAATTGAACAGACTTAGGCGAGCAGCATTATCATTTGGATTTCATGATTTGTTAGATGCCATGGCAACCATGTTAGACAGGGAGTGTCAGATGTTACCAGGCTCCGCCCACCCAGATGCATCCATACAGCTAGCACATGCAGCAAGTGCTCTCCGGAGTGACAAAGCTACAGACTTTACACAATCTATAATGCCATTACGAACAAACTTTAGTCAAGAAGACGGATGAATAAATATTAAATCAAAGATTATTGTTTTAGTGAATTCCATATTTTGCTTCTACTTAGTGTTTGTCATCGTCTGTGGTCAGATTACCCTTATTGGTGTTATGCCCTTGAAAGGTAAAAAATCATGTTTTTCACTAAAACAGAATGAAAACTATTGAGGGTGGGATAAAAGAATTGTTCTCTTAAATGTAAACATTAGAAAGCTTTATGGAGGTCTACTTTGGACTGTTGTAAATTACCTGTTTAAGACAAAAATAGGGACTCTTATGGATAAGGTTAGTAATTCAGGCTTTGCTTAGAAGTCATGTTAGTAAAGAGATATTTAATTTTCCATCATTCCACTATTTAGCATGGTATACAAACACCTTATTTAACTAAATTCTGCTATGTTTGACCAGATTTCACAGAGCGATAATCCTTGTTTATTAAATTGTGAATAAGTCTGTTGCTTACTTTCTTCCTGATTATAGAAACCTGGCCATTTTTTACCTTGACAGTATTTTTTTAGAGAAGTACCATGCTAGGTATACTGTGAATTCATTTATTTTCGTGGGTATCAATTTTCAAGGTTTGGTGAAAAAGTATCAGTTCGTGGATATTTAAATTTGTGGTTCTTTAGTCTGCAGCATATAATCAATGTAAAATTTCCTTTTCGTGGGATATCAAATTTCGTGGTTCAAGGCTACCCATGAAAACCACAAAAATTAATACCCCACGAATATTATTGGGTTGTTTTGTGGTCTACCTGTGCATTTGGTGCCCAGGTAAGACAACCTCTCCATTTATCTGTATGTCCACATGTCACACCTTTGTAAAGTCCTGGGATAATATCCATATCCTTTTTTAGGCAGAGCCTTATAGAGTCATATAGCTATCTGATTTTCACGTTTTTTTTCTGTCTAGACAGGGTAAACTGGTCAGTCAATATTGCTACCAGAGGAACTATTACAGAACATTATTCGTGTATTGTATGTTGTATGTTATACGGATTGTCTAAAATAAGAGGTACATATTTATACCTCAACATTTATGCGATATAAATGTGCACTACATGTCGTGTATCAATACTCGTTGACGTTTACTTAAGCATTTTTGACCTTTGACCTTTGATCAAGTGGGCGGAGCTTAATTACAGATTTTTTAACAAATGTGTAAGTGTGCAGAGGAAACAAACATGTTTCAAGTTTATGAAACACAGATCGTTCTTTTTTTTTAGTGCTTAGATTTAGCTCTGCCTTTAAACGCTTTAGCGCTTTGATTTGATATATTGAAGTAAATGGCTGGTCATATATTGTCTCATAGACACAGTTAATAATTATACCCTCGCTTCGAAGACGGTCATGACGGTGGTATACTGGTTTACCTCTGTCCATCTGCAACATAACTTTAGTAACAATTTTTCTCAGCAACTACATATCACAGTGACTTGAAATTTGGTATATGAGTTCAGTGTGAAGTCCTTTATGGCAAATACCCCAAAAAGGTCTGTCAGATATCTACTTCCTGTTTACTGATCTAGTCAATTTCAACATGTTGAAAATTTTCGTTACATTTTTCTCAGCAACTACATATCACAGTGACTTAAAATTTAGTATATGAGTTCAGTATGCGGTCCTTTATTGCGAGAACCGAATTAGTTCTGTCCGATAACTACTTCTTGTTTACCCACTTAGCCTTACTAGTCAATTGTTGAAAATGTTCGTAACATTTTTCTCACAACTACATATCACAGTGACTTGAAATTTGATATATGAGTTCAGTATGAGGTCCTTTATCGCAAGTACCGAAATAAGGTCTGTTGGATAACGACTTCCTGTTAACCAACATAGTTCTTTTGGGGGGTAGCAGGGGTATACTGAGTGAGCAGTAGCTCACATATTCCTTGTATTATCTGGAACCACTTGCACATCAGCAGATGTGAACTGTGACTGCTTGTCAGATTTCTCTCACTTTGTACTGAAATTGAAACTTGATTGCTATAAACTGTTTTCCTTTGAGGTTTTGTCTCGCCTGCAAAGCAGAGCGGGACATATGTGTTACTTCACCGGAGGCGACGGTAAAAGCATTTACTTTTTGGGTAAGGTTTAATGAGCACCTCCAAGAACTCAAGAACTGTAGGTCCTATGTTGATGAAACTTGGTATGCATATGGTATGCATATGCCCTAGCACAGTTGAATGCCCATCTTTTGACCTTGACCTTGATTTTCCTGTTGAGTGACTTTGCCAATTTTCAATACATAAAATAGGGTAAGGTTTTGCGAGCACCTCCATATCTCAAGAACTTTAAGTCCTAAGTTGATGAAACGTGGTATGCATATGCCTAGTAGTAGCCTAGCACAGTTGCATCCCCATCTTTTCACCTTGACCTTGATGTTTTGGGTTGAGTGACTTTGCCAATTTTCAATACATATAATAGGGTAAGGTTTTGCGAGCACCTCCATATCTCAAGAACTTTAAGTCCAAAGTTGATGAAACATGGTATGCATATGCCCTAGTAGTAGCCTAGCACAGTTGCATCCCCATCTTTTCACCTTGACCTTGATGTTTTGGGTTGAGTGACTTTGACAAATTTCAAGAATATAATATACACCTGGAAAAAAGTTAAGCACCCCTAGACTTTTTATGCTTTTCGATGATTTGAAATTATTTTTAATTTTCATGGGTTTGGTCAGTTTTAATTCTTCAATATGTGACTGGAAGGATGTTAGCTTTCAGTTTTAAGCACATTTTTGCCTTGAAAAGCAGGAGATAACTCTTTAGGAAATAAGACGCCGAACTGGTAGTACAAAAACAAGGATTCCAGCAGTCAATCGAGCTAAAGGTGGATATATTCGAAATTGACTCTTTGACGATACAGTATCAATCTTTTGATTATGATTTACCTTTTCAAGTGCGATTTGACAATGAATTAAAAGTTTCGAGCTTCAGGGGACCATACTTTTAGGAGACCATGTTTATGTACAAAAGCCATCTTTTTTGCAATGTCGTGTTATGTAAATAAACGATGGCTTTTTGTATGTTACAAATATGTTAAATTGTGCTTAACAGTGCATATTTTAGTTTGCAATAAAATTTACAATGATTTTTAATTAAATAATGGTTAACAAGAGGCTCCCAGGAGCCTGAATCGCTCACCTGACATATGTGCCTGAAGTAAAGGTTATAAGGAAAAATCTATTTAACGTTGAAAGGGTCATAAGATTAATAAGGGGGTCATCTGACAATATGGTGGATCTAAAGGTGCTGATCACTTTTGTTCTCAATCAAAATCTTAAAATCTGTCACCATTTTTGAGTTATTTGCAAAAAAATGCAGTTAAACCTAATGTTCTATTTTAAGCCACAGCGGCCATGTTTTACAACCAATCAAAAATCCCCACAACAGTTCTATACACCTAATAATAATAAACAATAATACCAAGTTTGGTTCCATTTGGACTTAAAGTGTCAGAGGAGTTAACATTTTCAAAATAAGGAAATGCAGTTAAAATAATCAATTTTGACGTTCCAAGGGCAATAACTCCTCAAAGGAAAGGTCCTACGACGTTGACCCTATTACATATTTTGTTGATCTTGATGCGCTTAACAATATGCAATTTAAATTTTTCAAATATCTTGTATAGTTTTCAAGATATTGAGCTAAACAGGTGCAAAATTTGCAAAAAAATCCACAACAAGAGGCTCCCAGGAGCCTGAATCGCTCACCTGACATATGTGCCTGAAGTAAAGGCTATTAGGCAAAATCTATTTGACATTGAGAGGGTTATAAGTTTAATAAAGGGACCATCTGACAATATGGTGGATCTTAAGGTGCTGATCACTTTTGTCTCAATTAAAATTAAAAAATCTGTCACCCTTTTTGAGTTATTAGCAAAAAAATGCAGTTTAACCCAATGTTCTATTTTTAGCCATAGACGCCATGTTTTACAACCAATCAAAAATCCCCACATCAGTTCTATACACCTAATGCTAATAAACAACAATACCAAGTTTGGTTCCAATTTGACTTTAAGTGTCAGAGGAGTTAACATTATCAATGTTATGAGGAAATGCTTTTTAAAAGCTCAATTTTGACGTTCTAAGGGCAATAACTCCTCAAAGGAAAGGTCCTACAACGTTGACCCTATTACATATTTAGTAGATCTTGATGTGCTTAACAATATGCAATTTACATTTCTCAAATATCTTTTATAGTTTTCAAGATATTGAGCTAAACAGGTGCAAAATTTGCAAAAAATCCACAAAAAGGGCAATAACTCCTACATGGGTTGTTGGATTTTCTTAAAACTTTCAGAGCCGGTAGATCTTCAGGTGCTGATCACTTTTGTTCCCAATCAAAATTTTGAAATCTGTCACCGTTTTTGAGTTATTTGCAAAAAACTGCCATTTACCTCTATGTTCTATTTTTAGCCACAGCGGCCATGTTTTACGACCAATCAAAAATCCCCACATCAGTTCTATAAACCCAATGCTAATAAACAACTATACCAAGTTTGGTTCCATTTGGACTTAAAGTGTCAGAGGAGTTAACATTTTCAATGTAATGAGGAAATGCTGTTAAAATGCTAAATTTTGACGTTCTAAGGGCAATAACTCCTAAAAGGAAAGGTCCTACAACGTTGACCCTGTTACATATTTTGTAGATCTTGATGTGCTTAACAATATGCAATTTAAATTTCTCAAATATCTACATGTAGTATAGTTTTCAAGATATTGAGCTAAATAGGTGCAAAAATTGCAAAAAATCCACAAAAAGAGCAATAACTCCTACATGGGTTGTTGGATTTTCTTCAAAATTTCAGAGCGGGTAGATCTTGAGGTGCTGATCACTTTTACCCTATGCCAGAATTTGATATCTGTAGCCGTTTTTGAGTTATTTGCAAAAAACTGCCATTTACCTCTATGTTCTATTTATAGCCACAGCGGCCATGTTTTACAACCAATCAAAAATCCCCACATCAGTTCTATACACCTAATGCTAATAAACAACTATACCAAGTTTGGTTCCATTTGGACTTAAAGTGTCAGAGGAGTTAACATTTTCAATGTAATGAGGAAATGCTGTTAAAATGCTAAATTTTGACGTTCTAAGGGCAATAACTCCTAAAAGGAAAGGTCCTACAACGTTGACCCTGTTACATATTTTGTAGATCTTGATGTGCTTAACAATATGCAATTTAAATTTCTCAAATATCTACATGTAGTATAGTTTTCAAGATATTGAGCTAAACAGGTGTAAAATTTGCAAAAAATCCACAAAAAGGGCAATAACTCCTACATGGGTTGTTGGATTTTCTTAAAACTTTCAGAGCCGGTAGATCTTCAGGTGCTGATCACTTTTGTTCCCAATCAAAATTTTGAAATCTGTCACCGTTTTTGAGTTATTTGCAAAAAACTGCCATTTACCTCTATGTTCTATTTTTAGCCACAGCGGCCATGTTTTACGACCAATCAAAAATCCCCACATCAGTTCTATAAACCCAATGCTAATAAACAACTATACCAAGTTTTGTTCCATTTGGACTTAAAATGTCAGAGGAGTTAACGTTTTCAATGTAATGAGGAAATGCTGTTAAAATGCTAAATTTTGACGTTCTAAGGGCAATAACTCCTAAAAGGAAAGGTCCTACAACGTTGACCCTGTTACATATTTTGTAGATCTTGAAGTGCTTAACAATATGCAATTTAAATTTCTCAAATATCTAGTATAGTTTTCAAAATATTGAGCTAAACAGGTGCAAAATTTGCAAAAAAATCCACAAAAAGGGCAATAACTCCTACATGGGTCGTTGGATTTTCTTCAAAATTTCAGGGTAGGTAGATCTTGAGGTGCTGATCACTTTTACCCTATGCCAGAATTTTGATATCTGTAGCCGTTTTTGAGTTATTTGCAAAAAACTGCATTTTACCCCTATGTTCTATTTTTAGCCATGGCGGCCATGTTTTACGACGAATCAAAAATCCCCACATCAGTTCTAAGCACCGAATGCTAATGAACAACCATACCAAGTTTGGTTGCAATTGGACTTATGGTGTCAGAGGAGTTAACGTTTTAAAAAGTTTACGGATGACGGACGACGGACGCCAAGTGATGACAATAGCTCACATGACCCTTCGGGTCAGGTGAGCTACACAGGGCAACAACTCCTACATGGGTCGTTGGATTTTCTTCAAAATTTCAGAGCTGGTAGATCTTCAGGTGCTGATCACTTTTGTTCCCAATCAAAATTTTAAAATCTGTCACCATTTTTGAGTTATTTGCAAAAAACTGCCATTTACCCCTATGTTCTATTTTTAGCCACAGCGGTCATATTTTACGACCAATCAAAAATCCCCACAACAGTTCTATACACCTAATGCTAATAAACAACTATACCAAGTTTGGTTCCAATTGGACTTAAAGTGTCAGAGGAGTTAACGTTTTCAATGTAATGAGGAAATGCTGTTAAAATGCTAAATTTTGACTTTCTAAGGGCAATAACTCCTAAAAGGAAAGGTCCTACAATGTTGACCCTGTTACATATTTTGTAGATCTTGATGTGCTTAACAATATGCAATTTAAATTTCTCAAATATCTAGTATAGTTTTCAAGATATTGAGCTAAACAGGTGCAAAATTTGCAAAAAATCCACAAAAAGGGCAATAACTCCTACATGGGTCGTTGGATTTTCTTCAAAATTTCAGGGTAGGTATATCTTGAGGTGCTGATCACTTTTACCCTATGCCAGAATTTGATATCTGTAGCCGTTTTTGAGTTATTTGCAAAAAACTACATTTTACCCCTATGTTCTATTTTTAGCCATGGCGGCCATGTTTTACGACGAATCAAAAATCCCCACATCAGTTCTAAGCACCGAATGCTAATGAACAACCATACCAAGTTTGGTTGCAATTGGACTTATGGTGTCAGAGGAGTTAACGTTTTAAAAAGTTTACGGATGACGGACGACGGACGAACGACGGACACCAAGTGATGACAATAGCTCACATGACCCTTCGGGTCAGGTGAGCTAAAAAGGGCAATAACTCCTATATGGGTTGTTGGATTTTCTTCAAAATTTCAGAGCTGGTAGATCTTGAGGTGCTGATCACTTTTGTTCCCAATCAAAATTTTGAAATCTCTCACCGTTTTAGAGTTATTTGCAAAAAACTGCCATTTACCTCTATGTTCTATTTTTAGCCACAGCGGCCATGTTTTACAACCAATCAAAAATCCCCACATCAGTTCTATACACCTAATGCTAATAAACAACTATACCAAGTTTGGTTCCATTTGGACTTAAAGTGTCAGAGGAGTTAATATTTTCAATGTAATGAGGAAATGCTGTTAAAATGCTAAATTTTGACGTTCTAAGGGCAATAACTCCTAAAAGGAAAGGTCCTACAACGTTGACCCTGTTACATATTTTGTAGATCTTGATGTGCTTAACAATATGCAATTTAAATTTCTCAAATATCTAGTATAGTTTTCAAGATATTGAGCTAAACAGGTGCAAAATTTGCAAAAAATCCACAAAAAGGGCAATAACTCCTACATGGGTCGTTGGATTTTCTTCAAAATTTCAGGGTAGGTATATCTTGAGGTGCTGATCACTTTTACCCTATGCCAGAATTTGATATCTGTAGCCGTTTTTGAGTTATTTGCAAAAAACTGCCATTTACCTCTATGTTCTATTTATAGCCACAGCGGCCATGTTTTACAACCAATCAAAAATCCCCACATCAGTTCTATACACCTAATGCTAATAAACAACTATACCAAGTTTGGTTCCATTTGGACTTAAAGTGTCAGAGGAGTTAACATTTTCAATGTAATGAGGAAATGCTGTTAAAATGCTAAATTTTGACGTTCTAAGGGCAATAACTCCTAAAAGGAAAGGTCCTACAACGTTGACCCTGTTACATATTTTGTAGATCTTGATGTGCTTAACAATATGCAATTTAAATTTCTCAAATATCTACATGTAGTATAGTTTTCAAGATATTGAGCTAAACAGGTGTAAAATTTGCAAAAAATCCACAAAAAGGGCAATAACTCCTACATGGGTTGTTGGATTTTCTTAAAACTTTCAGAGCCGGTAGATCTTCAGGTGCTGATCACTTTTGTTCCCAATCAAAATTTTGAAATCTGTCACCGTTTTTGAGTTATTTGCAAAAAACTGCCATTTACCTCTATGTTCTATTTTTAGCCACAGCGGCCATGTTTTACGACCAATCAAAAATCCCCACATCAGTTCTATAAACCCAATGCTAATAAACAACTATACCAAGTTTTGTTCCATTTGGACTTAAAATGTCAGAGGAGTTAACGTTTTCAATGTAATGAGGAAATGCTGTTAAAATGCTAAATTTTGACGTTCTAAGGGCAATAACTCCTAAAAGGAAAGGTCCTACAACGTTGACCCTGTTACATATTTTGTAGATCTTGAAGTGCTTAACAATATGCAATTTAAATTTCTCAAATATCTAGTATAGTTTTCAAAATATTGAGCTAAACAGGTGCAAAATTTGCAAAAAAATCCACAAAAAGGGCAATAACTCCTACATGGGTCGTTGGATTTTCTTCAAAATTTCAGGGTAGGTAGATCTTGAGGTGCTGATCACTTTTACCCTATGCCAGAATTTTGATATCTGTAGCCGTTTTTGAGTTATTTGCAAAAAACTGCATTTTACCCCTATGTTCTATTTTTAGCCATGGCGGCCATGTTTTACGACGAATCAAAAATCCCCACATCAGTTCTAAGCACCGAATGCTAATGAACAACCATACCAAGTTTGGTTGCAATTGGACTTATGGTGTCAGAGGAGTTAACGTTTTAAAAAGTTTACGGATGACGGACGACGGACGCCAAGTGATGACAATAGCTCACATGACCCTTCGGGTCAGGTGAGCTACACAGGGCAACAACTCCTACATGGGTCGTTGGATTTTCTTCAAAATTTCAGAGCTGGTAGATCTTCAGGTGCTGATCACTTTTGTTCCCAATCAAAATTTTAAAATCTCTCACCGTTTTAGAGTTATTTGCAAAAAACTGCCATTTACCTCTATGTTCTATTTTTAGCCACAGCGGCCATGTTTTACAACCAATCAAAAATCCCCACATCAGTTCTATACACCTAATGCTAATAAACAACTATACCAAGTTTGGTTCCATTTGGACTTAAAGTGTCAGAGGAGTTAATATTTTCAATGTAATGAGGAAATGCTGTTAAAATGCTAAATTTTGACGTTCTAAGGGCAATAACTCCTAAAAGGAAAGGTCCTACAATGTTGACCCTGTTACATATTTTGTAGATCTTGATGTGCTTAACAATATGCAATTTAAATTTCTCAAATATCTAGTATAGTTTTCAAGATATTGAGCTAAACAGGTGCAAAATTTGCAAAAAATCCACAAAAAGGGCAATAACTCCTACATGGGTCGTTGGATTTTCTTCAAAATTTCAGGGTAGGTATATCTTGAGGTGCTGATCACTTTTACCGTATGCCAGAATTTGATATCTGTAGCCGTTTTTGAGTTATTTGCAAAAAACTGCATTTTACCCCTATGTTCTATTTTTAGCCATGGCGGCCATGTTTTAGGACGAATCAAAAATCCCCACATCAGTTCTAAGCACCGAATGCTAATGAACAACCATACCAAGTTTGGTTGCAATTGGACTTATGGTGTCAGAGGAGTTAACGTTTTAAAAAGTTTACGGATGACGGACGACGGACGGACGACGGACGCCAAGTGATGACAATAGCTCACATGACCCTTCGGGTCAGGTGAGCTAAAAAGGGCAATAACTCCTATATGGGTTGTTGGATTTTCTTCAAAATTTCAGAGCTGGTAGATCTTGAGGTGCTGATCACTTTTGTTCCCAATCAAAATTTTGAAATCTGTCACCGTTTTAGAGTTATTTGCAAAAAACTGCCATTTACCTCTATGTTCTATTTTTAGCCACAGCGGCCATGTTTTACAACCAATCAAAAATCCCCACATCAGTTCTATACACCTAATGCTAATAAACAACTATACCAAGTTTGGTTCCATTTGGACTTAAAGTGTCAGAGGAGTTAACATTTTCAATGTAATGAGGAAATGCTGTTAAAATGCTAAATTTTGACGTTCTAAGGGCAATAACTCCTAAAAGGAAAGGTCCTACAACGTTGACCCTGTTACATATTTTGTAGATCTTGATGTGCTTAACAATATGCAATTTAAATTTCTCAAATATCTACATGTAGTATAGTTTTCAAGATATTGAGCTAAACAGGTGCAAAAATTGCAAAAAATCCACAAAAAGGGCAATAACTCCTCATGGGTTGTTGGATTTTCTTCAAAATTTCAGAGCGGGTAGATCTTGAGGTGCTGATCACTTTTACCCTATGCCAGAATTTGATATCTGTAGCCGTTTTTGAGTTATTTGCAAAAAACTGCCATTTACCTCTATGTTCTATTTTTAGCCACAGCGACCATGTTTTACAACCAATCAAAAATCCCCACATCAGTTCTATACACCTAATGCTAATAAACAACTATACCAAGTTTGGTTCCATTTGGACTTAAAGTGTCAGAGGAGTTAACATTTTCAATGTAATGAGGAAATGCTGTTAAAATGCTAAATTTTGACGTTCTAAGGGCAATAACTCCTAAAAGGAAAGGTCCTACAACGTTGACCCTGTTACATATTTTGTAGATCTTGATGTGCTTAACAATATGCAATTTAAATTTCTCAAATATCTACATGTAGTATAGTTTTCAAGATATTGAGCTAAACAGGTGTAAAATTTGCAAAAAATCCACAAAAAGGGCAATAACTCCTACATGGGTCGTTGGATTTTCTTCAAAATTTCAGGGTAGGTATATCTTGAGGTGCTGATCACTTTTACCCTATGCCAGAATTTGATATCTGTAGCCGTTTTTGAGTTATTTGCAAAAAACTGCCATTTACCTCTATGTTCTATTTATAGCCACAGCGGCCATGTTTTACAACCAATCAAAAATCCCCACATCAGTTCTATACACCTAATGCTAATAAACAACTATACCAAGTTTGGTTCCATTTGGACTTAAAGTGTCAGAGGAGTTAACATTTTCAATGTAATGAGGAAATGCTGTTAAAATGCTAAATTTTGACGTTCTAAGGGCAATAACTCCTAAAAGGAAAGGTCCTACAACGTTGACCCTGTTACATATTTTGTAGATCTTGATGTGCTTAACAATATGCAATTTAAATTTCTCAAATATCTACATGTAGTATAGTTTTCAAGATATTGAGCTAAACAGGTGTAAAATTTGCAAAAAATCCACAAAAAGGGCAATAACTCCTACATGGGTTGTTGGATTTTCTTAAAACTTTCAGAGCCGGTAGATCTTCAGGTGCTGATCACTTTTGTTCCCAATCAAAATTTTGAAATCTGTCACCGTTTTTGAGTTATTTGCAAAAAACTGCCATTTACCTCTATGTTCTATTTTTAGCCACAGCGGCCATGTTTTACGACCAATCAAAAATCCCCACATCAGTTCTATAAACCCAATGCTAATAAACAACTATACCAAGTTTTGTTCCATTTGGACTTAAAATGTCAGAGGAGTTAACGTTTTCAATGTAATGAGGAAATGCTGTTAAAATGCTAAATTTTGACGTTCTAAGGGCAATAACTCCTAAAAGGAAAGGTCCTACAACGTTGACCCTGTTACATATTTTGTAGATCTTGATGTGCTTAACAATATGCAATTTAAATTTCTCAAATATCTACATGTAGTATAGTTTTCAAGATATTGAGCTAAACAGGTGCAAAAATTGCAAAAAATCCACAAAAAGGGCAATAACTCCTCATGGGTTGTTGGATTTTCTTCAAAATTTCAGAGCGGGTAGATCTTGAGGTGCTGATCACTTTTACCCTATGCCAGAATTTGATATCTGTAGCCGTTTTTGAGTTATTTGCAAAAAACTGCCATTTACCTCTATGTTCTATTTTTAGCCACAGCGCCCATGTTTTACAACCAATCAAAAATCCCCACATCAGTTCTATACACCTAATGCTAATAAACAACTATACCAAGTTTGGTTCCATTTGGACTTAAAGTGTCAGAGGAGTTAACATTTTCAATGTAATGAGGAAATGCTGTTAAAATGCTAAATTTTGACGTTCTAAGGGCAATAACTCCTAAAAGGAAAGGTCCTACAACGTTGACCCTGTTACATATTTTGTAGATCTTGAAGTGCTTAACAATATGCAATTTAAATTTCTCAAATATCTAGTATAGTTTTCAAAATATTGAGCTAAACAGGTGCAAAATTTGCAAAAAAATCCACAAAAAGGGCAATAACTCCTACATGGGTCGTTGGATTTTCTTCAAAATTTCAGGGTAGGTATATCTTGAGGTGCTGATCACTTTTACCCTATGCCAGAATTTGATATCTGTAGCCGTTTTTGAGTTATTTGCAAAAAACTGCCATTTACCTCTATGTTCTATTTATAGCCACAGCGGCCATGTTTTACAACCAATCAAAAATCCCCACATCAGTTCTATACACCTAATGCTAATAAACAACTATACCAAGTTTGGTTCCATTTGGACTTAAAGTGTCAGAGGAGTTAACATTTTCAATGTAATGAGGAAATGCTGTTAAAATGCTAAATTTTGACGTTCTAAGGGCAATAACTCCTAAAAGGAAAGGTCCTACAACGTTGACCCTGTTACATATTTTGTAGATCTTGATGTGCTTAACAATATGCAATTTAAATTTCTCAAATATCTACATGTAGTATAGTTTTCAAGATATTGAGCTAAACAGGTGTAAAATTTGCAAAAAATCCACAAAAAGGGCAATAACTCCTACATGGGTTGTTGGATTTTCTTAAAACTTTCAGAGCCGGTAGATCTTCAGGTGCTGATCACTTTTGTTCCCAATCAAAATTTTGAAATCTGTCACCGTTTTTGAGTTATTTGCAAAAAACTGCCATTTACCTCTATGTTCTATTTTTAGCCACAGCGGCCATGTTTTACGACCAATCAAAAATCCCCACATCAGTTCTATAAACCCAATGCTAATAAACAACTATACCAAGTTTTGTTCCATTTGGACTTAAAATGTCAGAGGAGTTAACGTTTTCAATGTAATGAGGAAATGCTGTTAAAATGCTAAATTTTGACGTTCTAAGGGCAATAACTCCTAAAAGGAAAGGTCCTACAACGTTGACCCTGTTACATATTTTGTAGATCTTGAAGTGCTTAACAATATGCAATTTAAATTTCTCAAATATCTAGTATAGTTTTCAAAATATTGAGCTAAACAGGTGCAAAATTTGCAAAAAAATCCACAAAAAGGGCAATAACTCCTACATGGGTCGTTGGATTTTCTTCAAAATTTCAGGGTAGGTAGATCTTGAGGTGCTGATCACTTTTACCCTATGCCAGAATTTTGATATCTGTAGCCGTTTTTGAGTTATTTGCAAAAAACTGCATTTTACCCCTATGTTCTATTTTTAGCCATGGCGGCCATGTTTTACGACGAATCAAAAATCCCCACATCAGTTCTAAGCACCGAATGCTAATGAACAACCATACCAAGTTTGGTTGCAATTGGACTTATGGTGTCAGAGGAGTTAACGTTTTAAAAAGTTTACGGATGACGGACGACGGACGCCAAGTGATGACAATAGCTCACATGACCCTTCGGGTCAGGTGAGCTACACAGGGCAACAACTCCTACATGGGTCGTTGGATTTTCTTCAAAATTTCAGAGCTGGTAGATCTTCAGGTGCTGATCACTTTTGTTCCCAATCAAAATTTTAAAATCTCTCACCGTTTTAGAGTTATTTGCAAAAAACTGCCATTTACCTCTATGTTCTATTTTTAGCCACAGCGGCCATGTTTTACAACCAATCAAAAATCCCCACATCAGTTCTATACACCTAATGCTAATAAACAACTATACCAAGTTTGGTTCCATTTGGACTTAAAGTGTCAGAGGAGTTAATATTTTCAATGTAATGAGGAAATGCTGTTAAAATGCTAAATTTTGACGTTCTAAGGGCAATAACTCCTAAAAGGAAAGGTCCTACAATGTTGACCCTGTTACATATTTTGTAGATCTTGATGTGCTTAACAATATGCAATTTAAATTTCTCAAATATCTAGTATAGTTTTCAAGATATTGAGCTAAACAGGTGCAAAATTTGCAAAAAATCCACAAAAAGGGCAATAACTCCTACATGGGTCGTTGGATTTTCTTCAAAATTTCAGGGTAGGTATATCTTGAGGTGCTGATCACTTTTACCCTATGCCAGAATTTGATATCTGTAGCCGTTTTTGAGTTATTTGCAAAAAACTGCATTTTACCCCTATGTTCTATTTTTAGCCATGGCGGCCATGTTTTAGGACGAATCAAAAATCCCCACATCAGTTCTAAGCACCGAATGCTAATGAACAACCATACCAAGTTTGGTTGCAATTGGACTTATGGTGTCAGAGGAGTTAACGTTTTAAAAAGTTTACGGATGACGGACGACGGACGGACGACGGACGCCAAGTGATGACAATAGCTCACATGACCCTTCGGGTCAGGTGAGCTAAAAAGGGCAATAACTCCTATATGGGTTGTTGGATTTTCTTCAAAATTTCAGAGCTGGTAGATCTTGAGGTGCTGATCACTTTTGTTCCCAATCAAAATTTTGAAATCTGTCACCGTTTTAGAGTTATTTGCAAAAAACTGCCATTTACCTCTATGTTCTATTTTTAGCCACAGCGGCCATGTTTTACAACCAATCAAAAATCCCCACATCAGTTCTATACACCTAATGCTAATAAACAACTATACCAAGTTTGGTTCCATTTGGACTTAAAGTGTCAGAGGAGTTAACATTTTCAATGTAATGAGGAAATGCTGTTAAAATGCTAAATTTTGACGTTCTAAGGGCAATAACTCCTAAAAGGAAAGGTCCTACAACGTTGACCCTGTTACATATTTTGTAGATCTTGATGTGCTTAACAATATGCAATTTAAATTTCTCAAATATCTACATGTAGTATAGTTTTCAAGATATTGAGCTAAACAGGTGCAAAAATTGCAAAAAATCCACAAAAAGGGCAATAACTCCTCATGGGTTGTTGGATTTTCTTCAAAATTTCAGAGCGGGTAGATCTTGAGGTGCTGATCACTTTTACCCTATGCCAGAATTTGATATCTGTAGCCGTTTTTGAGTTATTTGCAAAAAACTGCCATTTACCTCTATGTTCTATTTTTAGCCACAGCGCCCATGTTTTACAACCAATCAAAAATCCCCACATCAGTTCTATACACCTAATGCTAATAAACAACTATACCAAGTTTGGTTCCATTTGGACTTAAAGTGTCAGAGGAGTTAACATTTTCAATGTAATGAGGAAATGCTGTTAAAATGCTAAATTTTGACGTTCTAAGGGCAATAACTCCTAAAAGGAAAGGTCCTACAACGTTGACCCTGTTACATATTTTGTAGATCTTGATGTGCTTAACAATATGCAATTTAAATTTCTCAAATATCTACATGTAGTATAGTTTTCAAGATATTGAGCTAAACAGGTGTAAAATTTGCAAAAAATCCACAAAAAGGGCAATAACTCCTACATGGGTCGTTGGATTTTCTTCAAAATTTCAGGGTAGGTAGATCTTGAGGTGCTGATCACTTTTACCCTATGCCAGAATTTTGATATCTGTAGCCATTTTTGAGTTATTTGCAAAAAACTGCATTTTACCCCTATGTTCTATTTTTAGCCATGGCGGCCATGTTTTATGACGAATCAAAAATCCCCACATCAGTTTTAAGCACCGAATGCTAATGAACAACCATACCAAGTTTGGTTGCAATTGGACTTATGGTGTCAGAGGAGTTAACGTTTTAAAAAGTTTACGGACGACGGACGGACGACGGACGCCAAGTGATGACAATAGCTCACATGACCCTTCGGGTCAGGTGAGCTAAAAAGTGTTTTGAAAATGTATGATTTTGAAAAATCATGGGGTGCTTAACTTTTTTCCAGGTGTATAGTTAAAGAAAGGGTTTGTGAGCACCTCAAATATCCCAAGAACTATAAATCTTAGGTTGATGAAACTTGGTATGGAGAAGCCCCAGTATTAGCTTAGCACACTTTTGACCTTGATCTTGATTTTCTGGTTAAGTGACTTTGATTTTTTTATTGCATATATTAGCAATGTTAATTTTGATCTGAGAAACTGAAAATCCTTATAATTGCAAAATATAGTGGAAGTAAGAAAGAATTATTGTTTCTGATGGTACCGGCAGGCGAGACATACTTAAGTTTTAACTCTTGTGAACTTTATTTATACTGTGCCAAATATATTTATTCCACATCTCATTAATTTGAGAAATTTTAAGATATTTAGTTAAAAGGCCAATACCCATATTGTGCCTTCTTTTGGTAGTTTAATATCACAGTAGATTTAGTCAAGTTAAGGTCTACATATAATGCTAAAACAAGTTGCATGATCATTTAATAAGTTTCATGGGTGATGTAGACATTTTGTATAAACATATCACTGTAAATAGTACATAACACTAGATTGGTACATCACTGTGTATCGGTATATATAATTATATCTAGATAAAACTAATATTGCAAAGAAAATAGTAACAAGTAAATAAAACAAACAAAATACACAAATAACAGGTGAAGTTAAGAACATTAGAAATTAAATTTGTTAAGAGTCAGAACTTCTGCCATTACATTGTTATAAAGTAAATAACAATAAATAATGTGAACAAACAAATTTCGTAATTTATTATGAGGAGCAGAAATTTGGGAAAATATATCATCACTAATGAATTCATTTTCTTAGTATTAAAATGTGTACATTTGTACTACTAAAGATTTGAATGTTATTAACTGCCAAATTTCCTGATGACACAAAGTGTGAATAAGTGGTCATGAAAATATGTTGGTTTACAGTAGACCGTTAAAAATCAAGAGTATTGTTCAAAGAAAAATCAATTATTCCAAATTTTATTTTCAACACATTTTTAAGTCTTCAAAACTTGAAAAAAAATCAGATCAATACTCTTATTGAAGAAAACAAAAACTGTAATATTTGGCAAAAGTTATTATGTGCTGATGCAGCAAATGTGGCATTGCTCAAGCTGAAGCCAACAAGCAAAGCAAACATACATTAAAGCCTAACTAATGGTTATATATTTATCCATTACTTAATATCAGATATCAGATCTGTCAATAAAATGTTGAATGCCATTTAATTTTTCTGTTTTGAGTACTAAACTACATAAACTTTTACGGCAGATATATTTGAATGTTTAACATAGCTATACAGTGTGCAGAAATATATACTTGCACCAGAAAAGGAATGTTGTGTGTTTATAACATGGCAAATAAAGAAATACTCAGATAATACATATAAAGAACCTCGTAATTTTCGCATGCCATTAAATTT
Organism: Arcuatula senhousia; assembly: GCA_963971305.1. Classification (NCBI taxonomy): domain Eukaryota; kingdom Metazoa; phylum Mollusca; class Bivalvia; order Mytilida; family Mytilidae; genus Arcuatula; species Arcuatula senhousia. The sequence goes on from OZ020305.1 coordinate 55,965,248, forward strand.
TTTATTCGTTATTATTAAACATGTAAAAATTGTCTTTCAGTGAAACAGGAGGATTAACAAGTTCAAATAGTAACAAAATAATTGGATATTAAATACAAGTACAGAAAAAAATATCTGTAAGACCGACCACAATAAAATAATTCCAAGATTCTCATCCAAATTTCATGAAATTTTTTTTTATTATTTATTATCCATTTTGATAAAAATATTCTGTCATTTTAAAGAAAATTGAAACTAATTGATCTAAACTGAACATAAATTTGCAAAATATCTAAATGATTCTTTAGAGAGATGAAAAATCAGGGCAGGAGGGGATGAGAATCTAGGATCATTTTTATATTAGCCTAATTTAAAAAAAAAACTTAGAGGTATCTCTCCAAGAATAAGGATAAGTATCTAGAAAACTGATACAAATTTGCTTTAAGCTATGCATAATAATGAATACCATCTACAATTTTTGTTTTTGTTGTTGTTAAAATATTAAAGCTACATTTGCATAATCTCATAAAAATAAAAATAAACAAAAAAAAATCTATGAAAGCTATTTACAATGACTATACATTTAGGACTAAATATAAAATGACAGAATAACTAGATTATATAGTTATTAGTTAAAAAATAAACATGAAAAAACAAAAGTTAGACTTTTTAGGTCCAGAAATGTGCAGAATATCATTTTGAGGTTTATAAGTGTAATCATAGAAATTAATTCAAAAGAAAGAAATTGACTACAATGTATATGATAAAATTGAAAAAGCTCCCTGTTTTCTAGCGAGGCAATTTTGCATTCTCAATCATGATAATTATTACAAACCCTGTAAACTATTATTCAATTTTAGAACAAATGAAACATTTTTATCACCTTTTAACTAATTTGAATGAAATTTGATCTTTCGGGTTATAAAAACTTAACCATTATTTCTATCTTCAAGTTGCTTTCTTATCAAATATTCTTATATGATCTCTTATTTTTTGCTTTATATATGATCTGACAGTTAGTTATGGTCTTTTTCAAATACTTTAGATTAATTCTGGACTTTCACATGAATGACGTATTTCACCAAAATACACATTTATACAATTATGACTCTCTCTTAACATGATCTCATATAAAACAATGTCATGACTTGTTACAGATTACAACATGATTACAAGAATAAAAATAAACTGAGCAATCTAGACTATGGTTAAAAGTAGAATAATAGTTTATACCTAATCACATTTAATTTGGTCCCTTCATAACTTACACAATTGATTCTTTCAAACATACAACAAATATTTCAACAGTCAACAAAGATTTTACAATATTTTAGACAATATTTAATAATTCTATAGTTACTGTATAATCATTTATTTTCGTGGGGATGAAATTTGTGGCTAAGAGCACAAAACTGAATGGATGGGGACAAATGTTCATGGAGTTTTAATTTTGAAATACACTCTTAAAGGCATATTGTCTACGAAAAAATATTGTTTTGTAAAACCAAAAAATTGTCGTCAGACTATTCGTTTTGTTTATTTAGAAAGATACAAACTTTCAAAATACCACTAGGGTTCTTTATTAATTCAAAAATTGAAAAATAAATAATATTTGTAAAGCTTTACAAAAATTCATATTCATGAGATGTAGATGAGCTGTAAGCATGCGCACTATACTTTCTTTGATTGAAAACTTCAATAGTTCTTGCACGTGGTGCATAATCTGTTTCTCGAAGTTTTAGCTCGGAAGAAAATTTAAACGGCAACCGAATATTAGAGCTACTTAATGAATAAAACTGACAATTATTGCCTGTATTAATTTTTGAATGTTATTTAAAAGGTAAACACGAAAACTATCGGTATTTTTTCAACATATCAATGTATTCGGGGACAAAACTCGAGATTCCGCTTAGTGACCGTGTTAAAACTACTCAGTCTAAATCTGTGTCAATGTGACGTAGTGCAGGTAAATAAAATATCAATCAATATTGACGAGCTATTTTGATCAAAATAAACTACTTTTGAGGCAAAATTTGTAGCAAATTTGTTTTTCAATATTCATTTTATTGCATTTCGGTCTAATTGACACCAAAAAATTGAGGGGTAAAAATATTGAGTTTGCCGTAGACAATATGCCTTTAAACTAAATATCTTAAATTTGTGGGTATTTAATTTTGTGGATTTTTTTTTTACCCACAAAATAAACAAAAGTAAATCCCACGAATATTTCTGCTTCTACAGTATATGGGTTATTATGTCCATGTTATTAATTAAAAGTGTGACTGAACCTTATGTCTTGACTTAAATTTCATACACTAATTATCTGTCATTAAAAATTTAACAAAAATTATAATACACACACATACAAAATTAAAACTTTGAAGACATTTTCAATAAATGAACAACAAAATGTAGATACACTTTTAATAATTGAAATCAAGTAAATTCAATAAGCAATCTTTATTTAAAGTTTTGCAAAACCACCATGTCATAATTAATCAAATTCAACAACAATTGTACACACTCTAAGAAAATAAGACGCATGGCCAAAAGCATATAAGCAACAACAAAACAAATCAACACTCAATCAAAACTTAAATATTGGCAAAATCAAATTGCACCATTTTTTTTAATTAAATGACTCTATAATAATGTTCACAAAGAAAATACCAATTTGTTGTTCTTTATACTGAAATAAAGTTGTAGCCAAATAAAATAAGGAATATATGTCAATGATAAACAAAATATAGAAATATTAATTTGTAAGATCTAAAGTTTCAGTGCCATTTTAAAATGTTTATTTTGTTTTACTTATTAACACATTCAAAAGTTTATACTTAAACCAATTAACTTCATACTAAAAACAATTGATAGTTTAAACAGTACTGAAGTAAAAACATTTGAATGTTCTAGATTTTGAACTTCTCTTTGGGTATGGAAGCTCCCAATAGTCTACATTTAACTAACAACAAATAAATAACAATGAGGAGATTTAGTGTGGCAGATCAACAATAACTTTAACATAGTTAACAGGGAAAAATCCAGTTCTTCCGTTCACTGATCCCTCGTACCAATTCTCGTCGATCTGAGAAACCAACTTGATTCTATCTCCCTCTTGGAACCCCAATTCTCCTTCATTTTCTGGTTCAAAGTCATATAAAGCTTCACAACAGGCTTCTTGCTTAGGTGCTGTAAACAGAAATAAGATTTTCATAGACATATATTCATTCAAATGCATAGTTCGATTTTTGTTAAACGTTATTATATACTTCTAAATTTTACAAAGTTTTCCTTGGTTTTTTTTTTAATATTCAGTCTGTCTGCAACATAATTTTTGTAACAGTTTCCTCAGCAACTACAAATTACAGTGACTTGAAATTTGGTATGTGACTTAAGTATGATGTCCTTTATTGCAAGTTTTGTAATAAGGTCTGTCTGATATCTACTTCCTGTTTACTGACTTAGTCAAATATCAAAGATTTTGGTCAATTTTTAAACATTTTCTCAACAATCTTTTCAGCAACAACAAATTACAAAGATTTGAAATTCGGTATATTACTTCAGAAGGAGGTCCTTAGGGGAGGGGGGGAGAGGGGGTCCCGTCCGGAATTCCTGTCAAAATAATTTTATAATCCCATTTTCCCGGATAATAAAAACTACCGATCCCGCATCCTAAAAAATAAAATGCAGGTTCCCGTGTCCCGTTAGTCGCTTTTCCCGAATTCCCGTTAAATAATATGGCCGATTCCGGCGTCCCGGAAAAGGTCTTCCCGACCCTCTCCTTATTGTGAGTACTGAACTAAGGTCCTTCAGATATCTACTTCCTGTATACTGACTTGGTCAAATTTTAACATTACTATTATTTAAAATTTCCGTTACAATTTTCTCAGCAAGCACTCATCACAAGGACTTGATATTGGATATCTGACTCCAGTATGAGGTATTTTGTAACGACTATCATAATTAGATCTGTTGGATATCTACTTGTACTCCCTGTCTACTCACTTAGTCAATTTAAAGGATAAATGGGGGTTTACTGAGTGATCAGTGGCTTAAAGTTTTCTTACTGTTTGCTTTGAAAGTTTTGGGATTTTTTTTTCTGGACTATATAAGGTCCATTTAAGGCTGCTTGTCACTTTCTGCAGTGGATTTTTATATACAGTGTATATACACTGATCATGCATCTCATGAAATTTAACTTAATTCTCATTAAATTCTATTTTTAAGACATGTAAATCCTAACACACATCAAAACCAACCTGAATTGTAATTGGAAGAAGAGTTAAAGTTATAACTTCCATGGTTAGTGAAGTCATTAGGAGCAGCTTCATACAGATGGTCAGGTGATGAGCTCCTGTTTGATATTGGTCTTGGTTTGTATTCTCTCTTAGGTCTAGAACCAGCATTTTCTCTCCTGTAAAAGAAATAAAAAATAACATATTCCTAGCTAAAATTTTTACAGACAGATCATTGAAATAAAAGTGTGGCAACAAAAAGTAATGATATTCATGAACAATCTCCACCTCAGAACTCATTAAAGGTCAACCTAAGCCTTAAGATTTTGAGATAAGAAGGAAAATTAAGGTCAAGGTCAGAATGACATTTTAAAACAACCAATAAGAATCTGCACACCAACTCTTTACATTTATATAGTACAAAATATCAGATGTCTAGGTATTATACTTTTAAATTACTTCTTTTTCAACAAGTCTTACAAAAAAGTTTACACATGCTGCTAAAAAGTAATAACTTAGTCTTGTATTTCATGACTATTTATTGTAGGGGAGACAAAAATGGAATTGACATTCATTGATTCTTTGAGTAGGTAGTACATATGAGGTAATGAAATATTCTTGAGATCATACTTGTCCTCTAATGTTTGCAACAGATTTTGCATGGCTTCCGCTGCTGATCGATGATACTCTGTCTGGGCTTCTATAAATGCCTGTAACTGGGAAATATGCTCTACCTGTAAAAGAAAAAGGGAAAAATGTGTAAAAAAATTGTAGTTGTTAATACATTGTAGATGTTATAATGTTATGTACTTTTTTTTTCCATTGCAACTTTGAATAATGTTATCATACAAGTAAGTTGGAAAGAAATAAAAATTCCTATCACTTTTTTTAATTTTGATATTGAATGATTGTACATGACACAACAACAATTTAAATATCTGCAATGCAACACTGCCAGGATACATTTCATTTCATTTTCCAGGCATGCTAGAAACCTGTTTTGAGTCATTAAATATTTAAATTTTGTAAATCTAAATAGCTAAATCATACATGTATTTATGCCTGAACCATTGTGATTGTTTGACGGAGATAATTTTTAACATGGATTTCCTTACTATCAGGGACCATTACTGCTAGCTGGACAATTTATTCCCTGTCTGCTATGGTGTTACATGTACTTACATCATTGTCTAAAAGGTTACTCATTGCCGTCTCTGCCAGCTGTTTTGATTCATCGAACTTCTCTTCAGCAACCCGGATATCTTCTTCAGATACATTGGAACCTGAAATAGAGTTTGTCATGTAGAAAATTTGTAAACATACAATGGTATTTAAAGTGAATTTCAGATGATTATAAAAGTGTATAGGCATTCTAAGTTAAATATCATAGATTATTAAAGGTTTAAAAATTAGTATTTTGTTTTATTCATCTTAGATCAAGCTATAATTTTATATTTTGTATTAAATCAGACCCAAATTGAATTGTATGAAACCAAATGAAAGAAAAACTTTAAAATCATTTTGACTACATGTATTAAGGGAAAAAATATCAGCTATAGGTTTGCAACATAAATCATAACCCACATTGAAGCTTCATGCATAAATATTGCAGGACTGTTACAACACCCAGGAGGAAAGCCCTGCCCTTAAACAAGGCATGCATAACAAGGTCTGAAAAGCAATTGGACATTACATGCCTCTAATATATGTAATAAAATGAGTATGTCTAGCATATAACCCATAACATATCTGATTGTTAAAGATGCTGTGAAGGGGGCCACTTCTATCAGCAAAGTAAATTTCAATCTATTATTACAGAGCTTGTCAGCAACCAATTACGGTACTTAATTTTGAAAGGTTCTTGCTTTGTTTTGTCTCTATGACCCAACTTTAAATAGATTGATTTTTTTAACTAAAATGTTGAGCATTCCACAAGAACACTGTGCTGTATCCACTTATCACAGTACTGGGTAACTTCTATAACTTACACATTCCCTTAACGCCAACTTGTAAAGCATGCCTAAACATTTTATGTAAACAGTCTTCTTTTTGTGACTTTCAATATCTATTCTTTCATGTCAGTATTAAATACCCTTATAGCTTATTAACAAAAGAACTACACCTATTTTACCTACACGAAGACCCTTATTTTTTGCAAATTGTGCTATGGATTAACTATATTTGTTCTGTTTCAACTATGTAAAATGGCAGGATTTTGAAGACAACATTAGTGATGAAATAAAATTTCCATTGTTCAATCTACTATCATTCTCATGCTCCAATAAAACAAAATAGGATGCAACAACAGGTAAACATGCTTGACCAATTCTTATTTCATTCTAATACTCAGAAAAACATTTTTTATAACCTTAACATGACACTTATGAAGTTCCAAGAAGAAAGAAGATCAAAGGGAAGAAATACCCAAACTTTAATGTCAAAGATTAAGAGGAACAAAATATGTAGTAATCATCCATTGATATTGATCGACAATGCAAACATATTTTTGAAATCAAACATAAATAGCATCTGCTACAAAAACAAGTCTGAAAATGCTTTTATTTAACCAGCAAACTTCAGAAAATTTCATGCATCCCTTTTATTGCCAGATGCTAGCCTCTGCTGTTTGAAACTTAAAAAGGATGATAAGAAAACCATTTGATGGCTAAAACACCAGTGCTACAGTTTGAGAACAATGTCAAACTCCTATGGGACAATTTTGAAATCTATTGCAATATCTGGCCTTGTTTCACTAACTCCATCTTTGTGGGTGTATAAAACAACTTGGTATCAAGTTCAACATTGAAGCTTGCAATACCCTTAAAACAACAAATTGCAGTAGATCTTCATGTTATGAAAGTATGTAATCTCAACACTTTTCATGATCTATTTTTAGGATTGTGTCAGTTAAAAATATCTCTATATGGTTTGAATGCTTAGCAATAGCAATACCTATATATAGAAGTAAGGGAGACAATTGTATGTTATCTGGTTAATTTGAGCATTCATTCTAAATAAAAAAATACTACCTGCGCCTTTGGAAGATGTTTCTGAATAAAGAGGTACATGTAGTATGTTAGATATTATTGATCCCTCCACAAAGTCATATTACAATGTTATAATCATAAATAGTGATACAAGTTTAAATTTTTTCCTACTTGAGAAACTTTATTTCAATTTTCCAAGTTTAATAATTTCATATCACTAGTATACTGTAATTGCAGAAATTTACATGTGAAAATATGAAAAACTTTGCATTATACACCATCACAAAATAAATGTGAAAATACCCCCCTCCATTGGAAATGGATCATTGTTCAAGAAATGTGTATAAATAATCAGAAAAAAAAACATCTGAAATTATCCCTCAAACATTTATTTTACATAAAGTGCAAAAATACCCCCCAATATAAATTTCCAAAATTACAGTACGGTATACAATACTCAAAATTAAAAACATGAATAATATTTCCATAGTACATGTATCATGCAAATTTAAAACAAATTATGAAATGTACAATATTTCCTTCTACTACAAACTAATTAAATTTCAACCTAAATTTCACAAATTTTTGAAATTTAAAATCAGAAATAAAGATTGACTAAAAGCTGTATGATAGATTTAAACTTAAAAGAAACTAAAGCAAATAAAATGTTTGTAGCGAATATAGAATAGCAACTCTAGCTTAAGATCCTGACTTATCATAAAATCTATCAGTATTTCTAGAAAATATAGGTCACAGTGACCTTAATGTTTCCGTAATAAAAACCCTTTTCTTCTATACCCAAACCATATCTACGGGTTATGACAATTATTAATCATAGCTATATACATGTACTTCTTTCTCCCCCGTATTCTGAGATAACCTTTTTGCCCATCGCCATGCTCAATATAATAAACAACATCTGATTTTAATATACTACACCAAAACTGAATTAGCAAAGGTAACCAATGAAAAAAATACAACAAATATCTACATGCAAACCCTTCAGAGTCAGAAAAGTAAAAGATCAGTTGTATTCTGCCATTCAAGACTGTGAATCAAGACTCTGGAGAGGACCATGCCAGTCTGCCAACAAACACAACCTTTATCTTCACATTCACCCCCTTATAATGGTATAGGTGACTTAAATTTTGCATTTTCATAATAATTTGACTGCTGATGGTCAATAAACTTTTATTGTCCATTATATTTGTCATAACATGTACAGGTGCTGAAAAAGCCATCTTTATTTCCCTCTTGACCAATTAATGCAAAGAATGTTATGTTCCTCCAATAGTGTATTTGCCAATTAGCTTAGGATTTTAATTCCGGAATCGATTAAATTTTTCTTTGTATTAGCACTTTGCCAAGTTTGGTAAATGCTGTGGTTACCGAATGACATACAGACAGGACAAGTCTCGGACTTTATCATTAATAACTACGATAATCTATTGCAATTCATAGAGTTATTAGAACCCTTTTAATTTTTTTTTCTCAGGTCTTGTTAAACAGTTAGGCATAAATTTTTAGAATACAGTGTCAAAAACATTTTAATGCCACTAAGTTTTTTCAGATTTTTATGGTAGATTATCATAGTCGTTAAGGAAAAAGTCCGAGACTTGTCCAGTCTGTATGGCATTCTTTCATAGCACTAATACAAAGAAAAATTAAATGGATTCAGGAATAAAAATCCGAAGCTAATTGGAAAATGGACTATTACAAATGCAATGGCAAGAAGGGGAAAATCATTGTAAAATGAAAAGTAATAGAAAAAGGATTCATGCTTCCAAAAGCCCTCCATACATTCCTTAATGGTCTATAATGGGAAGACAGTTCCCCCTGAATATTAATACTAATTGGTAATACTCCATTGAAAGCCTGTGACCATCAAGCTACATTAAATTATTAGATACCTTCTCCTGTGAATCAGAACAGCATAAAAGAGGAAGAAAATGATTAAATACAGTCTAGCCTACAAAACATCTAACACTATCACAAATATAATAAATAGAAACATTTTCCATGAATTTTGTTATAACTATATTTAAATAAAAATATCAAAGAAATTCTAAAAACTTGTATATTGTTAAAGCAAAATTCTATTTTCTGCCACAATGAGTGTTTGGCAGGCTAAAATGCTCTTGTTTTTTTGGAGGTCCATTTAGATTTAAATACTAATTTGAAAGTTGTCAGTAACATCAGAAGATGAGTTGTACAAATGCAAAATGATTTTTGTAAAGTGAATTTACATGTTTAGAAAAAAAAATCAACACCTGTTTGACAACCATGAAAATAATACAATAATTTAGAATAACAACAAAAAGCAAGACATTTCCAGTCCACGTTTTTATGGAATATTTGGGATAACGCCATGTTTACTGAATGATGATGAGAGAGACAAATAAAATTGATTGTAAGAATTATTCTTATACAGAAGTTGTGGAAGCTAATATCAATTATTAGTGCATCCTTTAAAAACAACATATAGCAGACTACACTGGCCTATGGACAAAAGCTAAGCTGGCAACATTTGTTAACATCAATAATAAATTCACTTAATATGACAGGGAAAGGAGAAGTTTTTCATCCCTACACACCAAATAGGCGAATAAAGTCCTGTTATACTATAAAGTCTTATGTTTTTGACTGCTTTGTTTCCAGTATGAATTTAAATCATGAAATCTTTGAAATATCCCTAAATACATGGAAATTAAATATAAGCATGTTTGGTTTTTCAATTTTCAAAACGCTGTTCAACAGGAAAACCTGTACATTTTGTTAATCTAAAATTGTAATAAACTTGGGAAATCTGTTCTGAGTTTCTCAGATATGTAAGGAAAAACATCCCAAAAAGTATTTTAGATCATAAAACCAAATGTTACCAACAACATAAAATCCCCAACTAATATTAGATAGTGAAATTAAATAAAACATGGGATAAAGCAATACAAATAAATGCAACAGTGGATATTTCATATTACGGTTAAACTTAAGCATTCTACTAAATACAAACAAAAGTATATACCCAATAGGATATCATACGATGTTTATAGGGCTTCAAAAATACTACAACCAAACCTGCAACCATTTTAATTGGTCTATATAAAATTGGAAAATCCTTCAAAGAAGGGAAACTTATGTTGATTGCCTTTAGCATTCATGTCTAAAAATACAAGCCTTTCATCAATGGGGAAAGGGGCAAATTTGCTTGTAGCAGTTATATTCATGCATAATTATAATATTTCTTAGTGACAAAATTTTCTTACCTCCTGCAAGGAAAAGAATGGGAAAAAATAAAGACATGGTTAATAAGGCAAGTTTATTTCTTAATTTTAAAAATGCTGTCTGTCAAAAATCCAACTATTTAGGGTTTTACATACAAAATAAGTAGTTTTAACTTTTTACAAAATGTGTGAGTCTTCTAATAGTACTAGGCACACACTACAATGAGCGTGAGTTCACTTAAAGCTGTAGAATTTGACATTATTTTAGACATAGAGAAACAATTGTGTGTGTGTGTGTTGAAAATGAATTTGTAGAAATTGAACATGACTTTTTAAAGAAATATCTTTACATCAAATAGGTAAATCCATATGTGAAATGAAAAAATGACTAAAATTGATTCACTGATCAAATATCAATGATAACCAAAGAAACAGGGATAGGAAACACAAGTTGGGCATGCATTCAAAGTGACCTAATCACAGTGGAAACAGCTTCAATGCTAACAAAATACCCAATCACACTGGAAACAGATTTATTTACTGACAAATTCAGTCAGGGGACCAACTTGTACAAGTGAGCATGATCAGATTCAATCTTACTTGTACAAGTCAGATTAAACAAACTAGAGTTATCTTCTCCTTATTTTTAGAAATTTCAATCTGACTTCTACGAGTAGAATATACTAGAATGTCTTTTTATCAAAGTCTCTTATCCAGAGATATTCTGTATGGTTAAATTCCTTTTCTATATACTGAGATCTATTTATAAATCTTACAAAATAGTCATGGTTTTGTAATTAAGATTTTTTGTTTTTATATCATTCTTACTTGTACAAGTCAGAATCAAAATTTTACTGCCCTCCTTTGGCAGTAAATTTCTCTACTTTGGCGGTCGTGAACACCATGGTCTTTTATTATGCTTAAATCATTAAATAACAATTATTTATCTAGTATAAACCACATTGGTGTTCAAAACCGTGGATATAAATGACAGTCTTAGATAATTAGCTATGAAATTCTTTGATGATAATTGAAACTTTACAGTCAATCTGTTTCCTATTTGCTCATGATTCTTTCATCCTAAATGCATGATGTCATTGTTGACCTTGTGAAATAATTTGAATAAGATTTATTGGTTTTGAGAAATGTTATTTCAAAAACATTGAATATTGGAGCAAATCTAATAGAAACAATTCTTACTCTAACAAGTCAGATTCATTCTGACCCATAGAAGTCAGAATTGGATCTGACTCTACAGAGTAAGAAACCATAAATAGAATCTTACTGGTACAAGTAAGATCTATTCTGACTTCTACAAGTTGGTCCCCTGACTGAAATTAGCAATCATGAACCATGTCTAGTACCCAAAACAGGGACCTGAACCCATAATCAAAACAGATTGGGATGTATGCCTTTGTGGAAGGACAAAACATAGATCTATCTATGGACCAACATCATTCCATATGTGCTTTCAAAAACATGATTAGAAACACTACAAACTGTTCTTATCAGCATATTAGAGACATTATTTATATTTTTAGTAGCTGAATCAATATCATTGTAGTTAATGATAATATATTTTCAATAAATATATAATATATCTTTATGAAAATCTAAAAACAGTATAGTTATAGGAATAATTTGGTATTTATGATAAATATTTTAGTACAAAATGTATTTCAGGTAACTTTTTAGGTGAAATTGATATAATGTAAATTTCTGCCATTGCTTGCCAGATACCCACCTTTATCCTTCTTTCTCTTCTTACAATCAAAGTCTAACCTCCTGCCAGATAACTTCTTCCTATGATGCTATACATGAATGTCAAATAGAGAAAAAAAGAATAGACAATGATTAATTATTTATCAGAAATAGTCATAACACAAAATGAGACAAATTTTAAGATTATACTGACATATAAAATCACTAGGCAATAATTCCCCTTTAGATCAGTACTGGGAGAAATCTGCCTTTGCTTCCCATCAAAGAAACATTAACAATTTGATAAGTTCAGAAATGAAAAGGAACGTTCATTTGTATTGTGTTATCATTATATATGATGTGATTTTTTTTTGGTAATACTTATTCACTCCATATCCCTCCTTTTTCAATTTACTGAAATTGTAAGTCAGAACCATAAATACTATCTGACTTTTATAGAATGAGCTATGTGGCTTTGTTATAAAACAACAACAACCAAAAACATGTTAGTGTAAGTTTTTTTCTTTCTGATTTTAGTGATTCTACAAATGTCTGTATTACATACTAGTCATTTTGAGATAATTTGTTATTCTTTTTTTCCTGTTTTGTGCATTGACTATTATCTTATCATGTATAGTGTGTCAGTACTAAGTGCAAGAACATTTTCACAATATATAATAACTCCATCATAATTTTGTTTGGGTGTCTACAGAATTTTTTTTTACAGAATATAGTTCAGAATAGACTTCAGAATTGACTTCTTACAGAATATACTTCTTACATTAACTTCTTTAATGTCTTTATTTTGTAGATGTGTAAAAGGTTCCAGGAAGTTCTGTTTAACATTGTCTTCTAAGGAATACTTGTAATCAGCTAACTGTTTGAATGTTTCTCCTGCCTCAACTAAACAATCACCTGAAAAAATAAAATAAAGTTTATAAAATCTGTCAAAGTCAAATATGGCTGGATTTAGTTAAACAGGAAGTGGGTGAGTGACAGACCTCAAATCGAATCCCATGTTATGGGACCCCCACTCTGATGCTGTATACCAAATATCAAGTGGCTGTGATTAGAAGTTGCTGAGAAATCTGTTACAAAAAATTCTTCCCTGCCCACCTGCCAATTATATAACCAGGATTTTTACTCTGTGAATTCCAGCAAAAAAACTAGCTTATTTCAACAGCTTGAAATCATCAAACTCATTGACTCATTCATAGTTCAACTTATAACAGCAATGATATCCATGTATTACATTTATGGTAACAACAAATTTTCCAAACTAATTAAAAAAAAAAAATTAAATGTGAAAAAATCAAATATGACCGGATTTTGTTTTACAGGAAGCAGGTAGGCAGCAAATCTGAAATAGTATCCCTTCTTTGCAGGAAAGAAGGGACGAAAATCAAAGATTGGAAAATTATTAAGTGATGAAAAACATATAACCCTGAAAAAAAAAATATATATATATAACAAGAGGCTCCCAGGAGCCTAAATCCCTCACCTGGTCTTGATTTGTAGAGCTAAATGAGCTGAACATTTAAACAAGCAACAGTTTTTCTTTATCTACTATAGTTTTCATTCTATTGGCCAAAAATTCGAAAAACCGTTATTTTAGGGGCCATAATCCTTATAAGGGGACATCTGACAACTTCGACCCTATGAAGATTTTTGTAGAGCTTTACGGGCTGAACATTTAAGCAATCAACAGCTTTTCTCTATCTGCTATAGTTTTCTTTCTATAGGCCAAAAACATGAAAAAACATTATTTCAGGGACTGTAACCCCTATAAGGGATCATCTGACAACTTCGACCCGATGGAGACTTTTGTAGAGCTAAATGAGCTTAACATTTAAGCAAGCAACAGCTTTTCTCTATCTGCAATAGTTTTCATACTATAGGGCAAAAACATAAAATCAAAGCGCTAAAGCGTTAAAAGGCAAAGCTAAATCTAAGGCACCGACCATATGATTTTCTGGGGGGCCTGGGATTTAAAAATAAATATTCTGGCTCTGATTTTTGGCCAAAAAAATAGTCTGGTCAGCTTGTGGGGCGAAAAAAATAATCTGGCCCTCATTTTAAAAAAAAGAGATTTTCTAGCATTGAGTGTATGGGAAAAAAACAAGCTGGCCAGCACAGCAGTCGAATAAAAATTCCCGGCTCGGGTGAAACCCCCCCACCACAAAATCAAATGATCGGTGTCTAAGCACTAAAAATAAAGGACAATCTGTGTTTCATAAACTTGAAACATAGCACATCAGTTTTGTTTGTTTCCTCCGCACACTTACACATTTGTTAAGATCTGTAATTTAGCTCCGCCCACTTGATCAAAGGTCAAAGGTCAACAATGTGTAAGTAAACTTCAACAAGTATTGATACATGATATGTAGTGCACATTTATATCGCATTTATGTTGGGGTATAAATATGTACCTGTTATTTTAGACAATCGGTATAACATTTAAAATACAATACACAATTAATGTTCTGTAATAGATCCTCTGGTAGCAATATTGACTGACCGATTTACAGTGTCTAGACAGAAAAAAAAACCGCGAAAATCAGACAGCTATATGACTCTGTAAGGCTCTGCCTAAAAAGCTATTTTTCACCTTTAAAGGGCTGTAACCCCTATAAGGGGTCATCTGACAACTTGGACCAAATGGAGACTTTTGTAGAACTTTTGATGCTGAAGCAGTAGGGTGTTATGAGCTTTCATTTATCTCTTAAATTTTTTTATTTACAAGCCAAAAACAGTAGTCTGACCCCCCTGGTCTATTTTTAGCAACAGCAGCCATGTTTTTCGACGAATCAAAAATCCCCACATCAGTTCTGAGGGGGATACCCTAAAGTACCACCAGACCAAATTTGGTTTGAATCTGTGCAGCCTTTTCAGAGGAGAAGAAGTTTGAAGAAAAGTTAATGACGACGACGGACGATGACTGATGCCAAGTGATGCCAATAGCTCACATGGCCTTTGGCCAGGTGAGCTAATAAAAACTAGGACATCTTTTCCGGACGTTTCGGTCTCACGGCCTTCCTCAGCGGAATTTTATTTAAATGAATCCATTATAGTATTCTGTAGAAAAAAAAATAATAATAAGATTGAGTTATCATGTATGTAGTGAAGTTAATGTTTTTGCACATTATACTGACACACTATACATGATAAGACAATAGTCATATACATTTATGGAGCTTATTCTGGATTCCATATGAATATATAAGTCACTTTACTTTGGATTATCTTAATAAATTCTTTTCAACCTTAGAAGATTTATTATATCTCTCAATAGACAATAATTAACAATTCAATTGTATCAGACCAAGTTATCTAACCTATGATCTAAGCATTAGGAATTACAAAAAGAAATCCACCATGGAATCAAAGAAAATCAATGACCAATACACAAGTGTTACCAATACAATAAACATCCATGACTTGCAGACATTAAGGAAAAAAAAACCCTTCATCAGCATATTTTTTACTGATCAAGACACATACATTTCATGAAAACAAACCATGCATCAAAACTTTAAATATTTCAACACATTCTTTTAATTTGTATACAATATTACCTAAGAACAAAATCTTTGAAGAAATGCACATTGATTGCAAACTGTAAGTCAATAGATCATGTACTGTTACTACTGTAGATAGTAATATTGATATATGTGTACAAAAAAGGAAAGATTGACTATAATAACTGTCCTTTGTTCAGTTTTCTGTTAGGTGTCAATGTTCAATTTTCAAAAAGTTTTAAGCCTGGGCATATAACCCAATATTAGACTTTGATTTGACATAAACATTGATAATGAAGCATTCAAATAAAAACAAATTTCCCTGTTTATGATGTTTAAATCTATGACAAATTTTTAGTTCAATGAATTAAAAATTCTGATTTTTTATTTCCTGATTAATACATCAATATTCTTTTACAATGACACAACTGCATGCATGGCACTTATAGGAAATAAATATTTCAAAAAGTATTAGTGACTTTAATAAAATCATTATTGTTCACTTCAATCAATGTGAAATTATTTACAGAAAAAACTTAACAAAATTCAGAAAAGTAATATTTTTACAAATAATATTTACCATTACAGGAAAATATCACAGCCTTTCTGTGAAACTGAAATTAAAGTTATTTAGGTAGGGAAGAAATTTAAACATAAATTCTAAAAATATATGATTATGTTCATCTTCAATTAAAAACACCTGTATATGTACAAAATGTATGTCTTTATAATAACTGTGAGTACTTAATAAAGAATAAAATAAAAAGGTATTGAAAATTAAGGTACCCAGTAGATATTTGAATAAACCATAACTAAGATACATATATCCCAAATTTCAAGACTTGTATGAATTTCATATAAAGACAAATGTTCAGGTGGGAGTAGCTGTGATTGCATAATGGGACTAATGGTAAAATTTTCTGATTTGGCAAAAGGACCAAATAGAGCTAAAAACCGCAGCTAAGCTGGAAGAAGACAAATTGAATTTTCTAAATGTCTACATTTCTTTTGTCAATTTACATGCAATTTATAGCTGTTGTCTAATGATATGTAAAGATATATACATGTATGGAGATAATCTAAAATATCCCCATGATTCCTCCCCAGTCTCTGTGTAACATTTTTCAGATGTAAAGATCAATTGCTTAGGGATAAATAGTTTTCTATTAAAATTTTCATTCTGCATGAAATGGTCTTTATATAAACTACTTCATAAGCACAATCCGTTTCACTATAAAATGACTATCCTAAAGCTAATCTAAACTTTAGGTGTGTCAGTGATCATGACCTATATCACATTATATAGAACGAAATCAATGTTCTACTTTAGTTATACATTGTATATCTTAGACATATTTATAATATTTCGATTCATTATGAAAGTAGATTTTATTTCAGAACAATGAACTCAGAGACTAACTTTACTTACACTAGTAAATCTAACAATAACTATTGCAATATAAAAGAAAAATAGTCTTTTGTCTTCAAAGACAATTTAAAATGAAAAGCAATAACCACTTTAACTGTAAGATTAGAGGCAATTATCACAATGTACATTGTACCACTTTAAAAGTTGTACAATTTTTTTCTAATAAGCTCAAAACAAGAAACACTTAGTTATAACACTGGTGTAATATTATAACCCAGTAAATTTCTCCATGTTTAATCAACAATACATGTACATCATATGATTTTTTGGAAAATGGGCCTTCTTCATAAAGTCTATAAATCGGCTCAGTAATAACTCAAGCAAACAAGATTCTTTCATTACTTTGATGAATATTTTGCAACTATGAAGAAGTGTTATATTTTCTGTATGTAACATATGTTATACCAAAAATAGGTCACCCTAGGTCTAGACAAAATATAAACATACTGCAAGAAATATTGTGTTTACAATAAGGTTAGTGCAACTTATCATAATGAAATCAATTGGGAACAGACTGATGGATGGAATGTATCAAAAGGATGATAGTTGTAAAAGATTGCAAACCAGTAGCCATGTAGAGTTTGTGGGGTTTGGCCCACCCCCCCCCCACCTTATGGAGGAGAAATAAATAAACTGTTAAAAATGAACTGAAAATTGGTTAATCTGTAAAATTTTGACTGAGAGGGTGATAGAGTAGATTGCTACCCTTCGAAAAGACATTGTCAACTCAGGCGAATGGCTTCAGATACTTTTCTGAACATGCCATGAGCAAGACCCAAGGTCCCTTATTTTGAAAAAGTTGAAACCTTAACCTTGACCTTTGTCCAAAAAATCAATAAGCACCCTTTGCTAAAAATAGAGGGGAAGAACAAAACTTAACTCAGAATAACTCATTGCTATATACATGTATGTAAATCAAAGCATAATTGGAAATGGATTGGCATGCTACCATCAAATAAATCACTCAAGATAGCAGACAAAACCAGTCATAATTATTCATAACCTGTCATAAACATTTGTTTATCCTTCCACCATATCTAAGTAAGTTAAATGTGAAATAATTAGAGTTATGTGATTCCAGCAATATTATCGACCCCAAGAACAGTACAGCTTTCATCTACAGAACACGACTTCATCACCAATTAGTGCTGGCAAAATATTGTTAACTTTGACCATTTATGCCATTGGCAATTCTATCGGGACCTGTCAGCAGTATATTAAATACAGACATGAGAAATCTATAAGTTTCTGTACCAAACTGATGATGCAACCTATGCTAAGGCTAAGATCTAGAGTAACAGTAAAATTGGAGTTAATCGGGTAAAAAGTCCCTAAGCCAGATAGAAAAATAAAAGCAGATACTTTTTTCATAAGACTTAAAACATTTTGTAAGAACTTCATTTTTTCCATATACTTTTTATAAATTAATATTTTAATGAAGTGTTTTAATGTTTAATGAAGTATATGATTAACGGCTTTTTGAAATTAAATATACATTTATATACATACAATTGTAGAATGGGTTATAATTAACAAGTCAGTGTCTTAAAAAGTTCTATAGAGCTAAATAAATCTATACAAAAATACATATCTTTCTTTTTATGACCCCATATTTGTTAAAACCCATTAAATCAAATCCTTGCCAAATTTAGTAACATTACATAATTGAATGAGCATTAACATGTCAATAACTAGATGTTATTTATTAGAACCAAATAAGGAAAGGATTTAAATAGCTGTCTCGTGATCATGTTAAATACTTGAAATAAATAGGGTTTTCTTAAGATTTAGTAGTCCTAAATAATCCCTAAATTGATATGGTTCTCTAGTCTAGGATTTTTTTTACATGATTTGACTTTAATTGTTTTAAAACATGAATATATGGTTTTAAAACTAGTACAATATAAATACTGAGAGTGAAATGAATTATGACTTTCATATATGTATAGGTTTTCTTTTTTCAAAATATACTCAAAGATATAACTATCCATAAAATCATAATTATACAAAAGTACTTATTGGGTATGAATTAGTCAGACACTTAGAAAACAAGGCCACATTTTAACTACAATATAGAACATTGAATTCCAGATGATATTTAAAGTCAATGTCCAAGTGGCAATATTTTTTAAAACCTTAAAACTTGTAATAAAATATTCTCATCTGGTTTACAATGATGGAGTAAAATCATTTGTGCATTTCACAATATTTTTAATTTCAAAATATCACAAATTTGGGGAAAACTAATGGATTTCCACTTTTTAACTAACTTTTTAAAGACAATTTCAACATCAATGATGGCTGCACTTACAATCTACATAAAACTGTCGGTTTTGTTCCTTTACAACTTTTACTTCTATGAGCAATAGGCACATGAACTGATTTTATGACATATAAATCTATAAGGACAATAAAGAAGGAGTGTGTCCATGGAACATGGATGCCCCTGCTGGCACCAAACAGAAAGTAGAAGTCCAACAGGTCTGAAAGTACATTAGGACATTCAGTTTGGCCTTCTGAACCACTCTAACAAAATCAAATCATTCTCATGTATGGTTTCCAGAAATTTTCTATTTTCATCTCGACCCAGTCCAAAACAGGAATTAGAAGTCTGATGGGTCTGAAAGTAGCTTAGGACGTACAGTTTGTCATACTGAACCATCATACCAAGTTTCAAATCATTCTCATGTAGGGTTTCTGAGAAAATCTTGATGAAAATTCCTACAGACAGAGGTACCAGTAAAACTTAATGCTCTCTGACATGTCGCCACGGGGGCATAGAAAAATAGGGTCTTAAATGTACACTTACTTTGCTTTAATGTCAGATTTTAAAGCTTTTATTTTCATTGTAAAACATAAGTTTTAGAAGAATATCCAATTATTAAAAACATCCTATTCTTAAGCATTATCTGCCAACTGAAAAGTGGAGAAATTTCATGTCATCAATATGTTCACGTAAACAAAAAACTTTTGTAGATTGATTCCATGTTTATAAACTTCTGCCAATTAAGGATCATATATTTTGGGAAAATTAAACCTCATATGATAACATTTCAAAACATAAATCACATGTTATCCACTTTAACAGTAATAGGATTCTAACTAAGAGGAAGATGCATTTCATTAGTCCATTCTTTTACTGCTCAACTCATTAATAATAAATATCAAGGTCAAACTTTATCTGCATCTTCCATACCAAGTAATAAGTACATATATATATAAATGTTGTACTGTAATTTTATTCCCCAATTAGTAATAAATAGATCCTTGGTTGTTTTAATCACATATTTCCTCCTCTTTAATTGTAATGTGCCAGTTATTTAATATATTTATACCACTCTCATGTGCAGTGGCTGGGACATGTAGGATGATAATATGATATTATCTTGCTAATCATTACAGGAAGACTTTACTTACGGAAAGATTTAGACAGCATTGAGTAGTAGGCAACACCATTTAAACATTTCTTGGTAATAACCAGGTTCATTCACCAGGAATCATACATAGATATCTAACATGAGATTTGATGAATGTAGACATCATGTATTTGATATAAGATGTCAGGGAAAATGAAACCTCTGAACTAACTATACTTTTTTATCTCATGGAAGGTTATTGATCATATTCATTTCTAGCATTGTTTGGGCCATGATTGGTAACTGTAGAAATATAAGTCCAACATAAACAACAACACAAATATTTGAAATTAACTTACCAAAACTGGAGTCTTCCCCTAAATCTTTGCCATGTTTGATCATATGTTCCCCTAGAGTACCCTCTGGTTGAGGGTATGCAGCAGTTTTAGCTTGGCCTCTCATTTTAGAAATGGTATTTACTGTTCTAAGTTTTGCCCTGGAAGCTGAATAAAAAATTTTGTTGTCAAAAACACAACTATTAATAAATCAGTGAAATCACAAATGAAAATAAAGTGCAATTTTGCATAACATTGTTCACTTAAACATCCTGTAAAATTTGAAATCGTCTCATGTAAGGTTTTAGAGTTAGAGCGAAACATGGCAGAAACTGTTGTATGTATATAAAAAAAAACTACATGTAAATGCCTTCAGATAAGTCATCATTGGTGCATTAAAATCAAATGAAAAGCAAAAGAAAAATATAAAACTAATCCTGTTTGAAAACATTTTGTATGGAAGAGTTTTTTGGTAAAACATGTACAGAAGGGCAAGTGCCTGGTGCTAATGTCCTCAAAGACTGATCCAAACAATTTTCTCTGAGGTGAAGAGGGCAACTGACTGACAAATGAAGGGAAAACAGACTTTTTCATGCTTCAGCAATTTCAAAAATATTCAATCAAATTTATTTTTTAAAGGAGTTGGCCCCAATATTTCCCTGGCCTAACTTTGAAACTAAATGAAGCAATTAAACTGATGTTGTTTCTGAAACATTATACATGTAGTCAATATTTATACTATCTAATTCTGATGTCTGACTCAGTTTGTACATGTGAAAAATATAGCATTGAAACTGGAAACAGATATACAGTATCAAGATATAACATTAACAGCTTTTAATGCATATTTAATATGATAATTTTGATTTATGTACATGCATGACATGTATTTATAGCCATGAACTAATTTTACAAATTATTAATTTTACTGACAACCGGAAAATTAAGTCAATCTTTACCTGGGTTTGGTTGCAAAAATTCTTCTGTTTTATTTATAAGGTCATCCACCAATTTGCCCATCACATCTGTTTTCTAAAAGGTATACATGTCCAATATTATTATAAATGCTTCAAGCAAAATATTTTGGGAGTATCGATATACAAAATGTGCCAACATAAAGTCATTTGAACATCTAAAATATGTTTATTCAGCAGAGTTCCCTTTAAGAGTTTTTTATATCATAAATTTGATATCTTTTTCCACTTAAACCATGATAACTTAAATAAAAGACTACCCGTAATACTTGTACTTCATGTACTTGTACATACATGTATGCAGGTACTTGTAAGTACAATGTACAAAATTTGCATTTTATTGTGTTGTAATGCTACTTATGTACACAAATGAACAATGATGATTTTATTGAAATTCAAAACTTATGGTACTAGTAAGCTCTGCTTAATGTACAAATCTTACCCTTTCCATTTCAACAAAATCATCGTCTAATTCTGTTCCTTTGGCTCCACCAATTTTTTCACTCATATACTAAAAAATATGTACAATGTACAAATGTTTTACCAAAGGTCAAAAAAAGGCATTTCCATACATTTTAATAATAAATGTTCCATGCATGATTTCTGAGATACTACCCCTAGTCCGAGACTACCCTGATGTTCAACTGCTTTAATTATTAAGTAAAGACCAAAATATTTTTTCTGTCTTTGAAGAAATAACATTTAAAAATGTGGCATTCTCTGTGTTACCTGTGAGAAAATTAGGATGCAAAGTCATAACTAACTTCTTTAAATATATATATATTTTTTTAAACTTTCACCAAAAATTCACAAGAAATGAAATAATATCGCTAAGTTCTCATGTGAATAGTTTACAGCTTTCTTATAACAGGTGTGCTTGGCTGTTAATCAGTTCTCATGTGAATGGTTTACACCGTTCTCATAACAGGTGTGCTTGGCTGTTATTATCCCCGCGCTACTAGGTTTTATAACCTTCCAATGTTTTGATTTGAATGCTGCTGAAAAGAGGTTATTCCTTGAATTATTGATATGCGAGCGAAGCGAAGCTCACTATTGTAGAGAGTCTGCCAAATTGCACGAGACTCAAAATACGATGGTTGAAAATAAATTCTGTCATCATTTGGAAGGCATTGGACCTTTTCAAAAATACCGGGTCTCGCATTAGCGAGACCCTTTATTTTCGCTTATTTTTTTACAAACGGTAACAAAACAAAACCCTTTCTTGTTGTTAATGACAATAACTTTCTCAATAAATAATAACTATCTAACGATCGAACACTAGTTGTTTTGTTTTTACACAAATATGGCTTTCTCTCGCGAGAATTTGATACTGTAGTGACCTTTTACCCATAGTGCATAGTCATGCGGAGAAAAATGGTGGGAAATATCATCACATTGTCCCTAATAAGTTCTGTCAATCAATTTTCGGAACTTTTCATAACACAGATTCATTAAAATAAAGTGATCAGCAACTGTTTTTCTACAAATGTATGATAATTTGGTCCTCCTGATCTGAAAATAAATTCCTAATCCATCTTTATCCTATGTGGTCCCTCAAACTGACAAAGTTAAATGATTATTTGGATACTTCGTCATTTTCCACCAGGTTTCTAAATCAATCTTTTGAAGCCAGTATGATACGGGTATACAAAAAATATAACAAAACCTGACAGAAGAGGTGACATTTTGATGTCTTCATGTTTACAGTCTGCTTGTCGAATGATATGACGTCACTGAAGGATCGATTAAGTTATGGATGATGTTGTCCCGGTCGCAAACCATATTTTGGCATTCTTACGAATAATACATTTTTTTTTCAAATAAACTAATATGAGAAAGACATTGCCTTAAAAGCTCGCGTAGATACAAAAATATAATCTATTCCATTGATAATTTCGAATAATGCGTGGGACAAAATAATTTGGGACGATGTATTACTATTTCCCACAATTTTTCAGCACGCGCAGACATTTTCAAAAACTTCCGAAAATCGAATGTTTCCAGTGACAGAACATTTTTTCTTCCATAGTATTTTGAGTCTCGTGCAATTTGGCATACTTTCTACATTAAAGGGCTCGCTACACTCGCATATTAAAATTTTATCCAAAAGTGGACCCTCTTACATGTCTTAGCTACATTTACATGTATTGATCCAGCCGAGGGTATTTTGACATTTTTTCCAGATCCAGTTAAGGTTAAACCCAGTTTTTGTTGCACCTACATGTATTATCATATTGATTTTGTATCTTCGTGAGCTTTTAGGGCAGAGCCATTATCATATAACACAGAAAAACTAAATTAACTGTCTTTAAATTTAATATCGCAATTGTATCAAAAATATTTTCGCTTCCGGAGCGTCACAGATTAAACCTGCCTTATATGCGAGCGTAGCGAAGCTCACTATTGTAGAGAGTCTGCCAAATTGCACGAGACTCCAAATACTATGGAAGAAAAATCGTTCTCACCGGAAACATTCCATTTTCGGAACTTTTCGAAAATGTCTGCGCGTGCTGAAAAATTGCGGGAAATAGTAACACATCGTCCCAAATTATCTCGTCCCAGGCATTATTCGAAATTATCAATGGAATAAATCATATTTTTGTATATACGCGAGCTTTTAAGGCAATGTCTTCCTCATATTATTACCCGTTTTGGTATTGTATTATGTAAACAGGAATTAAGCTACATTAATGTCTTATGTCAGTTATGACTTAGAAAAGACAAACATGACAAATGACAATAGATATTGAGAAATAATGAAATAGATCACCAAACCCACCCAAAAAAGACTTAAAACACTCAAATAAATCTATGAATAAGGATTATCCAAAAATATGTACCTGATTAGCTTTATTGAGCTGTTTTTTAAAACCCGCAAAAGACATCTTTTCTTGAATTTTGTGTTGTTTTCTTTAGGAGAAATTATTTATGTTTACTCCCATCCGGAAGTCTTGACGTTAGTGCTTGGACTCAGCAGTAAATAATAATTATTTTTTTAAAAATGCATTCACAAATCAAAACATAGATAAACATAGAATTATTCAATCTAAGAAGGCTGTTGTATATTTTTGCTTTTCGTTTTTCAAAGAAAAAACATCAATCACTATTTTTCATTTACCGCCGATCGTTGATCAGCATTCCCGCCAAGTTTGATTGATCAAAGAAGCAACTTTCAACAAAGACGATTTTTTTGTTAGAGAAAGGAAACAAATAAAAGGGGACTGTGGCACTAAAATGTCACAGATAGAATGTCTCTCTAATGTTGGTCTTGGTAAGATAATCCCCCGAAATCCTTCGGAATATTTTTAATATAAAAATGTTTGGTAATGATTCTGATATGAAACAGAAATATTTTAGAAATATATGATAGATATGATCAAGGCTGTATACAGTACATTTTCAGGGATTGTACATGTAATATATATGATAATACCAGAACAGACATCCTAAAGTACAGTTTCTTTCCAAGGACAATACTGAACTGGAACCTACTACCAGCAGCTGTAGCTGAGACCCCCGACTTGGTATCCTTCAAGCGGGGGCTGTCCACACTCTTTTTCTAGTTGTTAGGGCCCTCCAAATTGTAAGTAGGTCCTTATGAGGACTAGAGCTGTGCCGGTTGGGTGTATGCCCAGGGGCCGCTATGGTAGCCGGATTGGTCTAGTCTGAGGGGCTGAAAACGCAATTTGGATTCTATCTTGTTATTTATTTCTGTCTTTTTCTCAGTTGGTCTTTTATACTTTCTATGTCTTATCAGTTCATAACTAGGGAGGTCAGGCAAAAAATAAAGTTTTAAAAATGGGTAATTTTTTTATCTAGCTGGCAAGAGCTCAGAAAAAGAAAATTACTGGTGAAAAAATTTTCAAAATCGGTCAAGGGGTTCAAAAGTTATGGGCATTTAAAGTTGAGAAAATTGACCGATTTTCTTGCGCGGCCAAAATATACACAAAATGGCCACATTTTGACCTCATATTTTGAAGAAATTAAACTTTGACAGTCAAAACAATTCATATCAATATAAAAAGTCTAATTTTATCTTTAAAATGGGCCATAAATGACAGTTTTTGGTGAAGTATTAATAGAATTACTAGATGTTCAAAATCCTTAAGAATGGCCTTTTCACTTAGTCATTTTTTGTTGTGTGTCGCGGCTTTTTGGCAGATTTGGCCAACTTTAAGCATTCATATCTTTTTAACCATAAGTAGCAATGGACTGTAACCTGGTAAACAGAGTAAGACTGGGCCATATACTAAATGAAAAAAGATTAGACCTTTATAACACTTGTAATCTATTTTTTATTTATCCCTAAAGTTGGCATGAAATGCCTTTTGCATATTGAACCACAAAAAATGACGAATTTTCTCCAAAAATCAACATTTTTCAACATCAAAAATTGAAAAAAAATTCTAAAAATATTTTGACACTTGATTCTTTAAGAAAAACATCTCTATAAAATGAGCAAACTACCTTTTTGAGTTACAAAAAAATCTTGAAAAAGAATTTTACTATTTAAGAAGGCCTAGTCGAGCTATTTTTAGCCAAAAAGGGGGGCTAAAAATTTCACAAAAATGATGGCGAAGAAAAAAATAATAATAAATGGTAAAATTTAATAACTGTTTACTGAAATGATCATATCAAAGAATGTTTTTATTACATTTTGACGGTTTTTATCTATAAACCCAATAGGAGATTTGAATTCAAAGTCAATTTTTCGCTTTTTAGTAAAATCGAGGAATTTTCCTGAAATTTAACAAAAATCCTTAAAAATGGACAATTTTTTTTTCAACATGAACATATTTGGTATCATTTTAAAGCTTAGAATATATACTTTAAGATAATCACAGTTGTAAAGCATTTTTAATGTTTATTATCAATAGCCTGAGGCCTAAATCAGGCCTCCACCTAAAATGATCAACACAAAAAAAGGAAAATTCCGCCAATAAAAAAGAATTATTTTGGGAAAAACACAAATATCATTAAAGTTTATGCATATATATTTGGTTTAAGCTTTACATGGTATTTCTTAAGTATAAAATTAGCAGATGAAGATAAAAAAATCTGAATTTTTAATATAATAACATGATTTTTATGCTAATTGGATAGTAAAATTTATATTTTTACTAAGACATGCATTTTATTATCGAATCAGTTTTGTTTGTTTACACCAAAACTCATTTTGTAAATGAAATACTTCTAAATAATGTAAATAGAAGTAAGAACTACATTTCAAAGCTAAATAGCAATATACATGAAATAAAAAATCCATATATATAGTAACATGACTCATAGGAACAAAAGTGTCAAGTCAAATGGCCAGATTTTGTAAAAACAGAAAGAATATTAGCAATATCCCATTTTATGTGACCCAATCCTGAGGATGCTAACTGAGAATAAAGGTAATAACAAAAATGTGACAAGTAGTTGCTGGGAAAATTGTTACAAAAATTATGAAAATCATTTACTTGCCAGCCCCCACCCCCTCCAACCTAAACATTATGTTAAATACACTATTATTTAACACAAATTTTTACTCCGCGAAATCCATCAAAAATTAAATTGTGAAATTCAATTCAGCATGCATCTGTATTTGTTTTTTTTGTGCGTGTATGTGTGAATAGTTGTTTTATTTCATTGTATGTTGTACGTGTCCATAACAGAACAGTATGATACAATATATGTCTTCACTATGAAATATTATTAAACAAGGAATACTGTGAGCAAGCTCACAAAAGGATATCCCCCATACACATTGGACTCTATATTACAAAAAAAATGAAGTCCAATTACTTCCCCTGAACAATATGCAAATCTCCATATGATGTATTTTCTTCCATTAAATTTTTAGATAATGGTTAAAGAGGAATTGTACTTATGAGGTCAATCATTTGGGAGAGTCAGGAATTTTTTTCTTGCAAACCTCGATATTATGAACTTCCTTCTTGTAAAGTTTCAAAAATGGGTCAAAGACAGAAATGGCCAGATTTCGTTAAACAGGAAGTATATGAGCCACAGACCTGAATTCAATTCCCACATTATGGGAGCTCATGCTGATGCTGCATACTAAATAGTGTGATTAGTAGTTGCTGAGAAAACTGTTTCGAAAATTTTCTATCTTTGAAAATTAATGTCAAAAATTAACTAAGTCGGTAAACAGGAAGTAGGTGAGCGACAGACTTGATGTCGAATCCCACGTTATAGGAGCCCATGCTGATGCTGCATACCAAATATCAAGAGGCTGTGATAAGTAGTTAATGAGAAAACTGTTTTCGAAAGTATTTAATCCCCAGCCGCCCTCCGCAGGATATTCAACATTTTATAACCTGGATTTTCACTAGTGAAATCTGGCCAAAAATCAAATGACAAGTGGTTTAGGAGTGGTACCTAAATACCCCCGAAACTTTTTGCCAGGGGTATAACTACATGAACTAGTTTACAATGAATGTCTTTTTCACAATTTACTATTGATCAAGGTAGAAATACATGTTACAATATAAAGAAGATACATACACTTTAACGCAAAGATACATTTCTACATTTTTTAGATAAAAATTAATTTGTTTTTCAATGGAACAATCTCAATGTTGACTTGTTTCTGTTACAAATGTATATTAACACTTTCTGCAGTTTTTCTTTTACAGAGTGCAACTGCTACCTGTATTTCCATCATCTGAAAGTAGAAGATAGAAATTAAAGTACCCTAAATCCACATATGCATTAGTCCATTTAAAAGAATAAAATATATTATATCATATTATGCTTTCATTCTTAATGCCATTCCACTGTAAAATTTTGTGTACATTGTATGGAAATAAGACTAGCCAACTGAACTGGTTTCTTGCAAGTTAATTAAATGTGAATCTTGGATGAACTATTTATTGATAAATAAAGCTAAGTTGAAAGGGCTTACATGGGACGGGGGGAGACACTTCTTTGAAAGGGTCACCCATAGAATTCACACAAGTATTTAAAGCCCACTGATAGTGGCAATTTAATTTTGCCTTCCCCCATTCCCATGTATGTTTTGCTGGAACAGCCCTAAATAACTTTGAATCAGAACAGAATATTATTGATATATCAAGTTAAAATACATGCTTTCCAATGATTGAAAGTTGAATTCATAGAACTTTATTTTTGTTGCGAAAAAAGCTAAAAAAGAACAAAAAACAGGACCTTAAAAAGTAAAGAAAATGAACATAGATTCAGACATTCCTACAATCATTGATTTTTGAATATATTTATTATTTACATGTATGATGATATATAATGTTTGATCGTGTTAATAAAATCTATATACAAACCTTGACACCATTATTGTGAGCATAAGCTTTCTTCGGATAAATATGGTCTTATATAATTTCTTTCATGCTGACAAAATATATGCAAGCTGACTAAGCAAATCAATCTCTGTGTCCGTGTGGTTGTATACATGTGAATATTCTCCTATAAAATAGAAATGGAAATGGCATAATTTTGTTACAATGTATATTATACATGTAATACACTATTAAGTATAATGTATATTTTTTCCCCTCAAATAAAACTTAACACATTAAAGGGTATGCTACAACACTGACTAAAGACATATCTTGTCTGTCTTTCCATCCTAAATGTTATGAGATAGCAAGTAAGTACATGTAAGCCAATAAAAAATGGATCAATTTTATTGTCCATGAATATAACATGTATAAAGGGGGTCCTGATGCTGGGGGTGGGGTGGGGTCCTGTTCACGAATCACGAAGAATAAAAAATGCAAATAACGAAAAATGGAAATATGGCTAAAATTTTGTTCACGGATAAAAGTATGACTGTGTTTTACTGTAAAGAAAGCATGCCTAAAACAAATCACGGACAAAATACTTTGCTGAGGACTGTTCACGTGCAATATCCAATCATGATGCACAGAAAAATATTTCAACAAATCACAATTCACGGAAAATCAAAATTGCCATAAACGCAGAACGAAATAAACCCCTCTATAAATAGTTTTTAATAAAAGTGAAAAAAAAACTGGAAAAAAATCAGTGTGTCAAAAATAGAAGAAATAAGAGCTATGGCATGTAAAAACTATTCAATTTGTATATAGAACTGGTGTGATATAAATGTATCTCTTTTATAAAATATGTCCAAAAATACATGGATGTACATGTACATGTTATTGCATTGACTGAGGTGATTATAATTAAATGTTAAACGTGTGCATGAAGTAATTTTACATTACATAGATATGCGACTGAATTCTGATTTTTTGCCTTATTGATTTCTACTTGTAATGATGACAGAACGAATGAATATCAACAACAAAAAATGTGACATCGATGTGTGTATTCTAAATTATATTTTTCAACAATATTTCCTTCTAATAACACAACCAAATTAAAAGAAAAAAGCTCGTGTGTATCAAATGTGATTACCAAATGAAACTTTTTTTATGGTTTGATTACGGTGGAATCGTATAATAAGAGGAAAATGTTGAAATCATTTTTTTTCTGCCATGCTTGCAGGACGTTTACAATAGAAGTAAGGAAAAGACCCGAGACTTCCGGTTTTTCGAATACATAAAGTCTAGAAAAGTTCCGATAAACATTAGGGAGAATTTATCTTATTAAATATTCATGAATCTAGTTTGTTACGATAATTAAGTAATACTGATAGAAAAGTAGTTTGAATATTTAATTTTTATCATTTTATTGCACACTATGTCAAAACAATACATTCTTTAAGAAAATATCGATTCATTATAAGAATTTTTAAATTTAAAGGTCATACGAATTTGACCTGTAGGCAAAGTTCTTCATTTATAGAAAAAAGAAAGAAAGAAAATGTCTTACCTTAATCGATTGGCCTCCTTGGCCATTTTCCATCGTTGTCTAAAGTTTTATGTCAGTTATCCATAAATAAAATGTAAATATCAATCAATTTTGTATCAGACATAAAATAAAATCCAAACGGATACGTCCGGTGAATGATGACGTTCCGGCAAGAACGATAACCTTTTCCCGAACTTTTTTGGCTCAAACCACGCCTAGACCACCCAAATATCCAATCAATTCCGCAAGCTATTATTGTTTTTTTGAGAAAACCAAGGTCACCAATAGAAAGAAGAAGGTCTGGAATTTCTATTTCCGATTGATAAAAATTTCCATCTACCCAAAAACCAAATTTTCGTAGTATTTTTTTCAAAAAAATTAAAATTGTACATTTTTTATTACACTGTACAAATTTTTATCAATCGGATTTTAAAACTTGAGAAAATTTCTCAAATTATGAGCCATAAATGAAGAAAATCCGTCCAGAAATAGCTTGCGGAATTAATTTTGAAAACTCGATGATTGTTGACACACATTTTTTTATGCGGCCATTTTTTACAAAACATCTCCACTTCAAACGCTTGTAATTGTATCAAAAATAGTTGTACAAGTATAAAACTCATACATTTGGATAGATAAAGGTTTGAATTTTCACACCATATTAATTTTCATTCATAAATAATTCATTTTGACAATTTTCGAGTGTTTTAAAGTTGGTCAATTTTTCCAAAATTATGCCTTCGCAAGAAAATGAATGACGTTACAATAAACGTTGCCGTGACCTCCCTATCATAACTTTTTCTTACCGCCCACGCCGAAGCAGTATAGTCTAGTGGAGACGGCGCTTCGTAACTTGTAGATGTAGATGTAGATAAGGTTAAACCTGAAAAGCTCCCGCAGCTTAAGTAACTTTCTTGTATATGGTTCCTTATAATTCAATTAAAGCAAGAACTAATTATCTTTCAATTACAGCAAGAAACGCAAGCTTTTGCACGATTTAAAAAAAGGAACGTGACTGCAAACAGAACAAGGAAGTGAATTTGTGCGGACCTCGCAGAGGACACCCTACTTTCATTTTCGAATTCAAAGCCGGCTAAAGAGAAATTAACAAAAACAAATATGTTTACTGGGGACAAAGTGAATGCAGGGATTAAATAAAACTGATTGTTTTGGTAATTGGACATCCCTGGTAAATGTAATGACTGCAGGAAATGAAATTTGTCTGCTGAAACATACAAGTTATTTGTTTGGTTGACAATGCACCGCTTTTTAGGGGGGTCTTGTTTCGCGAAAATTAGAATGACAGGTTCCCGCGCTTCTGTTGTTATGATGGGCGCGACCTCTAGTGATAAGAATTGACGCCCAAATATGCCGGTAGTACTATTTTTTTTTTAAATTCTTCATATTTAAAACATTTCATAGCTGGAAATACTTGAAAAAAATATTTTAATACAATAACTATGTTTATTATTTTTTAAAATTTAAAATTACAAAAAAAGGAATTTAATTTTGCATTCCGTGTTATTGGGTGCGGATTTCTGACTAGCTAATACGTCTTCCGGTTTGAGGCATCATACTCAGTCAATTTATCTCCCGCCGAGCGGGAGCTGATGAGACAGGTTTAACCTGTAACGCTCCCGAAGTCTGAACATATGTATAGATATATTAAAAGCCAAAATGAATATTTTTATTTATAATTAAAACTGTGATATGGATGGAATCAAAATATATTCAAAAATATAAACAAGCTAGCTTTTCTTGTGGATCACATGTGTGCTTAATTACGTTCGAAATTTGTAAAGAAAAAGGTGTTTAAAAGATGTTGAAAATTTGGGAAAACTAGTGTGCTACACCAGATGTTGAAGGAAAATTCAGCTCGTATATGTAGTACAACTAAAATATGACATTTCTACCATTATCGTGGTTGCAGGTGGTTCTGTTCTCAGGTTAATCTGTCCTTGGTTGATCCCGGTCGGATCAACTAGAATTCCATGCCTATTAATCTAATGTAAAGGTCTATGATTCTGACAAACCACTCGCTCTGGTCCCATAATTATTTATATGAGAAAGACATTGTCTTTAAAGCTCACACAAATACATTCTGAAATCAAATCCCTTTCTGTGATATTTGGATCATTGGGACAATATAGATTTCTAGATTTTAAATCTGGTAAATTTTGCCTGGTCCAGTTAAATATTTGACTTTTTCCATTGCAATGTACATGACATGTCCGGAAAAGCAAAAAAATACTTTGGAATCACTGTGATCATGTGTCTAATATTCAATGAAAATTTTAAAATATCCATATTCAACAGGACTATCAGAGCCAAATTGAATGGGGCAAAAATACTGTCAAATTGAAAATAGCTCTGCTAAGCATATTAAGCAAGCACATACATTTTCTGATTTTGCATATTATTCTCTCCTCCTTTCAAATTATTTTCCCAGTATGCAATATGGCGCAGATAAGGCCAAAATATAAATATCCTAGGTTCTCCCCTCCTGTCCTGATTTTTCAGCTCCTTCAAAAATTTTCCCAATTATATTCATTGTTAGACAATTTTTCTTTAGATTGTAAATTGGCAAAATATTTTATCAAAATGGATAAAAATAAAATTTGCCATCCAGCCCCTTATTTTCAAGACTTTGGATTAGAATCTTAAGAATTATTTTATTATGGCCTAACTGAAATAGTCTATAGAAAAAAAGTCAAATGCAGCCAGTGCATGTTCTAAATGTTATGTACATGTAGATGAGTACACCCACAATTTTATTAATTAATTTATATTGTGTATTTTAGAATCTGCAGATGATAATGATTGTACGCCACCAAAGAAATTAAAACAAGGTAATATAATAAAACCTTGATGTGTACTAAAGCAAGCATTAATGCGTGGAATTTCATATAAAACTGAAAACTAGAATCATTAATTGTTAGAATGTATACATGTAGCATAACAATTATAATAAAATTTTATGATTTTGAAACATTCTTCACTTTATAGCATGATACACATATGTACATTAAGTAAAATGTGATTCCCTCTGCTTGGTTTGGTGTCTTCTCTTAGTTTGTATGCTTTTTTTATGGGAGAAAGTGAGTCATCTCATTACGCATTTAAACTTTCTTTGGTTACAGTAATTAATACAATAGATTTCTTTATTTAAATTGAAATCTTTTGAAAAGTCATACTCTGATACAATATGTTGAACATGGAATAAGTGACCCTACATTATAGTACTTGTACTGTAAACATACATGTACTTATATTTGTGGGTACTTATTTTCACACTTTATTGATTTCACCCAAGATCACAGGTACTTAATTTCTCAGTTTCTGCTCATTCTTTTATTAATTTTCAATGCATATTATTTAAATTTGAGAAAATGCTGAACGATGAAATTTGTGAAAAAAATTACCTCCCACAAATAAGTATGTTTACAGTTTATTAACTTTTATCTCATATTTATGTTACAGGAAGACTGCCTTTTAAGACTGTTGATCCCAAGTCACAGCTTATTTCACCAAAATCAGTTAATATTTCAAAGAAAAGAAAACTGTCAGATGCTGAATCTCCAAGTGCAAAAATCGCTAAAACTCCCAAGTCTGGTTCAACTAATGTCAAAGATAGTGCAAGGGAGATAAGCAATGAAACTGAAGTTAGTTCCAGCTCAGAAGCAGACCATGGTAAAGTTAAAGTCAGAAATGCTCTTGAAAGATTTGTTCGTAAAAACTCACAAGAAGAGATCACCTCCTCAACTCATTCTGACTGCATTGACCTAACAGAAGAAGAAGAGAAGGAATCTGATGTCTCCTTTGTTGATTTGGACACCTGTCAGTCTAAAAACATCAAAGAATTCTTTCCAGTGAAAGAAAATTGTAAAAGCAAGAGTAGTGAAGCAACTGTAGCAAATTACATCAAGATAATTGAAGATGTCAGCAAAGGTTTACTGCCTTCAGAACTTAACGAGGAAAATAAAGAAAATGTAGCTAAATCAGAAGAGAAAGTGACTGTTTCTGACAAAAAGAAGGAAAACATTGCAAAGCAAGATGACACAGTGACAGTTGCTGAGGAAAATAAAGAAAATGAATTGAATACAACGGACACTGAAGGTGTAGATGTCTCAATGGAGTCAGTGGATTCTGAACAGAATGACAGTGCTTTGGAACTAGAAACAAGTGCTACTGAACCCAAAACTCCTGGAAAAACAGTGCTACAATCAACTTCCTTTAAAACTCCAGTTTCAACTAAATCTAGTCCACAAACCGATTCTACACCAACAATAAAGAGCCCTGGAGATAGTGCAAGTGACAGCACTCCAAAATCTGGTAAAAAACCAAGGTCAAAGGTAAGTTTTAATACAGATGCAGAATTGATTATTTTAAACCCTGTAACTGGTAAAGAAAAAGGAAAAATCTGTTTTCCGTTGAAATAAGTTGCCGTTGCATAATCCAAAATATAGATAGTAGAAATACATGTAGCATGTAACCTTAACATGAATTTGATTTACTTATGCACATGAAAGTAATTTTACAGCAGGACAAATTAAAACACATAATAACATTACACAAGCTTAAAACATGTACTTTTGTTTTAAAAGGTTATTGTTGTGTAATTTGCAATCATGAAATACATGAATAAGAAAAAATATTTACCATGGGAAAAGTTATTCTTTATGTATAAAAAACAAACCCAGAAAGTTTACTTTACATAAATATGAAAATATTTTCACATTCACATACATGTATATAGTATGTAAACCCTATTTAGTGTTAATTTAATGAAATCTTGTGCTTACAGTTGTCAGAAGCTCAAAGGATGGAAAGAGAGGCGATGAGACAAAAAGCAAAAGAAGAGAAATTGAAAGTCTTGGAGGAGAAAAAGAAACAGAAAGAACAAGAAAGACTGGAAAAAGAAAAGGAGAAAGAAAAAATCAGGCTAGAAAAAGAAGCTGCTAAGGCTGAGAAAGAAAAACAAAAGAAAGAAGAAAAAGTACATATTTGATGATAGTTAAATTGATGTCTATAGAAGTTAAGGATGCTCGCTAGTCTTGTTTTGGTATTTCTGTCATTTTTTCGGAATCCTCTGTATTTTACCATCAAAATAGGGTTAAAAATTTTGCCCACGAACCCCCTATTTTCTTGTCATAAATGTCTTTAGTATGTCATAAAGAGGTTATAGACAATTTTTATCAGATCCTATTTATTCTGTCAAGGGTTTTAACAGCTAAATAGTGCTAATGCTAAACCTGTGAAAAAGTCAGAGAAAACCTTTTCCCGCCAAAATCTTAACGTCAATTATCTTGAAAACGAGGCCACGAACCTATGTAACCTATGTAACCCTCTTGAAATAAAGAATTTACTTACTTACTTACTTACTTACTATCAAATTTTTTTGCTTATTTTATTCATTTTACTAATATCTTTTCATTTAAGGCTTCAAATTTGAAACTTATTTATTTTCAATAATAGTAGCGAACATCCTTAATGTGATGTGAAATAAGAGTACACAACACCTAAAATAAATAAACGGCAATTTGAAAAATTTAAGATCCACAATCCTGACAAAGGAGAACAACAATGTATAACATTTGTATATGATAACATGTATAAATATCTATAATACAGATAATTTGTTCATTTTATTCACAAATAAAATTGATCCTGTGGTGTTACAATGTTTAAACATTATTTCATATTATTTATAAAACAAAAAATATTTCTTCCATAAGGCCAATATGAAAAAATATCTTAAAATTTTCAGGCACTGAAAAATAATTTTACAAAAATGAGTAAAAAAATATAGAACAAAATTTGCCGACCTGCCTCATATTTTCAAGAAATTTGGATGAAAATTTTAGGAATTATTATGATCTTAAGACGTATGATAATTTATAAAACCTGTCTTAAAACCTTTATGTATTAATTTAGGAGAAAAAAGAAAAAGAAAGATTAGAAAAGCTACAACAAAAAGAGGAAGAACTGAAGAAGAAACGTGAAGAACAAGAGTATGTTGTCAATACAGAGATCTCATTAAGTTGGGTTTCCTGAAAATATTTTGTCATCTGTACTTCAGTCATAATAGATTAAGTAGTGTGTCATATAGTCACACAAGTTATATAAGATTCATGTAAATTTGATACAAAACTCAAGTCTCAAAACATTTTTGAAGAGTTTCTTTCTGTTCATTTCTCCATCAGTTGGATTTATCTTTGCTTCAAATGTACATGTGTAATTATAAGAGACTAAGTCCCGATTCCTAGATACCCCCAAGAGTATTTTTTACAGTGTCATGTGACTTCGCAAAAGTCATGTGGACACTATACTTATGGGCATGAAAATTTCATTTCACTTCTTTTCTACTTTTTTGTTCGAATTATATAAACAGTCCGAATATTTTTATTAATTGCTTTAAAATTATTTCAAGCTATCTGAAATGGTTTTGAACAGTAAAATCGTTGTACTATACATTTTTGGCCGGATTTCACAGAGTGAAAAATCCGGGTTGTAAAATGGTGAATGTCGGGCTGGCGGGGAAAAAAAATTCGTAACAGTTTTCTCAGCAACTGCTTATCACAGCAACTTGATATTTGGTATACAGCATCATGGTGGGGTCCCATAACGTGGGATTCAATTTCAAGACTGTCGCTCACCTACTTCCTGTTTAAAGAAATCCGGCTATTTTTGACTTTGACAGATTTTCATTAATTTTTTTAGTAAATAAAAATGTTTGGATAATTGATACTATTCAAGAACATGCACATGACAATTAAAATGGCGGAGCATTGTTTACAAAGCAGAGACCAACATCGAAGGGATACTCAAAATTTATTACCCTTTCTTTATGGTTATTTGTAGGGTGAAATTACATGTTTATTGTAACCATCGTGATTGACCAAAAGTATTGCAAAGGATTATAAAGCTGATAAAAAGACAATGGGAATATAAGACAAATATTTTCCTGTCCAGACATTAACATGTACTTGCTTGTTTTAAACTCTTTAGAAAATATTTATGATGAAATTGTAAAAAATCAGTAAACCGTCATTAATAAGATGGTGTTGATTATGTCTTATACTTGTTCAGATTTTTGTTATTAAACTTTTATTGTCCCAAAGCATACAGTATCTGAAATTATTCTTCATTTAATCAATTTCAGGGCAAAATTGGAGGAAAAGAAGAAAAAAGATGAAGAAAAGCGACTCAAAGAAGAAGAAAAACAGAAAGAAAATGAAGAGAAAGTAAGGAAGACGAGTTTTGCTTTATTTTTATTTGGTCATACCTTTACAAAGAACAAAAAAAAAGTATGTTTGTAACAATGTACATTGTATTATAATAGTAAGAGTTATACCTTAAAGCTTGTGTAGACTTGCAGGTTAGAAAGAAGTCAATTCCATGATTTTGGATCTATTTGACCAGATAGAAATGATATGATAGTATTTACAACATACAGCATGTACAGACATATAATTGTAATCAGCACTTCAAATTAAGCATAAAAAGCTTCAACTATCTTCTTTTTAGGAAAGTTTTTTTTATAACAACTTTTGACATTTTCATTTTTGTCCCAGACCAACTCAATCTCTGTAAAGAGGATCCTGTCTGGGTTAAAAGAGGAATTTTGTATTTTAGAGTTTCTTTAATCATGTATTTTCAGGTCTTTTCCAGGACAAAATTTACAAGGGGTTTGGAACTCTCTTCAATAATTCTATCCTTAATGCACTAGAGTTGTTAAAAAAAATTATTTAAATTCTATTAGTGGTACCCTAAATTTGGAAGTGAGTTCCGACCTCTGTACATTTTATTCCTGGAAAAGCCCTAACAGAATGCATAATTATACCCCAGGGTATACTGTTTTTGACTGGTCTGTCAGTCTGCCTGTGATCAAAATTTTCGTAACCGATGTCTTAGCTTTTATTTATTGTAGGCTTTTGATATTTGGTATGTATCTTCAGGTGGAGGTCCCATATGGTGGGATATGTTTTCAGGTCTTCCTGTTTAACGAGCTGACTTTGACTTTTTTCACTAAATTTTCTGACAGGGTTGAAAATTAAGTCACAGATTTCTCAGCAACTATAAATTGTAAGCTTATATATTTTTATGTAGCTTCAGGTAGGGGTCCCATATTGTGTGATATGTTTTCAGATCTGTTGATCAACTTCTTCCTCTTACACGAGCCGACTTGGAAAGACAACAACTCAGACTTTTTATTCCTACCTCGAAATAGATAATCTCTGTCCATAATGTGGACGTGTGAGGTATGTGAGCATGCTCAATAAGGTTCTTTCATTTAATATGTTGCATATTGTTTTATCAAACTACCTTTCATTTTATTTTCAGATCAAAAAAGAAGAAAAGATCAAGCATGCCTTCCAGAGCTTTTTCATTAAGCCAAGTACTTCTCCAACATCTTCAAAGGTATGGAGTAGTCTGTTATAAAGTTACAAAGTGGCAAGGTAATGTGTCATACCCTCTGACCCTCAATGGTTTAAGGCAGATAATATCTACAATTTTCTTCAAAATTTCCACATCTGTTCAGTTAGATAAGACTAAAATTACCATAACTCAAATCCATGCATATATTTTTAGCTCACCTGGACCGAAGGTCCATGTGAGCTATTACCATCACTTGGCGTCCGTCGTCGTCGTCTGTTAACAATTTTTCAAAAATCTTCTCCTCTGAAACTACCAAACAGAATTTAATGAAACTTGGTATGAATGATCCTTAGGGTGTCCTGCACCAAACTTGTGTTTTGATTTTTGATCCGTTAAAAAACATGGCCGCCGTTACTAAAAATAGACTAGGGGGGTCAGACTACTGTTTTTGGCTTATAAATCAAAAAGTATAAGAGATAGAGGAAATCTAAGGCCACGCTACTGATTCAGCATCAAAAGCTCTACAAAAGTCTCCATTTGGTCAAAGTTGTCAGATGACCCCTTATAGGGGTTACAGCCCCTTAAAGGTGAAAAATAGCATTTTTTCATGTTTTTGGCCTACAGAATGAAAACTATTGCAGATAGAGATTAGCTGTTGCTTGCTTAAATGTTCAGCTCATTTAACTCTACAAAAGTCTTCATAGGGTCGAAGTTGTCAGATGACCCCTAATAGGGGTTACGACCCCTTAAAGGTGAAAAATAGCCATTTTTCATGTTTTTGGCCTACAGAATGAAAACTATTGCACATAGAGATTAGCTGTTGCTTGCTTAAATGTTCAGCTCATTGAGCTCTACAAAATTCTCCATAGGGTCGAAGTTGTCAGATGACCCCTTATAGGGTTATGGCCCCTGAAAAAAGCGATTTTTCATGTTTTTGTCCTACAGAATGAAAACTATTGCAGATATAGATTAGCTGTTGCTTCCTTAAATGTTCAGCTCATTTAGCTTTACAAAATTCACCATAGGGTCGAAGTTGTCAGATGACTCCTTATAGGGGTTACGGCCCTTGAAAAATAGCGATTTTTCATGTTTTTAGCTCACCTGGACCGAAGGTCCATGTGAGCTATTGCCATCACTTGGCGTCCGTCGTCGTCCGTCGTCGTTAACATTTTTCAAACGTTAACTCCTCTAACATCATAAGTCCAATGGCTTTTAAATTTGGCACAGTTGTTAATTAGCATAGGTAGTATAAAACTAGCGTGGGGATTTTTGATTCGTTGAAAAACATGGCCGCCATGGCTAAAAATAGAACATAGGGGTAAATTGCAGTTTTTTGCAAATAACTCAAAAACGGTAACAGATATCAAAATTCTGGCAAGGGTAAAAGTGATCAGCACCTCAAGATCTACCTGCCCAGAAATTTTCAAGAAGATCCAACAACCGATGTAGGAGTTATTACCCTTTTTCTGGATTTTTTCAAAATTTTGCACTTATTTAGCCCTATATCTTGAAAACTATACAAGATATTTTAAAAATTCAAATTGCATATGATTAAGCACATCAAGATCTACATTTCATGTAATTAGGTCAAAGCTGTAGAACCATTTCTTTTAGGAGTTATGGCCCTTAAAGCGTCAAATTTTACCATTTTTCATTACTTTTACCCTGAATTTCAAAGATTAAATTGTCTGACACCATACATCCAACTTCAACCAAACTTGGCACAGTTGTTTAATAGCATTAATGCTACAATTCTATCGTTCGGATTTTTGATTCGTCAAAATATATGGCCTCCATGGCTTAAAATAGAACATAGGGGTCAAATTACATTTTTTTGCAAATAACTCAAAAACGGTAACAGATATCAAAATTCTGATGGGAGACAAAAGTGATTAGCATCTCAAGATCTACCTGCTCTGAAATTTTCAAGAAGATCCAACAAATGACAAAGGAGTTATTGCCCTTTTTCTGGATTTTTTTTTCAAAATTTTTCACTTATTTAGCCCTATATCTTGAAAACTATACAAGATATTTCAAAAATTCAAATTGCATATGATTAAGCACATCAAGATCTACAATTCATGTAATTAGGTCAAAGCTGTAGAACCATTTCTTTAAGGAGTTATGGCCCTTAAAGCGTCAATATTTACCGTTGTTCATTACTTTTCCCCTGACTTGTCTGAAACGGTAAGACCAACTGCATCTTAACATGGCACACTGTTTGATAGCTTATATGCTACAACTCTGTCGTTCAGATTTTTTTAATTCGTAAAAAAACATGGCCACCATGGTTAAAAATAGAACATAGGGGCAAATTTCATTTTTTTGCTAATAACTCAAAACTGGTTTCAGATATCAAAATTGTGCAAGCATCAAAAGTGATCAGCATATTAAGATCAACCTGTCCTGAAATTTCGGAAAAGATCTGACTGCTGATGTGGGAGTTATTGTTCTTTTTCCTAATTTTTGCCAAATTTGCATTTATTAAGCCCAATATCTTGAAAACTAACCAAGATATTTCATAAATTTTAATCGCATATGGTTAAGCACAATAATATCTACAAATATATGTATCTGTGTAGTTCAGGTGAGCGATTCAGGCTCTTGGGAGCCTCTTGTTTTACAACGATGTAAGAAAACGAGAAAAGATCTGTGATCTGATCTAGTTACAATGTAATTGTATTTTACTTTTAATTAACTGTTGACTTGTGTATGTTTTGATGTGTCCAAGACTTACTTTAGCTCTGCACTGTTTCATTTTCAGCCACAGAGAGAAACATCTGGTCTCTTTATGCCATTCCAAGTAAAAGAGAATACACGGTTAGCACCAGAGCATAGAGCTGTGCTTTCTGAGGATGCAATAAACTGCTTTGATCAACTTACCAGTGAACAAGTAGGTCAAAAGTGTAATAGTCTACTTTATTTCAAGGGATTTGTCAATATTTATGGCATTATAATTTATAAGTCTAGAACATATGGATGACTGCATGTAATATTTCTATGCTAATTTTTAACCAAATATTTTATTGATTTTGGCCAGATTTCACAAAGAGAAAAATCTTGAGATAACAAATAGTGAATGAGGGTTCTTGATATTTAGTATGCAGCATCAACTTGGGTGATATACTCAAAATTGGATATTGATCTGTTGATCACTTTAGCTCACCTGACCCGAAGGGTCAAGTGAGCTATTGTCATCGCCATCCGTCCGTCGTCCGTCGTCCGTCCGTTACTTTTTCAAAAATCTTCTTCTCTGAAACCACTGAATGGAAGTTTTCAAAACTTGGTCCAAGTATTAATTAGGGCATGATGTTTAAAAATTGTGTTCGGCTTTATGATTTGATAACAAACATGGCCGCTGTTACTAAAAATAGAACATAGGGTAAAATCACATTCAAAGACTTATAACTTGAAAACTAGAACAGATAGAAAAAATCTGAAGGATCTTAGGCTCTTCAGAATCAAAAGCTCTACAAAAGTCTCCATTGGGTCGAAGTTGTCAGATGACCCCTAATAGGGGTTATGGCCCTTTTAAGGTCAAAAATAGCGTTTTTTCATGTTTTTGCCCTATAGAATGAAAACTATTGCAGATAGAGAAAAGCTGTTGCCTGCTAAAATGTTCAGCTCATCAAGCTCTACAAAAGTCTCCATTGGGTCGAAGTTGTCAGATGACCCCTAATTGGGGTTATGGCCCTTTTAAGGTCAAAAATAGCGTTTTTTCATGTTTTTGCCCTATAGAATGAAAACTATTGCAGATAGAGAAAAGCTGTTGCCTGCTAAAATGTTCAGCTCATCAAGCTCTACAAAAGTCTCCATTGGGTCGAAGTTGTCAGATGACCCCTAATTGGGGTTATGGCCCTTTTAAGGTCAAAAATAGCGTTTTTATACGACCGCAAAAAATTTGCGGACGTATAATGGTATGATGCTGTCGTCGTCGTCGTCGTTGTCGTTGTCGTCGTCTGTTAACTTAAGTGTATACACGATAACTTTAGTTCTAGTTATCCAAATGCAATGAAATTTGACAATGATATTTCTTACCATTAAAGGATGGATGGGATTGATTTTGGGAGTCCCCCCTTTTTTCGTTTAGAAATTAAGGGCCAAAAGGGGCCAAATTGCAACTTTAAGTTTGTTCTTACAATAACTTTTTCAAAAATCTTTTCCTCTGAAACTACTGAACAGAATATAATGAAACTTGGTATGATTGATCAATAGGGTGTCATGCTCTATAGATGTGTTTCAAGTTCTGATTCGTAAAAAAACATGGCCGCCGTGGCTAAAAATAGACCAGGGGGGTCAGACTGCTGTTTTTGGCTTGTAATTCAAAAAGTATAAGAGATAAATGAAATCTGATGCCACCCCACTGCTTCAGGATTAAAAGTTCTACAAAAGTGTCCATTTGGTCAAAGTTGTCAGATGACCCCTTATAGGGGTTACGGCCCCTTAAAGGTGAAAAATAGCATTTTTTCATGTTTTTGCCCTATAGTATGAAAACTGTTGCAGATAGCAAAAAGCTGTTGCTTGCTTAATTGTTCAGCTCATTTAGCTCTACAAAAGTCTCCATAGGGTCGAAGTTGTCAGATGACCCCTTATAGGGGTTACGGCCCCAAAAGGGGCCAAAATCGAAACATTTTTATTATTGGACCGATTTTGAAAATTTTTTTTGCATGTTTGTTCTTGTCAAATAGTGGATACAAAATTGAGAATTAATTTTTGAGACCCCCCCCTTTTCCCCCTGTTATGAAATTAGGGGCCAAAATCGAAACTTATTTATTCGTGGTCTGATCTTGATCTCCTTTGGAAAAAAAAATAATTCCTTTTAAAATGTGAATTTAGAAAGTCCACCAAAAGCTGCATGTGTCAAAAACCTTTGTCAGTCCACCATGGGCTGCATATGTCCAGAGCAATTGACTATCCCTATTGGGCCTAAAACGTACAGGGTTCAACATGTTGCGGTCGTATCATGCTGCGCTCGGCGAAGCTTTTTATTTCATGTTTTTGCCCTATAGAATGAAAATTATTGCAGATAGAGAAAAGCTGTTGCCTGCTAAAATGTTCAGCTCATTAAGCTCTACAAAAGTCTCCATTGGGTCGAAGTTGTTAGATGACCCCTAATTGGGGTTATGGCCCTTTTAAGGTCAAAAATAGCGTTTTTTCATGTTTTTGCCCTATAGAATGAAAACTATTGCAGATAGAGAAAAGCTGTTGCCTGCTAAAATGTTCAGCTCATTAAGCTCTACAAAAGTTTCCATTGGGTCCAAGTTGTCAGATGACCCCTAATAGGGGTTATGGCCCTTTTAAGGTCAAAAATAGCGTTTTTTCATGTTTTTGCCCTATAGAATGAAAACTATTGCAGATAGAGAAAAGCTGTTGCCTGCTAAAATGTTCAGCTCATCAAGCTCTACAAAAGTCTCCATTGGGTCGAAGTTGTCAGATGACCCCTAATAGGGGTTATGGCCCTTTTAAGGTCAAAAATAGCGTTTTTTCATGTTTTTGCCCTATAGAAT
This sequence comes from Arcuatula senhousia, assembly GCA_963971305.1. NCBI lineage: Eukaryota > Metazoa > Mollusca > Bivalvia > Mytilida > Mytilidae > Arcuatula > Arcuatula senhousia. The sequence continues at coordinate 56,009,677 of OZ020305.1, forward strand.
GAAAACTATTGCAGATAGAGAAAAGCTGTTGCCTGCTAAAATGTTCAGCTCATCAAGCTCTACAAAAGTCTCCATTGGGTCGAAGTTGTCAGATGACCCCTAATTGGGGTTATGGCCCTTTTAAGGTCAAAAATAGCGTTTTTTCATGTTTTTGCCCTAAAGAATGAAAACTATTGCAGATAGAGAAAAGGTGTTGCTTGCTTAAATGTTTAGCTCATTAAGCTTTACAAAAGTCTCAATAGGGATGAAGTTGTCAGATAAGCTGTTATAGGAGTAATGGCCCTTTTAAGGTCAAAAATAGCGTTTTTTCATGTTTTTTTGCCCTATTGAATGAAAACTATTGCAGATAGAGAAAAGGTGGGGCTTGCTTTAATGTTCAGCTCATTTAGCCTCAGGAAAGTCTCCGTTGTGTCTAAGTTGGGACTTGACCCATTAAAGAAGAGACAATTATGCCTTAATGACCAGGTGAGCGATTCAGGCTCCTGGGAGCCTCTAGTTACTTCTTGTTATAACAAAATCCAACTATCTTTTGCCCTGACAGATATTTTTTTGGAAATTAAATGCATTTGGGGACAGGATAACATCATAGAATCTGGTATAATATATCATTTCTGCCTATAAATTGTCAAAACCATTGCCATTGTCACTACTCTTACACATGTATAGCTTTCTGCTTAATGGCAGCCATCAAAATGAATTTTGTTTATGAATGACAAGTATATTTATCACCCAATTAAGAATCTCTTTTGAAGGATTTTTTCACTCCAAGTTATAGAATATAAGACTGACATTTTTTTCTTATTTTTAAGAAAACTGATTGCCTATATCTGTCAGAACTAAAGAAAGGAAAGAAGATAAGAAAATCCTCCAAAACTTATCCCAAGTAAGTGTATATAATTCATGATAAGGAATTTTTTTCTTTTTTAAATGAATAATTGAACATTTTATCTTTTATAGATATGTTAGGTTTTTTTTTGGCCATTAGTTGATAAATGAGATACACCTTTCAGCACTGTATTTATGAAAAAAAAACCACATAAGAAATAAACATGCACAAAATTTTTATTGTCCCCCGCCGCAACGCGGAGCGGGGACATAGAAATGCCGGGCGTCCGTCCGTCACACTTTTTGTAAGCGCTCTCAAGGCAACAAATTTTGTAGGATTTTCATGAAATTTATACCAATTGTTTATATCACTAATACCTTGGACAAGTTCGAAAATCAGCATTTTTTGATAATTTTTGTAGGAGTTAGTGGACTTTGACCATAAAAACGACTCTGTTTTTTTGCAAAACAGACCTTGTTAGCACTCTCATCCCTACAGATGTTGACAGATTTTCATGAAATATTTACCAAGTGTTTATATCACTAATACCTTGGTCAATTTGGACAATCAGCATTTTTAGATTATTTATGTAGGAGTTAGGGGAATTTGACCATAAAAACGACTCTATTTTTTGCAAAACAGACCTTGTAAGCGCTCTCATCCCTACAGATGTTGACAGATTTTCATGAAATTTATACCAAATGTTTATATTACTAATACCTTGGTCATGTTAAAAAATCAGCTGTGTTCGATAATTTTTGCTTCACCGGCGGGGGACCCTGGAATTACATTCTTGTTGTTGAAGATTTATGATAAAATCAACTCTAAGAAAAATCTTGCATGGTGAAAATAATACATGAGGAAATTGTAAGATTATTTTCTTAAAGCATTAGATATTGTTTCAGAGAGAGTGATCAGGATGATGTTGAACTGTTGTGTCACGATTCAGAGGCAGTGAAGAAAGTAACCCACCGATGTAAACTGTTACAATTCCATATGAACTATAGACCACCGTATTATGGTACCTGGAGTAAGAAAAGCCAATATATCAACCCCAGGAATCCATTTAAAACTGATACTGTAATTACTTCTATTTCTTATTCTATTACCATGAAATGAAGCTTTAAAAATACATTTAAGAAATTTATTGCATTTTTCATTTCGTGAAAAAGCTTGCTTTGTTGTTAAATTAAGATAAAATTTGATAGAGCACTTACTTTGAAGACATTTAATTTCATTTAATTTTATGACAACTTCACCAGAGAAGAAAAAAGAGCTAGAAAATCAAAGTGCATACATTGCAGATTAAGGTACTTCTTTCAACTGTTGTGCAGAAAGAAAGTTCATATTGAAAGGAGCAAGACTAGACAATCTGAGTAAAAAAATGAAACCAATACACAATGAAGACAACATCGATATTGAGAATCACATTACTCAAATAAGCTGCAATCAGTAATGCAGACTTCTGTGAAAGAGTCAAAGAGGCACCAATGGGGCATTCGAGTGTCAAAAGTCTGAAAGTGCAACAACAAAACCGGTAAACACTTAAAAGAACAGCATGAAGAAACACAAAATATAAAATCAAACGAACGGAAATCAACAACACGAACTTATTATAAGAGTGAACTCTGGTGCTCTTGGAAGGATGCATCACGACTGTCATATTGTCAGTGATACTAGTATGCAAAGATACTAAAATAAAAATATTTTAGATTTATACATGTTACATGAAAACAAGAATATGACCAATAGACTTAATGCCCTATTTTGCAACATTTAGGACAGACAGACGGGCTAAATATGGCCCCTGGTTTTGTAGATGTGGCATAAAGTGTTGCATTTGTTATTTTGTAGGAGATGCTTGATTATGAGTATGACAGCGATGATGACTGGGAAGAAGAGGAGCCAGGGGAAAGTCTGTCTGATTGCGAGGTATGTCTACTGATAAACTCCATACAGATAATTCTGTTTGCAATTTAACCAGCTATAATCCTTGACAATTTCTTTTCTTAGTTTGTCTACACTTCACATGGGGGGGGGGTCCGTGGTGGCCGAGTGGTCTAAGGCACTAGTTTAAATACAACACTATTGATAACTAGTCCATCAACTCTCAAGTGGTGGCCGAGTACCACTTATAATATACCCCAAAAAAACAGACTTTTCCCACCTGTATGTAATTAGGTTTGTCAGCTACCTGCCCAAGGTCAGTGTTTTCCTCCAGGTATTCCATTTTCCTCCACCAGTCCAGCTGATTGCCCTATATGGCCCAGGTGCATCGAAGAGGGCATTAAACCCTTACACACAAACACCCCTTCACAGTGAGAGTAGTGTATCATATAATTCTTTACTAGATTATCTTTTTTTTATGGCCTGATAACATAACAAGAACAACACATTGAAGCAAAAAATATAAAAAGGAACCATTAGAATTTTACATGTCAAACCTGCTTCTTCCTGGAAGACACTGAAAATGTTTGAAACAAAATTGTAAAAGAACCATTTTTGCCAATCAGTGAATTGGAGGTGTGATATTTTTTTTTAACTAATTCATATATTAAAGGATGAGGAGGATAAGGATGAGCTGGACAAAGAAGAAGAGGGTGATGGTTGGATGGTCCCACATGGCTACCTTTCTGATGATGAGGGTGTTGAAGATGATGAAGAGGTATTGTATTAAGTAGGGCACTGCAAGGCACCATATCTTTCTGCCAGAATGGTTCTTCATTTATTTCTATGATTAAACTTCTTATTCATGATGGCATTTTCCAAATGAAATGGAAATTAAATTTCAAACTTGAAATTTTTAACTTTGATTGTGATTTATAAATTATTTAAAAGAATTATGTTTAACTATAAATTTTGGCCGAATGTCACAGAGTGAAAAATCTGGGTTAGGGCCGTGAGCGGTGTGTTGACGGGGAAGAAATTTCTGTGACAGTTTTCTCAGCAACTACCTATCACAGCCACTTAATATTTGTTATATAGCATCAGGGTGGGGTCCCGTAATGTGGACTTAATTTCAGGTCTTTCACTCACTCACTTCTTGAAATGAAATCCGGCCATTTTTGACTTTGACAGATTTTTTACATTTTTTTGTAAAATATTAGGTGACAGCAGAGGCATTGAGAATAAGACGTGAAGCTAAAGCTGAGCAGTGGGAAAGTGAATTAAAGAGACAAACTAAAGCTGTGCTACCTCAAATAATTGGTTGTTTCTGGGAACAGGCCACACATACACTGCAGGAGGAGATTTCTAAACAGTTGGAGGAATATAGAGTAGGATCACTTTAAACAGTAACCTGTAAAACAACAACAAAAATAGAAATAAAAACTCCTTTTTGAAGATTAGATTCTAAGAATAAAATAAAACATGATGATTGAAAAAAGCTTACTAAGAATTAAAACTTTAATATTTGTTTCTAACTCAAAAATGATATTTATCAACAATCTCACCGTAATGTGTTGGGCATCGATCTAATCTAGCAACATGTTTGATTGACAAAAATTATCTTTTTCACTTTTTATACCCTGCCACTTGAAGTGGTGATGTAATATATGATTACTTCCATTCTGTAAAGACAAAAAATATTTTGTATCACAGTTTTCTCAACAAATACAGTCGCTTGATAATTTGTATACAGCATCAACTATAGGTCCTATATTAGATATTGATATCAGATCTTTTGCTCTTGTACTTCCTTTTAAATGAAATCTGAGCATGTGTGTATTTTACCAATTTTTCACTGTAATGGCCCAAGTCTTCAAACTAAAGGTTAAGCCATCAGTTTTTTTATAAGTTTCATGTTTATCTTTTGATCTATTATAATTAGTGGATGTACACATATTTATTTTCAGGCTGTTATGTTGATGAACGATCCATTACCTACCTCATATAATGAATTACGAAAACCTAGCAAGGGAGAAAACTCTTCTGGTGAAACTGGCTTAGAAACTCCTAAAGTCAACCCACAAAGAAAACCTGTACCAGAGGAAGGTAGTGTATTAAATTAATTGTTTCCTATTAAAAAAAAATTACAATGAAAAGAAACTACATATAACAAATTGGAAAAGAATATTTAGATTCCTTCAAGTCAGGTCTTACTTTGTACTACATGTACTATAAACATGAAAATTTGTTGTGCACTGTTGAATTTTCCTAGCTTTCTTTTCATTATTATCCAAAAAAGCAAAAAATAAATATATTTATTAAATCTTCAAGTGAAATTGTGACGGTATGTTATTTTTGGCATCATATGATATATTAGAATATTGTTTTTTAGATGTTTAATCAACTTACCAAATCTTCTTTACAGCAATGCCAGATCTTATACGACTTGTTCATGGAAATCTGATGGGTATAAAGAAATTGATAAGGGAGTTTCGTATTTTTTGGAAATCCAAGACATCAGCTGATCCTGACTCTGGTGCCACCAATGATACTAGTATGGAAGTTGATGAAAATGATGCTAAAACCACGGATACAAGCATGTCACAGGAAAATATAAACAAATCTATCAATGTGGAGAATGAAAATGATGAGGCTGAATGTGCCATATCCAAACGCCAGCTGGAGATCAAAATTAATGCTATAGCTGTAAGGGAGAAAAGGTCTGAGTTTAAAAAGATTTGCTGGTATGTCAATGCCGATGTTCTGAAGCAGTATAACTGTGAAGGATTACCTGTTCCTTCTGCTTGGGAGTCTATCACTCAGCCTACCAAAACCCCAGCCAAAGCTAAATCTGAAGAGATTGCTAACCCAGGGTCAGGCCGTAAGACACCAGTACCATCTATCACTCAGTTTGCTAAGCCTATGTCCCCCTCATCCATAGCTGCTCAACATGCTGCCGCTCAGGCTAAAATCATAGCTGCCCAGGCAGAGAAGAAAAAGGAAACAACAGAGGAATCGGATAAGATGGAAGTTACAGACGAGGCAGCAACTTCTAATCAAAGAAAGCTGACAGATTTTACAAAAGCATTCTTATCACCTCAGTGTAAAAAGCCTGTGCCTGTCAAACATGGCAGTTCAGAAAAACCAACCACCCCAAAAAATCCTGAAAACGAGGGCATCACTGTAACATGTGAGGTCCAGAACGTCAACTTGATTGTAAAACCTATAAACAAAACCATGGAATTACCTAAAGTAAATGGAGTGATAACTGACACTTCAGGGGAGAATTCTAGAGATGCCATAGTCTTGGATTAGAAATAAATCTAAAAAGATGATGTATGTAGTGCTTTGTATTATGAATGGAATGTTTCCTGATGTTATGTATTCAAATTAAACAAATTGTAAAACATTGTAGCAATATAATCCTAGTTGAATGGATACAAATTGTGAGTTATTGTTAAATCTTTTATACTATAATTGATCTTTATTTATTTTTTATAATAATTTATTGAACAAACAGTAATACACAAGATTCAAGATGTTTAAAGCTAAAAATGAGAATACTTTCCATAATTCCAATAGTTGATGAGTAAGAAATTCCTTTACAAATTTACTTGCATTGACCATCAGATATGTGTCAGACTAAATTTGAAGACTGATTCAAAAATAAGTCAAGTGTGATACTTTGATAGTATTATTTTAGAGAATATATATTATGAATGAATACATGTAAAAATGTTTGCTGTATTTGTAAAGTATTTTGTCTGTTTAATTTTAAGTTCATTTTGGATATTAATGGAATTTTATTAGAGCTATAGTAAACTGTAGTATATATGAGAAAAAAAAAGTATTAATTTTTAACAATGTAATTGTGATGAATTTCGTTTGTCAATATTTTTAGTTTCATATTGATTTGCATGCCAAGTGTGAAGATCTTTTTATATATTCCTGTGATATGTTATAACAACAGATATTAAAGAATAAAATCTCAAAGCTGTTCAAAAGCAAGACTTAACAGCAATATTAATTGGAATGTTGAAGGTCATTCAAAATTTGATAACTTGATCAAATAATATTTTTGAGTAAGTGAATTTTCCTGAAATAAGAAAAAAATAATATTTTTGAGTAAGTGAATTTTCCTGAAATAAGATTAGAAAATTGTACTTGACATTTCAACTATCAATGGTTCCACAGTTATAAAAAAATCTCAAATATCTGCCTTATAAGTTTAATATTTTATACTTATTGGCAATTGAACATTTTATAAACAGCAATCATGTAAATGTTACAGAAAGTAGAATTATGTGCAATCTTAGTTTTCCAAAGGGAAAATATTGGAATCATTCTTTGGGTTTGATTTTTTTCATTGTTGTAATCTTTAAAAAAATATTAAAATGATAAAAATTGAATTGATTTTTTATGTTGCCTGTAATGTGTTTCAAAGCATATAGGAGTCATTTTGACACTTTTTGTCATCTTGCGGCATCACAAAAATTTTGGTCACAGTTTTCTGGGCAACTTCATGTCACAGCCTCTTGATATTTGGCATGTAGCTTCCTCCTATTGTTTTATATGTTGTAAAGCCATTTATACCCGTAACTTGTCTACTTCCTGTTACCCAAATATTTTAAGATGCTGGCGACATATGTCTTCCATGGAAGACCACCATTATAGTTTTCCTACCTCGTCTGTTGTTACCCTGTGTTAATTTTTATAAGAGGGGGGTATACTGGTTTACCTCTGTCTGTCCGTCCTTAACGTAACTTTCTTAAAAGTTTTCTCAGCAACTACATATCACAGTGACTTGAAATTTGGTATATGGGTCCAGTGTGGGGTCCTTTATCGCGAGTACCGAAATTAGGTATGTCAGATATCTACTTCCTGTTAACCAACTTAGTCAATTTTCAACATTATTAGTCAATTGTTGAAAATTTTGTAACATTTTTCTCAGCAACTACATGTCACAGTGACTTGAAATTTGGTATTTGAGTTCAGTGTGAGGTCCTTTATTGCAAGTACCAAAATTAGGTCACTCAGATATCTACTTCCTGTTTACCGACATAGTCAATTTTCAACATTACTAGTCAATTGTTGAAATTTTCGTTACATTTTTCTCAGCAACTACATATCACAGTGACTTGAAATTTGGTGGTAAGTACTGAAATTAGGTCTGTCGGATATCTACTTCCTGTTTACCGACTTAATCAATTTTCTTCATTACTAGTCAATTGTTGAATTATTTTTTTTCCATTTTCCTCATCAACTACATATCACAGTAACTTGAAATTTGGTGTATGAGTTTAGTATGAGGTCCTTTATTGCCAGTATGGAAATGAGGTCAGTACGATAGCTACTTCCTGTTACCGACATAGTTCATCTTGGGGGTAGCGGGGGTATACTGAGTGAGCAGTAGCTCACAGATTCCTTGTTAGTTCAAAAGTTATGAATGGAAAGACCAAGGTATAGTGGTGCATGCATAGTCTTGGCATAAATCATCATAAATTGCTTTTGTAACTTGTTTCCTACCTGAGGCGTAGGTTGATTAAGTCATTATTTGTTGAACATGAGCAACTCAGGTTTTTTCAGGTGTCGGATTTATCCCCTGCTGCAACGTGGAGCGGGGACGCTAAATGCCAATGTCCATCCATCTGTCAGCTAAAAAGCTTTTTTTAGAACATATTTCTGAGCAACTATTAATCAAATAATTGGCTTTCAATATTTGGTATGCAGCTCCAGGTAGGGTTCCATATGGTGGAATGCATTTCCAGGTCTGTCGCTTACTTGCTTCCTGTTAAAGAAGACAACTTAGAATTTTTTAAAGGTCAAAAATGGAAAAATTTTCGTTACAACTTCTCATCTATTACTATTCATAGACTTTTGATATTTAGAATGCAGCTTCAGGTAGGGGTCCCAATATGTGATTTGTTTCCAGGTCTGTCGCTCACCTACTTCCTGTTTAACAAGCCAGTTTAAAAAAAAAAACAATTTAGGGTCAATATAGAAATTTTTTTGTAACAGATTTCTCAGCTATTACTATTCGTAGGCTTTTGATATTTGGTACATGTATGCAGCTTCAGGCTAGGTTTCATACGGTGAGATGCTTTTTCAGGTCTGTTGCTTATCAACTTCCTGTTGAATGAGCTGACTTAGACATTTGCCACTCAGCGGGGGACCAAGGAATTCCGTTCTTGTATAAATGAATATGTAATTAAAGTTTGTTTTTGCCTACAAAAACGATGTCTCCCCCCGTTTCCCAAAAAAGTTCTAAGTTCAAAAGGCCCTTACTATTTGATGATCAAATTTTCCTGATAATATGCACAACTACATATGGTGTCCTTCCTATATACCAAGTTTCTTTAAATTTGGTTCAGTTGTTTTAGAGGAGTTGCACGGACAAGATGATAATTGAGGATTTTCAGCAAATTTTTAAGTTCAAATGGTCATAACTCCCACATTAATTTGAGGATCACAATTTCTTGGTAATATGCACAACTACATATGATGTCCTTCCTACATACCAAGTTTCATTGAATTTGGTTCAGTAGTTTAAGAGGAGTTGCGCTGACAAGATGATAAATGAGGATTTCCAGCAAATTCCTAAGTTCAATTGGCCATAACTCCCACAAAAATTTGAGGATCAAAATTTCCTGGTAACATGCACAACTACATATGGAGTCTTTCCTATATACCAAGTTTCGTGAATTCGGTTCAGTAGTCTCAGAGGAGTTGCGCTGACAAGATGATAAATGAGGATTTTCAGCAAATTTCTAAGTTCAAAGGGCCATAACTCCCACAAAAATTTGAGGATCAAAATTTCTTGAAAATATGCACAACATATGATGTCCTTCCTATATACCAAGTTTCGTTGAATTTGGTTCAGTAGTTTCAGAGGAGTTAATATGTCTCCCCACAAAAGTGGGGGGAGACATAATTTTCCTGCAACTTGAAACAAGAGTAAACTTGTTCAGCAATTCTGCTTGGTTTGACACCCATTTCTTTGTCAATGATCAATTGATTCAGTTTTTATACGAACGCAAAATTTTTGCGATCGTATTATGTTATGGCGATGTCGTTGGCGTTGTCGTCGTCTGTAGACACTTTGGTTTCCGTGCGATAACTTTGGTTGTAGTTAACCAATTGTTATAAATTTTGATATGATGTTTATTACCGCTAAAGAAGGTTAATATTGCATTTGGGGTTTCTGACCCCTACCATTTCAGAAAAAAGGGCCAAAAGGGGCAAAAATGGGTATATTGACAAAACGTATGTAGAATTTTCATCTGATTTTGATCATTCTTTTTTTATTGTGTTCCTCAATAAATTCTGTCAACAAAATGTAACAACAGTTTTGATGTATCTTGTAACATTACATTGCTATAAGGGGTCAAAAAGGGGCCACACCCAAAAAAATCGACTTTTTTATTTGTGGTCCAATTTTCAAAATCTTTTTTTCATTGGAATCCTTGTAAAAATCCCTGCCTGCGTTTTTCAATCAGATTTGCAATATCTCATACCGTTTTCGAGAATTTACGGGTCAAAGGGGCCAAAAACGACAATTATAAGAGTTTGTCTTGGCAAATGGTTTTATTAAAAAAAATATTGTAGTAGGCTGACCAATTGTTACATTGTTTTAAAATGATATTTCTAACCACTAGAGAAAGTTTCCCCATGTATTAAGGGATTTTTGCCCCTATCATTTCAAAGAAAAGGGACCAAAAGGGGGAAACTGGATGTTAAGACAAATGTTCTGCAGAACATTATCTTTCATTAAATTTGTCAATTTTTAGCTCACCTGGCCAAAGGCCATGTGAGCTATTGCCATCACTTGGCGTCTGTCATCGTTAACTTTTCTTCAAACTTCTTCTCCTCTGAAACGGCTGAACAGATTTGAACCAAATTTTGTCTGATGGTACCTTAGGGTATCCCCCACAAAACTGATGTGGGAATTTTTGATTCGTCGAAAAACATGGCCGGCGTTGCTAAAAATAGACCAGGGGGTCAGACTACTGTTTTTGGCTTGTAAATCAAAAAGTTAAGAGATAGATGAAATCTGATGCCACCCTACTGCTTCAGCATTAAAAGCTCTACAAAAGTCTCCATTTGGTCCAAGTTGTCAGATGACCCCTTATAGGGGTTACAGCCCCTTAAAGGTGAAAAATAGCGTTTTTTCATGTTTTTGCCCTATAGTATGAAAACTATTGCAGATAGAGAAAAGCTGTTGCTTGCTTAAATGTTCAGCTCATTTAGCTCTACAAAAGTCTCCATAGGATCGAACTCGTCTGATGACCCTTAATAGGGGTTACGGCCCCTAAAATAACCTTTTTCATGTTTTTGGCCTTTAGAATGAAAACTATAGCAGATAGAGAAAAGCTGTTGCTTGCTTAAATGTTCAGCGCATAAAGCTCTACAAAAGTCTCCATAGGGTTGAAGTTGTCAGATGACCCCTGATAGGGGTTACGGCACCTAAAATAACGGTTTTTCGTGTTTTTGGCCTATAGAATGAAAACTATAGTAGATAAAGAAAAAACTGTTGCTTGCTTAAATGTTCAGCTCATTTAGCTCTACAAAATATAGGGTTGACATCAAGACCAGGACGTCACTTTGCACTATTGACCCCATAATCAATAGACATTTTAATTACCCTTTTTGACATGTTCTTGTATGCCCTTTAGAATACATGAAATCTAATGCAGATAGAGAAAAGCTGTCTCTTGCTTAAACCTTCAGCTCAATATTTTAAATTTTAGAAAGTTTTGAGTTGTTGTCAAGGGACTCTTTATAAGGGTTATGTTCTTTCAAAGGTCAAAAATAGCATTTTAATGTTTTTGTCCTACAGGAGGGGGCTTTAAATTCTTTATTCATTAAATTTTTTGCCTTTTATTGTCTATTCTTAATGCTTAAGCAACTTTTCTCCTAATTTTTAATTCTCTTTTTTAGGTTTTGGGGTCAGGTAGAGGGGCATATACTATAGTGTTCAGGTCTATTAGTCTGTACCTCCCTAATCCCCATGTTTCAAAATTCCCATTTACTGAAAAGTGCCACATCAATCATATAGGTATGGTAGGTGCACCTAGTGATGCTTAGCACTATGTATGCTTCGGATGCTGGATGTGACCTATATTTTATGCATGGATTACCACTTACATAAGAATGATAAAAGTCTATTCCCGTTTATTGATAAGTGTCACACCCACCTAATTGGTATTGTAAGTGCACCTAGTGATGCTTAGCTCAATGCCTGCTTTGGATGCTGGATGTGAACTATATTTTATGCATGGATGACCACATGGTTAAAGTCCATTCCCGCTTACTGACAAGTGCCACACCATACATATTGGTATGGTAGGTGCACCCAGTGATGCTAACCCCAATGCATGCTTCAGATGCTTGCTGTGACCTTTTTCTGCATGAATGAGCATTTAAAATTTTGAAAAGTTCAATTTGATTCCTGCTTAGTGACAATAATGCGTAGGAAGGTGAGCTTAGTAATTGATGGATAACCTAGCTGTTTTATAAATATAAAGGCGGGCCACTGTCTGTTTGACCAATTTACTTCTTTCAGTCTTTATTCTAACCCGAATAATACAGTCGTTATATTTCGCTCCGTACAGTCGCTACATTAACGCCTGAATACTCATACGATAATAATTCGTCAAAATTTGTCAGTTCAGCCTACTGTGTTGACCAAAAATTCTTAGGACCAGTGTAGATAAAATTCATTATCATTAATTTATTCTTAATTATCACATAATTCACACCTTTTTGTCATATCTGTTTTAGAAAAGATCAAACTCATCTTATCTACTAATTAATTAACACCATTAAAGGAATTGTGATTGGCTGTCTGAACTGGACAGCGAGTGACGGAAAATTTCCATTGGACGAGTTCAAGCCCTGTCCCGTCGAAGTATGCGAAGACGGATAGGGCTTGGATCATTCGATTTATCTTTATTCTCCATTCTATAAATCACATCAACACCCTCTTGTAAAATGAAAAATTGTTATGGATCTGTTGAGGGCTGCTGGCTGTTCTCATAATAGATTTTTTAAATTGCTGTAAAATATATGTAGGTTGTGTCGCACACACTTATTCCACAGTTCATTATCTTCTATATTTGAAGACAAAGAAATATTGTTTCTTGATTTTATCCATTATCTGAATAAGCTCTACAAAGGTATCCATTAGGAAGATGTCGTCAGGTGACCCTATTTGGATCCATAGAAGAGTTTTTTATTGCTGAATAACCAGACAAGTTAGTCAGGCATTTGGTAGCCTCTAGTTTTAACTAAGCTACAAAACATGCAAGTTATGTCACTTAGACTAGGTGAGCAATTCAGACTAATTAGCTTTTATGTTATACACTATAGTTCTTGATTTTTATCATTCTATTTTGTTTTACACTGGTGGCAGAGCGTAACCACTTCAGCCTTTGTGGTAAAATTTGAATAAAAGAAAATGAGATGTGGAATAATGAACGGGGCACTACAAAATGTAAAATCAAAAATAATTTACTTGTAAATAGTTATGCCCCTGCAACAACATGTCAGGGGGCATTTAGTTTAACTCGTGTTTGTCTGTCCCTATGAATTTCCTTCAAGCTTTTCTCAGAAACTATACTTGAATTTAGTTTGACAAACTGTACATTCTAAGCTACTTTCAAACCTGTTGAACCTTCACTTCCTGTTTGGGACTAGGTCGACATGAAAATTTCTGCTAAAACTTTTTTTCATAAAGAGTACATGAGAACAAGGTATAATTGAAACTGGATGCAGTTTCGAATGTCTCCCAAACGAAGTACCATTAATCACATGGGAAAAATTTGCGCAGGGTGTTTACCTATAAATAAAAGTTTTACAGATGTCCCAGGTGTAAGTAAAATCCTGGAAATGCCTTTAAATAAATTTATAGGACCTCATGGGAAAAAATTGGGCAGGGGTTCCCCTGTAAATCAAAGTTTTACAGACGTCCCAGGCAAAAGCAAAATCCTGGAAATGCCTTAAAATGCATTTTTAGAACCCCATGGAAAAAAATTGGGCAGGGGTTCCCCTATTAACACAAGTTATTTAGTATTCTGTCATTTGAGGGGGGTGGGCCATGACCCCCCTCAGACCTTGTATGGTACCAAGTGATTCGTCTTATCAAAAGGAGTGATAATATATATTTTAGGGTGGGGATCTTAATGGTTTTCAGAATATTTAATATTTTGTCATTTGAGAGGGGTGGGGCATGACCCCCTCAGACCCCCTATGGTACCAAATGATTTGTCTTATCATAAGGAGTAATAATATATATGGTTTTAGAGTGGGGATCTCAATGGTTTTCAGAATATTTAGTATTTTGTCATTTGAGGGGTGGGGCATGACCCCCCTTAAGACAATGAAGTGAAATACCTCACCACTAAATGTGGACAGGTATGAAAATTTAAATATCTGGGTTAACACAGTATTTCCATAGACTTCTATAGTAAAATTTTGCAAAACCCCACCCCCTTTTGAGACCCCCAAAATATATGTTACCTCCAACATAATGAAAATTTTTTTTTCGGGAGGATGATCTAGGAATATGGGCCTATCAAGTCATATGATATCAAGCGATTCTGTCTATTGATTTCTGAGAAACGCCGAAGACAAGTGTTCGAAAAAACGCGCCCGGAAAGAAGAAAAAAAATAATAATAATAAGAATAATAAGAACTGAGCAAAAACAACATGTCTCCAAACTTCGTTTGGGAGACATAATAATTTAAAACTTTGAGGACTGTTCAGTATGCCAAACTGTACCTTTTAAACAACTTTCAGACCTGTAAGTTTCCTACTTCCTGTTTTAAGCCAGCGGGGACATATCTGTCCAATGGACACACATTCCTTCTTTATTGGGTCAAATCTCACAAGGATTTGAATTAACAAAAACTATCTTTAGAAGTCATGTATTTGTGATTGCACTTTGATCTACATATTTATATGCTTTAAATTGTCCAATTTTACGTCCATCTTCATCATAGTGGAAGGCTCTGAAACACTGGTCACAGAAGAAACAAGGATTCTCAGGGGCATGTTCACTGTCATATACTACCCATCTGCAACAAGAAAAACAAGATAGTACATATTTATTGATCCTTACATAGGTCACATATATTTGAATTTGGTCATTGGAGTTTAGTTGTTTAAGGTTTTTTTTATGGTTCCGTCTACTGATTTTGTCTCGGCCTTTTAAGTATAGTAACATTTGAATGCCCCATTGTTTTTATTTTGCTTCTTTATAGCCTTGATATTGTATGAGTTTCTACCTACAAAATATTTAATATTTATCATTTGTAAATACTAAAAGACCAGTTTACCCCTCATGACAACATGAAAAGTTTTTTTCCTTTTCACTGTCTGTGATTCACATTACTAACATCTAAAAGGTGGTAGTCACCTTAATAGCTTCAACCCCACCCATTTATTTATTTTTGACCTTACCAATTAGCTTTAATTAGATGCAATCAAAGCTTTATTACATATAGTATTGACAAACTACCTGTATTAAAATTGAAATACCTTTATTTGAGGGGATCAATTTCATGAATTTAGATCAAAATACATCTTCTTGGATTAATGAATTTGCAGTTTTAACTTTCTTAACCATTGAAATCAAATTTACTGGTTTGCCTATCATACCAAAAACCATGAGACCACTTTAAAAATAATTCTTTCACAGTTTACCTTGCTGAATGCATCTGACAGGCTTTACATAATGTTCTTGTAAATCTTTTCTTTTTTATCAGTCTAGGATAATCTCTTATATCTAAACTGTCTTCTGGGTTGAAAAGTCTACAAATATACATTAAATAGTTAATACACATGAACAATAATAAAGCTATTTAATATACCATACAAGGGCATGGTTTCAGGGATTTAATTTAGCACTGGTTTGAGACCTTCAATTTATTATTCAGGACCTTTGAAATTCTATGACCTGCATGTCACACTCCTTCATTTTTAACAAATTTTAAATATTTTGTCAAACATGGTTGCATTTCTCGTGTGGGGAATTTCAAAATTTCAGTTTCTCCAATTGAGGACTTTTAAAAAATATCTTGTGGACTTTCCACCTAGAACTTCATGGACCTTTTGCTCTCAGATGTAAATTTGAACCACTGTGTTTACTAAAAACATCTTAACCAATAAGATTTTTAAAAAGTTAATGTAACTTTACACATGCCATTTAAAACTAGAGGCTCCCAGGAGCCTGAATCGCTCACCTGATCTCTTATGCCAAAGTATGAATAAATTTCACAAACTTTCAAGTATACAAAGTTGCAAAACAATCCTTCCAGTGGTTTCAGATAAGATTTTTGGAAATCAGTTTAAATTAATAGAAAAAACAGTTAAAGGGCAATAACTACTGTAAGGACCTTTTGATGCTGAACAAAAAAAATTGCTTCCGATTTTCTTTATCTCTTATACTTTTTGAGTTATAAGCCAAAAACAATGGTTTGACCCCCCTGTTCTATTTTTAGCAACGGCGGCCATTTTGGTTAGTTGACATGTATATAATTCACAAACTTGGTAGAGGACATCCTAAAGATCATGTATACCAAGTATCAATGCAATCCCTTCAGTGGTTTAAGAGAAGAAGATTTTTGAAAATCAGTGTAAATTAATGGAAAAAAAACAGTTAAAGGGGAATAACTCTTAAACAGCTGATCTGACAATTTAGACCCTGAAATCATTTTTGTAGATCTCAATGAGCTAAACAATTCTGCAATGCTAACTTGTCCTCTAGCTCTAACGGTTTTCAAGATATTTTCCAAAAACTGCAAAAATGGTCAATTTTGATGATTAAAGGGCATTAACTCCTATAAGGAGTCGTTTCACAACTTCGACTCAATGGAGAGATACGTAGAGCTTTTGATGCTGAACAAGGAAGGTTGCTTTGGATTTTCTCTATCTTTTATACTTTTTGAGTTATAAGCCAAAAACAATGGTCTGACCCCCCTATTCTATTTTTAGCAACGGCGGCCATGTTGGTTGGTTGACATGTATATAATTCACAAACTTGGTAGAAGACATCCTAAAGATCATGTATACCAAGCATCAATGCAATCCCTTCAGTAGTTTTAGAGAAGAAGATTTTTGAAAATCAGTGTAAATTCATGGAAAAAACAGTTAAAGGGGAATAACTCTTAAACGGCTGATCTGACAATTTAGACACTGAAATCATTTTTGTAGATCTCAATGAGCTAAACAATTCTGCAATGCTAACTTTTCCTCTAGCTCTAACGGTTTTCAAGATATTGTCCAAAAACTGCAAAAATGGTCAAATTTGATGATTAAAGGGCAATAACTCCTATAAGGAGTTGTTTCACAACTTCGACTCAATGGAGAGATTCGTAGAGCTTTTGATGCTGAACAAGGAAGGTTGCTTCGGATTTTCTCTATCTCTTATACTTTTTGAGTTATAAGCCAAAAACAATGGTCTGACCCCCCTGTTCTATTTTTAGCAACGGCGGCCATCTTGGTTGGTCGACATGTATATAATTCACAAACTTGGTAGAGGACATCCTAAAGATCATGTATACCAAGTATCAATGCAATCCCTTCAGTGGTTTCAGAGAAGAAGATCTTTGAAGAAAAGTTAACGGACGACGGACGCTTAACGATGACAATAGCTCACATGACCCTTCGGGTCAGGTGAGCTAATAAAAAGCTACGCCGAGCGCAGCATGATACGACCGCAACAAGTTTAACCCTGTACGTTGGAGGCCTAATAAGGACAGTCCATTGTTTTGGTCACATGAAGACCATGGTGGACTTACAAAGCTGTTTGACACATGCATCCTGTGGTGGACTTAAAAATGCATTTTTGACACATATATATTTGCATCAACATCTAATACAAAAAGCCTTATTTATATACATGTAATAACTACAACTTAATTTTAAGTATAAAACTATTTGCCTTGACAAACTTTTAAAATTGGTGTTTTTGGCTCCTTTGACCCCTAATTTCTCGAAAACGGTAAGAGATATTGCAAATCTGATTGAAGAACGCAGCCAGGGATTTTCACAAGGATTCCAATGAAAAAAAGATTTTGAAAATTGGACCAAAAATAAACAAGACCAATCGATGTCTGGCCCTGCGTCGTACGGCAAAACGTTGAACCCTGTATGCTCTAGGCCCAATATGGACAGTCAAAATATTTTGACACTTGCATCCTATGGTGGACTTACAAAGCATATTTGTCACATGCCACCCAATATTGTAAAAATAGACAAAAAAATAGTTTCTATTTTTTTACCCTTTTGGTCCCCTTATTGCTAAACAGAAAAGGTGGGTCAAGAAAATATTGTATCCTCCATTTTGTATCCAATATACATGTATGACCAAAATTTACTTGTAAAAAAAATTTTCTAAATCGGACCATGAATTAAAAATGTCACATTTTTGCCCCTTTTGGGCCCCTCGTTCCTAAACAAAAAGAGAGGGGACACCCAAATTCATCCCCACCCTTTAATTTATGGTGAGTAACACTACTGTAAAGTTTCATAGCATTTGGTCAACCAAAACAAGTTATTGTGGAAACAAATAAAAATGTTGCTTTTTTGGCCCCTTAAAGGCCCTTAATTTCTAAACAAAAAAAGAGGGGACACCAAAAATCAGCCCAACCCTTCCTTTTATGGTAAGTAACATTAATCTTAAGTTTCATAGCATTTGGTCAACCAGAACAAAAGTTATTGTGGAAAAAAATTAAAAAGTCGTTTTTTGGCCCCCTTTGGGCCTCTAATTTCTAAACGAAAAAAGAGGGGACACCCAAAATCAGCCCAACCCTTTCTTTTATGGTGAGTAACATTACTGTAAAGTTTCTTAGCATTTGGTCAATCAGAACAAAAGTTATTGTGGAAACAAATAAAAAAGTCACTTTTTTGGTCCCTTTAGGCCCCCTAATTTCTAAACAACTAGAGGCTCCCAGGAGCCTGAATCGCTCACCTGATCTCTTATGCCAAAGTTTTAATTAATTTCACAAACATTCAAGAATACAAAGTTGCAAAACAATCCTTTCAGTGGTTTCATAGAAGATTTTTGGAAATCAGTTTAAATCAGTAGAAAAAAACAGTTAAAGGGCAATAACTCCTATAAGGACCATAGCAATGGCAGCCATGTTGGTTGGCAGACATGTATATAATTCACAATCTTGGTAGAGGACATCCTAAAGATCAAGTGCACCAAGTTTCAAAGCAATCCCTTCAGTGGTTTCAGAGAAGAAGATTTTTGAAAATCAATTAAAATTAATGGAAAAAAACAGTTAAAGGGGAATAACTCTTAAATGGCTGATCTGACAATTTTGACCCTGAATCATTATTGTAGATCTGAATGAGCATAACAATTCTGCAATGATAACTTTTCCTCTAGCTCCAACGGTTTTCAAGATATTGTCCAAAAACTGCAAAAATGGTCAATTTTGACGATTAAAGGGCAATAACTCCTATATGGAGTCGTTTCACAATTTTGACTCAATGGAGAGATTTGTAGATCTTTTAATGCTGAACACGAGTGGTTGCTTCGGATTTTCTCTATCTCTTATACTTTTCGAGTAATTAGCCAAAAACAATGGTCTGACCCCCCTGTTCTATTTTTAGCAACGGTGGCCATGTTGGTTGGTCGACGTGTATATAATTCACAAACTTGGTAGAGGACATCCTAAAGATCAAGTATACCAAGTATCAATGCAATCCCTTCAGTGGTTTCAGAGAAGAAGATTTTTGAAAATCAGTGTAAATTAATGGAAAAAAAACAGTTAAAGGGGAATAACTCTTAAACGGTTGATCTGACAATTTTGACCCTGAAATCATTTTCGTAGATCTCGATGAGCTTAACAATTCTGCAATGCTAACTTTTCCTCTAGCTCTAACGGTTTTCAAGATATAGTCCAAAAACTGCAAAAATGGTCAATTTTGATGATTAAAGGGCAATAACTCCTATAAGGAGCCGTTTCACAACTTCGACTTAATGAAGAAATTTGTAGAGCTTTTGATGCTGAACAAGGAAGGTTGCTTCGGATTTTCTCTATCTCTTATACTTTTCGAGTTATAAGCCAAAAACAATGGTCTGACCCCCCTATTCTATTTTTAGCAACGGCGGCCATGTTGGTTGGTCCACATATATATAATTCACAAACTTGGTAGAGGACATCCTAAAGATCAAGTATACCAAGTATCAATGCAATCCCTTCAGTAGTTTTAGAGAAGAAGATTTTTGAAAATCAGTGTAAATTAATGGAAAAAACAGTTAAAGGGGAATAACTCTTAAACGGTTGATCTGACAATTTTGACCCTGAAATCATTTTCGTAGATCTCGATGAGCTTAACAATTCTGCAATGCTAACTTTTCCTCTAGCTCTAACGGTTTTCAAGATATAGTCCAAAAACTGCAAAAATGGTCAATTTTGATGATTAAAGGGCAATAACTCTTCTAAGGAGCTGTTTCACACTTTCGACTCAATGGAGAGATTTGTAGAGCTTTTGATGCTGAACAAGGAAGGTTGCTTCGGATTTTCTCTATCTCTTATACTTTTCGAGTTATAAGCCAAAAACAATGGTCTGACCCCCCTGTTCTATTTTTAGCAACAGCGGCCATGTTGGTTGGTCGACATGTATATAATTCACAAACTTGGTAGAGGACATCCTAAAGATCAAGTATACCAAGTTTCAATGCAATCCCTTCAGTGGTTTCAGAGAAGAAGATCTTTGAAGAAAAGTTAACGGACGGACGACGGACGCTTAACGATGACAATAGCTCACATGACCCTTCGGGTCAGGTGAGCTAAAAAAGGGGTGACACCCAAAATCAGCCCAACCCTTCCTTTTATGGTAAGTAACATTACTGCAAAGTTTCATAGCATTTGGTCAACCAGAACAAAAGTTATTGTGGAAAAAAAATAAAATGTCGCTTTTTTGGCCCCTTTTGGGCCCCTAATTTCTAAACGAAATTATAAAATGACCCCAAAAGGGGAGGTGCACATCTTCAATATATCTGTAATCACTGTGTAAAATTTCAGAAAGATCTAGTGTTTGGTTTTTGAGATTCAGATTACACAAGACAGGCACCCCATAGCGGGACGGACAGACAGACGGACAGAGTGACCCGACTACTAGACCTGCTTTCGCCTTCGGCGACGCAGGTAAAAAGTTGATTTTATGGGCGTGGCCTGTCTTTAGCCCCCTGTAGCAATGTAATGGTGAAATACATATCAAAATCATTGACACATTTAGTAGACAGAATTTTATGAGCACTTCAACAAAAAAAGAATTTTCAAAATTGAATGAATAATCAACATTCTACAACAGTTTTGTCAATACACCCGTTTTAGCCCCTTTGGCCCTTTTTTTCTAAAACAGTAGGGGCCATAAACCCCAAATACAAAACCAACATTCCTTTAGTGGATATAATCATCATATTTAAACTTCATAACAATTGGCTGGCCCACTACAACTAAATATTGGTAACTAGAGGCTCCCAGGAGCCTGAATCGCTCACCTGATCTCTTATGCCAAAGTTTGAATAAATTTCACAAACTTTCAAGTATACAAAGTTGCAAAACAATCCCTTCAGTGGTTTCAGAGAAGATTTTTGGAAATCAGTTCACATTAATAAGAAGAAACAGTTAAAGGGCAATAACTCCTATAAGGACCTTTTGATGTTGAACAAGAAAAGTTGCTACAGATTTTATTTAAGTAGATCTCAATGGACTAAACAATTCTGCAATGCTAACTTTTCCTCTAGCTCTAACCGTTTTCTAGATATAGTCCAAAAACTGCAAAAATGGTCAATTTTGATGAATAAAGGGCAATAACTCCTATAAAGAGTCAGTTCACAACTTCGACTCAATGGAGAGATTGCTAGAGCTTTTGATGTTGAACAAGGTAGGTTGCTTCGGATTTTCTCTATCTGTTATACTTTTCGAGTTGTAAGCCAAAAACAATGGTCTGACCCCCCTGTTCTATTTTTAGCAATGGCGGCCATGTTGGTTGGTTGACATGTATATAATTCACAAACTTGGTAGAAAACATCCTAAAGATCAAGTATACCAAGTATCAATGCAATCCCTTCAGTGGTTTCAGAGAAGAAGATTTTTGAAAATCAGTGTAAATTAATGGAATAAAAGAGTTAAAGGGGAATAACTCTTAAACGGCTGATCTGACAATTTAGACCCTGAAATCATTTTTGTAGATCTCAATGAGCTTAACAATTCTGCAATGCTAACTTTTCCTCTAGCTCTAACGGTTTTCAATATATAGTCCAAAAGCTGCAAAAATGGTCAATTTTGATGATTAAAGGGCAATAACTCCTATAAGGAGCTGTTTCACAACTTCGACTCAATGGAGAGATTTGTTGAGCTGTTGATGCTGAACAAGGAAGGTTGCTTCAGATTTTCTCTATCTCTTATACTTTTTGAGTTATAAGCCAAAAACAATAGTCTGACCCCCCTGTTCTATTTTTAGCAACGGCGGCCATGTTGGTTGGTCGACATGTATATAATTCACAAACTTGGTAGAGGACATCCTAAAGATCATGTATACCAAGTATCAATGCAATCCCTTCAGTGGTTTCAGAGAAGAAGATTTTTGAAAATCAGTTAAAATTAATGGAAAAAACAGTTAAAGGGGAATAACTCTTAAACGGCTGATCTGACAATTTAGACCCTGAAATCATTTTTGTAGATCTCAATGAGCTTAACAATTCTGCAATGCTAACTTTTCCTCTAGCTCTAACGGTTTTCAAGATATAGTCCAAAAACTGCAAAAATGGTCAATTTTGATGATTAAAGGGCAATAACTCCTATAAGGAGTCGTTTCACAACTTCGACTCAATGGAGAGATTTGTTGAGCTTTTGATGCTGAACAAGGAAGGTTGCTTCAGATTTTCTCTATCTCTTATACTTTTTGAGTTATAAGCCAAAAACAATAGTCTGACCCCCCTGTTCTATTTTTAGCAACGGCGGCCATGTTGGTTGGTCGACATGTATATAATTCACAAACTTGGTAGAGGACATCCTAAAGATCATGTATACCAAGTATCAATGCAATCCCTTCAGTGGTTTCAGAGAAGAAGATTTTTGAAAATCAGTTAAAATTAATGGAAAAAACAGTTAAAGGGGAATAACTCTTAAACGGCTGATCTGACAATTTAGACCCTGAAATCATTTTTGTAGATCTCAATGAGCTTAACAATTCTGCAATGCTAACTTTTCCTCTAGCTCTAACGGTTTTCAAGATATAGTCCAAAAACTGCAAAAATGGTCAATTTTGATGATTAAAGGGCAATAACTCCTATAAGGAGTCGTTTCACAACTTCGACTCAATGGAGAGATTTGTTGAGCTTTTGATGCTGAACAAGGAAGGTTGCTTCAGATTTTCTCTATCTCTTATACTTTTTGAGTTATAAGCCAAAAACAATAGTCTGACCCCCCTGTTCTATTTTTAGCAACGGCGGCCATGTTGGTTGGTCGACATGTATATAATTCACAAACTTGGTAGAGGACATCCTAAAGATCATGTATACCAAGTATCAATGCAATCCCTTCAGTGGTTTCAGAGAAGAAGATCTTTGAAGAAAAGTTAACGGACGGACGACGGACGACGGACGCTTAACGATGACAATAGCTCACATGACCCTTCGGGTCAGGTGAGCTAAAAAACTATTTGCATGGACAAACTTTTATAAATGGCGTTTTTGGCCCCTTTGACCCCAAATTTCTCGAAAACGGTATGAGATATTGCAAATCTGATTGAAAAATGCAGGCAGGATTTTCACAAGGATTCCAATGAAAAAAAGATTTTGAAAATCGGACCACAAATAAACAAGTGGCTCCCAGGAGCCTGAATTGCTCACCTGGTCTTGATGTTGACCCTATACTTTTGTAGAGCTAAATGAGCTGAACATTTAAGCAAGCAACAGCTTTTCTTTACCTGCAATAGTTTTCATTCTATAGGCCAAAAACACCATTTTTCACCTATAACCCCTAACAACTTCGACCCTATGAAGACTTTTGTAGAGCTAAATGAGCTGAACATTTAAGGAAGCAACAGCTAATCTCTATCTGCAATAGTTTTCATTCTGTAGGCCAAAAACATGAAAAATGGCTATTTTTCAGGGGCCGTAACCCCTATAAGGGGTCATCTGACAACTTCAACCCTATGGAGAATTTTGTTAAGCTAAATGAGCTGAACATTTAAGCAAGCAACAGCTAATCTCTATCTGCAATAGTTTTCATTCTGTAGGACAAAAACATGAAAAATCGCTATTTTTCAGGGGCTGTAACCCCTATAAGGAGTCATCTGACAACTTCGACTCTATGGAGAATTTTGTAGAGCTAAATGAGCTGAACATTTAAGCAAGCAACAGCTAATCTCTATCTGCAATAGTTTTCATTCTGTAGGACAAAAACATGAAAAATCGCTATTTTTCAGGGGCCGTAACCCCTATAAGGGGTCATCTGACAACTTCGACCCTATGGAGAATTTTGTAGAGCTCAATGAGCTGAACATTTAAGCAAGCAACAGCTAATCTCTATGTGCAATAGTTTTCATTCTGTAGGCCAAAAACATGAAAAAATGCCATTTTTCAGGGGCCGTAACCCCTATAAGAGATTATCTGACAACTTCGATCCTATGGAGACTTTCGTAGAGCTAAATGAGCTAAACATTTAAGCAAGCAACAGCTAATCTCTATCTGCAATAGTTTTCATTCTGTAGGCCAAAAACATGAAAAAATGCTATTTTTCACCTTTAAGGGGCCGTAACCCCTATAAGGGGTCATCTGACAACTTTGACCAAATGGAGACTTTTGTAGAGCTTTTGATGCTGAATCAGTAGCGTGGCCTCAGATTTCCTCTATCTCTTATACTTTTTGATTTATAAGCCAAAAACAGTAGTCTGACCCCCCTAGTCTATTTTTAGTAACGGCGGCCATGTTTTTTAACGGATTAAAAATCAAAACACAAGTTTGGTGCAGGACACCCTAAAGATCATTCATACCAAGTTTCATTAAATTCTGTTTGGTAGTTTCAGAGGAGAAGATTTTTGAAAAATTGTTAACAGACGACGACGACGACAGACGACGACAGACGACAGACGACGACGACGGACGCCAAGTGATGGTAATAGCTCACATGGACCTTCGGTCCAGGTGAGCTAAAAAGTCGATTTTTTGGGTGTGGCCCCTTTTTGACCCCTTATAGCAATGTAACGGTACAAGATACATCAAAGGTGTTGTTACATTTTGTTGACAGAATTTATTGAGGAATACAATAAAAAAAGAATGATCAAAATCGGATGAAAATCAAACATTCTACAGACATTTTGTCAATACACCCATTTTAGCCCCTTTTGGCCCTTTTTTCTAAAATGGTAATGGCCAGAAACCCCAAATGCAATACCAACCTTCCTTTAGTGTTTATAAACATCATATCAAAATTTTATAACAATTGGTTAGCTACAACTAAAGTTATCGCACGGAAACCAAAGTGTCTACAGACGATGACAACGACGACGACGACAACGACAACGACATCGCCATAACATAATATGATTGCAAAAAATTTGCGGTCAACCCGTCGTATAAAAACTAAATGAACAACAACAACAAAAATATAATGTACAAATAATAGTAAAATAGCAATATAACAGCTGTTGTCTTTAATATCACATCCAATTTATTATACCCCCCACTTCAAAAGTGGGGGGTATATAGTGATAGGGGTGTCCGTCTGCCTTCCGTTACACTTCAGGGTACCAATCTCTTATCCGCAACTCCTCCTAAACCCCTTGGTGGATTTTCATGAAACTTACACACAATCTTTGTGACATGATGTAGATGTGCACCTACTATTTTAAAATTTGATCAGAATGATTTTTGGAGTTTCCCATAGCAAAACATGGACTTAGCCATTCGCCTACATGGGGGTACCCATCTCTTATCAGCAACTCCTCCTAAACCCCTTGATGGATTTTCATGAAACTTTCACACAATTATTGTGACATAATGTAGATGTGCATCTACTATTTTAAAATTTGATCAGAATGGTTTTTGGGGTTTCCCATAGCAAAACATGGACTAAGCCATTCGACTACATGGGGGTACCCATCTCTTATCCACAACTCCTCCTAAACCCCTTGATGGATTTTCATGAAACTTACACACAATCTTTGTGACATAATGTAGATGTGCACCTACTATTTTAAAATTTGATCAGAATGATTTTTGGGGTTTCCTATACCAAAACATGGACTTAGCCATTGACTACATGGGGGTACCCATCTCTTATCCGCAACTCCTCCTAAACCCCTTGATGGATTTTCATGAAACTTACACACAATTGTTGTGACAAAATGTAGATGTGCATCTACTATTTTAAAATTTGATCAGAATGATTTTTGGGGTTTCCTATACCAAAACATGGACTTAGCCATTGACTACATGGGGGTACCCATCTCTTATCCGCAACTCCTCCTAAACCCCTTGATGGATTTTCATGAAACTTACACACAATTGTTGTGACAAAATGTAGATGTGCATCTACTATTTTAAAATTTGATCAGAATGATTTTTGGGGTTTCCCATAGCAAAACATGGACTTAGCCTTTCGACTACATGGGGGTACCCATCTCTTATCCACAACTAATCCTAAACCCCTTGATGGATTGTCATGAAACTTTTACACAATCTTTGTAACATAATATAGATGTGCACCTACTATTTGAAAGTTTGATCAGAATGATTTTGGGGTTTCCCATAGCCATACATGGACTCAGCCATTCGACTACATGGGGGTGCCCATCTCTTATCTGCAACTCCTCCTAAACCCCTTGATGGATTTTCATGAAACCTACACACAATCTTTGTGACATAATGTAGATGTGCATCTCCTATTCTAAATGTTATCTTATTAATTTTTTTGGGGGGTGGGGGGTATTTCTTTGTGAGCTGCGGCTCACAGTTTTTCTAGTTTTAGTGAGTACTTTATTTCACAATTTTATGTCAGAGGGTGATTTATTTATTTTTCAAGACAATTTATTTCTCGCAAATTTCTGTTCCTCGCAAAATACATGTACGTAAAAAAAAATTGCTTGCTAAATTAGAAGGTTTACAGTTCCCTACTCTTAAGCCACTAGCCATCTCCAATTAATACAGCAAATGGTACAGAATTGGAATTTGATGTGTGCTACTCACTTAAATAATGTTGCATGTACACACTTCAGAGCTAGAAATTAATATACCTGATGTCTGTAAATATTAGAAGGTGTTCACAGTTGCCTTGGTGAAGATAACAATATGGCTGACCAAGTCTGATGGTTAGATCTAAAAATAAAGTTTCTTCCATCTTGGCAGTCGACATTTCTCCAATATTTCTTTTGGGATCTAATGCCCACTGTCTGATTGAACTGTAAGAAAAAATTATAAAATTATCTATATCATTAAATTTGACTTAATTAACAGTCTTGTAAACAGTTTGTATTAAGGTTCATGAATACATTTACCTTAAAATGGCTTAAATTAAGACAGATTTTTTAGTATGTGTATAGCAAAGACTGCATATAGAATTCATATAAAAATAAATCCTAGCAGGACCTAGATATAAAATTTTTGATTTCTAAGTTCTGCTTTTTTTTCTATTTTTGAGCACAACCGATTTTAGTCTAATATCACTTTCACCCTTTCGTGTGGCCTCAAATTTAATGAGAACTTTTATTATAATTCAACTTTAAGTGTTAACCAACTTGTCAGTTGAGAGGTACAATAGGGATATTTTGTCATAATTCAAAATCCATTTTGAACAGAAAAAACTGTACCGGAAAAATTACATTATCTTCAACCCGATCTTCAAGTAAAAAAAGTTTGTCAATGTAATAATGTGTGTCCATATCTAGATCCTGCTATACTTTATTTGTCTTGATAATGTGTCATATATGCTGTACACATACTAAGATTTTCTTCTAAAGAGTTCGAACTATTCTGATGAACCTTAAATGATCAGAACATTATGTTTAATTGTAACACCATTATCAAAGAAGTCCACAAGTGAAACTGAAAGTTAAGGTTTACCGTAATGTAAACTCACAATATAATGCTGAACACTTAAAGATATCCCATTAATATTTTTACTAACAGCTATCAACTCAATAAATATGATAAAGGTCAAATACTTTTCTATGAATTCTTTCATACTAAATGTATTTAAATCCAATTGTAGAAATAAAGCATTTATTAGATGTTTTTGCTTTAGGCCTTCTGATTTTTATTTTGATTAACTAATGCTTTCATAATTTCTATTATCCAACTTCAAAGTGGTTGACTTAATATGCTGGTAATTAGAGAATAAACAAATAGAAATTTAGATCAGTACGAGTGGACCTAAGTACACATGAAACCATGTCTCATAAACTGATATTTTCTTCTGCTACATCACATTCCATAAAACTTACTGACTGTAGTCTTGACACTCTGGGTATCTCATATCATTATAAAACACACCCTCTATGTAGAAAAATCCTGATCTGTATATATCCTAGAAATAGAAGTTTGTTCAGTATAGTCATGACCTCTTTAATGTATGCTGAAGTAGTTTTTAGAAAGTGTAGTCATACAAAATTACTTTTTATCTTTCAAGTCATATTTTTTAAAACCAGATAAGGGAGGGATGCGTCAATTATTTTCTAATTGCTCCAATAAGTAGATGAGGCAATTTTTTACATTGTAAATACTTATAAAAAATCATGAGGCAGGTGATTTTTTTTTGTTTTAATAGATGAACAAGAGGCTCCCAGGAGCCTAAATCGCTCACCTGGTCTTGATGTCAACCCTATGAAAAACTTTGTAGAGCTAAATAAGCTGAACATTTAAGCAAGCAAAAGCTTTTCTCTATCTGCAATAGTTTTTATTCTATAGACCAAAAACACTACTTTTCGCCTTTAAGGGGCTGTAACCCCTATAAGGGGTCATCTGACAACTTCGACCCTATGGAGACTTTTGTAGAGCTAAATGAGCTGAACAATTTAGCAAGCAACAACTTTTCTCTATCTGCTATAGTTTTCATTCTATAGGCTAAAAACACCATTTTCGCCTTTAAGGGGTCATCTGACAACTTCTACCCTATAAAGACTTTTGTGGAGCTGAATGAGCTGAACATTTAAGCAATTAACAGCTTTTCCCTATCTGCAATAGTTTTCATTCTGAAGGCAAAAAACACAATTTTTCGCCTTTTAAGGGCTGTAACCCCTATAAGGGGTCATCTGACAACTTCGACCCAAATGAGACATTTGTAGAGCTAAATGAGCTGAACATTTAAACAAGCAACAGCTTTTCTCTATCTGCAATAGTTTTCATTCTATAGATCAAAAACACTATTTTTTGCCTGTAAGGGGCTGTAACCCCTATAAAGGGTCATCTGACAACTTCGACCCTATGAAGACTTTTGTAGAGCTGAATGAGCTGAACATTTAAGCAAGCAACAGCTTTTCCCTATCTGCAATAGTTTTCATTCTATAGGCTAAAACACTTTTTTTCGCCTTTTAGGGGCTGTAACCCCTATAAGGGGTAATCTGACAACTTCGACCCTATGAAGACTTTTGTAGAGCTAAATGAGCTGAACATTTAGGCAAGCAACAGCTTTTCTCTATCTGCAATAGTTTTCATTCTATAAGCCAAAAACATGAAAAAATGCTATTTTTCACCTTTCAGGGGCTGGAACCCCTAAAAGGGATCATCTGACAACTTCAACCAAATGGAGACTTTTGTAGAACTTTTGATGCTGAAGCAGTAACATGGCATCAGATTTCATCTATCTCTTATACTTTTTGATTTACAAGCCAAAAACAGTAGTTTGACCCCCCTGGTCTATTTTTAGTAACGGTGGCCATGTTTTTTGACGAATCAATAATCGAAACACAAGTTTGGTGCAGGACACCCTAAGGATCATTCATACCAAGTTTCATCAAATTCTATTGAGTAGGTTCAGAGGAGAAGATTTTTGAACGGACGACAGACGACGACGGACGCCAAGTGATGGCAATAGCTCACATGGACCTTCGGTCCAGGTGAGCTAAAAAGCAATAACAAGAGTTAACACTTAAGTATGTCTCGCCTGCCGGCACCATCAGAAACAATTATTCTTTCTTACTTCCACTATATTTTGAATTTACATGGATTTTCAGTTTCTGAGATCAAAAGATGTTTATAGAACTTAAACATTGCAAATATATGCAATAAAAATAATCAAATTATTAGAATTATTTATTTAATAAAGTACATGTACTTAAGGATGCTCGCTGGTCTTGTTTTGGTTTTTCTGTCATTTTTTCGGAATCCTCTGGATTTTACCATCAAAATAGGGTTAAAATACGAACCCCGTATTTTCTTGTTAATAATGTCTTTAGTATGTCATAAAGAGGATATAGACAAAGTTTTATCAAATCCTATTTATTCTGTCATGGGTTTTAACAGCTAAATAGTGCTAATGCTAAACCTATGAAAAAGTCAGAGAAAACCTTTTCCCGCTTTAACGTCAATTATCTTAAAAACGAGTTCACGAACCTATCATTTTTTTTTGCTTATTTTATACCTGTTACTATTATCTTTTCATTTAAGGCATCAAATTTGAAACCTATTTATTTTCAATAATAGTAGCGAACATCCTTAAACTGTCAGAAGTTATTTTTATACATTTTGTACTAAGTTATTGTTAGGTTTTAGAACTTTTTTCCACACACATGGGTCCTACAGGGCAGTCAGTTTTAATGGTGGAGGAAACAACCAACTTCAGGAAGATAAAGGAAGATGTGAGATCCAAATAATAAAAGTGTTTTTTTATAAGATTTGTCCATAATAAGTAAAATAAATAGACTGACAGACACAGACATTTTCATGGTATCATCAATACCAGTCAGGATTAGGATGATAAACAACATGGGTCTTACCTTAGAATATAAGAAGGTATCATAATCTGGATTGTCACTGAGGTCATGTGCAGTAGCTAGATCATTAACACAGTTAATTCTATCTCTTAAGTCTGTCAAACATTCTGTTCCTAAGACATTAAACTTCATGTCTGCAATAATCTAAAATAAAAATAACAAATCATATTGAAAATTAGAAAAATTCTATGGAGAATCTTCTGCTATCTCTAAGGCCTTTTTCTGAGTAATACATGAAATAGTGTGAGCCAGCTCACATAAGAATACCTCTGCTTCATATTGGACTCTACATTGCCCCAAAATATCTTAATTTAAGTCCAAATATCTTTCCTGAATAACATTTGAGTGCAATAAAATTTCTTCATGCACATCTCCATATGCTGTTCTTACTTCGTCTATCCATGAAGTGGTTTAGGATGAGTAGTGCTTACAAGGTCTTTCATTGAAATATAAAAAAAGATATAAGCCCAATTATCTCCTCTGAATAACATTCAATCACAACAATTACTTTGTACACATCAACATTTGATGTGCTTTCTTCATGTGCAGTTGCATCAAAATCCAATTGGCCATTTAGATGAAGAGATATATGAACAGACAGACTTTACATAGTTAATGTTATAAATTTGTCAATGATTTGTAGGTGTTATGTGATACAGGGCAGAACTTATTTCATGCCAATTTGCACATTTATTTTGTTGTTAAAAGATAATGATTTTTATCCTCCAGTCATAACCAATGTCAGCAGACATTTCTTTATGTCAGAAGATCTTCAAAATAATTGAAAAGTGAGCCGGTTTCAGTATTTATAATTTATATAATGTGAAAGCATTCATCAATTTTGTGGCTTCATGGGACAGGCAAACCATGGACTTTTATTCTCTAAAAATAAGAAAGGAGTAGGGGCAATAAGGCCTGTTTTTGGCTTAAAATTTGACTCAAGTCTCAACCTTTGAATATAGTTATCAGATGCTGATAAAATATTTATTAAATATCCTAAAAAGAGAAACTAAATATATTTTTCATTTTTAAATGATTGTTCTGGTAAAAAATATGAAATGAAACTGACAATCATTCAGAAAATCTTCAATTTACATCAATTTTCAGCATTTTAAAAATCCATTTTGGACTGGAAAAGTATCTCTGCACACAAGAAACAACTAAATATTTTTACATTTTGTTTATATGGCTTATTTAAACCTTCTCTATATGAGCTTGCTTTTCATGTGAGGACGATGTTTTCTGGTCAAAAATGTACCTTGAAAACGAGAAAAATTTCTCATATTTTGTTATTTTTGCTAAAATCACTAAAATTATGACGTCATTATGATGCTTCAATATTAAATCTTTAAATGTTTGGACATGTTTTCCGTATAGGCAGAGTTTACACTATATTGTAGCAGGAAATGGACACTTTTGCATAACTTTCATATTTTTAGGCTAAATAAGGGCCCCTACTCCTTTTACATTGATTCAATGACCAATCCATGAATCCCAGAAGTATACATTTTATTTCCAATCCACAAAATTTAAAGATCCCGTCAAATTTATGTATTTTCAAAGTAGTTCATTGAGAACTGACAAACCTTGTTATTTTGATGATGAAGCTTCAGATATTTGAGAGGTTGATAGACTTGAACTGTTAAAATAACATTAGGTAGATTGATTGCAAATTCTTTAAGTTCTTGTGCTGTCTTCATGTTGGCACATAAGGCTGTATTCTGAAAAAAAGTCATAGACATAAAAAAAATACGTAATAAGAACTAAAAGATGATGTATATTTTTATTCTATTTGACCAAACCAACAGATCTAACATCACTAAATATGTACATCTTTTTTTCTAGATATATATAAAATGCTTAAAACTATTTCAAATCAGATTACACTGAGCTAAAAAAATGCTGTCAAAGTGCTGTTATTCCCAGATATAATTTTTTTCTTAATTCCAAAGGCAGCCTCATTGCATGGATTCAAGTTAATGTAATGATTCTTTTGTTTTATGAATTTTCAGCAATTGAGTAAATCAAAGCAAAATATTTTTTTCTAAAGGACTTTATAACAGGTTGTGGTCTTTAAACAAGTGTGGCCACTAAAAGTATGTCTCGCCTGCCGGCACCATCACTAAAATCAACCACCTAAGCTTTCATTTCTTGATACAAACAAAAATTGTGTCTGTATAACCAGTATCAGATGCTTAGCTATTATACTTTTCAAGCAATTCATTGTCCACACAAGTATTACAAAAAGTTTTCTGCCTGAAAAAAAAAGACCTAAGTTCACAGAGTCACTGGACCCTAAAAATGGGGTCATGGTCACATGGCATGGAGACAGTTACGTTAACCATAACCTCAACTGTCTGTATACCCAATATCAGATGCCTAGCTATTATACTTTTCCAGCAATTCATTGTCCACAAAAGTCTTACAAAAAAGTTTTCTACCTGAAAAAGACCTAAGTTCACAGAGTCACTGGAGCGTGAAAATGGGGTCAAGGTCACACGGCAAGGTGACAGTTGCGTAGACCATAACCTGAACTATCTGTATACCAAATAACAGATGCCTAGCTATTATACTTTTCCAGCAATTCATCGTCCACAAAAGTCTTACAAAAAAGTTTACAGCCTGAAAAAAGACCGAAGTTCACAGAGTCACGGGAGCGTGAAAATGGGGTCAGGGTCACACGGCATGGTGACAATTGCATAGACCATAACCTGAACTGTCTGTATACCCAATATCAGATGCCTAGCTATTATACTTTTCAAGCAATTCATTGTCCACAAAAGTCCTACAATAAAATTTACGACGCCGCCGTCGCCGGAAAGCAATACCTATGTCTCGCCTTCCGCGACTTTTCGTCGCAGGCGAGACAAAAAACAACTCTTTGTTAATAGGCACCCTCCAAAAGTACAAATATTTTTCCACATATTTGTTTATTAATATACTCTAGTACATTTTTCTCATCAAGGACTGTGTGCTTGATTTTACGAGCTACTGTTGCCTTGTATTTAGCATCATCTTCTCTTTTCTGTAATTCTTTCTTTTGAATTCTGAAAGTCACAAAGATTAAATTATCAAGCAAATTTATCAGTAAAGGTAACTCTTTTACATGTATTTTGCAAATTTGATTGTGAAGTGGATAACTGATAGTCATTTAAGTTCCCATCAATCAAAAAGGTATTGTTTTTCCGAAAATTCTCCATAGTATGAAACCACTTTATCACAGTGTAATATTTCAGATCTGTACCTCTTATTATTCTAGAAGTTGAAGCACTCACAAACAAGAATATGTCCTAAAGACATTCACAATTTTATAATCCGGATTTTCACTAGTGAAATCCGGCCAAAAATCAGAGAATGTGATCAGCTGTAGGAATGACTAGAGTTTATGAATTAACTTATTTTTTTTCAATCTTTCTCAGTGAATCATTTAATTTATTTTTTTGCTGAAGGGTATAATTTTGAAAAATGTTGTCATAGCCTCTCTATAATAATGCTTTAAATGAATGTATATAAAGGGAAAAAAAGGGACAAAGGGGCACACTGTAATGGGGCAGAGCACAGCTCCACTCTATTTTGGTCTAGCTAAGACACTGCTCAATGGTAAACCCTTCGGGATGGACCATTTTCTTTGAAGGGTGAGGCCTTGGTTTTTTGTTTTGCTCAGAAAGGAATTTTTTTTTTCTTACCCTCTGCTGTCAGATTATTTTATTCATCAGAAATCAAATTCAAAATATTTTTTTAAAGGAAAAAAACCAAAGACCACCATTTCAAGTTAAATGGTTGATCCCTTATCATGCTTATTTCTTATAAATTTTTTTATCTGTGCCCAATTTCAAGACATTAGACAGGGAAACTAACCTAATAAGAAGTAGACAGGTTGTCTCCACTGGTTTTGTTTTTCATGGATATTGTATGTATCATTTAACTCTTTTTCCTCTTTATCTCATAATTATCTATCATATAGAAAATAATGAGATGTGGAATAAGCATGATAATTGGGCAGCATAACAGAACATATGTCATGTATGTGTTATGTGTTAACATAACAAGTGGTAATTTAGAATAAACAGAATGGAAAACTGCAAACAGTATCTAAACACTACACTACAGGTATACGTACAAACCTTGTAGAAACTAAGTTAATATTATCAGGTATGGATGCCAACATGGTTATATCTGTTCCTTCTTCTCCACAAAGCAAATTCTTTACACTGGAATGATGGTAAAAATGATATATTCATTACAATCATGTATTTAGCATGTTTAACTCGAGCAAAAATTAGACCTGGTTGTGACTGGCACATATGATTTCAGCCATATACCAAGAGCACAGTTTGATTGACACAGCAATATGTACCCTGTACCTTTGGAAACCTACATGTATATATAGTCAATAGTGGACTCACTGACAAAGTAGTTGTCACATGTATATACCCGGTAACACTTTTATAGTAATGAATGGACCCAGAGCGAATGTAAATAGAAGCAAACAGACCCATACATATGCAGAGTATTCTTTATTAATGAACATGATGAATGTCTACGCTTCTTATGAATCTATAAACATGACATATTAATATCTGGGTATAACATTTACACCAAGTGGTAAATGTAAAGAAGAATTAAACAAAAAATCTATCAAAGCTTCTTTTATTTAAATTGCAACAGTGCATGTCATCTTCTAATCCCAGTGTACAAACACTACTTCACTTATATGATCATATAAAAGCCATCTTAACATATGGTTGCGAAATATGGGGTATGT
The DNA here is from genome assembly GCA_963971305.1 of Arcuatula senhousia. Taxonomy (NCBI): domain Eukaryota; kingdom Metazoa; phylum Mollusca; class Bivalvia; order Mytilida; family Mytilidae; genus Arcuatula; species Arcuatula senhousia. The sequence goes on from OZ020305.1 coordinate 56,045,107, forward strand.
TTTCAACAACCTCTTCAGCTAGTAAAAATGATGAACAATATTTATTTGAGAAAATATTTTTGAAAAAGATGTACATGTATCTGAAAAATCACATTTAGAATTTATGAAATATATATTAGGTGTTAATAAACGCTCTACCAATTTTGCAGTTATGTCTGAACTTGGAAGATATCCTATGGATTTTTCCATTATATTGTCAATGTTAAAATATTGTCATAGATTAGAGCATATCAAAGATGGGCTACTATTTAATGCATTTGTTTGTAGTAAAAATCTCTGTCAAAATAACACAGCCACATGGTATTCTAGTATAGATTATATTATGAAAAAACTTAATATACATGTATGTTATAACCAAATGAAAAATTTAAGTGTTAATCAATTTATTAAACAAGTGAAAGATAAGCTACTCAATAGTTTTCAACAATTTTGGAAAGAATATAGAAATATGATTGCAAACTCTGAGCAAGGGAAACTTTTTACATATTTTTCATTTTAAACTACATTTGGATTTGAAAAATACTTACATTTAAAAGATTTTAGATTTCAACAAGCTTTATGCAAGATCAGAATAAGTGCACATCCCTTAAGGATAGAGACAGATAGATACTCAAAAAATTATATTGAAAGATCATTAAGAAAATGTCAATATTGTACTATGAATAAAACAGAGGACGAATTACATTTTATTATTGAATGTCCATTATATGCTGAATTTAGAGATATTTTTTTCAAATAAGATTTTACATCATTGCAAAAACTATAATAATTTACAAAACAGTTTAAAATTTAATTGGATTTTTATACAAGAAGATTAAGATTTGCTCAGAGAGTTTGGAAATTATGTATATCAAAGTCTTCAACTAAGAAGAACATCAAATATTGTTGCATAACTTTATGTCACTTGCTTATAGCAAGATCTGATCATGATTTATTTGTACAATAATAATGTTCTCATAATAAATACATGCATATTTCATACATGTAACTGTATCACATAGTCATCATGTACTACTTGGCTCTGCCCCTGTCAAATTATCAAGTTGTTGTTATTAATAAATCTGTTATAATGTTATTTACTGTCACAAATTGTCATAATCACTTATATGTAATTGTATGATCTATTATAGGGCCCTTAATTGGAATAAAGCTATTTCTATTTCTATTTTGTAGTGCCACCAAGCAAAACACAGCAGTACTCGAACTCATTCTTTGTCAGAACTATTATCGAGTGCAACCAGTTGAAGGACACAACCGTCAATTCCACAAGCGTAGAGCTCCAAATCAGCTCTCATCAGGGACCGCTAACCCGGCGCGCTCTCTCTCCACGTCGAGTAAAACCAGAAGTGGTATCTTTGACGTACCAGTACAGATTCAGATTTATGTCAAATTATGACAAAATTACCAAAAGGGGATGATTAACCTCAAACCTTTCCTCCTAAATTGTGATCTTTAAGTAAGGTAATCATGGTAAAAACATCATAATTTCTCAATAAATAAAATTAACAAATATAGAAAATATAGCAACAAGGCAGATTAATGGACCGTCTCATGGTATTAATTGATTAAGAATTATTTGAAATTGTCTCCCTTGAAGTTGAAGCACCTGCAAACAGTCTCTAATTCTGCCACAGTAGCACTCTCCACGTCCAGTTCTCTAGACAAAATTTCTCTGTGTGGTGTATTCTTTTTGTCAATGTCAGATATTCCGGGAATAACAGTTCTGTCCCATTTCTTCACGAAATCTCGCACATTTATCAATTCTGATGCTCCGCGAACATATCCAGTGGTCTCCATTTTGTTGTTTCGATGTGATTACAAAACGAAATTGATACAAAAAGGAGAATTTTACTTCATCGTTTTAAAAGATATGAATCAAAAAGGTTGTATATAAATATAATTTAATAATTGCAACATTTTGTTTTATCGTTTAAGTTAAAAAACTGTTTACATAATCTATCAATAAAGTTTCGTTTTGTTGGAAATAAAAAAATATATACTTTCAGTTTCGTTCTTAATTTTGGCGGGAGATATCCACGTGTGTAAACAAAAAAGTGAAAGTAAACAAAGCCAAAGATAAAGAGGTAGAAATTTCAACTCTTCTGTTACTGACAATCATAGACCTGAGTATCGAATAAAAAGGTCAATGCTGACAATATAATGGACAACTTCTTATAAGGGAGCTATTGTGTTTTTTTTTCTGAATCAAATTATCTGAGAAAAAATAATAGCTGTTTACCAAGGACATTTTCTCAGAAATTATCAAACAAACCCTGTTTTAAGTTATTTAATCAAAAACGTGTTTGTTCATAGTATAATAAGTATCGAATTATGTTGTAAAGTGTTATAATACGTATGTAAATATACATAAAACATTTATGACATACATGTATGTAGTAATAAATTTATAATGTAAATATTTAACTCTTATTTCATTCAGGTCCACCTTTTACAATGCTTGGTGTAGTAATAAGTGTTGTGGCAAGTCAGCTTATTGGAGTGATCTGGTACTCTCAATATTTCTTTGGGAAGCCATGGATGAGCAGCAACTACCCAGGAAAAACCTCTGAACAGATCAACAGAGAGGGTAACTTTCCAGTTGCCATTGGACTTGTTATGATTTCACAAACATGTTTGGCCATAGTATTAAATTATGTTTTGCCGTAAGTGTTATATGTCATTATTTTTTTCTTAACAATTGATAGTTGATATGATCTGTTATGTACTATGTCAAATAACTTGTTTGATCATATTGATTGGTACAAGTGCATTAACACCATACTTTCAGATCATTTTTTTCCATTTTTGACCAGAACAAAAAACCAAGCCCCCCCTTCAACTTAAATGGTCTGTCCCTAACATGAAGCCAAGCATTATTATTGGGAAATAGTCTGCACCTTTCTATTTGTTAATTAAAATTAAACTTTTATCTTAATATTTATTTTTGTTATAGGATCTACTTAGGAGTGACTACTGTAACAGCTGCTGTGAAGGCAGGTCTGGTGTTAGGAGCTGTCGTTACAATTGGAGACATACCACACTGTCTATTCTCATGTCGCTCACAAGTGGTTTTCATCATTGATCACCTGTATGATGTTGCTGTATTGGTGTCCATGTGTGCAGCAATTACTCATTTCGGGTAATTTATCCTGTATTCAGAAACCATTAATACATGTTCATGTCTTCTGTCTTTATTAGATCTGATTTTTGGGCATTATTTTTGGTTAAACATCAGGAATTACTTATCTATATTTACTAGATCTGAGAGTTCTTGTGTGGGGGAGGGGGGCATCTGTCTTATCAATATTTAAGGATTTGTCATTTCTTGCTCTTATTATTCTACTAACATTGTACTTCATGTTTTTTGTCTTGATCCTACTATTTAAATGTTTTTTAAGTCGTTTGTGTTTGCTGGAGTGCTATCAATGAATGTTAAAGTAAAAACATGTATGATGTAATTGTTTCATTTTACTAAAAAAAGACATGTCCAGGAATATAAAGCATTAACATGCATGTCATGTTTTGTACATTTGTACTTGATTTATGACATTTTTTTTCTTCTTTTAAGAAATTTTTTAATTAAGATATTTTTTATTGGTAGTTTGTTGATTAAAATGTGATTCATTTGTTTGTTTTATATAGTCAATGATTTTACAATTGTTAGTTAATTTAGATTACATATATGTTTTGTGTATTAAACATTTTTATATTCAGATATACATGATATTTTGTTTCTCAATGTTTTGGTGAGAACCACTGTAATCTTTGTTAAGATATACAATAATATTGTTTATTACCATATGTCAACAAAAAATAAAAACATGGATTCTCTTTTTTTTCTGTATCCATTTACTCTTCCTCTCTACAAAAAAATGTTCATATAAAGTTGAAGTTTAATTATTCACAGGATTTTTACTACTGCAATTTTTTCTTATTCATAACAAGAGGCTCCCAGGAGCCTAAATCGCTCACCTGGTCTTGATGTCAACCCTATATTTTGTAGAGCTAAACGAGCTGAACATTTAAGCAAGCAACATTTTTTCTTTATCTACTATAGTTTTCATTCTATAGGCAAAAAACACAAAAATCGTTATTTTAGTGGCCATAACCCCTATTAAGGGTCATCTGACAACTTTGACCATATGGAGACCTTTGTAGAGCTTTATGCGCTGAACATTTAAGCAAGCAACAGCTTTTCTATATCTGCTATAGTTTTCATTCTAAAGGCCAAAAACAAGAAAAAGGTTACTTAAGGGGCCATAACCCTTATTAAGGATCATCTGACAACTTAGATCCTATTGAGACTATTGTCGAGCTAAATAAACTGAACATTTAAGCAAGCAACAGCTTTTCTCTATCTGCTTTAGTTTTCATTCTACAGGCCAAAAACATGAAAAAGGTTATTTTAGGGGCCATAACCCCTATTAAGGGTCATCTGACAACTTTGATCCTATAAAAGACTTTTGTAGAGCTAAATGAACTGAACATTTAAGCAAGCAACAGCTTCTCTCTATCTGCTATAGTTTTCTTTCTATAGGCCATAAACATAAAAAAAACCCATCATTTTAGGGGCTGTAACCCCTATTAAGGGTCATCTGACAACTTTGATCCTATTTAGACTCTTGAAGAGCAAAATGAACTGCACATTTAAGCAAGCAACAGCTTCTCTCTATCTGCAATAGTTTTCATTCCATAGGCCAAAAACATGAAAAAACATTATTTGAGGGGCCGTAACCCCTATAACGGGTCATCTGACAACTTCGACCCTATGGAGACTTTTGTAGAGCTAAATGAGCTGAACATTTAAGCAAGCAACAGCTTTTCTCTATCTGCAATAGTTTTCATACTATAGGGCAAAAACATGGAAAAACGCCTTTTTTCAAATTAAGGGGCTGTAACCCCTATAAGGGGTCATCTGACAACTTGGACCAAATGGAGACCTTTGTAGAACTTTTGATGCTGAAGCAGTAGGGTGGCATCAGATTTCTTCTATCTCTTATACTTTTTGATTTACAAGCCAAAAACAGTAGTCTGACCCCCTGGTCTATTTTTAGCAACGGCCGCCATGTTTTCTGACAGATCAAAAATCCCCACTCAAGTTTTGTGCAGGATACCCTAAAGTACCACCAGACCAAAGGAGTAGGTTCACGAACCTTCATATTTGGCCCTAAAATTTCAAGTATTAGATAATCATGTCATATTTGTTGTAGATATAGTACTAAGGATATATGTAAGACATATGCATTTGAAAGTTTGATTTGTGACATAACAATGTCGCAGTGACGTCACAATCTTCGACATTTTGCAAAAAATGTTGAAAATCTTTAGATTTTGCCATTTTTCAATGCACATTTGTTCTTAGAAAATATAGAGTGCACTCAAAGACACCCTTCATAATTAAGTAGATTATAATTATGACCATTATTAAAGGTTTTCTGAAAATATGAAGGGTGCCCTTGATTGCGCTCATATTTTTCTTAACCAATTTAGAACCAAAAAGTAGCAAAATATGGTGAAACTTTGGATTTTTCGTTAAACTCCCAAAGTTTGACCCCTATGGTTGAATTGGTCTTATATAATATGTCAAAAAGAAGTTTAGAATTAGAGAAATCAAGCACATGACTATACTTACAAAGAGTTATAACATGAAATATTTAAGTTAAGATTTTTGCCAAATTGTGGGCCAAATAAGGGTGTTCGTGAACCTTCTCCTTTGGTTTGAATCTGTTCAGTAGTTTCAGAGGAGAAGAAGTTTGAAAAAGTTTACAGACGACAACGATGACGATGACAGACAATTACGACAGATGCCAAGTGATGGCAATAGCTCACATGGACCTTCGGTCCAGGTGAGCTAAAAATGGACACAAATCCTTTTAGAAAAGAATCTATGCAAATGTTTACTTATACATGTTTTATGCTAAGTTTCAGTAATAATTATTATTAGGCCATAACTTGCCATTTATTCTGTGTATTTAAAAGTATTAATAAAATATTCTAGTTAACAGTTTTTTTTTATCATGCTTTTTTATACACGGCCACACATATAAAAGGTCAAGGGATTTGAATGATATTTTGCACAACAATAGAATAAAAGTCAAGTTCAATTTTCAGGATGATCTGAAACATTAACTTTATAAAAATGTTCATATAATTTGACAATGCTAAATTTTTTGGTCTAAGAAAGATATAAACTCATTTCTCTTTCATATAAAAAAAAAAATTATAATTTTCTTGTCTAAAGACTACCTCCCAAAGAAAAAATAGATATATTGTGGCTGGGTATCATAAATGTCCCATTAGATGCCCTATTTTTTTTTACATGTACTGTACCATTAACAAAGTTTGGTGGGGAGACCCTGTCTGTCCATTCACAACTACTTCTACACCTCTCTTATAGAAATTTCACTACTCTCTAAGAATTTTGCACTATAGATCTAGTAAGGGCAATGAAGTGCAGCATATAGAGATATGCATAAAGAAAGTTCATAGCTCTAACAAATTCATTTAGGGGAGGTAATTGGACTAGTTTTACCTAAAACATATTTAATATCAAATCAAACAATATGGGATCCCATGTTGATGCTGTATGCTAAATACACATGTACACATGTAGTTGTTGAGAAAACTTCACCTAAAACATTTCCTTCCATATTTGCTGCAGCATATTAATCAGTTAATAACCAAAATTGCAACTCAACTAGATAAAAGTTAACATTAAGGTTAATGAGGACACCTGACTCTGAAAATATCTGCTCATTAAAAATCTAATTTTATTGCCTTAAATATCAAATAATATTAAAAACGAAAGAATATGGAATATATGTGGCCATGTTGATATCTTTCATATAATAATAAAATGAAAGAGCCTTAGTGAGCACACTCCCACATACCCCACGCGTTCTGCTATTTGACTATATAAATTAACCTGGAGCTCGTAAACTTTTTGCAAATTAAAAATATGTTATAACATACACAGTAGTTACATATGTTATGTTTCTTGCAAACTAAGTTTTGTTAAATTCTTTTCAGTAGTTTCAGAGGATAGAAGAAAATGAGATGTGGAATAAGTGTACGCGACACAACCTACATTATAAACGTATATTTTAAATAAAAGATAAGATAAATTTATTTGTACTAACACATTTCAATAAATGGTTATGACACAACTAAAGAATTAAGAACATAAAATACAAAGAAACAATATGACTTAATAAATGAAAATGGATGGGTATATGATTGTTGAAACCTGGGGTGGCAGTGACACAAATATCCACAATGGAAAACAGCCAGCAGCCTTCAATGTGACCAGCGGTCGCTGCTCGCTGTTTTTCAATTGGCCCCTGGATTGAAAATAAAATACATATGATTCAAGCCCAATCCCAAAGTGCATTGAAAGACCCTCTTCTTGACAAAAAACAATTAACAAAAATTCGACTAAATACAAACATAAGCTTTGATAAAGATTCCTGGCTTAGGACAGGCACATTAAAATGTGGCGGGGTTAAACTAGTTTTTTGGCGCCAACCTTCCCCCTTATGATAATCAATAACAAAGCACAAACTAACACACAGTAAAAATCAAATCGATAGAAGTTCAATTCAACAAGAGAGTATCTGAGACAAAAGGACAACAGGCAATTAACGGGACGTAAAGATACTCTCTTGAGAACACTCGAAGTTACTGACAGCTAGCTAAGAAGCATCCATCGACTGATGTAAAAAAATCAAGTATGTCGATTTTAAATCCGACACAACACGTCAAACACTTGATTTGATGATGCATCATCACACAAAACCGACATACTTGACCGCTGTAATGCTCAAAAATGACATAAGTATAAAAAGGCAATTAACATTTTAAAGTAAGTATCAAATTATCAATATTTTTACCAAAGAAGACTAAATTCAAAGATTTTACTAAAATATCCATTTCATAACTTTTATTTAATAAAGTTTTAAGCCAATTTTGCATTCCCAACGGATTGTTTTTGAATTTATTTGCTCTATAAACAACATTACCGTAGAAATCTGGATGGGATATTCCCTTTACAATCAAAAGTCGTCGTGTACAGTTAAATTTTCCAATAAGGTATACATGTAGATATTTATGATAAAACTTAGTAAACGACTTCACTAATTTGTGGTAACGATATCCTTGTTTTAGTAATTTTTTTGTAATACACTGGTTTTTATCATTAAAATCAGACACACCACTGCAGATCCGAGCATATCTTACCAACTGTGAAATATATACTCCGTAAGACGGAGCAAGTGGTACATCTCCCTCTAGAAAAGGAAAATTCACAATGGGAAATGAAAAGTCATCCCGTTTATCATATATTTTAGTGTGTAATTTTCCATTGATTATACTTAAATCTAGATCTAAAAATGGGCATTTATCACCAGTAAGGTTAGATTTATTCAAAGTTAATTCCTTGGGATAAATTTCCGTAATAAAATTAGAAAATGTCGGATTGTTTAGTGAAAGAATGTCGTCTAAATATCTGTATGTATAATTAAAAGTTTCAATGAGATGTTGTCTGTTGGGGTCTTTTTGAAGTTTTGCCATAAATTGGGATTCATAACAATACAAAACAAGAGGCTCCCAGGAGCCTGAATCGCTCACCTGGTCTTAATGTCAACCCTTTGAAGACTTTTGTATAGCTAAATGAGCTGAATGTTTAAGCAATAAAAAGCTTTTCTCTATCTGCAATAGTTTTCATTCCAAAGCAAAAAACACTATTTTTCACCTTTAAAGGGCCAAAACCCCTTAAAGGGGTCATCTGACAACTTCGACTCTAAAAAGACTTTTGTAGAGCTAATTAAGCTGAACATTTAAGCAAGCAACATCTTTTCTCTATCTGCAAAAGTTTTCTTTCTTTAGGCCAAAAACACTTTTTTTTTGCCTTTAAGGGGCCGTAACCACTATAAGGGCTCATCTGGCAACTTTGACCCTATGGAAACTTTTGTAGAGCTAAATGAGCTGAACATTTAAGCAAGCAACAACTTTTCTCTATCTGCAATAGTTTTCATTCCATAGGCCAAAAACACTATTTTTTGCCTTTAAGGGGCTGTAACCCCTATAAGGGGTCATCTGACAACTTCGACCATATGGAGACTTGTGTAGAGCTAAATGAGCTGAACATTTAAGCAAGCAACAGCTTTTCTTTATCTGCAATAGTTTTCATTCTATAGGCCAAAAACACTATTTTTTGCCTTTAAGGGGCCGTAACCCCTATAAGGGGTCATCTGACAACTTCGACCTTATGGAGGCTTGTGTAGAGCTAAATGAGCTGAACATTTAAGCAAGCAACAGCTTTTCTCTATCTCTATCTGCAATAGTTTTCATTCTATAGGCCAAAAACACTATTTTTTGCCTTTAAGGGGCCGTAATCCCTATAAGGGGTCATCTGACAACTTCGACCCTATGGAGGCTATTGTAGAGCTAAAGGAGCTGAACATTTAAGCAAGCTACAGCTTTTCTCTATCTGCAATAGTTTTCATTCTACAGGCCAAAAACTCTGTTTTTTGCCTTTAAGGGGCCATAACCCCTATAAGGGGTCATCTGACAACTTTGACCTTATGGAGACTTTTGTAGAGCTAAATGAGCTGAACATTTAAGCAAGCAACAGCTTCTCTCTATCTGCAATAGTTTTCATTCCATAGGCCAAAAACATGAAAAAATGCTATTTTTCACCTTTAAGGGGCCGTAACTCCCATAAGGGGTCATCTGACAACTTCGACTCAATGGAGACATTTGTAGAGCTTTTGATGCTGAAGCAGTAGCGTGGCATCAGATTTCATCTCTCTCTTATACTTTTTGATTTACAAGCCAAAAACAGTAGTCTGACCCCCCTGGTCTATTTTTAGCAACGGCGGCCATGTTTTTTGACGGATCAAAATACCGAACACAATTTTTGTGCAGGACACCCTAAGGATCAATCATATCAAGTTTGAAGAAATTCTGTTCAGCAGTTTCAGAGAAGAAGATTTTTTAAAAATTGTTAACGGACGACGACGACGACGACGACGCGGACGACGACGGACGCCAAGTGATGGTAATAGCTCACATGGACCTTCGGTCCAGGTGAGCTAAAAGGTCAGCAATAAGTGGGGCACAATTAGTTCCCATAGGGATACCATTGACTTGGCGATAAATTGTTCTCCCAAAACGAATATAAATGTTGTCCAAAAGATAATTTAGAGCAGTTATCATTTCTGCATCAGTCCAATTGACGTAACCTTTATGAGTCTCGTTGCTAAAAAACGATTTATTAAATAATTTAGAAACTTTAGAGCAGATATAGTCACTTTTCGATTTATCGAAACACCATTTAACCAGATATTCAAATTGTTTTTTAATAAGACAGTGAGGAAGGTTAGTGTACAAAGTAGAAAAATCGTAGCTATCAACTGTATGGTAAGTACCTTCAAAAGCGCGAAGTTTGTCTAAAACATCGAGCGAATTTTTCACACTCCAAAAATGATTTATGCCACTGTTTTCAAATACCTTTTCGCAGTATCGAATAATAAATTCTTTCATAGTAGTCAAAGCAAGTGATAGGACTTTAGAAATATTAGTGAGAGAACACTTACTTGAAGCAGATATGAAACGAGATTTATAAGGATTTTTGTGTAGTTTAGGGATCCAGTACATTGTAGGTAGTTTATTGTATGTAGGAGCGGCTCATAGTGATGTGGTATTTAAAATATGGTCCTCAATAATACTACATTCTGTAGTTTGTACGCGAATAAAAGTGTTGGAGCTTTTAATTTCTTGCATCAACACTTCAAGGTAATATTTTCGTCATACAATAACGACATTATTGGCAGCTTTGTCTGCAGGAACGAAAACGTATTGTGAACCAAGTGAACGCATTTTTGTCTTAATTCTTTTTAGATATGTATTTGGCCGAAATTCTACAAAGGAGTTTTGAAAATGATTTATTCTGAGTTTAACAATTGACATGAAGTTATTTATAAAATTGTCAAGAGATTTAGTATCTGCTTCTTCTCTCTTGATCCAAGATTTACAGAAAGAGAGAAGTGCAGTTTTGATACAATCGAAGCAAGAATTCCAATTGATCTTTGAGGGGGGTCTAAATTTTGGGCCCTTTTTCAGAAAATTTATTACCTCTGGGTCCTTGACGATGGTAAGGTCACCGGTAACAACATGGTCACAAGGAACATATTTAAAATCAGAATTACTACAGTCGCATGACAAAGGAATATTCGTATCCAGTTCTTCATCAGTAGTGGTTGACGTATAATTAACAAGAGGCTCCCAGGAGCCTGAATCGCTCACCTGAACTACACAGACACATATATTTTGTAGATATAATTGTGCATAACCATATGCCATTTAAATTTCTGAAATATCTTGGTTAGTTTTCAAGATATTGGGCTTGATAAGTGCAAAATTTGGCAAAAATTAGGAAAAAAGGGCAATAACTCCCACATCAGCAGTCAGATCTTTTCCAAAATTTCAGCACAGGTAGATCTTAATATGCTGATCTTTTTTGATTCTTGCACAATTTTGATATCTGAAACCATTTTTGAGTTATTAGCAAAAAAAATGCAATTTACTCCTATGTTCTATTTTTAGCCATGGCGGCCATGTTTTTTCACGAATCAAAAATCTGAACTGTAGAGTTGTAGCATATAAGCTATTAAACAAGTGTGCCAAGTTAAAATGCAGTTGGTTTTACGGTGTCAGACAAGTTAACCTTTGAAATTCAGGGAAAAAGTAATGAAAAATGGCAAATTTTGTTGTTTTAAGGACAATAACTCCTAAAAGAAATGATCCCACAGCTTTGATCTAAATACAAGAAATGTAGATCTTGATGTGCTTAATCATATGCAATTCAAATTCTTGAAATATCTTGTATAGTTTACAAGATATATGGCTAAACAAGTGAAAAATTTTGAAAAAAAATCCAGAAAAAGGGCAATAACCCCAACATCAGTTGTTGGATCTTCTTGAAACTTTCAAAGCAGGTAGATCTTGAGATGCTGATCACTTTTGTCTCCCATCAGAATTTTGATATCTGTAACCATTTTTGAGTTATTAGCAAAAAACTGCAATTTACACCTATGTTCTATTTTTAGCCATGGCGGCCATATTTTTTGACGAATCAAGAATCTGAACGATAGAATTGTAGCATATATGCTATTAAACAACTGTGCCAAGTTTGGTTGAAGTTGGATATATGGTGTCAGACAATTTAATCTTTGAAATTCAGGGGAAAAGTAATGAAAAACGGTAAATTTTGACACTTTAAGGGCCATAACTCCTAAAAGAAATGGTTCTACAGCTTTGACCTAATTACATGAAATGTAGATCTTGACGTGCTCAATCATCTGCATTTTGAATTTTTAAAATATCTTGTTTAGTTTTCAAGATATAGGGCTAAATAAGTGCAAAATTTTGAAAAAATCCAGAAAAAGGGCAATAACTCCTACATCGGTTGTTGGATCTTCTTGAAAATTTCTAGGCAGGTAGATCTTGAGGTGCTGATCACTTTTACCCTATGCCAGAATTTTGAAATCTGTAACCGTTTTTGAGTTATTTGCAAAAAACTGTAATTTGACCCCCCTGTTCTATTTTTAGCCATGGCGGCCATGTTTTTTTACGAATCAAAAATCCGAACGATAGTGTTGTACCCATAATGCCACTAAACAACTATACCAAGTTTGGTTGCAATTGGACTTATGGTGTCGGACAAGTTAACGTTTGAAAAATTGTTTACAGACGACGACGACGACGACGACGGACGCCAAGTGATGGTAAAAGCTCACATGGACCTTCGGTCCAGGTGAGCTAAAAATAATGTTTCGGGTAGGTTTTTTATATTTATAAGATACAATAGGAGGTTCAGTATTAGAAAAATAAGGTGGAATGAGATCTTTGATTTTTGGATCCACAAATATGCTAGATATGTTTATAAAATCAAGTCCTCTATTAATATATGTTAATTTGATAAAATGTCGAATGTGGTCTAGAGGACTATCAATTTCTGGAAACAATTTAAAATAACAGAATGCATTTATGATAAGTGCACCTTCATATAAGGGACTGGCGTGAGATATAGTTTCACAGTCCAGTTAAATATTGTTTAGTTTAGAAATAGGTACAGAACACAGTTTACAAAGTAATTGATGTCTTCCGTTGTTTTTAAATATTTTAACAAGATCTGTAATGGTAATGTTTGAACGATGTTGTATTCTAGTATTACGATTTATTCGCCTACCATGCGACCGCTTGTTCCTTTTACGAGGAACCGTTAAATTCATGAAATTAAAGTTTGAAGATCTGGATATGTTACCTTGTCCCATGATGCTATCGTTAAGACCCAGAGGGTAAGCCGTTTGGAGTTTTTTAATCCACTCCAGTTCTGCAAGTCGTTGCAATCACAAACTGTAATAAAGATTTTCAGCTAATTTCTAAGTCCCAAGGGTAATAACTCCCACAAAAATTTTTGGATAAAAAATTCCTGGTAAAATGCACAACTTGATATGGTTAACTTCTTACATACAAAGTTACATTAAATTCTGTCCAGTAGTTAAAGAGGAGTTGCTTTCACAAACTAAAATCAGGATTTTCTGCAAATTTCTAAGTCCAAAGGGCCATAACTCCCACAAAAATTTGCGGATCAAAAATTCCTGGAAATATGCACAATTACATATGCAGTACTTCTTGCATACCAAGTTTCGTTAAATTCTGTTCAGTAGTTATCATGATTTTCTGCAAATTTCTAAGTCCAAAGGGCCATAACTCCCACAAAAATTTGCGGATAAAAAATTCCTGGTAACATGCACAACTACATATGTGTACTTCTTGCATACCAAGTTTCATTAAATTCTGTCCAGTAGTTTAAGAGGAGTTGCAGTCACAAACTGTAATAATTATTTTCTGCAAATTTCTAAGTCCAAAGGGCCAAATTTGCGGATCAAAAATTCCTGGTAATATGCACAACTACATATAGTGTCCTTCTTGCATACCAAGTTTCGTTAAATTCTGTTCAGTAGTTTAAGAGGAGTTGCGATCACAAACTGTAATCATGATTTTCTGCACATTTTGAAGTCCAAAGGGCCATAACTCCCACAAAAAATTTGCATATCAAAAATTGCGTGGGGTATAATAAAGATAGGTCACCAGGCTTGTTTTTCTAATATAAGGGTTCAAAGTTTGACTAAATTACAAAGGCTATTAGAGGAAAGGATATATAAAATGCATAAAATCACTTCTCAAGAAAAAGTCTTACATTACAAATTTGATTTTATTAGATCAGAATTAATATTATTAAGCAAACTTTAAAGAGTGAGAAAATAGGGGGTCACCAACTTCGTTTTTAATCTGCCAGTAGAATCCTTTGTATTTGATGCTCATATTTTACATGGATTATCTCCAGTATGTCTTGCCTGACTGAGTGACTGCACCATCAGAATACCTAGTTCAGTTATCCCATTGTACACATCCTGTACATTAATTAATGTAATTATTGTTGAGAAAAACAAAACAAAAACAAAACCTGAACTCACATCCCCCCAAATACCAATGAAAACTATCAAGGTTACTAAACTGGAAACAAGGTCAAGGTTGAAAAGATCAGGATGCTGTTGTAGCAGTCTATTACATAATAAGCATATAAAGTTTTATAAACCTTTGACTTAAAGTTCTTGCTCATTAAAAAATAAGTTATTGTTTATATGTATTCAAAATTATTTAAGTCACTTAACCATAAATTCAAAAGTCAAGGTCAAAAGATGGAAATGCAACCGTGCTAAGCTACTACTGGAGCATTCGCATACCAAGCTAGACAAAAATTAAGGTCAAGGTCAAAAGATTGAGATACAACTCTTGTTAGGCTTCTAATGGATATACATGTATACAAAGTTTCATCAATCTAGGACATCTGGTTCTCAAACAACGGAGGTTATCATAAAACTTCAGTTGATAGTCAACACTACCATTACAGGTAAAGCAATATCATAACTCGCTTTGCTTCATAAGCCTTACAAAAGATAATAGATTTGTTAGGTTTGTCATAATCTGATATATTGCTGGAGTTAATGTACACAAATTCCTTAGCAATGAAGAAGTTATTTTGAGAACCAATTGTAACCCACCGACCAATCATCTCATCTTAATGAGATTTGAGATATATCTTCTTAGGAGTTAGGACACACACTAAAAAGCCTGATATAAAGCAGATGCCTGAAAGATTGTTCACCTAATTTGTCAGTTTCAACTTGAGGTCTTATTTCCATTCCATTCATGATGACTAACAGCCCCATGTAAACCATGTACAAAATAGGGAATAACCAACCAGTAAATGAATAGATGTCTTCTATGTTCATTATTAACTCTTTTGTTGGCAACAATTACTTCACACCAAACATTACAAATTGTTGTATTGAAAAGCATGAGAAATCTGTCTTGGGAACATTTCATCGAAACTGCTTTATGAAGAATGATGCTGTTTAAATGTTTACAACTCATGGTTTTGATCTTTTATTGTTGTTTTTTTCTTTTAAATAAATAATATAACAATCAGCACTTAAATACATGAAATTGAAAAAAAAAAGTCGTCAAGAGCACCAAGTGTCCAAAGAGATGTTTAAGAAACTCTCAACAATAAATTTACACAGACTTTGAATTCAAAATAATATCAAGTGAATCAAAATTTCTCAAATTATTCATCACATCAAATAATAATATATTAAAAATTTAGAAATAAATCAGTGTTGTCTATATGTGTCATCTTCAGATCTTAACTCAATATTAAAGGTGGATAACTTTCTTTCCATTTAGCAGATAGTATAAAAATTTCATTCATTATAATAATTACATTACATATCAAGATTGTTCCAGTGAAAGGCAGATGTAGAAGTTTGAATATTGAGCCAAATACTATATAAAATCATCATCATAATCATCATATCCATAATTGCCACCAGAAGTTGCTGCTAAATCATTAAAGTCATTGTCTCTTTCAGATTTTAGTGTGATCTTATTCTTCTTCTTTTTCTTCTTATCTGCTTCCTAGAAACACAAAAAAAAATTTACACAAAAAATAACATTCATTTTAATTTTCTTTGTCTTTCAAAAAAGTAGTTTAATTTAGTTTAGTTTAAACATATTTTATTTGCAAAATAGGCAAAATGGATTAGACACAAGTTAAACTAACTTATGAAGTCTTCTCCTACATAAACATATTAATAACAATACAAACGAGCATTCATACAAAATTAGATCTACAAATAAATAAATAACTTTTGATAAAAAAAAAACAATCAAAAAGTTGAGGAAAAAAAGAAAAGAAAAAGAGTGTGTGGATATGCGTGTGTGGGTGTGGGGAGGTGTTTTACACAATTAAGAATCGTTTTGACCCTTTTATAAATGAATGGACACTATTAAGTACAACTTCATTTTCATCTATAGACAGCTGTTCTGTTCCAGATAACAATAGGTTAAGATCTATGTTACAGCCATTAGGAAGCCAGTTTAGATTTTGAATAAGTATTGCCCTTTCGTCTCTATAAAGTGGACATTCAAAAAAATAGTGAAACGTGTTTTCTATGGGAGCACCACACCTACAGGAAGGATCTGAAATTATATTAACTCTAAATAAGTCATAGTTAAGAAATGATGCTGAGCATCTTAGTTGGGTGAGAATAACATTCAGTTTTCTCGATCCGTAAGAAGAATATTTTGGAGGTGACTTAAAGACATATACGTCTTTTATTCCATTTTTAAATTTGGCTAAAGAATCTGATTGCCTTATTTCTAAATCAAGATTATTCCAAAGTTTTGTGGTTGACGGGATGTAAGAATTTGATGATATAGATAATCTACAAAATGGAATGATCAGATCATTTCCATTGCGGAGCGGGTACAATGTAGTTGTTTGAATCTTGGGGGGTATAAGATTGTACAGATATTCGGGCACCTTTTCTTTCTGAATGTTGTAAAACATATTGAGTTTTCGCTTTTCACGTCTGGATTTAAGATTTTCCCATCCAAGCTCATTATAGATTTTTTCCGTTGAAGCGAAGACCGGAAGACCTGTAACAATCCTTGCTGCCTCCAACTGAACATGTTCAATCTTAGAAGCATTAAGGATCCCACAGTTATCCCAAACCTCGCTTGCATATTCGAGTAAGGGTCTTATAAATACAATGTATAATTTTTCTAAGTTAGTTCGACTTAGTTTGAATTTAAGTTTTCTCAGAATATTTAGATGTTTCATCGCAGACGATACAATATTATCTACATGTTTATTCCACTTTCCATCGCTTTGAAAGGTTACACCTAGATGTTTATGAGACTCTGTTATTGAAATTTGCTGATCATTAAAAATAAAGTCGAACATTGGAGCATGTGTGTTAGAAAAGATCATAATTTCAGTTTTATCGGGGTTAAATGACATCAGCCATTTGTTAGACCATTCTGAAAGCTCTTTAATATCATGTTCAATAACAGTTTGTATTTGGTCTTGGTCGTTGCTGGAATAGTTAAAAGAAGTATCATCAGCAAATAGTCTAGAAAGAGATTTTAGTTTGTCTGCTATATCGTTTATATAGATTATAAAAAGTAAAGGCCCAAGTACTGATCCTTGTGGCACCCCAGCTGTTACACTTGTTAGCTCAGATTTAGCATTGTTTGTTACTACTCTCTGCTTTCTATCATTCAGATAACTATGAAACCACCTCAAAATATTTCCCGTGATTCCATATGATTGCATTTTATGTAGTAGTCCTTTGTGCCAAACTTTGTCGAAAGCTTTAGAAAAATCACAAAAAACAAAGCAGTTAAATTTCTTTTGTTCCATTGAATCTATAATACTATTATATATTTCTAAAAGTTGGTGTACAGTTGAATGTTTGGGAAGAAAACCGGACTGGTAATCATAAATTAGCTTATTTTGATGCATGTGATTATAAATGTTTTTATAAATTATCCGTTCCATTACTTTTCCAACGCAACTTATCAGGGAAATTGGCCTGTAGTTGCTCGGAAGAGAATTGTCCCCCTTTTTAAATATGGCAGTTACATTTGAAACTTTCCATTCATGTGGGAATTTACATTGTTGTAAGCTTTTATTAAAAATAATACATAGGGGAACTGCAACCTTTTCCGGACAGATTTTTAACATACGATGACTTATAAAGTCGGGTCCCGTAGCTTTATTTGGGTCAAGAACTTTAAGGACGTCTATTATATCTTGATTAGTTATTACAATATCAGATATCTGGTTATGGGATTTCTCTTCAAAAAAGGGAAGTGGAACATTTGAATCATCAATTGTTGAGATTGAAGTAAAGTAATCATTGAGCAGTGCACACTTCTTGTCATCGTCATATACTATATCCTCGAAATTTTGATCGCCGAGTACATTTTGTAGAGGGGGGATAATATATGATGCTTTTTGAGATTTTACGAGACTTTTCATCAATTTCCAATACATTTTAGGATTTGAGGCATTTTCTAATATTATTGTGTCTAGGTTTTTTTCAAAGTTTTCCTTAGCTATTTTCTTGAGGTTGTTTACTTTATTGCGTTGTTGTTTAAATTTATGAATATCTACAGGTTGTTTTGTTTGCAGAGATTTATGCCGTAATCGATCGCGTTTTCTTATTTCTCGGCGTAGTTCGTTCGTGAACCATGGCTTGTCGTTCTTTCTTATAGTAACGACTTTTGTTGGTATACATGTTCGGGCTAACTGTAGAAATATTTTGGTGAATTCATTGCACATTTGATCCACATCTTCAAAATTGGAAAGAAGAAACTCCCAGTTGAAAGAATCAAGGTCATTTGCAAACTTTTCTTTATCTACTCTTTCATAGAGCCATATTTCGCGCTGAACTGAAACAGGTTTAATATTTGGGCACTTCAGAAATACAATTGAAATTCAAAAAAGTATCGAGATGTAGATAAAAAAATACATTTTTTGTACATCTAAATTTCAAGATATAACAATATCCTGTTGCTGAAAGATAATTTTTTTAAGTACAGAATGATAAATGTTGAGCCCTTGCATAACAAGAACAAGGTTTCAGATTACACAATAAAGGTTAAGAAGAGGATAAATAAGTCAACTCAAACCAAAGGTCATCAAAAACAGGAACGGTGCAGATCTTCAATATGTCTCTATAAACTTGTGTAAAAATTCACAACAACCCACTGTTTTTTAGTTGTAGCTAATTGTATGTAATACTTATAATTGTATGACAAATAGACTAACAGTATGATCTTACTTCGAATGAATTTATCTGAAGTAAATCAAAGTGTTTAAATACCTTTGCTTGTTTCTGTTTTTCATGGTAAATATTTGTTAAATTCAGTCCTAATTTCCGACAGTCATCAGGTTCCACTGAAATAGACAGATGTAAAGATTAAGTCTTTCCATTCTTAGTTGTGAGCAGATCGTTTTATTGAAAGATATGTCATCAAGGAATGCTCGGTTTGAAGCCACTTGTATTATTTTTTGATTATATAAAACACTGGTCAACTTTGCAAATTCAAAATGATAAGAGGTGCGGTCAGTTAAGAAAAATATTACCATCCAACCCACACACTATTTAACTGTCCAACAGTATTAACATGATGATGTTCTTGTGCTTTTCTGACATGGGAAAGAACCCTTTTTTAATGGTCTTTTCAATGTAATTTTGTATTACTTGTGTTTTTTAAAACCCTGATAGTTTCGTAAGAAAATCTATGCCAGCATTAAAATAGATCAGAAACTCTACTCTGTCATGCATGCAATTTTGTAACCAGTTTAGATACTCACAGCTTACGACTAAATCTGTAAAAAGTTTTTCTAAAAATGCACAATAATGACTGGATTTCTGAAATAAAAACAATCTATGTACACTAGATGAACTTATGAACTTTTTTGTGACAAAAGTGTTGCAGTGATTTCTATTAATTTCAATTCCTCTCTCCAACTCCTTTAAAAAAACATCCCGTCAAATGCTGGGATATATGTATGTAAATGTAAAAGAATCAATTTCATATCATGTTCATAATAATAGGCAATATGAAAAGCCCTTTCAGCATCAAGAAAGCTGACAAAATGTATTTTGATTATACTTTTTATTCGTGTCTCTACCAGCTGATATATCAATTACTTCCCTTTTCATATCATTTTGGATATTTTTAGACCTAATTGATTTATAGTTGTTTTTTTTAATGAATAGCTTTGTTTTAGATACTTTGTTTAAATTTATGAGAGAAATATGGACTCTTCATTTGTTGTTGTTGTTATTGTTGTCTTTAATAAAAGATTATACACACATAAAAAACAGATTCTATAACAATAAAATTTATTGTTTATTACCACATGAAACTAGATCACTTACTTCAAAAGTTGTTATTTTATTTTTGAGCGCTTCCCCAAATTTGCTGAACCCTTCCTCATCTTCAGGAAACATTCCATCTATACCTGAACCTTTACTTACACCTGAAAAAGAAAGGAATTTTAAAGCCTTTTAACTACTTAAATGGACATGAAAACAAGTCAGGTGGTGTGGTACAATAATGCAATTTGTTTAAGAAAAAAATCAGTATAACAAATTAATGAGTTCTGAGTGTGCTAATCAGTTTCTAAATTTGAAAACAGAGCTTGAAATCCCGAAAAATTCAATGCTTGAGGTTCTATTTGTCTTCTAAGGGCTGTTCCAGAATAAAATGTGGGGGGGGGGGGATCAGGAGGCACTTTTTTCTTTACCTGACCACCCATAAAAAAATAATAATTTTTAGGCCACACAGAATTAATTTCTTGTTCTTTGGATTTTGACATTTAAAAAATGGAGCGAGCGAGCGAAATTATTTTTATTAATTTTTTTTTTGAAAATCTGATTTTTAGGAGCGACTGATATTTTTTTAGGCGAGCGACTTGTTTTTAAATTTTTAAAAAGTTTTTTTTCTGGTTTTTAATGTATAAGTGAGGCGAGCGAGCGATTATTTTTATTTTTGAAGAAAATAAGTGAAATATTAAAAAAATTCTATTTAAAGTATAACAAATGCTTGTTCTCAGTGGTTTATGGCTTTTCCAATTGATTAATATATTATTTAAGGCAATTAAGCAGGAAATAATTGTCTTTAGTTGTTTTTTTTTTCTCTGAAGAGTTGCTGTCTTGGCTTTCTATCAATAGCCACAAGCAGACCAAGAGACAGTCAATTACACCAAACAAGTATGACTATGTTCCAAAATCTTGCTGGCAAGGCATAATTTTAAGATTATTAAATATCAAAAAGAAAAACAACTTCCTATCTTTATTCACAAAAAAACACAAAACAACAATAACAATTTGTAAATATTTATTAAAAAATATTACAAAACAATCCTTTGTCAATGGTGAATTGGATGTTCATAGATAGTGTCATTAATATCCCATTATTGCCCTAAAACATAAGTTAGGGATTTTCCTTAATGTTTTCAATTTGAACCATGTTGTTTTTACATGTCTAAGGAAAAATACCACAGGAACTTGAATCTATCAATAAAAGGGGTCGGCTATACATCGTATATGACATTCTTTGAATGTCATGAATGTATTTAAATAAATCAATGTAACAGTCTTCCATTTGACATGCAATTGCCGTATTTTGTAACAATACTTTTACTTGGTGGCCACAGATTTCATTGTTTTCATCGGAGTGTTTTGTTTGAGGGGAATGAAACGTAGTTTCAACCGTTAAAGTTTTACGTCTTTTATCCTGAATGTATCTCCAATATTGGAGCACTAAACTTAACTAACAAGCGATTAGACAAAACAGAGTCAAGTTTATAAGAGTATATGGTTGAAAATCGGCAATTTTTTGGTTGTCTACCTTTGAAAAAGACAAATATTTTTCAAACGCGGAGATAAAAAAAATTTTTGAACACAACTTCCGGCTCCGGACGCGGGCGGGTTTCCGGTAAATGCGGGCGGAAGAAATTTATATTTTTTTCTTAAGGAAACAATTTCACATGCGGGCGGTCCGACGAACAAGTAATTAATTCGGTGTGGCCTTATCATTGTTTCTTCACAAAATATTTCTAAAACACCCACCATACATGTATATGAAATAGAAATTCCTCCCGACCCCCCCCCTCACGCGGGCCACGATTAATTCTGGAATAGCCCTAAAGATCACACAGAGCAGGGAAAGGTTGAAAAGTTTGATGAATTATTGTAGTGAATTTTAATAGAGTTATTGTCATTGAATCATATCAACTTTTGGAGAAATTCTAATTAGAGCAATATAAACAATAATATATCTAAAAGACATAATGCCAAATCTTGCAACATTAGGGACAGACATTTTTTTTATTTGTGAAAACCATGATGGGCCCGTGCTATAGAAAGCAGGAGATGCTTATTCTTAAGTTGCTAGTGAGTTCACTCTCATTATGACTTGAGTTCAAGTTGTTGATATCTGTTCTTGTTCATGTTTACTGGTTTTGTCATTGCCCTTTCAGACTTTTGACACTTAAATGTATGCTTTTTTAAATATTTGGTTCATAGATACATTGTATTTCATTTACTTTTAGTTTATTATAGTTAATCATGTTAATGCTATGCACTATCATTTTTTTTCTTATACCATAATTGATACTTGATAGCCTAACATGTTTTTACTCTAGCATACACTAACCAAATGCTTCTTTTGCTAACATTAAGTCAGATTCTTCTTGTAATTTCTGTCTTCTGATTTTCTCTGCTAATTCTTCTTCAGGTGTAAGTTTTCTATTTTTCTCTTTTTCCTGTAATGTAAAATTGAGGCAATATTCAAGCTTGATGTATAACCTAATTAAAACCGGTTAATGACAGTTACAATTTACTCTTTGTCTGTGATATCAGGATAGTAATTTAAACATCAAATTAAGAAAAAAATAATGTCTGAAATAAACAAAAAAAAAATGTCCAACAAGACATGGTGCATTTTTCTCAACATGTCCTTGAACTTTGATGTTGACAGGGAGGTAAGTTTTTATGCTTTTATGATCATTTTTTTCGTAATCATTTAGGATAAACCAACAAAAAGAACAGAACACATAATTTGCCTCTCTATTTTTTGAACAGCTATAAAAATCAACATACTGCTTCTTCTTCAGCTGCTTTTGCTGCTTGTTTTTCTGCTATTCTATCAGCTAATTTCTTCTTCTTTCTTTGGAAGGCTTTTGGTTTATCATCTCCATCTGAAATACATTTCACAATCATAATTCATATTTTTCAACTAACAAGGAATCTGTGAGCTACTGCTCTCTCAGTATATCCAAAATTTATGTCGGTGAACAGGAAGTTGATATCTGACATACCTCATTTCGATACCCGCAGAAAAGGACCTCATACTGAATTCATATACCAAATATCAAGTCCCTGTGATGAATAGTGGCAGAGAACATGTTGGCCCTAGTCTCTCAATAAACACTGTAAATTAACAATTTTATTTTTGGCTCCACTACAGACAACCATATTGAAAACACAAGGGAAGATAATTACAAATAAAGTTTGAGTTATCCTTCTTTTGACATAAAAGATCTAAACTAACAGAGAAAACTGTTACGAAAATTTTCAACAATTGAAATCTTGAAAATTGACGAAGACGGTTAACAGGAAGAAGACATCTGACAGAATTTATTTCAGCATTAACAATTAAGAACCTCATATTGAAGCCATAAACCAAATTTCAAGTAACTGTGATATGTAGTTGCTGAGAAAAATGTTACCAAAGTTTTGTTGCGGACATATGGAAGGACAGACAGAGGTAAACCAGTATACCCCCTCTTCTTCGAAACGGGGGTATAATTAAGAGATTCTTAAATTAACATGGAAAATACATCAAACACACTCTTTGAACTATATTGATCATTCGGAAAGCATGGCTTACAATTTTTTTCTAAAACACGACTTAAAATTTCAGCTAGCCAAATAGACGAGTTGCAAATGAACTGAACTTGCCTAAATTCTTCTTAACTCAATTTTAGGGGTTGACTTGTGGCCCTTTCCCATACTGCAATTATTTGGCAGTATTTCGTAATGAAAATTCAAACTTATATATATTTTTTTCAATTTTCAGTTGGTGATTCCACAAGCCTTTTGACGAAACAGACTAACTGATTTCTTCTTTAAAAGTCTCAAGTCATGTTGAATCACTGTTTAACATGTCAATTTCGATGAGTTGTATTATATTCACCTTCATCTGTCTTTTCTGTCTTCTTTTCTTCATCCTCCTCATCTTCCCAGTTATCCTGAAATAAAACAAGGAATCTATGAGTTACTGCTCACTGTGTATACCCCTGCTACCCCCAAAATGGGCTATGTCAGTAAACAGGAAGTAGATATTATACAGACCTAATTTTGATACTCCCAACAAAGGACCTCATACTTAACTCATATACCAAATTTCAAGTCACTGTGATATGTAGTTGCTAAGAACAATGTTACAAAAATTTTCAACAATTGACCAGTAATGTTGATAACAGACTACATTTTGTAAGTTGGTAAACAGGAAGTAGGTATCGTACAGACCTAATTTCAGAACTTGCGATAAAGGACCTCATACTTAACTCATACATGTATACCAAATTTCAAGTCACTGTGATATTTAGTTGCTGAGAAAAATGTTAAGAAAAATTTCAACAATTGACTAGTAATGTTGTTAACTGACAAAGTCAGTAAACAGGAAGCAGATATCTGAAAGACCTTATTTCAGTACTTGCAATAAAGGACCTCCCACTGAACTCATATACCAAAATTCAAAATTCAAGTCATTTTGGTATGAAGTTGCTGAGAAAACTGTTACGAAAGTTATGTTGCAGACACCAGACAGAGGAAAACCTGTTTACTGCCCTCTTCTTTGAAGTGGGGGGGGGGGGGGGGGAATGACATTTTCTGAATGTTTTGTCAACCAGTTTAACATTTGATGCGATGTTTATTAAGGGAATATGACACTTACACATTGAAAGTTACAATGCATCCAACCAAGAACACATAAACAAGCAGGGGAATCCAGAGATTCCCAAGGTGAAATCACTTTACCGGTCTGGAAAAGCTTCTGCTTTTACCAGACCGAACAGTTTATTACAGAACTGGAAAAAGAGAAGACAATATAAAAGCAGAATTTTTACTGGACTTTTGGTAAGGCAGATACAATTTTTTTCCGGATCAACTGAATTTTTGCTTGATTTGTCTGTCGATCTGACGTCCTTGGGAATCTCTGGGAATGGAACCAGGAACCTTCTACCAAATATCAGATATGAATGTATATGTAGCAAGGAGTTAGACCAGAATCAATCTCAGCGGTAAGAAAACATTTGAAGATTTTTTTACATATATCATATATCATTTGCAAAGATGACGTCATGTGACATTAAGCCATCCCTTTGATCAACCCGTAACCATTTGGTTGCATGGTCAGGTAATAATAATAATCATCTGCTCATGAAATTTTCAATGTGATGTCTTATGTCTTTTGCATTTAAAAGTATCCTGTTCTTTTCGATTAAAGTTATAACCCTAACTGGTATGTAACCCAGTGAATTCTTTGCTTCAAAAGGTAAACTCAGCAAGCCCTCTAGTAACCTTCCTTTCTCTGGGAAAGAAGTATCCGAGTCATACATGTACACAATCTAAGGTGACAATTGTATATTATTCCACATCTTATTACATCAATCATAGTTTTAGACTGGACATTTGGTGTATCACTGTAATTTTTTTTACAAAACATATGTGCATACCCTACTACAATATTGAATTAATCTTATTTTAGCTCACCTGGATTAAAGGTTCATCTTGTTTTTTGCTGATTTTGACAATTTAGCCAAAAATGGTACAGGACTAACTTACAAATTAAAGATACATGTAATATGACTAAGGGCCATCAAAATTCAATTTGAGTTGATGGACTCTCTGCACAGAAAGTGCTCTGCAAATATTCTATTTAATTTTGCATATTGCAAAACATTTTCATGATTGAGCAAAACGCCAAAAGGGTTCAGGTTAAATACAAATGACAACAAAGTTCCAGACAATAAATTTTGCTACGCCTGACGCGCGTTTCGTCTATTCAAGACTCATCAGAGGCGCTCTACCAAAAATATTGAAAATGCCAAACACTGTATGAATATGAAGAGCATAGAACAGTATAACCAAAAATACCAAAATGGGGAACCAAATTATTACTAAGATATTCAACCTATGTCTGGGGTAGGAAGAACCTTAGGGTTTAGACAATTTTGAAATTTAGACGGATAATTTAAAGCTTTGATGTATTCTCCAACTCAAAAGTTTAAATTGTTACAATTATGATAAGTAACTAATTCATCTTGGTCTAAAATTCTGTGGTCTTCTTGTATGAGTATATATGTAGATCTATTCCGGGGACAAGCAACCATTTCATGAACTCTTAAGTTAACTTGTTATAAATTGGATGTATAAAAATTATTTATATCCTTGGTAATAGAAAATCTTGCTGCATTGCCATTACTATTGATGGAATATTGGGTAATTTTCTAATATTTTTGATCAGGCTCTTTCTGAAAAATACTGTTTATAGTCATCAGTCTAAAATGTCTGTTCATTCTTTAAAAAGTGCCTCTTTGGAAATCTTAAAAAATTTTACCATTCCATCATCTGCTATCTAAAAGTATAATAAATATGATTGTATTTTCTATTCACACTCATTAGTTTACTCAGGTTTCAACACAGCAATACACCTTTCATTTTGAGCTACATGTATTTGATTTCCTATGTTAAACTTCACAATTTAAATCTTATTATAGATTTCAATTTTTTCCTGCCAGTGCTGCTAGAAAACATATGTTGATATGCCTTGCGCAAGTTGCTTTATCAGGTTGGGGGAAACCCCAATTGGGATACTATATCCTAATTGGGATATACATGTAGTATCCCAATTGGGATATTTGCATACAATAATGTTTACCCCAATTGGGATGTATGGCTGTTTTTTGCTGTTTGTATTTGTATGACAAAATAGAGCATAATTATGCATCAACATTATGATTCTATGATATTAGGGGTCTTGTTTAGTATTTGTTGGATAGTTGTAGGATGCTGTGTTTTCTGTGCAGACCAAGTTTAACATTAAAAACTCTTTATACTGTTTTTAAAGTCAAATTATTTTTTTAGGCAAAGGTTTAAGGTAATTTAAGTTAAAGAATTAAAAGAAAGGTGTTTTTACTTCCTAGTTTTAGAAACTTAGGTATCTTTGATATCAACAACTATTTAATCAAACTTTAAGAAGTTGTATTATACAGGGTTCCCACTATTTTTTGGACACAAAATTCCAGGGTTTTTCAAGGACTTTTCAAGGGTATTGAGGTCATTTTCAAGGATTAAAATAGTCAGCACAAATTAAAAAAATCCAATACTTTTGGCCTTTTCTTATCAAACAGTCAACAAATCTGCATCTTACAAAATTCCAGGGTTTTTCAAGGATATCTGATAAAATTCAAGGATTTTTCAAGGTTTTTGAACATTGAAATGAAATTCAAGGACTTTTCCAGGTTTCCTTGAATTCAAGGATGGCGTGGGAACCCTGTGTATATAAATTGAACCTTTTGTAAGTCATAAATTAAAAATCTTTCAGTTTCTGTGATCAAAAGAAAATCAAGTGTTGTGAGACATGATTTTAGCTACATGTACATGTTTGAATCTTATTAGTTTTAAAATCAAACAAAGATAGAACTTCAAAACAAGTATATTTATTTTTCATAGACTACAAATGTATATCTCCCTCATGAAGTTAAATTAACATAAAAAATGATGTCATTATGACATCGGACTGGACAAGTTCTGGGTTAACCAGGAATTCAAATACGACTACTACTCTATGGACATCAACATGTGTACCGGAAGTCGCAAGACGGACAGCAATAGAGAGTCAGAAATAGATATGGATATAATGGCCTAAGGCCAGCGTCCATTATAGACCTATCCTACCCTACATGTACATAAAAAAGTGATTCTTCTGATAAATCGCAGCAACACAAGAACACTTGTGATTTACTTTTGGATCTCTGGAATATTGATCTTCAGATATTTTAATGACAATTTGTGCTCCTATAAAGCATAAAAATATAATTAGCAAAAAACTGCAATATATCCCAAATGGGGTTTCCCTCAACCTGTTTATATTGTAGGATAGAAAACATATGTTGGTATGCCTTGCGCAAGTTGTTCAATATGTTTACAGGTTGGGAATAACCCCAATTGGGATAATGTATCCCAGTTGGGATATATTATCCCAATTGGGATAAATGGACTTATCCCAATTGGGATAAAATACAGGTTTTTTAGATATAAAAATTTACTGGCTGAATGGTGCATAAAAATGCATGTGAGAGATTATACCCAGATGTAAATGCTTCATTACAATATACATGGATTACATAAGGGATGCTGCATTTTATGCACAGATCATAATTTTTGTCTAAAAAGTTAGTTGTTTTTAATGTGAATTAACAACATTTTAGTATTGTTAAAAGTTTTTTTGTATGTATTTTTGTACAATAACGTATGTTACCTCTGTAGTTGTGCAATTTCAAATATTTTTGGAAGATGCATAGATTTGAATTATTTTTTTTAAATCTCAGAAAAAAAATTCTGACAATCAAATTATTATTATAAGTTGCAGTTATCTTTCTTTGACCAGGGTAAAAAATATTAAAAAATATCTGAATATTTGACGTTTTCAACTGAACATTTTCTGTGAAAATATAACAACTAGAACTGAAGATTCAATCTTTCTTATATTTTAGTATCAAGTTTTATCATGTAATGCAATCATTGAGTCAATACCTTGTCCGATTTTGTATAATTGTAGCAATATTAACTGAATGATGCTGTAATAACTTAAATTGATTGCCGCAAAAACGCAGCATCGCACACACTATTGCAATACATCTTCATATCCCTGAGATTATGAACTTTTCAATTGTTCATGATTTGTGATGCACCAAAACTCCATTTCAAAATAATGCTTGAAAAACTGGTCATTTATCCCAATTGGGATAACCTCACTTATCCCAATTGGGATAATATATCCCAATTGAGATATATTATCCCAATTGGGATTATTCCCAACCTGGTTTACTTATACAGATGTGATTGAATTCCGATTGACACATCGTATTACTTTCTTAATCAAACTTAAATGTTTTTAAAAATCGCCTCTATTCAAATGGTGAATGTTTCATTCAAAGCCAAATATGATACAAAAAAAAAGGTTTAAAAAACGTGGATACCTTGACATCATCTTCGTCTTCTCCTTCCCAACGATCGCCACTTTTGACCGGCAAATCGGGTTCAAAATCATCAGCATCTGAAACCAAAACAAAAATCATTCAACTTTTTATCATAAAACATTTAAGACACCGAATAAAAGCAAAAAATACCGCCACATGTTTTACCCCATTCGTCCGACATCTTGAAATTTCTAAAAATAGTTTTGTATACTGCGCGGGAATGGATAAGAATTTAGGAATTATTCAAAAAAATATATTTTTTTTTACATGTAACCATTTTATTTTTTATTGTGAAATGTGTTTTGAATATTTCTTTAATTTTTAGTATGTTAGATTTAAAAAAAAAAAAACTGGTAGGGGACCAGTCAAAACCAAGGTGCGAGACTGTAATGTTTACAAATGGAAGAACACACTGTTTTCTGAACATATCTTTGTTCATGGTACAACAGCAAGTGAACACTAGATCCAACTCTCACAATTGAAAGTTTAAAAACGTAAAGAATTATTGAATAGGTGTATTAATGGCATGATTATTTAATTAGAGGACAAAAGACTGCATTGGCTTGGGTAAAATCATGATAATTCATCAATCATGACTCATGTTGACAATGACAGGAGTATTAACACTCAAACTGGGTCAACTCCTCACCAGAAGATGATGACGATGATGATGATGATGATGATGATGATGATGATGATGATGATATCTCAATCCGAT
This sequence comes from Arcuatula senhousia, assembly GCA_963971305.1. Taxonomy (NCBI): domain Eukaryota; kingdom Metazoa; phylum Mollusca; class Bivalvia; order Mytilida; family Mytilidae; genus Arcuatula; species Arcuatula senhousia. The sequence continues at coordinate 56,075,085 of OZ020305.1, forward strand.
ATCCAATGGCAACTCCTGCTTTTTCTAGCATGTCTAGCAACTTTTGCCACTTTAGTATATTCTAGGGTCTTCTAGTTTGTCAGTTACTGGTTTCCTCCACCATTAAAACCGAGTAGACCTATGTCCGGTCCCTGGTCCAACAGCTCAAGAGTCCCACAGTTTGCCTGTCTGACAGATCATTTTTGGTTGAACCTCAAGTTAAATCTTAAATAATATGATGCAGGTTAAACCTGTGACGCTCCCGAAGTTTGAACGTATCCTTAAATATTTAACAAGCTAAAATAAGTTTTCAAATGTTTATTGGGCAATTAATTGAAACAAATTTTTATTCGAAAATAAAACAAAGTAGCTTTTCTTGTGGGTCCTGTGTGCGCTTAATGACGTCAGAAATTTTCAAAGAAAAAAGCGTTAAAAAGAGGCAGAAAGTCCGGGAAACCGCGTGTGGTTTACCGGACGTTGAAGGAAAATTGAGCCCATAGTACAACTAGAACAGTGTTCTCCATTCGCCATTTAAGCCGGGTGTGCCGACCACCTTTTTTCCAGAGCCGACCACCTTTCATTTTGGTAAGGTGGTCGGCAATTTTCAAAAAAATCCATTTTTAATTAGGTCTTTTGTTACTAATTAAATGAATACATTGAGTGACACTTTTATGACCCAAGCCAATTAAAACCATAGATTGATAGGTGACCAGCAAACATAAAAGAAATTTGCCGACAAGGTAAAACAGGAGGTGCTTAGAATAATTTATCAATGCAAATTTCTTATCATCCAATCAAAAATGGAGAAAATGTAAATAAAAAATTGCTGCCACGTGTCCAGAATGACATGCATCCATGTGGTTTATTCAAAGGTTTTATTGAAAGAAAAAGAATATTGATATTTACCTTTAATTTAGAAATAGTTTAATCCACAAACAGAACATAAAACATACAATAAAGTTTGAATATTTGATGACAAAACTTCTGCAATGCTAATGAAGTGTGTTTGTTTACATTTGAACTCTGATCATGTGACTTTTTGGTGGGAAAATTAACATATTGGCTAACTATTAGGAAAAGAAAGATAACTCTAGCCCAAACAAAAATAAAAGAAAATTCTTAAAATAGCCTAGATTTAATTAAGGCTATTATTACTGTATATTTGTTTATAAATTGAGCATTTTATGGTTTTATTAAAACAATCACTCTCTCTGATAGTGGGTTTCTGGGTGAAAACCCGGTTAATAAGGGTTAAGCAGTAGAAAAAACCCGGTTGGTCAGTGGTTTTTCAAAACACCCACCTTACCTTTTTGATAAAAGGAGAACACTGTAGAATATTGACATTTCTACCATTATCGCTCCCTTCGGGAGCGTAATATGGGGCAGGTAAAACCTAGCTGTTAGCTCACAGAGCTTCAATTAATTTAATCTTTTTTTGTGTGTCTGAAAATAAAAACAAACTAGCTTTTATTATGGGTTACGCCTGTGTTTAATGAAGTCTAAAATTTTTCAAGAAAAAAGCATATTAAAGACGCTGAAAGTTTGGGAAAAAGAGAGTGCTATACCGGACGTTGAATGAAAATTCTGGTCATAGTACAACTAGAATATTGACATTTCTACCATAATCGCTCCTTTCGGGAGCATATCAAAAGCAGTATACAAATAAATGAATGTATGACAACATGGAACCAAACAATGGAAAAAAAAACCATGTGCACCTGGACTATTGAAATGTCCTACTATGGAGCCATCGGACTATCCAACTGTCCAAATAACGAACTGTTGGACTAACAAACTGTCAGCCCAAAGGACTTTCAGACTATTGATCGGACCCAAATAAAAACCTACCCCTTTTAGCTCTGAATAGTACAACATTGCCCTAAAAGCTAGCGCGAAGATACCCAAGAAAAATCCACTCCATGGGAAAGTTCATTTGGGTTGATGCTTGGGACAATGTGATAGTATTTTCCACAATTTTTCTGCATATGTCCATACTTACTTTTAATTTTCGCACATCCAAATGAGGACAGAATAATCTTTCTTTCATCATATTTAAGGTCTTATTCAATTTGGCAGACTCTATACCTTTACAGGCTTCGATTCACTTGCTCAGTACTAACAACATAAAACCTAGAGCTTAAATTTCAGGTGGTTGCTCTGTTATGTTCAATGGCATCTTATTCAAAAAAGCTTGCCAGTAAGGGAGCATTAGAGGTTTTAATTAGAACAAGCATACATGGCTATTATAAACATCTTAGCATATATTTCCCTCTTATATTTATAGGTAAAATACCAATATGAGTAAGCAACCACCTTCTAAACAAACTGGAACCAAGCCAAAACAGGTGAGTACAACACATTTGAATTGTACTGCCATAAATTTTATCCTATCAATATTTTTTTTTCAAATGCAAATAAAGATAGAAAATAATGAGATGCATATACATATGGTATACATACAACACTTAAGTTTTGTTTTGTTTTTGTTTTTACCTTTTATAGATTTCAGTGCTTGATCATTTCCTGCATATATGTTACAAATGCATTTTTTCCCAAATGTTTAAAACCAGATTTAAAATATATGATACATATATGTCAAAGAAAAGGTGTATAAAATGAGCAGTCCTGTTGCATGTATAAAAAAAAAAACAGGACGTTATAACTTTCAATCAGTTATATTATATTATTTAGGCTGCTGGAAGAGGCACACCCAGTGGGGGAGGTGCACCTTCAGGAAGGGGTAAACAACTTTTACCTCGTGGTATGCAACCTATTGCCATGAAAGAACAAGATGGTATGCTGGTGCCAGAAGGTAAGAATAAACATGTTGTCATTGTTGAAATTTTTTGACACTTTTTAACATACATGAAACTATATTTTGTAATGCAACAAAATAAAAAATGATAAGTAACTAAAACTCATTCTTATAAGTAATTTCAATATTTTTTGTAGAGTACCAATTTTTGTGGGTTTTGTAAGAGATGTTTAATCATGAAAATTCAAATCCAACAGTACGTGTTAATTTGATGTTGGCACCATGACACAACATGTACAAACCAAGAAATCATAAAATCAAACAAAATGTTTTTTTAGGGAAACCACAAAAAATGATCCCAATGGAAATAAATGAGAAAGTATTTAATGCAGGCAGAATCTTTAACAAGTCTCTGCTGAATTAGACATTCTAAGAAATCTTGCCCAACATTGGGCATATACAATTATACACTTACATGAATAATGCATTTCATGAATAAATCTCAAAGAAATGATTATTATCTGATGCTGTTTTTATTGGCATGTTTTATTGCTATAGATTCCAAAATATATCACATTAAATCAATTATAAAAGCACATGATGAAATCAACTTTCTAATTCAGATTTAATTTAATTACATTTACTAAAATGCATGTAAACCTTGTATCTTACTATAAGGATACACCATGAGGAAGATAGAACCAGCAAAGAATTATGACGTTGTATCATTTGCCAGAGCTATGAATGATGATTTTGCTCCAAGACTAAAAAAACTCTTTGATCCAGAGACAGAGGCTGCTCTAACTGCCCAGAAGACAGGTATATTGATGGAAGATCTAAAAAATCAAAGTAACAACAAAGATTTAGGCAATTATGCTATGTCTGATATGCATTTCATTTATTAAAGACTTGTCAGAGATGATGTTGCCAATGGTGTGTCATGAGCAATAGTCAGTTTGATAATTGAATACAGACAACTTTGGGTCAGTTTATATGCTGAATTATATGTAACTGTAAAGTAGATTATATTGCACCATTTATCTTTATCAAATAACCTTGAAAACAATTCTTAAACATGCACATGTATTTTAATTTTCCAGAAAAAAGTAAACTAAACAAATGCACGATAAAAGTTTAAAATGTAGTGTTAACAGCAAACATTTTGTCTGTGCAAGAATTTAAAAATAAACATTGCAAATGTCAGGAAGAAGGCTTGGTTATTGATTGTAATACAGAGATTAAAATGTAAACCCTACTTTCTGGAGGGGTAGAAACAAGAAAATCCATTGTTACATATTTGACAGAGAACAAGTATTTTACTTGTAAAATGATGCTTTTAAAATCAATTTGAAAAATTTTTTTATACTTTTTTTTTATATCCCTTTTGAGTTTTACTACAGGAAAGGGGGAGATAACTGGCCATTTTTTGTTGTAATTTTATTGAGATATCAACAAATGATTTCAAATCCTTAATTCACATACAGAGTGACCTTCATATGGCTGCTCACTATAATAAATGAAGGGAAATCTGTGCTGCCTTTACGCTGTTGTGTAAACAGCCTCACCAGGGGGGTCTTATTTACTTCGTTACTTTTGTACAATATGTATGTAATTTCTCTGGATTTTACAGGAATATATATAGGCTGGAGATGCCCTGAGTTTAAACATGACTGTCAAAGAGTCAATGACCTTTCTAAATGTTTTTGTGGACATCTCTTAAAAGGCCATGCAAGTTATACAGGTAAAACTTTGCAGTTATGAATTTGTTATTTTTATATCTTTCTAAATTAAAAAAAATAATTACACCATCATTCATGTTTATTTTGTAATATTTTTATTGTTGCACAGTTTTTTTTCAGCATTTACTATCAACATACATGATCAAGACCTAAAATAGTGGTAAAAACATTTGGTTGAGATGAAATCGTCTCCAATAGATGATGACGATAAAAAGCAATCACTTATTTTACAATTTTTAGCTTTTAAAAGTCAAAGTAATCTTTTTTATCTTTTAGGTAAAAGTGTTCAGGTTCCATGTAGACAAGGTGGATGTAAATGTAAGGGTTTTGCATGGATTCCATCACGTCCAGAAGATGTGGGTGAATTCTGGCATCAGCGTAGAAGAGATTTTGATCCCAGCACATGGAGAGCTAAATGTAGATGTAAACACACCCATGAGGAACATGATCCCACTGGTATGAGGAGGTGTAAATCTAGAGGTACAGTTTTAGTATATTTCTTTTGATTACTTCATATTTATATATTTGATTGTCATACATAAGAATGGTATTCTTTTAAGGACATTATATGTTAAACAATGTATGTTCGATGCCATGTATACAACCAGAAAAAAGAATGTTTGTGGACAATTTTCTAAGAAAATATCTGATAAACAGGCCATCAGTGTTAGGAGACACACTAACATATTTGTATTATCAAACATGAACATGATTAATTGTATTATGAACATGTTTTATACCTGTATATACTGCTGCTGAATTCTACTTTCAATACATGTATCATTTTATGGTTGTAGGATGTTCCTGTGGCCATTTTGATTCCAACTTTTTATGTGCTGCTTGTGATAACCATTGGGAAAGACATGACACATTTTTTGAAACAGAAGATATTAGAAGACAAAATGGTCTTCCTGTGGGTTAGTTTTGAACCTTTCCATAGGCTTTAGTATGAACATTTCATGAATATGATCTTATATTCTTCAACCAAAACAAATGAATTAACTGCTGTATTTAATAGCATGATGTTTTTACATGTAAAGCTACAGTAAAATAAGCTCTAAACCACTCATTTTATGCAGATACTGGAATATGCCTATACATGTGATGCCCATTGGTTTATGTGTACAAGGTATTATATGAATTTAAATAATTTTTAAAATTTTCAGGTGGGGGTTATCTCCCATTAAAAATATGTCAATGGCATGTTCTTTTTGATTAAAGTATAGAAAATCAGAAGAAACAACACAAATTTATCCCCTTGAATGCCCATATAGGCTCACTTTACAAAATACAAAATTATCATATTGTGAAAATTCCTTGAGTGCAGTATGTTAGAGTACCGGTAGTTGATTAGAACTTAAGATGTACATGCAGTAGTCAAGAAAAAAGTATTTGATAGAAATAACAATATAAATAACATATTCATGTTTTGTCTAAGGAATAATTCAGAAAAGTAACTTAATCATATTTTAATGTGACAAACATTATTTTTTTCATACCTCAGGTACAGACTATATTCCTTTTGCTGAAATGCCAGATTTAAGAAACATTGCATTGACAGGGAATGAGGCTGATGATTCCAAGTATTTAGCCTTGACCCAAGGTGAAGGGTCAATTCCACAGTCAAAGGGACCAGTAGGAAATAATGCAGCAGTTACTTTTGGTGGTACTAAGAGTGGTTTTAAACCAGTCTATGAATAGTGATTGTTAAACCAATATGATGTAGTGTTGCTACTGTCTATGCTTTTTATATTCTACAATATAGGCAGATCTCACAATATATTTATTCTACACTGTCAGGGTTCAGTAGATCTTTTGTTAATACTTTATATACAATTGTTATATTTATATTTTTTCTTGTTAGAGACTTATTATTTTCGGATAAGTATTGCTTAAAGTTTTTTTTAATAAGATACTGTGATAGCTGCCATTGAGGTTGTACAAAGCAAAGTTTTGCCGATTTTAGTTTTACTTTCATTAGAAAAAGAAGTCAAAATATTTTTTACACTTTTGATAGATATTTCCTTTCCTTTCTTTTTTAAAGTTTCATGTGGGTGTACTGATAAGATAGAAGATAATGGAATGTGGAAGAAGTGTACGCGACACAACCTACAATAATAAACAACAATTTTTAAAAATCCACAATGGAAAACAGCCAACAGCCTTCAATGTGACCAGTGGTTGCTGCTAATTGTTTTGAAATTGCCCTGGGCTGAAAATTAACTACCATATGATTCAAGCCCAATCCTATAGTGCCAATGAAAGACCATCTTCTTGACAAAAAACAAATAACATAAATTCGAGGAATACAAACATAAAATTTGATATAGACTCCTTGCCTAGGACAGGCACATTTAAATGTGGCAGGGTTAAACTATTTTTTTTTGGCGCAAATCTTCCCCCTATTGATAATCAAAAACAAAGCACAAACTAACACACAGTTAAAATCTAATTAATAGAAGTCCAATTCAACAAGAGAGAACATGAAAGTTTGTATTTCAAAGTAAAGAACGTTTACTGTACTTTCAGTTTTGCAACTTGGTGGATCATTTTTACATTGATATATTGAATTGAAGGAAGTAATTAGCCCAAAAAATTAAATTTGTCTTGTTTTTCAAGATAAGAAAAATGTGTTATATCACACCTGTTATTCTTTTGTTGTATATGATGTGTAAAATATGTCATTATTTGCACTTCTTCTAATGAGATTGCTGGGTTTTATTAAGTAATAGAATTTTTCTAGCATACCGGTAACTGGAACATTTTTTTAAATTGATATTTGTTTTTCCTGCACTAGTAATAGTATTTATTTAAACATTGAGCTTATCTGTGATATATTTGACTTGCCAGATTTGTGATTAAGTACTGTACATGTTATGTAGACAATATTAGGGAGGTGGGTGACTTTCCAGATTTAGGTTGTTTGAAAATAACAAATATATAAATATTTGGAATAAAAATTGTCTAATCAGCAAGCTTGCATGTTTTTTTTTCAATTTAAATATTTATGTAACAACTTTGTCTATAGTTTGTGAGTGGCAACCCATATTATTTATGCAACCAAAATTTTATTTAAAAAATAAATGAAATCAATATTAAAATCATTTATTAGACATGATATAAATAACTCATTACATTGGTCACATTCATAAGAACTTATAAAGCAACATTATCAACAAAATTTATATTGTAAATTTTTTCAAATGACATTTTACCATCTAAATTTGGAAACCCTCTCCCTCTAATATTTGCTCAACCAGTTCTAGATATTATGTTGCACTAGGGATGTTTCTGCAATAAATATATTATATTGTCTATTTTTATAATTTTCTATCTTCTTTGTTTGTTTTATTCTTCTTTTCACATGAAGCAAAATCAGATTCAAAATGCAATAAATGTGTTTTTGTAATTATTTTTCATCAGAGGTTCTATTGTCCCAACTTAATATTGGTAAACGATTCTTCAAAATCTTCTTTAAAACCATTGAACATAATATAACTTTACATGACAAAAAAATAATGAATGTTGCACAGTTCACATGCTCTTGATGTTTATATGTAAATAAAAGAAATTGGTATTGGTAGACAACAAATGACAAACTACACAAATTATGAAACACAAAAATAAACAAGAGGCTCCCAGGAGCCTGAATCGCTCACCTGGTCTTGATGTCGACTCTATATAGACTTTTGTAAAGCTAAATGAGCTGAACATTTAAGAAACAGCTTTTCTCTTCGTACTATAGTTTTCATTCTGTAGGCCCAAAACACGAAAAATGTTATTTTAGGGCCCATAACCCCTATAAGGGGTCATCTGAAAACTTCAACCCTATGAAGATTTTTGTAGAGCTAAATGAGCTGAATGTTGAAGCAATCAACAGCTTTTCTCTATCTGCAATAGTTTACATTCTATAAGCCAAACACATTTTTTTTTACCTTTAAGGGTCTGTAACCCATGCAATGGGTCAACTACCAACTTCCACCCTATAAAGACTTTTTTGAGCTAAATGAGGTGAACATGTAAGCAAGCAACAGTTTTTCCCTATCTGCTATAGTTTTCATTCTATAGGCCAAAAACATTAAAAATGTTATTTTAGGGGCTGTTACCCCTATAAGGGGTCATCTGACAACATTGAACCTATGGTGACTTTTGTAGAGCTAAATGAGCTGAACATTTAAACAAGCAACAACTTTTCTCTATCTAATAGATTTCATTCTATTAGCCAAAAACATGAAAAAATGCTATTTTTCACCTTTAAGGGGCCATAACTCCTACAAGAGGTCATCTGACAACTTTGACTCAATGGAGACTTTTGTAGAGCTTTTGATGCTGAAGCAGTAGCGTGCATCAGATTTCATCTATCTCTCATCACTTGGCGTCCGTCGTTGTCGTCGTTAAATTTTCTTCTACAATCTTCTTCTCTAAAACTACTGAAGGGATTGCTTTGAAACTTTGAACACATCATCTATGAGATGTCCTTTACCAGAATTGCAAAAATGTTGACTACAGACCAAAAAAAACATGGCCAATGTTGCTAAAAATAAAACAGGGGTTAGACCCTAGTTTTTGGCTTATAAATCAAAAAGTATAATAGATAGAGAGAAAATCTGAAGCAACCCTGCTTCTTCAACATAAAAGTTCTACAAAAGTCTTCATTAGGCTGGAGTTGTTAGATGATCCCTTAAAGGGGTTAAAGCCCTTTAAAGGTGAAAAATAGCATTTTTAGATCGTGAACTATTGCCATCACTTGGCGTCCGTCATCATCATTGTCTGTCGTTTACTTTTCTTCTAAATGCTTCTCCTCTGGAACTACTGAAAGGATTGCTTTGAAACTTTGTACACGTCATCAATGGGGATGTCCTCTACCAAAATTGCAAATTGATGACTGCTGACCAAAAGACTTGACCGTCATTGTTAAAAATAGAACAGGGGGGATCAGACCCTAGTTTTTAGCTTATAAATCAAAAAGTATATTAGATAGAGAAAATCTGAAGCAACATCCCTTCTTCAGCATGAAAAGCTGTTGAAAAGTCTCCATTGAGTCGAAGTTGTCAGATAACTCCTTATAGGCCTTTAAAAAATAGCATTTTTTCATGTTTTTGGCCTGTTTTGAAACCTATAACAGATAGAGAAAAGCTGATGCTTGCTTAAAAATCTTCTGCTCATGAGCTCTACAAAAGTCCCCATTGTTTTGAAGTTTTCAGATGAGTCCTTAAAGGGGTTCTTTCCCTTTGAAGGTGTAAAATTGCGTTTTTTTTCCATGTTTTTGGCTTATAGAAGGAAAACTGTTGCAGATAGAGAAAAACTGTTGCTTGCTTAAACCTTCATCTCACAGAGCTCTACAATAGTCTGAATTGGGTTAAAGTTGTCAGATGATCCCTTTTAGGGGTAATTGCCCTTTGAAGGTGTAAAATAGCGTTTTCTTATATGTTTTTGGCTTTATAGAATGAAAACTGTTGCTTGATTAACCTTCACCTCTTTGAGCTCTGCGAAAATCTCCATTGGGTCGATTTTGTCAGGTGACCCCTTATAGCAGTTGTGGCCCTTAGAAGATGAAAAATTGCATTTTTTTTCGTATTTTTTTTGCCTATTGAATGCAAACTATTACAGATAGAAAAAAGTTGTTGCTTGTTTAAACCTTTTGCTCCCTGAGCTCTACAAAAATATCTTTTAGGGCGAAGTTGGCAGATAACTCCTTGTTATGGCTCTTTATTGTCAAGTTTTGAGTTTTGTCTTGCAGATTAAACTGCTTAAATGCTCGGCTATATATATATATAGATAAAGTTTTTCGTCTCAACAATATTTTCATTCTATCAGTCATTGAAGTCAGATGAGCGATTCAGGCTCCTGGGAGCCTCTTGTTTAATTAATGTTTTTGGCCTATTAGAAGGAAAACTATTGCAGATAGAGAAAAGCTGTTGCTTGCTTAAACCTTCAACTCATTGAGCTAAAACAAAAGTCACCATTGGGTGGAGGCTGTCAGATGATCCCTTATAAGGGTTACAGTCCTTTAAAGATGAAAAATAGCGTTTTAAGCTCACCTGACCTGATGGGTGAGCTATAGCCTGTAACTTAGTTCAAAGTACTTAATATTTCTGTATTTTCTTGAATATTTCGGTTAGTTATGCCCATTTATGAACTAATTTAGACAATGAAATATTGTAAAATACTTCCACGACAAAGAAAAACATCGACATATTGTTTATCGAAAATGCGGACATAGAAACACTTATGATATAAAGAGAGGACTGTTTCTATGAATAACACTTAAAGTACAACAAATAAATTAGACAGAATTAGAACTTATCTGGGACTTATATGCCTCGTCTTTTGACATTGAAGTGGTAAAGAATGTTCGGGCTTGTTTATCAGTCCGTCTGTTCATTCTTCCAAAATTATGTTTGCCTTTAGGTTTCACCAATCCATGAAAGAACAGTATGGTATCGCCAAGTGACTTTATGCACAGATAAACCATAATGTGAGCACACGAAACCATAAATATATTGTTGGTTAAACCCCTGGCACCAATTTCACACTTAAGTTATCGTTGATGTTGAGAGACGAGAATTTTTGTCCTTTGGATAAAGAAGAGCGAAAACTTGAATAAACCACAGTCTGGACAAAGGCAATACTAGTAAAAGAAAAAAAAGATAAGAAGCAAATGCAACAACAAAAGCCAAAAAACCAAGTGAATAAAAACTCAATCCAATATGAAAAAAAAACTTCGTCTTAATACCTTTTTAGTTTCAAGAAGCAAAGATGTACCAATGTGGCAATTGAATCATGTCGTTAATCCGAAAAGGCAAAGACAAAATATGTAGACATAAAATCATCACAAACGATCGGTTAGGTGTTGGTCAAATCCGATGTAAAGAAACTATCAGATATATTTGGAATTATCAGAGGATGTTTACTTTCTTCCGGCATTTTCGATTCAATAAGGCGACCACCAACACGAATCAACCCTTCATCTATGATGGTCTATGATCGGATCCAGCTTTTGAATACTACTGTTTGCCTTAAGCACTTTCTTGTTTGGAACTTTGTTGTCATTTGTATTTCCAACAAAGAATTTATTTGATCTTGAAATTCACACTTTTGAATAAACCGAATAATCGATTATTCAGCACTTTCTAAATCTTGAACAGAGGGCTTAGTTTCATGGTGGCTTTCACTAGTTATTTTTGCTGAATCTTTCGTGTAGTAACGCTTCCTTTGACGGACATGATGACGTAAAATTTTTCGCACTTTCAAAATCCAAGCGACGTTCCGTTTCAGTTTTATCCATGACGAATGATACTCAATCACTTTAATTATAATCGAACTCGCATCGTTGTTTTCGGCTACTTCTTTAACTTGTGCTGTAGAAACTATTTGTTTAACTTCGGGATCGTTTTCCGAAACATGCTTGAAATCGTCTGACGGCAATTGCGGCCACGAATCCTCGCTTTGTTATAAGAACTTGGGTGCTCGTATCCACTCCTTTTCAAGTGTGACCTCTAGACGCATGATCTGCCGGATTAAGTTTCGTATTAATGTACCTCCAGTTTTCTATTTCTGGCCCTTGAAATCGAGCTAAAGTATTCCAAATGTAACTCAAAACCGACATGCTATCGGTCCAGAATATTGATCGTTTTATCTGTATTTCTAGCAGTTTGTTAATTCTAACAGCAACGGTTGCGTCTGTGAGCTCGAGTCTTGGAATGGTCATTTGTTTCAACGGACAAACACGTGACTTTCCAATCAAAAAGGAACAATGAAAATCTCCGTACTGGTTTTCAAGTCGCAAATATGAGACGGTTCCATAACCTATTTCACTGGCGTCGTGAAAATGGTACAATTCAGCGCAATGTACATCTTGGAATTCACTGACCTTTAAACATCTATCAACAGAATTCGGATAACAATTTCAAGTCATGAAACCATGCCGACCATTTAGCTTCTAGCTCAGTAGGAATAGCGTCGTCCATCCAAGATTTGATTTGCAAAGTTTCTGTAATATCAACTTAGCACGGACCATAAATGGTGCTAGAAATCCAAGAGGATCATAAACACTTCTCAATATCGAAAGAATTACTTACTGAAACCTTGAACACAAATTTGTTCATTTCGATGCACCAGAAGAGCTTGGTCGATTGGTAGATTTTGATGATCGAGATCCATGTCCATTATCTCCTTCGACCTATCGGATAACGGAATGGAGCGCACAACTTCACGGCTGTTGCGAATCTATTTAGCGATATCGAGACCACCTCTATGCAAAAGGGATCGCAAATCTTTTACTAATGCCATGCCCTCATCGACGGTTTTAAATTAACGGATTTCAAACAAATTTTTCAAACCTGTGTCAATAACGCTTTGACCGAAATGACCTTTACCATCCTCCGCAGTCCTCTTCAGCACAATGTTGCCACAACTCGAAGAAGACGTGGCGCCAAATATATGAACGGTCATCCAATATTCGATCGGCTCCTTGGACGTGTGACGGTGTCTCTGTTTTCCAACCAGAGAAATCTCAGAAAATTTGAGTCGTAGTTTGGTAAACGCACTTGATGGAACATGCTGTCTATGTCTCCCATGACGGCTATTTCATCTTGTCTAAATCTCAGTAATGTGACCAGTGAGCTAGGAAGATTTTCGATTCGGAACCATGTAACAAATGCTCATAAATGGAGGCGCCTTTGAACTTTTCGGCACAATCGAAATTAAACTACTCGAAGTTTTTTCTTCTTAGGGTGGTATACCTCGTGATGCGGCAAAACGTGACCGTCGTCCCTAGAAAGTTCGGATTCCGGTACTTTCTGTGTGTGACCGCCGCTAATCAATTTATCCATAAACTTAACGCAATCTTCTCGAAAGTATTGTCCTTTTCAAACCGCTTACCGAGTGACGCTAATCTCTGCTTAGCCTGAGCTCTATTATTCGGCATTCTAGTTCTCCATCTTGCAATTGAATTGACTCCTAGGAATTGTTTGTCTTCTCTTGACGGTGATTCAACATCATCTATAATCATATCCTAAGCGACATCACACGAGAAGTCACGAGATCTATCAATTTAAATCATTCTTCGAAACGCAGTCGGCGAGGACAGACGCTCTCCTGTCCTCTCCTTTTCGCGGTACTTTTGAGCACGTGCAAGTCGTTGCCTTGTATTACACGGTCTCGGAAATTATCCATTGCTTTTATGTAAGTATATTTTTCTTTTTATTTGCATGCTTGTGAGGACATTATGGTCCTTTTGAGAGATTTTATAGTACGGACATGGGTCCGTTTTGTTAATTTTTTAATTTTGAAGCACGGACATGGGTCCGTTTGGTTAACTTTTTAATGATGAAACGGACATGGGTCCGTTTGGTTAATTTTTTAATGATGAATCGGACATGGGTCCGTTTGGTTAACTTTTTAATGATGAAACGGACATGGGTCCGTTTGGTTAATTTTTTAATGATGAAGCGGACATGGGTCCGTTTGGTTAATTTTTTAATGATGAAGCGGACATGGGTCCGTTTGGTTAATTTTTTACTGATGAAGCGGACATGGGTCCGTTTGGTTAATTTTTTAATGATGAAGCGGACGTTGGTCCGTTTGGTTAATTTTTAATTTTGAAGCACGGACATGGGTCCGTTTGGTTAATTTTTAATTTTGAAGCAAAGACATTGGTCCGTTTGGTTAATTTTTAATTTTGAAGCAAAGACATGAGTCTGTTTGGTTAATTTTTCAATTATAAGGCACGGACATGGGTCCGTTATGTTAATTTTTAATTTTGGAGCACGGACATGGGTCCATTTGGTAAATATTTTATTTTGAAGCCCGGACATGGGTCCATTTGGTAATTATTTGATTTTGGAGCCCGGACATGGGTCCATTTGGTAAATATTTGATTTTGAAGCCCGGACATGGATCCGTTGGGTTAATTTTTTAATTGTGAAGCACGGGCATGGTCCGTTTGGTTAATTATTTAAATTGAAGCACGGGCATAGTGTCTGTATGATTAATTTTTCATTTTGAAGCACGGGCATGGTGTCCGTTTTGTTGATTTTTAATTTTGAAGCAAGGCCAAGGACTTAGTGTTCAGTTGGTAAATTTTTTGATTTTGAAGTACGAGCATGGTGTCTGTATGATTAATTTTTGATTTTGAAGTACAAGCATGGTGTCTGTATGATTAATTTTTGATTTTAAAGTACGAGCATGGTGTCTGTATGATTAATTTTTGATTTTGAAGTACGAGCATGGTGTCGGATTATTTTTTGATTTTGAAGTACGAGCATGGTGTCTGTATGATTAATTTTGATGTACGATCATGGTGTCTGTATGGTAATTTTTGATTTTGAAGTATGAGCATGGTGTCTGTATGATTAATTTTTGATTTTGAAGTACGAGCAATGGTGTCTGTATGATTAATTTTGATGTACGAGCATGGTGTCTGTAGGATTAATTTTTTATTTTGAAGTACGAGCATGGTGTCTGTAAGATTAATTTTTGATTTTGAAGTACGAGCATGGTGTCTGTAGGATTATTTTTTTTTATTTTGAAGTACGAGCATGGTGTCTGTATGATTAATTTTTGATTTTGAAGTACGAGCATGGTGTCTGTAGGATTAATTTTTTATTTTGAAGTACGAGCATGGTGTCTGTATGATTAATTTTTTATTTTGAAGTACGAGCATGGTGTCGGATTAATTTTTGATTTTGACATATGAGCATGGTGTCTGTATGATTAATTTTTGATTTTGAAGTACGAGCAATGGTGTCTGTATGATTAATTTTGATGTACGAGCATGGTGTCTGTAGGATTATTATTATTTTTTATTTTTTATTATTTTGAAGTACGAGCATGGTGTCTGTAGGATTAATTTTTTATTTTGAAGTACGAGCATGGTGTCTGTAGGATTAATTTTTTATTTTGAAGTATGAGCATGGTGTCTGTAGGATTAATTTTTTATTTTGAAGTACGAGCATGGTGTCCGTTTGGTAAATTCAATAATTTTGGAGCAAGGACTTGGTGTGTTTTTTGGTGAATTTTTTATTTTGACTAAAGTAAACACATGGTGTCCGTCTTGGTAATTTATAATTTCAGAAGCATGGATGGTGTCGTCCGTTTTGTTGATTTTTCCCTTTAAAGTACGAGCATGTTGTCCAGTTGGATGTACGGATGGTGTTGCTCGTTTGGTTCATATTTTGATTTTTTAGTACGGATGGTATAATACGTAGCTTGGCAATTTATATTTTGAAGTGCGGATGCTGTCGTCCGTTTGTTTATAGAATTTAAAATCATTTAGCGGATAGTGTCGCCTCGGTTGTTGAATTACGTTTCGGAGTATGGACCTCGAAATAAGGGTGGATTGTGCCATGTTCTCGTCTAGTAATATATCGACTCACGACATGCTTGGATCAATTATGTTTATGTAGTGTATTTTAATTTACTTGTAGATGGTTGAACATCACATTGGAAGTTCTTAGCAGTTGGCTCCTTAATGGTTAATTTAGTTGAAGGATCGAAAGGGTAAGATTTAGATGCTGTAGAGCAATGCATATTGTGTTTAGAGAGAAGGCTTTTTTAAAGTTTGTAATTAATACTTTAGTTTAAGAAATTAAACTACTCGAAGTTTTTTCTTCTTAGGGTGGTATACCTCGTGATGCGGCAAAACGTGACCGTCGACCCTAGAAAGTTCGGATTCCGGTACTTTCTGTGTGTGACCGCCGCTAATCAATTTATCCATAAACTTAACGCAATCTTCTCGAAAGTATTGTCCTTTTCAAACCGCTTACCGAGTGACGCTAATCTCTGCTTAGCCTGAGCTCTATTATTCGGCATTCTAGTTCTCCATCTTGCAATTGAATTGACTCCTAGGAATTGTTTGTCTTCTCTTGACGGTGATTCAACATCATCTATAATCATATCCTAAGCGACATCACACGAGAAGTCACGAGATCTATCAATTTAAATCATTCTTCGAAACGCAGTCGGCGAGGACAGACGCTCTCCTGTCCTCTCCTTTTCGCGGTACTTTTGAGCACGTGCAAGTCGTTGCCTTGTATTACACGGTCTCGGAAATTATCCATTGCTTTTATGTAAGTATATTTTTCTTTTTATTTGCATGCTTGTGAGGACATTAGGGAAGGGTCATTATTTATCAGCTGAGGGGGTTGGGTGATTTTTTACAAGTTTCCTATAAAAAATTTTAACCCCCTCATTGACAACTACAATAAAATTTCAACCCCCTCAGAAAATCTCAGGAAAAAAATTCGACCCCCCCCCCCCGGTCACATTTTTTAAAAAATTTGGTGCAGCCTATCGAATAAATTGGGAAACAAGCTTTATGCTTATGTGAACCCCTCTCCATTTTGCAGCTTGGAAGCTAAGTGTGGCCTTTGTAGTGGCTCCCATAGGGCCTTCTCTTGTGCAACTCTACACAGGAGACACTAATATTCAAACACGGGACATCCATTTTTTTCGTCAATTCCGAAGGTGCACGTGTAGCACGGTTTTTTTTTAGACCATCCTCGCAAATGGTGTCGAGAGAGTTGAAAATTGATTCATGACGTGGATCCAAACATGAACCTTTTTATATATTCAGCATGGCTATTAATTGTCAATAAGAAAATCGTAGATACTACAAATTGGACTTTGGTTCAGCAAATCTTATTTTAATTAACGTTATTTCAAAGTTAGCTCAACATAATTCCTAGATTTCAAAATGGTTGGATATAAAATTTTCAATTGGGTCCCAGGCAATCATTTTTTCTACGCCAGACACACATCCAAGACTCCTCAGAGGCGCTATTATTGAAAATGCCAACGTTATGAAATTGAAGTACATTCTAACTGATACCGGTATGCTGAAGTGGAACCAGAAAAGGAAAAGATTATGAATAAGTTCTATCGGACATCATTTTAACTTATTGTGGGGGGGGGGGGGGGGGTAGGACATTGAAGGGTTTCATCAAATAAATTTCTGAAAACGATAAAAATATTTTTAAAGCAAATCTTGACTCCGGACATCTCGAACAAGGACTCTGGACATCTCGAACAAATATACATTTGTACATGGCAAACTCTAAAAAGAAATTAAATATTAAATTTCGACCCCCTCACTTAATGTGAGAAAATAATTTTAGACCCCCTCAATTTGACATGAGAATTTTTTCTGACCCCCTCTAAAATCACCCAACCCCCTCAGCTGATAAATAATGACTGTTCCCTTATGGTCCTTTTGAGAGATTTTATAGTACGGACATGGGTCCGTTTTGTTAATTTTTTAATTTTGAAGCACGGACATGGGTCCGTTTGGTTAACTTTTTAATGATGAAACGGACATGGGTCCGTTTGGTTAATTTTTTAATGATGAATCGGACATGGGTCCGTTTGGTTAACTTTTTAATGATGAAACGGACATGGGTCCGTTTGGTTAATTTTTTAATGATGAAGCGGACATGGGTCCGTTTGGTTAATTTTTTAATGATGAAGCGGACATGGGTCCGTTTGGTTAATTTTTTACTGATGAAGCGGACATGGGTCCGTTTGGTTAATTTTTTAATGATGAAGCGGACGTTGGTCCGTTTGGTTAATTTTTAATTTTGAAGCACGGACATGGGTCCGTTTGGTTAATTTTTAATTTTGAAGCAAAGACATTGGTCCGTTTGGTTAATTTTTAATTTTGAAGCAAAGACATGAGTCTGTTTGGTTAATTTTTCAATTATAAGGCACGGACATGGGTCCGTTATGTTAATTTTTAATTTTGGAGCACGGACATGGGTCCATTTGGTAAATATTTTATTTTGAAGCCCGGACATGGGTCCATTTGGTAATTATTTGATTTTGGAGCCCGGACATGGGTCCATTTGGTAAATATTTGATTTTGAAGCCCGGACATGGATCCGTTGGGTTAATTTTTTAATTGTGAAGCACGGGCATGGTCCGTTTGGTTAATTATTTAAATTGAAGCACGGGCATAGTGTCTGTATGATTAATTTTTCATTTTGAAGCACGGGCATGGTGTCCGTTTTGTTGATTTTTAATTTTGAAGCAAGGCCAAGGACTTAGTGTTCAGTTGGTAAATTTTTTGATTTTGAAGTACGAGCATGGTGTCTGTATGATTAATTTTTGATTTTGAAGTACAAGCATGGTGTCTGTAGGATTAATTTTTGATTTTAAAGTACGAGCATGGTGTCTGTATGATTAATTTTTGATTTTGAAGTACGAGCATGGTGTCGGATTATTTTTTGATTTTGAAGTACGAGCATGGTGTCTGTATGATTAATTTTGATGTACGATCATGGTGTCTGTATGGTAATTTTTGATTTTGAAGTATGAGCATGGTGTCTGTATGATTAATTTTTGATTTTGAAGTACGAGCAATGGTGTCTGTATGATTAATTTTGATGTACGAGCATGGTGTCTGTAGGATTAATTTTTTATTTTGAAGTACGAGCATGGTGTCTGTAAGATTAATTTTTGATTTTGAAGTACGAGCATGGTGTCTGTAGGATTATTTTTTTTTATTTTGAAGTACGAGCATGGTGTCTGTATGATTAATTTTTGATTTTGAAGTACGAGCATGGTGTCTGTAGGATTAATTTTTTATTTTGAAGTACGAGCATGGTGTCTGTATGATTAATTTTTTATTTTGAAGTACGAGCATGGTGTCGGATTAATTTTTGATTTTGACATATGAGCATGGTGTCTGTATGATTAATTTTTGATTTTGAAGTACGAGCAATGGTGTCTGTATGATTAATTTTGATGTACGAGCATGGTGTCTGTAGGATTATTATTATTTTTTATTTTTTATTATTTTGAAGTACGAGCATGGTGTCTGTAGGATTAATTTTTTATTTTGAAGTACGAGCATGGTGTCTGTAGGATTAATTTTTTATTTTGAAGTATGAGCATGGTGTCTGTAGGATTAATTTTTTATTTTGAAGTACGAGCATGGTGTCCGTTTGGTAAATTCAATAATTTTGGAGCAAGGACTTGGTGTGTTTTTTGGTGAATTTTTTATTTTGACTAAAGTAAACACATGGTGTCCGTCTTGGTAATTTATAATTTCAGAAGCATGGATGGTGTCGTCCGTTTTGTTGATTTTTCCCTTTAAAGTACGAGCATGTTGTCCAGTTGGATGTACGGATGGTGTTGCTCGTTTGGTTCATATTTTGATTTTTTAGTACGGATGGTATAATACGTAGCTTGGCAATTTATATTTTGAAGTGCGGATGCTGTCGTCCGTTTGTTTATAGAATTTAAAATCATTTAGCGGATAGTGTCGCCTCGGTTGTTGAATTACGTTTCGGAGTATGGACCTCGAAATAAGGGTGGATTGTGCCATGTTCTCGTCTAGTAATATATCGACTCACGACATGCTTGGATCAATTATGTTTATGTAGTGTATTTTAATTTACTTGTAGATGGTTGAACATCACATTGGAAGTTCTTAGCAGTTGGCTCCTTAATGGTTAATTTAGTTGAAGGATCGAAAGGGTAAGATTTAGATGCTGTAGAGCAATGCATATTGTGTTTAGAGAGAAGGCTTTTTTAAAGTTTGTAATTAATACTTTAGTTTAAGATATTGTTGAACACAATCTAGTTTCATGTACGTTTTCTCATCGCGGGAAAAGATAAAGAAAAAAACCTGGCTCTTTGAGGGATTTTAAGAACTTTTATGTTCTAGCTATAGATAGTTCATGTTTTTGCGTCGGGGCATTATCTCGTCCCAAATTGTCATGTATGTCATGTGTGTTGTACAAATTGGAAGTTAAAGTTAAATGTCTAGTATGTTTAAATGATTTAGTAACAGATACTTGTATGTGACATAGGGTCTGCGTTTCTTATAGGTATATTGAGTTATATATATTTAGTAGCATATTATGTCGTTTTGTAGGCATTGAAAGATCGGAGCCAGTTTCGGTTAACAACACAGGTGTAACTATATAACGTCTGCAAGTAATTATAGTATTGGGCAGTCTTCCAGAATTCCGACCAGTACCTCCCCGTGGTGGAAGACGGGCCCTGCTCCAGCGATAACAAAGGATACTCTGGAGCAGCTAACACTGGCGGTGGTGTGTCATGGGCTGGACTACCCATGGCACATAGCGAGTCTATACCGATTGGTATAAGTCGACGCAGAGGGGCATCATCAATATAGTATTGGGATCTCGAAGGGAAACATCAGTAATTGGAAAATGATTTGGATGATAGGCAGGGACCTAAAAACGTCAGAGCTATGACTGGAAGACCTAAATTGATGTCTGTTTGTGTCCTTGATGCCGCCTCGAAGGTTCTATAGCTTAGTGCTCGATCATAAAACAAACCATCCGGAAATTGAGTTCTATAGTAAAGCTTTGCAGGCATATAAACAATTTGAAGCGCATGATGATACTTATAACTTATTTTAACTTTAAGGACCTTGTTGTATACTCAGAAATTTCAAGTGCTACGTTTACTCAAAGAATAATTGACTTGAGATAGTTTTCTAATTTCCATTCCAGGGAATCTAATCCGTAGTGGCTTATGTCACGCGGAATGGGGATTGGAGAGCTTTTTCTCTGTAATTTCCTTTTGAAAATTTTACATCTATCTCTTTATACAATGATATATTTGTAACATTTTTATTGTAAACTGATCATGCTAAAATTAGTCAATCAATTGAAGTTGAGATTTTCTCTTGATCCTACTTTTTGTTGACCATGATTTTTTTGTTGAAACTACAGAGGAGAAGTTCTTCAACCTCCTAATCGGTTTTACAAAGCAGATAATGTTTTTGAAAGCTATAATTTTTATGAAGAATAATTTCCTGTGAAAAGTTACAGTATTGGGGGACAAACGTTCACATTAATCAATTAAATCATTGTTGAAATGTTGAAATTTGGAAACGCTAAGGAAGAAGCCTTTTAGTTAGACCGATTAAAATGTTATTATACAGGCTAAATCTTTTGTTATGTTATAATGTGCAGGAAATTCTCGGTGAAATTTCGATTCTGAATGCCGAAAGTTTGCAAATTTATTTTCATAGATAGGGACAAGCCTTTTCTCAACTTTATTTTGTGGTGGCCATATATTTATAAGTAGGGTTTTGGATTTAGCCTGGGATATCGGTTAATTGCTATCAACGTTTTGGTGATATAAAACTTGGCTTATTTTTCAATATTGCGAATGATAACCCGGGGACAAAAAATATTGACTGATAGTTTTGCCGTTTCCTTTGTCAGTTTGTACGTGGCGGGTGTGCTATAGCAGGCAGGAACTGCTTACACTTCCGGAGCACCTGAGTTCACTCTCGTTTCGACTTGAGTTCGCGTTGCTGAATGCGGTTTTGTTGTTATGTGTGTGTGTTTTATGTTGTTATGTGGTTTGTTTTGTTGTGATGATTTTTAGTCTGCCGGTTTTGTCTTTGTCTTCACGGTTTTATGATACTGATTACCCCTTTGGTACACCTTTGCTTCTTTTGTACTGTATATTTGTGAATAAAGTTGTTGCATTATTATTTGTTTTATTTTAAAATTGGATTTATGCGTTATGGACATTTAAAGGGTGAGATGAGATTTAAATTAGTGTAAGCAAATTTTTGATTAGGTCAAAATGATGGTCTACGTTTCATTGAAAGACTCGTTAGTAAAGCTGTGGCTGAAAATGAGAATAAAGGTGCCACTATCGGGCACAATTTACACATGTTTACTTTATTTCAATCTAATCCTATATTTGTTTGTGAACAAGTTATGGCGCAACATTGATATTTGGTATGTGGTTGCTTTATATTGGTACAGATCAGTTTTTAAAGCATTTCATCGGTATGCCCCTGCAACCACGGTCTACTGATTTTGTGATTTCTTTCTGATTTGGCATAATGCTATAGTTTGTTCTCAAGTCTGTTAAACTTGAAGCAGGCATGGTTTTTATGCAATTGCGTTAGCTTCAGCGCAAATTTAGTTTTTGTCTCACCTGCGACGAATAGCAAGACCTAGGTATTACTTTCCGGCGGTGGTGTCGTAAACTTTTTGTAAGACTTTTTTGGACAATGAAAACTGCTTGAATTGCTTGAAAAGTATAATTGCTAGGCATCTGATATTGGGTATACAGACAGTTAAGGTTATGGTCTACGCAACTGTCAAAATACCGTGTGACATTGACCCCATTTTCACGCTCCAGTGACTCTGAACTTAGGTCGTTTTTTCAGGCCGTGAACTTTTTTATAAGGTTTTTGTGGACAATGAATTACTTGGTGATATAAAAGCTAGGAATCAGATATTGAGTAAACAGACAGTTGAGGTTATGGTCTACCATGCCGTGTGACCTTGACCCCATTTTCACGCTCTAGTGACTCGATAACCTTAGGTCTTTTTTCAGGCGGAAAACATTTTGAAATGATTTTGTGTACATTGAATGGCTTGAAAAGTATAGATATTGGGTATACAGGCAGGTGATATATATATTGCACGGTCTACTGCTGACTTAGGAATTTTTGTATACTGATTTGGCATACTCTTCCGTCCGTTTAACAAATAGCATTGGCGTTTATGACATATCATTGATATTTGGTAGGCTGTTTCATAAGCATCAGTACTGGTCTATTCCAGGAAGATATCATCTACATATACGCCTCTACAGGATCTACTGACTATAAGGGTTCTTGCTCCTTTGGCTATATGTTAATGTTTTTTCTAGTCTATTTATGCGAATAGATAATGGTACATTTCATGGCGTCTGTCTCGGTGATAATTTTTGGCAGTGGTGTTCAACCTTGTGTATAAAATTTTTAGTCTTAGTCGGGCCAACGCAAGACGGCGATCGGTGACCGGTGATCTGGTAATCTTGGTGACTGCGAGCTGTTTTCTTTTATGATTTTGTTTTGGGTTGGTTGCGTTGCGTATGCCTATCTCACATCTCTTTATCGTCTACAATGTTGATATTTGGTATACAGTTGCATGTTAATCAAATGAATATACATTGTAGGTCAATTTATGGGTAATTTTCAGGATTGTATTCAACATTTACTTTTGTATATTGGCTAGACATATTAAAGATACAAGTTTGGGTGAGTTTTGAGTTTTGAGTTTTGGGGGTTTTGTGGTGAGTGTGAAAAAGTTACTGATTTCACATAACAAAGGATGATTATTGCGTATCAAATTTTCACCTCCAATACTAATACAATCTAGTTACTTGGAGTGTGATGGCTCTTAGGATAATCATTTATCCTAAGCGACATCACACGAGAAGTCACGAGATCTATCAATTTAAATCATTCTTCGAAACGCAGCCAGGTTATGGATTGAAAGTGATTCTTTTCTCTCGATTAAGCTGTGGCTATGACTATGGTTGTGGTTATGAAGGCGTTTAGGCTTATGAATCTGTAATTTTTCCCACCGCCCCACCCTGTTTTATTTGACCAGTGTTTCACACTCCAGGAACTGGATGCTCCTCAAATTTTCACCTCCAATACTAATACAATCTAGTTACTTGGAGTGTGATGGCTCTTAGGATAATCATTTTGTTGCAATGATTTTTGATCTAGGCAAATCATTCAACAAAATTATTCGGTTACTAAAATTTTTAGATATTAACAAAATAATAAGTGAAAAACTAATTGGATTTAAGTCAAAGGCAAGAACTGCTGTCTACATTTTTCCATAATAGATAATCACAAATCTAAGAAAAAGAAAGTATATGCAGCCTTCATATATCTTAAAAAAAAAGGTCTTTGATGCAGCTTGGAGAGAAGGCCTTTTTTATGTCTCACTAAAGCATACCATACATTTTTTTTTATATTATACATTCTATGTATCAAAACACTACATTCAGACTTAAATTTTCAAATGGAGTAAGCGAAAAGTTTACTTATATAAACAAAATATGAACAGCTCTATATATAGAGTGAAAGAGTGAGTTGGTGTTTTACGCCCGTGCAACGCTATATAGGTTATCTACAGGCGATGAACATGAAGAAGATGATAAAATGAACATGAAATGATGATAATAAATGAAATATGGGGATGGGGTGGGAAACAAAGGAACAGTAAATTTTGAAGAACCACGTACAGGTAAAGGGGAGAGGTGGGTATGGGCGGAAAATTTAGCCTATGTGGTGCACTACTTGGCGGTCCACAAAAGGGTCTTTTACGTGCATGAAGCGTGGCACTCTCCACACACGTTGGCCCACTATGGTCGTTGGTCAGGGTTTCCGTATTATAGACCTGACAACCCCGCGGACGAGGGCCACCCTATTCAGCCACCTAGGTTACACACTTGGTCGCTCTGTGGGCTGAGCACTGACCCGACGTCAGAATCCCAATACCCTTAGTCGCCTCTTACGACAAGCTAGGCTCTGCTGCAGGCCTATTCGCTACCCGGGCCCCGCACAGGACTCTATATATAGAAGCTAAAAGCAAACTTTCTTTCTTCCATAAAATTTTTATACAAACTAAACTCCATACTTACTTAGTATTTAGACCTCTGTAAATCTAAGAGTGAAATATTTATCCGTTGTAAATTGCGTTTAAGTTAACACAATTTGGCTATAGAAAGAGGAAGATATAATAATACTGAAAGAAGTGATCGAACGCATTTAATTGTCTCTCTTGTGATAATAAAACACTTTATATCAACTTGTCCTCATTACAACAATCTAAGAACTTACCTTACAGAAGAACTTAGAAATCTACTAGGACATCCGTTTCCACATACTCTAACAATTAAAAAAATTTCTTCTAAACAACAAATCCTATTCAATTATTAAAATTTTTATTAATTTTTTTCAAGAATGCTGGCAGATAAGAAAACACAATGAAAAGTATAAAAATGTTAATGTTAATATTGCTATGTTTGTAATTATAAACTGTTTATTGACATTTTTGCTTATTCTTTGTGCTATAACCATTTAATGTAAATGTGTTTATGCAAATAAATATGGTCTATTATCTATTGTAAAACTCAAAACTCGGTTTTTAATTTTGTACCTAAGGGTGTAAATAATTCCCATAATAATATTTGATTTGGTAGGTTTTCATTTTTTATAAAAAATCGTAATGAAAGATAGCCTATTTTAGAATATACCGCAGAGTTCAACCGCTGTGGTTACAATGGCAACGGAAGTCAATAACCAGAGATCACAAGCCTGGTCGTCAGACTTGTCCGACACGATGTTACCAATAAATTTCTTATATTTTTATCATTGTCATGTTAAATTCAAAATTGTTTTAAAACGCCAGGTTTCTTTCCGTGTAATATGCACAAGGTCGATATCCTCGGTGCTGAATATGGCTTACCTGTTCGACCTTTTTGGTTTTGAATACTTTTCATTCAATATTTCGGGTTTTTGATCTTCCAATGTTTTGATTCAAATGCTGCTCATGAATGAATGAATTTTATTCTCATAAACCAATCTTAGTTACAGAGAAGACAATATTACAATCTATACAATATAACATATAACATGCATGTGTGGGGAAAATACATGATTTTAACCAGGAGGATTTAACTTCTATGCTCTTCATAATCATAAACTGTTTGTCATTTTCAATATTTTTGGTAGAGCGCCTCTGATGAGTCTTGAATAGACGAAACGCGCGTCAGGCGTAACAAAATTTATTGTCTGGAACTTTGTTGTCATTTGTATTTCAATGATATACATTTAATAAATTTACATAACTTTTCTAGCTGAACTATATTTTCTGTGGACATTAAACGTGAAAACATTTAGATATTTATGTGTGATAAATCACATAACCTTAGATATTTTTGACGCTCATTTCGAAGTGCATTACATTTAAGCAAATAATGGAATTCATCGCCAATATCAGTAGAACCACAAAGATGACATAATCTTTCACCGCGTGGACGTATCCACAAGTCAACCATTCTTAATTTTACATTGATAGATAAAGGATATTGATCAAGTTCTCCATAAATCATAAAGTTCGGAGTAGAGCGTTTAAGTCGTAATACATGTTTACAAAAATTCAATTGTACTTTTTCAATAATATCGATATTTTCGAAGCCCCATACTTCTGAGCCATATAATAATATTGGTGCAACAGCTTTATCAAACATATCAATCGTGCACCGTATAGATAAATGATTGAATCTACACTTTTTAATAATTGCATATAAAGCTTTCATGCCTTGCTGTTGAAGATGTTTCCTTGTAGCAAGAAGACTTCCACTACTCGAAAATATTACACCAAGATATTTATAATTTTTCACTATTTCAATTTCCTTTTCTTCGATAAAAAATTTCAGATTTTGGGGAACTCTACCTTTAGAAAATACCATTATCTTTGTCTTTTCAACATTTATTTTCAATTTCCACTGATTACAGTAATCGGTAAAAGAATTTATAAGAATTTGCAAATCATCGCTGGACTCTGCTAATAGTACAGTATCATCAGCGTATAGCAGTAAAAATAATTTAAAATAAATATCAAGCTCAATTTCAACGTCTGAGCTTATTGATTGTAAACAATTTATATTCAAATTTTCTAAATAGTTTTGTAGATCGTTCAAATACAATGAAAACAATATAGGGGATAGATTTTCACCTTGCCTGACTCCAAATTCACTTGCAAAAATATCTGATTTATGATTCTGAAAAATTACTCTAGATTTTACATCACTATACATATTTTTAGAAGTTTCAAAAATTTTCCATCAATATTATTCAATATAAGTTTATGAAGCAGAGAATTTCTGTGTACAAAATCGAAAGCTTTTTCGAAGTCAACAAATGCAACATATATAACTTTTTCTTTCTCAAACGTAATAATTCATACAATGCATATAAAGAGAAGATATGGTCATTGGTGGAGTATCCATGTCGAAAGCCTGCTTGATTCTCACATAATATATTCAATTCACCTGTAAAATCACTCAATCGTTGATTGAGGATCGAAGTAAAAACCTTTCCCAAACAAGACAATAAGGTAATCGCCATTCGGTCTATAGTAAACTGTTCTTGGCCTCAAGCGAGCTACCCTTATTTTTATATATAGGAGAGAGGTTACTCCTTGAAATATCGATATACTATACAGCATAACCAAATTTACCGTTTTATACCCGTTTTGGTATTGTATTTTGTACCCAAAAAATCGTTAAAATCTGTGACCTACTAATTTGTCCCAGCATGGGCCAAATTCTTGGAATGTTACAGAGATCGAATGGCTTTTAATATCCAAACGAAGAACAAAGAATAATTGTGTATAAAAGATCAAGTTAGCGATATACATTAAGTTACAAGGTTTCACTCAATGCCGATGAAGACCGATGAACTTCAAGAGACTACTGAACCAAAGTGTAGAAAGAAACATACCATCAAAAAACATCAAGTCAAACGTTTAACAAGACGCCTTGGATCAACCATAAAACAAAAAAGATGCTAAAGAAAAAACAACGCCTCTACAATAAAGCTAAGAAAACAAAAGACTGGACCAAATATAGACAGTTCCAAAAAACATGTAGAAAACAGATGAGGAAAGCCGAATGGGACTATGTCAACACTGCCATACTTGAAGGCATGGAAAACCATAATTCAAAACCATTCTGGAAATATATCAAGGCTAAACAACAGGACAACATAGGAGTTTCACCACTGAAGAAAGATGGCCACCTAATAACAGATAGTCAAGAGAAGGCGGAAATACTGATCCAACAATTCCAATCAGTATTCACCAAAGACTCCTCTAACACAATGCCAAGCACAAATCAAAAGGTTAGGAACAGCATACCAAAACTCACCATCAGAGAAAAAGGAGTAGCAGACCTACTAAAATCACTAGTAACATCCAAAGCATCAGGACCAGACAACATTGCTAACAGAGTCCTTAAGGAATGTGCCAATGAAATCGCACCAGCCCTCACAAAAATCTACCAAAAATCAATAGACACAGGAGAACTACCATCAGACTGGAGAAATGCCAATATATCATGCATATACAAAAAAGGGGATAAACATGCAGCTGAGAATTACAGACCAGTCTCACTAACATCAGTACCATGCAAACTACTTGAGCACATCATCTGTAAACACATGTTGAAACATCTAGAAAGAAACAAGGTTCTTACATCATTAAACCATGGATTCAGAACAGGATTCTCCTGCGAGACACAACTACTAGTTACCATGGACGACCTACTCAAATCACATGAAAAGAACAAACAAGTAGACATTGCCATACTGGACTTCTCAAAAGCGTTTGACACAGTACCACATAGAAAACTGCTCCACAAACTTGACAGTTATGGTATCAGAGGACCAATCTTACAATGGCTGGAAAACTTCCTAGTGCACAGGAAAATGAGAGTAGCTATTGAAGGAACATTCTCCAAAGAACTCCACGTAGATTCCGGCGTCCCGCAAGGTACTGTTCTGGGACCTATCCTATTTCTCTGTCATATTAATGATCTACCAGAAGCGGTGAATTCTAAAGTCAGACTATTTGCCGATGACTGTCTGCTCTACAGAGAAATCAACAACATAAAAGATCATCACATGCTACAACAAGACCTGAAAAACCTAGAAAAATGGGCATCAGACTGGGGCATGCGTTTCAATGCCAAAAAATGCTACATACTCTCAATTAAACAGAAGAAACACCATTTCTACCAACTGGACAACCACATACTTGAACAAGTTAACACCAACCCATACTTAGGATTACAAATATCAGAAGACCTAAAATGGAATACCCATATTAACAACATAGCAAAGAAAGCCAGCTCCACACTAGGATTCTTACGGCGGAACCTACAACACTGCCCTAAAGAATGCAGAAAGAACGTCTACATCTCCTTAGTTAGATCCATCATGGAATACGGCGCCATAGTGTGGGACCCATATTTAAAGAAAGACATTGACCAATTGGAAAGAATACAACGACGAGGAGCGAGATTTATTACCAAAGATTATAAATCCAGGGAAGAAGGATGTATAGCCAAAATGATGGAACAGCTAGAACTCCAGCCACTAGAATAAAGACGAAAACAACAAAGACTGGTCTTCTTCTACAAGGTGGTGGAAGGGCAGGTACCAGCTATACCAGCTTCCGAATTCATTAACCTACACCAAGGAAAACGCCAGATCCGCCCAACATCATACGCCAACTGTGAAACAACCAATATAATTACAAGACAATCACGCAAGAACAACAAAAGTGTTATAGTGCCACAAGCAAGATCAGAAACTTATAAACACTCGTTTTTCGTTAAAACAGCTATAGAGTGGAACAACCTATCCAACGAAATAGTAAACTCAAATACAGCGGCAGCCTTCAAGACAGCAATCCACACCTGCTGTCAGTGCGATTAATTACATGCGTCCTAGCACCCGTCGTATAAGAGACCATCAACTGATAGTCTACGACGTACCCATACAGATACAGAGATAATTTTTCTGAAATAAACATACAAAATATTTACAGGGGGGGGGTAACATTTTGTCATCACAATATGAGATTATTAAACTAAATAGAAAATAATGAGATGTGGAATAAGCCGTGTATGCGAAACAGCCCACAATTAAACGGCAATTTAGAAAAATCACAATGGACATTTACATGTCAGCCACAATCAATAACTAAACTCCTCACTCAACTAACATGCCGACCTCCGAGAAAGCACCAATCACAAAAAGTGCTCCAAGTACTTTGAATTTGTTACAATTTCATAATTGGCCTTGACCTTGACACAGCTGATAGTCCATCTGTGAAGGAAGGGAGTAAAATATTTTGTAGTTGGATTTCCGACAAACTAGACCATGACAGCTCTGTTGCGACGAAGCTTTTCACCTAGGTTTATAAGCAATGCAGTTAGGATCCAGTCGGCATGGATGTCATCTGTTCCAGAACCAATAACCAAGCCTGATATTCACTATGCAAGGGTAAGTAAACAAACTTTGTTCATATCAATCTTTGAGTTATGCCAACATATTAACCGCTTACACGATGATACAAAAAATTGTTCAATGAAATTTTCTTTGTAAATACATTCAGTTTGCACATCGATAATTTGATGCACAATTTTCATCAAACTTTTGATACAACTTACAAGGAATTTCCGTAGTAGAATAACTGCATGATTCAATGAGTGAAGCCATACCCCCCTAAAAAAAAACCACTAATACTAGGGTTGCACAATATATCCGTTCCGGATTTGACTCGTCAATTAGACGAGGTCATCAGGGGTCACGGGGAGGAAAAACGACGTTATTCAACATGGTACAAAGGGAACAGTATTTTATATCAACGATTCTTCAGTAATTATTATCATATAGGTTAAAAATCATTTGCAACTGACAAATAAACCAACAATCAACATTTCCAACCCATAAAATATCAATCTTGAACGGAAAGAAAGAAATTACTTTCTTCGTCCATTATCATTTGAAACCAGTTTTTTTACCAGTTCCTCCTCTTTTGGCTAAATTAGTGACGAATCCTGCAAATGCGCAACACGTGTATTGTTGTCAGGTGCCCCTTTGAATGTACAATGTACATGTATTTGTCTATGCCAAATCTAGACGACAATATTATACAAAGCTTAAATATGCTTAGTTAAAAATGTCCATGTAGCTACATGTAATGGAGCTAAAATATGCAAAACTCCATGGGACAGAGTTGATCCCTATATATATTTTGGTCAGAGTGAAAAATCTGGATTATGAAATGGCTAATGTCAATTGGCGGCAGGTGGGCAGGAAAAATATTTTCATAACAGTTTTTTCAGCAAATTTATACTAATCACAGCCTCTTGATATTTGGTAAGCAGTATCAGGTTGTGCTCCCATAAAATGGGATTGGATTTCAGGTCTGTTGCTCACCTTCTGTTTACCGGTAACAATTTAAATCCTGCAATTCTGTCTTTTACTCATTTTCGAAAATAGTTAAACATTGTTAAATGCTACTACCCCCGTACATTGAATTCAGGTGAGCTATTCAGGCTTCTTGGAGCCTAAGTCTTTGCTTATTGTTTGTTATAAGTTCACCTGACCTGAACATGCTGAAGTA
The DNA here is from genome assembly GCA_963971305.1 of Arcuatula senhousia. NCBI lineage: Eukaryota > Metazoa > Mollusca > Bivalvia > Mytilida > Mytilidae > Arcuatula > Arcuatula senhousia. Next base: position 56,106,542 of record OZ020305.1, read on the forward strand.
TCATGTAATTAGCAGTAATGTACAGATGTTACATGTATTGTAAATCCTGTTTGTAGTACAAAATGTACATCAAATATAGTTTTCTAAAAAGTCTTTGGCTCCAACATGTCCAAAATCAGTGAATAGTATAAGAGATAGACAAAATCTGAAGAAACTCGCATTCTTTATATCAAATGAAATGATCTTAAAAACTTTTTAGCAAGGGTAAGATGTGCAAAATTGACCTTATTTTGCTGTTTCTGCACTTTATCTTGATAATCGTCAATACTACAGACAAAGTAAATAACTAAAGACATTTGCTAGATTGAATCATTTTAATTGTAGTCTAAGAATGAATGGGATCAAACTCTCCTAACATCCAGTTTTTAATAGTCTCTGGGGGACCGCTTAAATTAGTAATTACAATGTAGCAATATTTCAACCCCATGCAGGATTTCAACTGACTTCTAAACACATGTGCTCTGAAAATACTGTAGTGATTGTTTTAAAACTTTTCATACATCATCTTTATTGTCTCTTCTGTCAAGATTTTTTAATATCTATATAAATGGAAAGAGTTCCAGAAATCAGGTGAGAAATTGACTCTCAGGAGCCTCTAGTTATATTTGAAGTGATATGGCAAGCTACAATGATGGTTGTTGTTAGTCAGGCCTATTTTCTTGCAAACAACATTATTACAGTATACCCATGCCATATACCGGTAATCCTTGACAGCTTTTTTAACAATCAAACATTTTAAATTTTATTATTTCAATTTTAGTTAGAAGTTTATTATACTTCTCAATTGGATTCAAACTTTATTTGTCAAGAGGATTCATTTCCTGTGAAATTTTTAATGTCTTTTATTCAGGGCCTAAAACATGACAATTATTGAACATAATTGTAAGTTGCAATTTGTTATTCATACTGATCACAACTTTCACAGTATGATACAAAAAATCAATTCTCAGTTTAAAAAAAAGTCTATTCTTTCTCATAAAACAAACAGACAAGGATCCTCCCCACACTATCCATACCAAACAAGGACTCAAAATACATATTTACATTAATCACCCTTAACATCCTATTTTATGCAGAGTTTAAAAAGGATGCTTTCAAATAGTATGAAAGAAAATTAAACAGTATTTTTGTGTGCTTAAGAGAAATTGAAATAAGAAAATATCAAATAAATAATTTTTTGAATAAGTCAATGGAAAAGCCCAAATTTTATTTACTTTTTGAGGGATTTTATAGGCCAATGGTTTATAGTCTAGTCGTAGGAAAACTCTCTTCTTTTATAACTTTTATAATTTGCATTCATTTTCCTTTGGGATTTTAAATTTATGCATAAATGTGTAAAAAAAAAATGAATTTATAGAAAGAAATTTTAAATTTAAAAGAAATGTATTAATGAAATAGTCCTAGGCTCTTATGAATCTTTAGTTTCACAAAATTGCCATTGTGTTAATGTTTTCAGATGACCCCTTTTTAGAGTTATGTCCCTTTTATGGTAAAAAAAAACCATTCCCAAATGTTTTTGCCATATACTAAACATTTGTATAATGAGAGATATTGCATAGAGAGAGAAGCTGACAGTACATGTATATTAATAATTTATAATATGTACTGTATCTATTTCAGATTTTCATAAACAATGAGTTTGTTGATGCTAAAAGTGGGAAGACTTTTAAAACCATCAATCCATGCACTGGTGAAGCCATTTGTGAAGTAGCTGAAGGTGATAAGGTTAGTTATGAATAAAAAGAAAAAACCTATCTGTTTTAGTTTGTAGTATATCTTTTGGGATCTTAGATGTGAGTATTTGGTCACAGTCTTTGTTTGTTTAATACATGTACAATAATACCATTATCATATTAATACCTGTCAATCAAAATTTGTAGGTTTAAAGTATTTTATGATTAAAAAAAGATAGTTGGATTTGTTATTTGACTTCATCTATATTAAAGTGCTCTCAGATATTATTTGGGCTAATGATTTGTGCCTTAAATGCTGTATAAGTGGTTACTACAATGTATTAGTGTTGGGGAATAGGAAATATTTCATAATCGATCATTGGAAATAATCCAAAGATCACAATCGATTATTAATCAATCTTAAAATCGGACTTTATTTTTTATGAAAATGATAGAATTTACTCTCCAAAGTGTCGCAAGATCTATAACATAAAATATGAATCAGGATATCAAGTTATTAAATCATAATAAAATTCTGCCTTCATGAAATCTTCCGACCACATGTCCAATAGACAATTTTTATTTGATCAGGCTTTCTGAATAACTGCTTTATTTTAACATCACAGGACCAAAGTTGAACTAAGTGAAAAGATAATAATATGAAGGTCTGCAAAACTTTCATCAGCTAATTAAAATCCTTTTAAATTGTTAGACTGAGGGACTAGTGATTTTGTTTGCCTATATTTACCTCCAAAATAAGACTGTTTCCCCTAGAGAAAGTTCCCAAATGTCCAAAAACTGCCATAAAGTTTTCCAAAATTAGGATTAAAATTTCCCAAAAAGTAAAATTTTGTGAAAAAAAAGGTATATGATATTTTAAGATTGTGCTTCATTAGATAAGAAAATTTTATCTGAAAATCAAGGTTTTATATAAATAAAGCTTTCCCAATTCTCATTAAATGGTGCATATTGTCCCAAACAAAAAGAGCAGGGGCTTTTTTTGAAAACTTTCAACAAAATCACTGGGGACAGACAGAGATTTTCAACTCTTATGAACCAAAAGAACAAAGGTTAGTTTACTAACCCTTGAATATAATTTGGTTTGCATTGATTAGTCTTTTGCTGTAATTAAGACCACATTTTTAACTGTTATGGTACATATTTAGGTTGATGTAGATATTGCTGTTAAAGCTGCACAGGAGGCTTTCAGATTGGGGTCACCATGGAGGAGAATGGATGCTGCTCAAAGAGGTGTATTGCTGAATAGATTGGCTGATCTCATGGAAAGAGATAAAGGCTATCTAGCTGTAAGTTTAAGTGAATTTGAATAGTAGTCTCTTATAGTCTTCCCATTGTGGATATTTTAAATTTAGGTTTATATTGTAGGTTGTGTCGCGTACATTTATTCCACATCTCATATTCTTCTATCTCTTCTTAGTTCCTCCTTAATTTTGTTTTCTGTATAAAAAAAACCATACATGTACTAAGGTACAGGCACTTGTAGTCAAAATACCATATTAATTCATTGTGCATATTTTGGACTTGTCAGTCAGTCATCTATAACAAAATCTTTAAAAGTATGATCAGCTGACTTCAAATAGTCAAGTTTATTTTTCCTGTTTGTAAATGATGCATAACATATATCTATTTATAACAAATTTACAGATATCAATTTTCTGTAAACATTTAAAAGACATTAATAAGAGATGTATTATTAAGAAAGGTTATGAGAAAATCTAGGTATGATGAAGCATGTTTTAATTATATGCATATTATTTTACAGTCACTGGAAACCCTTGACAATGGGAAGCCTTATCAGGTAGCATTTGCTGCTGATCTAGAATTGTCAATCAAGTGTTACAGGTAGATTATCTAATGTTATAATGTCTTTTTTAATCCCATATTACTATCTGTCGTTTCAGCTGAGACACTATGGCACCAAAGTTGGCATATATATGTTGTAAGGGACTGACCATTTGATTTTTAGGGGGGGGGAGGAGCTATGGTGAAATTCGAAATAAAAAGGACAGTGCTTTGTAATAAAAAAAAGCAGGATGGTGTTTTTGGCTGAAAAATTTATAGTAGCTTTAAAAATTATAAAAGAATTGCGCCCTAAAAATCCAGGCTCGTATTTGTCCGAAAATAAAAATGCAGGACAAAGAAGACATCCATATATATATACCTCCCCCCTAAATATCAAGTGTTTGCTCTGTAAGTTCAAAAAGTTAATGACAAAATTATTTGACACAAAAGACAAGGCCCCATCCTTAAAAAAGACAGACTCAATTAGATCATCTAGCCAAAGTATAAAAAAACTCTCATTTGAAGAGCACAGAATATAAAGCAGCTACAATGTACATAGTTTTTGATAAATTTATTTAACTTGATAGTTGCTTAAGGCAGATTAACATGAAGGCTAAGGGAAGTTTTGTCTGGCCATACAATTGCCTGACTTTCATAGACTAGTCATTTTTATTCAGTCTAGCTCAAGTAAGCAGTCCTTCTGATCTGGTAGAAAAAACAGAACCAATCTATCTTTTTAAGTACATAATAAGTAGGTCAGCCATTTAATGCTATAGCACTTTATATAATATATATATTATTTGTTGTAGATATTATGCTGGATGGGCAGACAAAAATCATGGAAAAGTTATTCCTATCAGTGAGTCTCTTAATCAGTAAATATTGCCATGGCAGCACTAAATAATAATGGTGTGGATTTAAGATTAATATTTGAGGAACATACCATAAATATTTTAAAGTATAGAATTATTACTTTTCATATCTACTTAATTTTCATTTTTATGTTGTCCTTAAACAATGCATGTAGCTCCATCCTGTAGTATTACCATATAGCGGGTTATTTTTCGGGGTAAATTTTCACAGTTTAGTGTTACTAGGTATGTGAAAAAAATTTGCAGATTTAATTTTTTCGCTGTTTGTGAATTTATTTGTATATGATTTCTGTAAGATGGATATTTTCGCGGTTTCCATCTACCCCAAAAATAAGAGAAAATTAAACCACCATGAAAATAAACCGCTATATTTGTTTTTGATGTTATATCCAACCCCTAAATGAACTTTATATTTACCAAATACTTACATGTAATGGAAGTGGACATCAAGGGTACATACTCTTACATCTAAAATACTTGATAATTTTTAAATTCACATTTTAAACCAAAGACTGTGAGGACATGTTGAAGAAGTATTATTTTAGAATATATTTTGACGTCCTGTTTTTTGTTTAAATCTTTATTATAGCTAATTTTCATGCTTGTAGGTGGCGATTTCTACAGTTACACAAGACATGAACCTGTTGGTATATGTGGACAGATCATTCCAGTAAGTCAAATCAATATAAAGATAAGATAAAGATAAAGATATTATACCCCCACTCGTAAGAGAGGGGGCTATATTGCAATCACCTTGTCCGTCCGTCCGTCTGTCCGTCTGGTTCAATTTCTCTGCTTCTACTGGATGGATTGGTTTCAAATTTGGTACACAGCTTCAGCATGATGAGTTATACTATGCCTACCCTTTCCAGGTCAGTCCATCATCTACTTCTTGGTTTCCAAGCCGACTTAGACTTTTTTAGGGGGGGGGAAATTGAAATGTGAAATTTTTCGTAACAGATTTCTCGGCTTCTACTGGATAGATTGGTTTCAAATTTGGTACACAGCTTCAGCATGATGAGTTATACCATGCCTCCCCTTTCCAGGTCAGTCCATCATCTACTTCCTGTTTTTCAAGCCGACTTAGACTTTTTAGGGTAAAAAATTTGAAAAGTGAAATTTTTCGTAAGAGATTTCATGGCTTCTACTGGATGGATTGGTTTCAAATTTGGTACACAGCTTCAGCATGATTAGTTATACCGTGCCTCCCCTTTCCAGGTCAGTCCATCATCTACTTCCTGTTTTCTGAGCTGACTAAGACTTTTTATGGGTCAAAAATAGACAATTTTTGGTAACAGATTTCTCGGCTTCTAGAGAAGGGATTGATTTTAAATTTGGTATACAACTTAAGCATGATGAGTTGTATCGTGCCTCCCCTTTCCAGGTCAGTCTGTCATCTACTTCCTGTTTTCTGAATGGCCGAGTGGGGGTATGCTTAGCACGACTTAGTGCAACCCCTTGTTTTATTTTCCTAATCATAGGGCTCATTACAAGCATGTAATCACATACAGTAAAAATAAAAAGCCTTTCTCTCCCACTCACACACACTCACACATACCACTATCGTTCTGATTAAGGATAATTGATTTAACAACACAACATATATTAATATATACTTTAATATCTTTAGCATGTGCAGTAGTTAATCAACATTATGTATTTTGTATACGGTAATCAAACTTGGGCACATGATATTTAACCAAGCCTTTCTTCATAATAATTACAATGTTTAGGCTCCCAAAAAATAAAGTGTGTGATTTGGGTAAAATGGTTTTAAAAGTCAATTCGGATAGGTTGGCTTTTTATTCTTATATATTGAATGGTCTTTGCTGTTAAATAGGCCAAAAAGCTTTAGGATAGGCAATTATAGGTAGGGTAGGGTAACCCTAATCTCACATCTTTTATTTTGGCCTTATTATATTCTTGCTCTAGTTATCGCTATTTACACCACATTTTAAAATTGAATTGTGTTTTCATTTTGTTTTTGTTGAATATTTACATAAAAATTTTGTTTTCAAAAGATGGTTATATTATTTGATATCGACTACAATGGTTAAGTTTATGCTGCTACATAAACTGCTCTGTAATGTAAACTGACCCAAATTCATCTATATCTATAAACAATTATCAAACCAATTATTGAAAACAATCCTGAAGAAATTTAGGATGATGGATGTCAAATGCACATAAAACAAGGCTGATATTCTATACAAATAAAGCAATCATAGTATTTTTGCTTGTTTTTAATTAGTTGTTTAATGATAGTTGATTTTATACATTGTACTTCAGACTTGTCCAAGATAGTGTATTTTGACATTTAAATGTATGAAAATTCTTCCTCTCCAGTGGAACTTTCCATTGTTGATGCAAGCCTGGAAGTTAGGACCAGCTTTGTCTATGGGTAATACTGTTGTAATGAAGACAGCAGAACAGACTCCCCTTACGGCTCTGTATGTAGCTCAGCTAGCTGCAGAGGTGTGTATGCAGATGTATCTTTAATATAACAGTCAAAGAAAACATGTGTTTAATTCTTTTGTTCAATAAGGTTTTCAAGTTTAGCATGATGATTGATCATTATATAGTGAAGATAATGTTTTTATGCCCAATCTACGAAAGCATTCTTAGTAATAAACAAAGTTCTATGTAATAGTGTAGACACTGGTGCCATTTGTTAAAGATATTTACTATTCTTAAATTTCAAGCTGGGTTCCTACTGGTTGTTATTAACATACATGTAGTACCACTGGTGATGGTTCCATGGCATTGACTGCTCCTTATTCAAATATTTATGATGAATTAATTTTTTGTTTCCTTTCAGGCTGGTTTCCCACCAGGTGTCCTTAACATAGTACCAGGTTATGGTCCAACGGCTGGTGCTGCCATTGCCACACATCCAGATGTAGATAAAGTAGCCTTCACTGGATCTACAGAGGTAATGTAATAACTGTTTTAAGTGAATAAGTTTTCTTTTAAAAAAAAACCAATGCATTCAGTTTTTGATGAATTATGATGAAAGCATGCCTGTTTGACCAATTATCAACACTGGGTCCACCCATTGTAATTTTTGTGACACTGTCAAACATGTACCTACTATTCTCAACAGATTTACCTAATATTTAAACATAATGTTTGTTGCATTACTTCCATTGGTCAAGATGGTAAATTTGAGGTTGTCAATAGCTTTTTTGAAAATTATGCCCCTTTGACCATTATTTAAAATCAAATTAGGATCCAACCTTTGAGACCTTTTAAACCTTCTCTCAACATATTAGCTCAAAGTTTCAAATAATGTTTTGAGTCTTTAATACTTTGGGCAAGTTGGTAACTCAGTGCCAGTTGACAACATTCCTGCATGTTACATGTATATTGAAAATATGCAAAGGTACACCCATTTGGACCTTGTAAACTATAAATCATAACAATTTGGTACTGAAATAAACCGACCTTCCTGTTAAGATATTGAACAAAAAATATGTATCATATATTTATTTGGTAGTTTATCAAGTTGCAAATTTCATGATTTGTATCCAAAAGGGGGGTGTTTAATACATAAGTGGTCTTAGCAAACCTCGTGAATATAGGGAAAACTTAAACCTTGTGAAAATTTCCCTATACGATATATACCAGCATAATGAGTGTTTTGTTACAATGTTTTATTTTTAATTCCATTTAACAGGTTGGTAAGATAGTTGCCAAAGCAGCAGCTGATTCTAACCTGAAGAGAGTTTCCCTGGAATTAGGAGGCAAAAGTCCAAACATCATCCTCTCTGATGTTGATAGTTAGTACTATTATAAATTACATTTTCCAGATATATATTTTTAGCTCACCTGACCTGAAGTGTCATGTGAGCTATTGTAATCATTTAGCGTCTGTTGTCAGATCAACCTTTTAAGAGTTACTCCCCTTTAACTGTTTTCAATCAATTTTTACTTGTTTGCTTTTTTTTTTCAAATTGAATGCTTTGTAACTTTGTATTCCTGATCTTAATAGTGTTTTCTCGCCTAACCAGTTTCTTTAATGTTATCAAGTACATGTAGACTATGTTGCACACTAGGTAAGAGGCTTTAGCATAAGAGATCAGGTGAGCAAATCAGGTTCCTGGGAGCCTTTTGTTATTACATGTATTAGAATACTGGTAGATCCATATCAACCAACTTGGAACTTGATTAGCAACTTTATGCTGTAATATTTTTATATCTTCAAATTATTGGAAGTGCATGTATATGTATTTTGGCAATTTCAAAATTTTATAGAGACATTATAAATGTACCTGCAATTTTGTTTCTACATTTTGTTTGCAGTGTCTTTGAAATGGTAAAATGTTATATTTTGTTTCATGTTGTAGTGGATAAAGCAGTAGAGGACGCCCACTTTGCTCTGTTCTTCAACATGGGACAGTGTTGTTGTGCTGGATCAAGAGTCTATGTAGAGGAAAAGATTTATGATGAGTTTGTAGAGAGAAGCACAGAAAGAGCTAAGAAGAGAACTGTTGGTGATCCATTCTTAGGGACCACAGAACAAGGACCACAGGTGAGTCGGGGAACAAAACTGTTGGTGACCCATTCTTAGGGACCACAGAGCAAGGACCACAGGTAAGTAAAAGCAGATTTGAAAATGAAGTGTACAAGAAGCAAGAGAGTATCCAACATTTCATTCGAATGACGAAAGTGTCAAAGGCAAAGACAGTCAGTTAAAATGAACAAGATCACCACCGTTTAGACCATGTCTATTTCCAAAATTTATTAGTAATTTTTCTGCTTCATTAACTTGTTCCACAGCCTACTGATTCCTGTTCAAAGGATTGGTGTTGAATTTAACTATTTTATTCAGTTTAACAGCAGTGTTATAAAACTCTCTATAACAATGAATATTGACGCTACCTGAAAAAAATAATACATGTATGTTTGTTTGTTAAATGTTGTTAATAAATGAGAATAAATTGCTGTCCATGCTCATTTACAAATTAATGTTTTCTTGTTTCAATCCATAATTTTAGTTTGTATAGGTATGAAAATACATTGTAGTTTCTCGACTAGGTAAATAATCTTGCCTATAAAATTTTAGTTTAAAAATAATTACTTTACTTCAATGTTTCCTATACAGGAATAACATTAATGAATTTGTCTTTTAGATTGATGAAGACCAGTTTAAAACTGTATTAGGTTACATCGATGCAGGGAAGAAACAAGGAGCCAAACTAACAGCTGGTGGAGCTCGCTATGGTGATAGGGGATACTTTGTTCAACCAACTGTGTTTGCTGATGTCAAAGATGATATGACTATTGCAACTGAAGAGGTTCATATGAAGCTTACTTATTATCACATTGATATAATGATGAGAAAATGTGTTTTTTTTAAACTGAAGGTGTCTACTTCCTATAACTACAGACCAATTATTACAAATCTGTGTACAAAACTAAATCAATATTTAATGTATGATAGCTAGTAAATTGATAGAGACGAGTACAGATATCTTTTTTCATACACAATTCATTTCCAAGGTTCCAGATAATTATTGTTTTTGAAAAAAAATTATTCATTTTAAAAAGAAACTTTAAAATCCATTATTATATTGCTCTTAAGATAAAATTGTGAACTTATATGACTATTCTACAAAAAATGTATGTATATTTTAAACAGATCTTCGGCCCTGTCATGCCTATCATGAAGTTTAAGAATTTAGAAGAGATTGTAGAGAGGGCTAACAAAAACCACTATGGTTTGGCTGCAGCTGTCCATACCAAAGACCTGGATAAAGCTAACTACCTTATCAACAGTCTCAGGGCAGGAACTGTATGGTATGTTAGATCTTAAAATATTTAATTTGCTTTAATATGAGATTGCATTGCCCCAAAGGCTCGCAAAGTTAACTAAATAAAATCCATTTCTTGGGTCAATGGGGCAAGATAATTAGGGACAATATGATAGTAGTTCATGTCATTTTGTGCGCATGTGCAGACTTTTTTTAACACTTAAAAAAATCCAAATGAGACAGAAAGATTTTTCACTGATCATATTTGGGTCTTGTGCAATTTGGCAGACTCTGTACATTAACAAACTTCGCTCACATATGAATCACATCTTGGTTTCCTTGTTGTAATGGTCTGACAACATAGCAATTTCTGACTGTCTAATGAACTTTGAAGCAATTCGATTTAATACCAAAAATATTTTGATATTGTTTGTATATCCTAGGTAAAAGATTGTAGTACCATTACAAGTTTAGCATATTTTATAATTACTGATGCATATTTTCTCATTTTTCAAGAATAAAAATAATCTATGAGTGAAAAAATCAAAGCGCTAAAGCGTTAAAAGGCAAGCGAAATATATAAGAACTATATAGATTTATTCTCTGTTAAAGTATATTGTTCAAAATGTTTGCGAATTATTAATTTTGGTGAGCGAAGATAGGATCGTCATGCAGATGCCCTCAAATTTAAAGTTAATGAACACAATGATTGCACACACAAGACAGGTATCGTGTAAAAACGGTATCGATTGAAACACCCCTTCGATTAAAATGCACTCGTCCCAATGGTGTGTATTTTGTACTGATTTTATGAATGGTGAAGCTAGAATCTAAATCCATGCATTGACCAATCAAATGAGAGAAATATTTATACGAACCAATCAAGTAATAGATGAATACATAATGTATATTCTATCGCCTTTAACTAAAAAGTTCGTCATGAAAGATGCAAAGGAATAAATAAAACTTGTGCCGGTCATATAAAATGCCAATAAAAATTGAGATTTATAGAAGTGTATATCATGTTAACAAATATTGAAAAGTAATAAAGAAAATAAAGCATTTTATTCCAGTCTGGATGCAGGAAAATCACTCCGTCTAGACAGAAAAAAAAACGCGAAAATCATCACTACTCTATAGACTCCATAAGGCTTCGCTGGCGCTTGCCTAAAAAACCACTATAACTGTTTACCACAAATGGAAATATGGAGTATTTCCTGTATTATAATGTATTACTAAATTTTCAATGTACAGTAAACTCTTTTCTTTCCTGAGTGTAGCAGTGTAAGATTAAAAATTGTTGTCACAATGACAATTAATATATTGCTTTCTTATGACGCTCTAAAAAATTTAACTATAAATTGAACTATGGGATATTGTAATTAGCCAATGAAAAACAATCATTTTTATACGACTGCAAAAAATTTGCGGACATATAATGGTATGATGCTGTCGTCATCGGTGTCTGTTAACTTTGGTGTATGCACCATAACTTCTGTTTTGGTTATTCAATCACTATGAAATTTTACAGTGATGTTCTTTACCATAAAAGGATGCATGGGATTGATTTTGGGGGTCCCTCCTGTTTTCATTTAGAAATAAGGGGCCCAAAAATGTTACTTTTTTGTATGTTTCCACAATAAGTTCTGTTCTGGTTAACCAAATGCTGTGAAGCTTCACAATAATGTTTCATACCATAAAAGGATGAATGGGAATGATTTTTGGGGTCCCTCCTTTATTTGTTCACAAATTAGGGGTCAAAAGGGGCAAAGATTTCAATTATTTCATTTGTTCTCACAATAACTTTGGTTTTAGTTGGCCAAATGCTATGAAATTTGACAATAATGTTCCTTACCATTAAACCATTATTGGGATTGAATTTGGGGGTCCTACTTCTTAGAAATGAGGGGTCCAAAAAGGGATGAAAAATGCAACTTTTTTATTTCTGGTCCAATTTTGAAATTTTGTTTTGCAAGTTAGTTCTTGTCAAGTAGTGGATACAAAATGGACAATAAATTATTGCACCCCCCTTTTCTCCATTTTGAAATTAGGGGCCAAAAGGGGTAAAGATTGAAGCTTTTATTTATTGTTAAATTTAAAAATGTGTTCTTTATGCTAATAAATTATTGTCAAGTAGTGTATTTACTTAATTAGGGCCCCGCAACTTTGTTGCGGACGCCCTATAGTAATCAGTCTGTCCGTCCGTCCGTGCGTCCGTTCGTAACAAATTCAGTTTTCCAGCCTTTTTTTCTAAACGCTTATAGATAATGAACTGATTTTTGGTATGTGAGTTCACCTTGATGAGTTACAGATCAAGTTTGAGTTTCGTGCCGGTCCACAAATTTTTATGGGAGTTATGGTCCTTTGAACTTTGAAAATTCATTAAAATTTCAGTTTTCCGGACTTTTTTTTCTAAACGCTTATAGATAATGAACTGATTTTTGGTATGTGAGTTTACCTTGATGAGTTACAGATCAAGTTTGAGTTTTGTGCCGGTCCACAAATTTTTATGGGAGTTATGGCCCTTTGAACTTTGAAAATTCACTAAAATTTCAGTTTTCCTGACTTTTTTTCTAAACGCTTATAGATAATGAACTGATTTTTGGTATGTGAGTTTACCTTGATGAGTTACAGATCAAGTTTGAGTTTTGTGCCGGTCCACAAATTTTTATGGGAGTTATGGCCCTTTGAAACTTGAAAATTCATTAAAATTTCAGTTTTCCGCATTTTTTTCTAAACGCTTATAGATAATGAACTGATTTTTGGTATCAAGTTTGAGTTTAATGCCGGTCCACAATTTTTTATGGGAGCGGGGCCCTTGGAGATGGCTATCATCTCCCTGGTATCTAGTTTAGGATTATTTTTAGACACTACCCACCCTATTGCCTTAAGGGATAGTAGATACCCTTAATAAGGGGTAAAAAAGAGGTTATGCTTTTGTAAATGTAATTTATTTAGGTCTGCTTTTGAAAAAAAATTTCCATGTGGAATGTGGATGGAAAGTCCACCAAAGGCCGCATGTGTCAATAAAATTGTCAGTCCACCATAATCTGCATGTCTCCAGAGCAATTGACTATCCATATTAGACCTCAAACATACAGGGTTCAACATGTTGTGGTCGTATCATGCTGCGCTTATTTGTTCCCAGAATAACTTTGGTTCTAGTTGGCCGATTGCTATGAAATTTGACAATAATGGAAGCTTTTTATTATGAATAAGTGACAGAAATAATATGTATTTATTTCATCCCCAGGGTGAACTGCTATGATGTGTTTGATGCTGCAGCACCATTTGGTGGTTACAAGATGTCTGGCCACGGCAGAGAGTTGGGAGAATATGGACTAGAGGCCTACACAGAAACCAAATGTGTAAGTTCATATGAATGAATATGATTTTTTGTGTGTGTCTTGTTGTTTCAATGTTAAAATAATTCTATGGTATTTATCTTGGTTTTAATAACTTTTGTTTATTAGCAGCCCTGGATAGATTTGAATTTGCCTATCCAGTTTTCTCAGCTTCAAATTATCCATGTTAAAATAATTTTGGCACCTCAGTACTTTTTAATACCGTATAAGTGGTTTTTTTCGCGGGTGGAAAACTTTGCGATTTTGTTGAAAAATGGGATGATTTTATTTACGCGTAATATATATTTCGCGGTTTAGAATATATTATAACACTTTATATAGGCAATTAATATTTAGCAAGTTTTAATTTTCGCGTCCCGTTGTTGGTCGCGAATAAAGCGAAAATTAAATCACCGTGAAAATAACCACTGATACGGTAGCATGTGAGTAGGAACAATCAACTTCTGAAATTTAACTATCCACATCTTAGAATGGGTCTAAATTGGACATTTCAAACTATGAAGAACTAATACATAATTTTAAACCTTTTGATAACATGATCTGAAGATGTTTATATTTTTACATTGCAGGTTACTGTGAAACTGTTGCAGAAGAATTCCTAAAGGACCAAAACCTTTCTTGTTGTGATTGCATTGTAGATTTTCATTGTTCACTTTAAATGGATATTGGTGCACTAACATATTTTGTAGTTGATTTATGGTGTTTGTTATGTATTCTATAAAAAAGTTTGAAAATGCCTCAATGAATCTTATATTAAATATGATAATTAAAGCCTCATTGTATCTTTAAAGAATATTTGACAAATGCCTTAGTGTGTCTTAAAAAGAAAATTCGACAAATGCCTCAGTGTATCTTATAAAGAAAATTTGACAAATGTATCTATGTATCTTTTGAAGAAAATTTGACAAATTGCCTCAATGTATTTGAAAAAAAGCATTAGTGTATCTTATAAAGACATTTTATAAATGTCTCAATGTACCTTATAAAGACAATTAAAAAATGTTTCAAAACATTTTTAATGAGAAGACAAAGTGAATATTTTCATCTTTTCAAGAATTCTTATAATACAATAATATATGTAGCTTCGAAATTCCAACTTGAATGCTATTCAAGATTTATATCAGATGTAATTTTTTTCCCTGTCTTCATGAAAAATTGAATAAAACATGGTGGGAAAGGAACATTTTTCAAGGACTAGTATAATCAATCATTTCGATAAGATTTGCTTTGAGGATTTGCCTTTGTGACACTTTTGTTTTTTATTATTGCATCATTTTTAAGTTAATAACCATTTATAGTAATAAATCCAGTAAGTGTCATATCAATATGATTAAACCATTTAAAAGGGCTATTAAACTTTTTTCCAATTTATTTCCTGAATATTGAATTTCATATTATATTGTCAGAACAATCAAAAATAGAAGTATAGGGTCATTTTTACCCCAAAAACGCCTATATAATCATTTTTACACCCAAAAAATAAGGGTTAGTATTGTTATTTGTGCAATCATTTTTCTATTTACAGGTTGATTTGTATGTCCTTTACAATTCTTTTCTATCTATTATATCAGACTTGTTTTTTAATGTATTTTATATATACATTGTAATATATATTCCATTTGTTAATGATTATCAAATGTTTTATTAATATACAATAGTGGAAGTGCCTTTTGGAAATGTATCTTTTGTATGAAGTGCTAAATATATATATTGTAACAAACTACATGATGTGCCATATATATCAATGTACTAAACTCTTAACTTAGTGTATTAAAGATGGCATTCAACCAAATAGATAAGTCTTATTATATGAAAGGAATCATACTATTTATTACTACTGATTATTGCTGATACTACTAACCAGGAAGGGCCGGCAAAAGATCTAAGCTACTCCAAAAAATATTTTCATGAAATTTTATATGTGATTCATCTCTGTGCAAGATTTTAAAGTCTGTATTTATTGTACTTTTGGAGTTGGACAGAGAGAAAAATTATAAGGTTTCTGCATCCTAGCTTACCTGTGAGGAATAGTCGCAGTTGACATATATATTTCTTTCAGGCAGCGGTGCACAAACTTTTTTGTAAGACGTTAATAGAAAATGAATTACTTGAAATGTATAATACCTAGGCATCTGATTATATCCCACACAACAAAGTTGCAAAGGATATAAAAAAAATTTCTGTGATCAATGATTGTGGATTCAACTCCTCTGTTACTTTTGAATTTAACAGAACTTAGTCAGCAAGAAGTACACCAAATGTAGTTGTGCATGTTACCAGCTATTTTTATTGCATTTTTTTTGCCCTTTAAACTAAGATTTTTTTAAAGCAATATATATTCAGTGTACAGACTCTTGGCCTTGTGGTCTATGCAACTGGCTCTATGCACTTAACCCTAGCCCCATTTTCATGCTTAAACGTCTTTATGAACTTAAAAGTCTTATACAAAGTACCCAGGCATGACATTGGACATTTACCCCATGGTTACAATTTTATGACTGTAAATATTGGTTGATTTTTTTGTGTTCAGTTTTATTTAAGGTCTAGCCAGTTTTTCATGATATTTCTTGGTGGTAAGATTTCATTTGTTATCTGTGTGCATTATATCTGAGGAACTTAAGGCCCCTTTAGACCTAAAACAAGTTTTGAACTGGTGAGATATTCTCTTAGTGGCCAAACAAGTTTCCCACCTTGACAATTGTAAAACAAAGGAAACCTTAGTGTGAACATACATAAGGTTACATGTAGATAATAATAGACATTGAAAAAATTTCACTTTAACATTTGTAATTGTTTTAGCTAATGAGCATTTTGGTCATTATTATGTCTGGAGATATTGTCTTAATGATTACTTGTTGTAGTCACAAAACACAACCTACAGGCTCTACATTCCCACAAGGGTAGCTGTCTGCTTCCATTCAACATATGAAGCAATTGGAAATTCACTACTGACCTTTAAACAATACTGCTTGAATATTCCCTTTGAAAACCTACATGTACATATGAAGATGAAATCTGAAAATGATTAATTGTCAACATCTGTAGGGATGAGAGCGCTTACAAGGTCTGTTTTGCCAATAAAACAGTCTTTTTCATGGTCAAAGTCCCCTAACTCCTACTAAAATTATCGAAAAATGCTGATTTTTTAACTTGACCAAGGTATTAGTGATATATACATGTATTTTGGTAAAAATCCTGCTAGGAAGAAGTGTTGATCGTATTAATACCATGTCTAGATCATAACACTAACACGAATAAAGTGATTTGAGGGTGACATAATAGGTATGATAGAATCTACATAACTTTTAGTAGGGAATTTGTGTTTCTGGTTATCTAAAATATGTTAAATGTACCAATATCTTTTCTATTAACCAAATTAAGTCACAGAAGAGTATTTGGCGATGTCTCACAATTTCTGGCTTGGCAGAATTGGGTATTACTTGCACTTCTTCCCATCAATAAATATGTATGTGCTAATTATACTACTGCTAACTTAAAGCAAGTACAAAATGCTTGATAGATTTTGATGAACCTTTACATGAAGACAGTGCATTAAACGGAGATGTGCATTCACAGAACTAGGACCTTATTCAGGGGAGACAATTGAATAAAGGTAAGAACAAAATTACTGAACTTCGAGGATCAATCTCAATGTCCAAGAGAAGAGACAAAACAAGGAAGATATACGGGAAAAAATTGACTTGGTACAGGCATTTCAAAAGAAATAGTGGGTGAACATAGATTTTTCAAGGTTTAGAATCCTTATTAAATTTCTTTGGATAACACAAGTCAAGTTCATATTATAAACCAAGGAATCACAGGATCAGTGCCCATGGTAGTTCTATTGAATAACACAAAGAAACAGAACAAACGGTTGTCTCTGGTACTAAGAAAAACACATCTGAGAATGAAACAAGTTTCAAAAAACATCCTTTCAATAATGAAGCATGCATAAGAATAAAATTTATTATTGTACAACTATTCAAAATCAACAAAATTATATAAATGTATAAAATTCATATCACAAATCTGATTAATAATCACAACTTTAGAAATTAACAAAATACATCAAAATATTTCACACATTTTAACAAATGGTATATATTTCTGATTTTCTTAAAAATTGTATGTAATGATTTCATTAGAATGTGTATCATTTATCAATCTTCAAAAAAATAAGAGATTGACCATTAAAATTGAGGGGGCTTGGCTTATAAAATAATTGACACAACTTCTGAATCTGAATTTTTAGAGAATTTCCTTTAGCAGCATAGGAGAAGAAGAAAATATTTCAAAGGATTTCTGCTAGATATACAGAATAATGTAAATTATGAAATAGAATATCTTGTAGCAATAGTCATAAAGAAAATATTAAATACTTTTTATACTCTAGCCTTGCCCAACAACAAAATCAGAGCAGACAGAACATGTCTTGCTTCAATGCCTTGTTATATAGTTTAATAATAAAAAAATATTTCATAAGACATCCATTGTGGCTTCTTAACTAGTTTAAAATATTGGTCAACTAGAAAACATACAAAAAAATCTGAAATTAAAGTTTGTTTTTGCCTACAAAAACGATGTCTCCCTCCGTTTCCCCCAAAAGTTCTAAGTTCAAAGGACCAAAAACCCCACAAAAATTTGAGGATAAAAAATTCCTGGTAATATGCACAACTACATATGATGTCCTTCCTATATACCAAGTTTCATTGAATTCGGTTTAGTAGTTTCAGAGGAGTTGCGCTGACAAGATGATAAATGAGTATTTTCGGCAAATTCCTAAGTGCAAAGGGACATAACTCCCACAATAATTTGAGGATCAAAATTCCCTGGTAATATGCATAACTATATCTGGTGTCCTTCCTATATACCAAGTTTCTTTGAATTGGGTTCAGTAGTTTCAGAGGAGTTGCGCTGACAAGATGATACATGAGGATTTTCAGCAATTTTCTAAGTTCAAAGGGCCATAACTCCAACAAAAATTTGAGGATCGAAATTACCTGGTAATATGCACAACTACATATGGTGCCCTTCCTATATACCAAGTTTCGTTTAATTCAGTTCAGTAGTTCCAGAGGAGTTGCGCTGACAAACTTTGTGACGGATGGACATGACAAAAACAATATGTCTCCCCACAAAAGTGGGGGGAGACATAATGTGCAAACAGGAAATGGAATATATGAACTACATGAATTTTTCATATAATAATAATTAATCATTCAGAATTATGTGAAAGAAATTAGGTAACTGATTCACAAATATAATTATTGCACATTGTCCATTTATAAACTCTGCTTTTGATTAAGGTAATTGGCATTTTTCACATATGCAAATGTACAAGACACACTTGGCACTACCACATTAAGAAGTGTGAGGCTACAGTTTATGACTCAGTGGTTTGCCGAACCGGTACTGGATCCCACGTTGTTTTGTGACAGTCATGACAGCACCATTGTTATCATCAGTCTGCAGCAAAGTCATCAGTCCTTTGACTACATCCTCAACACTAGAAGGATAAAAAATAGGGCATCTAATGGGACATTAAATGATACGCCACCATGATATAATATCAAAAGTTCATAAAATTTAATTTTTCAAAGTGGCCAATCTCAAAAACTATTTTTTAGATCATATGCTGGAAATTGAACTTGACCTGTATTTTATTGTACTAAAGAGCTATGAATAATATCATATAATTCAAATCCCTTGATGAGTTTTCAAGTTGGAAACGCAAAAACTCATGAAATTTGATTTTTCAAAGTGGTCAATCTCAAAAACTATTTTTCAAATAATGCTGGACATTGTACTTGACTTGTATTTTATTGTACTCAACAGCTGTGCAAAATATCATTGGATTCCCTTGATGCATTTTCAAGTTATGAGTTGGAAACTCAAAAATTCATGAAATTTGATTTTTTAAAGTGGCCTATCTCAAAAACTATTTTTCAGATCATGCTGGAAATCGAATTTGACCTGTAATTTATTGTACTAATAACAGCTGTGCAAAATTTTATTCAAATCGCTTTACGCGTATTTAAGTTATTGGTCGGTAACCTTCAGGGGACGAACGGACGGACAGACACCGAAAGAAACTGAGGGTATAACATACCTCGACACTTCATGTGGCAGGGTATAAAAACTACAATCACAAACTATTATAAAATGACTTAGCTAATATTTTAAATCTATTAGGGACAAATTCAATGTTAAAAGAGTCAAAAATACAATGTAATATTTTGTTTTCCAAGTCATTTCAATCTACTTTATATAAGTAAGATAAATATTATTTTGTATCAGGAAGGATAAGCCTATTGTGAAGGAGTTTGTGTTTACCCCTTTAGAACCTTAAATTTTGAACTTGAAAAATTAATCCTCCATTTTGTATGCTTAATCTTGTCAAATAGTGGACTAACTTTTAAATGGAACAAGCATTCTGAGAGTATTGCAAAACAATACATAATCCCCTACCAGCCTCATATTTCAGTCACTGGTAACAATTTGTCAAAAAATGAATACCTAACGTTATCAGTTTATTATCCACAAGGAACAATAAAAAAGTGTAGAAAATAAAATTGCAATGGATTTTCAAACACGCCCGACATTCACCATTTCATAACCCGGATTTTTCACTCTGTGAAATCCGGCCAAAAATCAGTTAATTTTCTATAAGTGTTAAGAAAAAAAAATGCGAAAAACTGATATTTTAGTGAATTTTCAAAGTTCAAAGGGTGATAACTCCCATAAAAATTTGTGGACTGGCACGGAACTCAAACTTGATCTGTAACTCATCATGGTAAACTCACATATCAAAAATCAGTTCATTATCTATAAGTGTTAAGAAAAAAAGTGCGGAAAACTGATATTTTAGTGAATTTTCAATGTTCAAAGGGCCATAACTCCCATAAAACATTGTGGACCGGCACGAAACTCAAACTTGATCTGTAACTCATCAAGGTTAACTCACATACCAAAAATTAGTTTATTATCTATAAGTGTTTAGAAAAAAGTGCGGAAAACTGAGGCATGACAGACGGACGGACAGAGCGCAAACCTATAGTGCCCTTCGGCTTTCGCCGGTAGGGGACTAAAAAGGGAATGTTAAGTAACATCATTTTAAAATTTCAAAGCATTTGATCAACCAAGACAAAAGTTATAGTAGTACACCACTTAGGCTAAATTTTCCGCCCCTACCCATCTCTCCCTTTTTCTGTGAACTTCGAAATTTACTGTTCACACTCCATATTTCTCATTTTCATTTCATGTTCATTTTATCACTCTCTTCATTTTCATCGCCCTATATAGTGTTGCTAGGGCGTAAAACACCAACCCACCCGCTCACTCCTGCATACCTAGCAGGAGCATGGCTTTAACACAGTTTTTAAAATAGTCGACACAAAGTTGTGGGCATCTTGTCTTCCAGAATTCCGACCAGTACCTCCCCGTGTTGGAAGATGGGCCCTGCTCCAGCGATAACAAAGGATACTCTGGAGCAGCTAACACTGGCGGTGGTGTGTCATGGGCTGGACGACCCATGGCACATAGCGAGTCTTTAACAGTCTCACTGTTAAATAGTCGACGCAGAGGGGCTTTCCCCTAGTCGCGAATATAAATACCCATCATCATTGTGGGCATCGGATAAAAAAAGGAACTTAAATGGCATTCAATTTACCAATTGTCAAAAACTCAGGAATATGATGAGTATGTACAACCAAAATATACTCAACTGCTATCATAATTTTGAATGTCTTAGATCAACATATGCCCGGCCTGGTATAGGAAAACCCTTAGAGTTTAAATGATTTCGAAATTCAATGTAGATAATATAATGAATGTTTTCTTTAGACACTTGTTCAGTTTAAAAAAAAACAAGACCCAGGTTGACTTTGATACCCATTTCATATGGTTAGGAGACGTATTCTGTGGCCTCTAAATAGCTAGAAATCGTTTTCAGCCGGGGGGGCTTCGCCCCCCTGGACCCACTGGGGACCTTTAGCCGTCCCCAGACCCCTCGCCGGTTTTGCCTCACTTTTAAAAAAGGCAAGCTACGCCACTGGGGGCATTAAATTTGATAACACACAACCATTAAACCACAAGTGAAAGTACTTGATACCTGTTAACTCCTGTTTTGTTGATGAGGTCTAAAGCTCCATTTGCTCCTGTCTGACTGATACCTGGAGGGGGTGTATCAGCGGCTCCCTCTGTCCATTTTTCGAACATCGATGTATCTGTAAAAGCTGGGCACAAACAGGTGTATCTGATCCCTCGTTTCTTATTCTCAGGATTTTGCTGAAAGACAAAAATGTTTCCATACCAATTAATGGATAGTAACAACTCTAAAATGTGTAAGTTTCACAACTACACATATAATTGATCTGACATGGGTTTTTAACATAATGCATTTAATTAGATACTAGTAGTCTAGATTCAATAATTTTCTTGGAGATTATTTTTTGCTGTTTCCCCTCAAAAATAAATATATTTCAATAGACTTTTTATTTCTTATTTTGTACAGGTACATTGAAAGAAAACGTCCATGTAAAACAAAGACTTCATTTGATGCCTTAATTTGTGTTTGACTACCAAACATGAAAACAATGAAAACAATGTACCTGTTAAAATACAAAGTTTATGCTTGAAATGTTTTAACCATGTGAAAGCAATATTAAACAAATAGATTTTTCGTATTTCTAATTTTTCCTATTTGAATCCAATCTATATGCAACAAGTATGATACAAAAATATATGTTATCTTTTTTTATGTAGAAAGATTACAATATTGTACACAAATTTTCATGCATCCATTATGAAGCTTTTATCTACAAATTGAAGTACTCACAGCCACACTTCTAGTATATCCCACAATACTGTATTTAGATGCAACATACACAGGCATATAAAATACTGGTGTTAGGCCTAAAAACAAAATATTAGAAAAAAAAATGAAAATTTGTATACTGAAACTAACAACTTACAAAAAACCTGTATAATAATTATACTGTGGATTCACTTATTTTTGTAAGTACCAATTTTCGTTGATTGCTGACAAAATGCCAATTCATGGTTTTTTAAGTTTGTGGTTTCAAAGTTTGAAGTACGAAAGCAATAAGGAACAAAATTTCATGGAGCCTGCCCATCCATGAAAATCATGAATATTTATACCCTACCAAAAATGAGTAAACCACATTAATATCATAATAGCACCCAAAAAAAATGTGATAATGTCTGGATAACAGATATGGCTCATTTGTAAGAGAGATTAAGTGAAAGAAGTAGAAAACTTTAGAATTTTATTTCTCATTTAATTTGCGACTGGCAAAAAATGGCATTTCACAAATATTCTGAAAGCAAATAGAAGCAGATGACAAAAGAGAGTATAATTACAATATAGCCCCACTAAAAAAATAGTCTAAATATGAAGAAAAAAAAACAGCAAACATTATTCCATAGCTTTTTGTTCTTTCATCGTGAGAAGATAAGACAAATTTATTGACTGCTAAGTACAGATTTAGTGACAAAAACATTACATATATTTATCAATACCTGCTGTAGAAGAAATATTTACAACCACACCCCCATTTCCACCATTTTCTTTACTAAGATACTGAGTAGCTAACTGTGTTCCTTCAATCATCCCTATCTGAAATGCGAACAACTTATTTTCTTAGATTGTCTATTGTATGGATATCTCATATGGTCTTTTTGTTTGATTTTGAATCCAAAATTGATTTCAGTCTTCTTGGTATAAAGACAAGTTATCTTACATTCTAACAACAAGATGTTTTACAAACTTATAATTATTTTCTTATCAAGAACTTTCTGGGTTCTTTCAATCTTTTTTTGTAATATGAGGCAGGTAAAACCTGTTACGCTCCCGAAGTTTCAATTAATTTAATTGTTTTTTGGTTCGAAAATAAAAACAAGCTAGCTTTTCTTGTGGGTTACGTGAGCGTTTAATGACGTCTAAAATTTTTCAAAGATAAAAACGTTAAAAAGACGCTCATAGTACAACTAAAATATTGACATTTCTACCATTATCGCTGCCTTCGGGAGCGTATAAGGTTTAATTGTAGTTTTGCAGAAATTTATTGCTGATCAGATGAAATACTGATTTATGTCTAATCTTTAATATGCGATAAAACTGTTTTTAAACATCCACACAAAAAGGTCTTATCTTAACAGTAGTAGTCTACTTACAGTGTTAACCATTATGGTTAGCCGTACGTTGTCCTCGACCATAAGTCCAGCATTATTTATCACTATGTCAAGTTTCCCAAATTTTTTAATTGCTTCCTTAAACACATCTGAAATTTTAGAAGTTGATAGCCAATATCATTATTAAAACAGACGACTTTTCATTTATACCAAAAAATATTATGTGTGTTATATATTGTGACATAATTGTGTAACGACAATAAAACCAAACTCTTCAAAAACTTATATGCAATGACCACTTAAGTTTCATCTGTAACTTTCTGTAAAACATGGCGTTATTTTTAATCTATTTTCAGTATATACACAGCCAAAACTGCACATAAAATTGAAATATAAAGTGTAGCTGGACCTAGATATTAAAAATTCTTACCTTCTCTCTATGAATTCTTCCCGAAAAAATCCTTTATTTTATAGATTTCTTTTTTCTCCGCTTTTAAAAACACCCAATTTAAGGCTAATATCACTTTCACCCTTTCTTGTGGCCTCAAATTTTATGTAACTTTCAATAAGGGATTTAACTAAAAGTGTTCACCTTGTTTCATGTAAGAGGCACACAATAGGGATAGTTTGTCCTTTTTCAATTTAAAATATGAACAGGAAAAAAAAGAGATCTTTAATTTTAAGGAACTTAAAATGAAAAATTGATAAAAATTGAATCAGAAATTACCATATGTAGGTCCAGCTATGCTTCATTTTATTATTTTATTTGTAGTTTTTGTTCTGCATATACTAAAAAATAGGTAGAAAATTTCGCTATTTCTAACGAAAGGTACAGATGAACCTTAAGTGCTTTGATTATTTCACTGACTGTATTTGTCTGCTAATTTCTATATTGAGATTTTGGGATTATTCATTCCAGCTCAGTAATTTTGTTGCAAACTGACAGTATTTTGAACTCTGGTTCAACCATGTCTGGGACCTTGTGTTCATACTTAACAGATATATGAACCTACGGCCCTGACTTTGTGATACTGATTCTGGCATACAATAACTAGAGGCTCCCAGGAGCCTAAATCACTCACCTGATCTCTTTTGCTAAAGCCTCTTACCTAGTGTGCAACATGGTCTAAATGTACTTGGAATGTAACATTAAAGAAACTAATTAGGATAGAAAACACTTTTAAGATCAAGAATACAAAAATACAAAGCTTTCCATTTGAAAAACAAAACCAAGTTAAAATTGATTGAAAACACTTAAAAGGGGATAACTCTTAAAAGGATGATCTGACAATTTTGACCCTGAAATTATTTTTGTAGATTTTAATGAGCTGAACAATTTTGCAATGCTAACTATTCCTCTAGCTCTTATGGCTTTTAAGATAACGTCCAACAAGAGGCTCCCAGGAGCCTGAATAGCTCACCTGGTCTTGATGTTAACCCTATGAAGAACTTTTAAGAGCTGAATAAGCTGAACATTTAAGCAAGCAACATCTTTTCTCTTTCAGCAATAGTTTTCATTCTGTAGGCTAAAAACGTGCAAAATGTTATTTAAGGGCCGTCTGAACACTTTGATTCTAAAGAGACTTTTTTAAGACCTTAATGAACTGAACATTTAAGTAAGCAACCACTTTTCTTGATCTCCTATAGTTTTCATTATATCAGCCAAAACATGAAACATGTTTATTTAGGGGCTGTAATCTCTATAAGGGGTCATCTGACAACTTAAACCCTATGAATGCTTTTGTAGAGCTAAATGAGCTGAACATTTAAGCAAGCAACAGCTTTTCTCCATCTGCTGTAGGCCAAAAACACTATTTTTTCATCTTTAAGGGGCTGTTACCCCTATAAGGTGTCAACTGACAACTTTGACCCTTCAAAGACTTTTGTAGAGGCAAATGAGCTAACCATTTAAGCAAGCAACAGCTTTTCTCTATCTGCAATAGTTTTCATTCTATAGGCAAAACACACTATTTTTCGCCTTTAAGGGGCTTTTCCCCCTATAAGGGGTCATCTGACAACTTTGACCATATGAAGACTTTTGTAGAGCTAAATGAGCTGAACATTTAAGCAAGCAACAGCTTTTTCCTATCTGCAATAGTTTTCATTCTAAAGGCCAAAAACACAATTTTTCGACATTAAGGGGCTGCAACCCCTATAAAGGGTCATCTGACAACTTCAACCCTTTGGAGACTTTTGTAGAACTAAATGAGCTGAACATTTAAGCAAGCAACAGCTTTTCTCTATCAGCAATAGTTTTCATTCTATAGGCCAAAAATTATATTTTTCCCCTTTAAGGGGCCGTAACCCCTATAACTATAAGGGGTCATCTGACAACTTTGACCCTATGGAGACTTTTGTACAGCTAAATGAGCTAAACATTTAAGCAAGCAACAGCTTATCTCTATCTGCAATAGTTTTCATTCTACAGGCCAAAAACACTATTTTCCGTCTTTAAGGGGCCGTAACTTCTATAAGGGGTAATCTGACAACTTCGACTTTATGAAGACTTTTGTAGAGCTAAATGATCTGAACATCTAAGCAAGCAACAGCTTTTCTATATCTGCAATAGTTTTCATTCTATAGGCTAAAAACACTATTTTTCGCCTTTAAGGGGCTGTAACCACTATAAGGGGTCATCTGACAACTTCGACCCTATAGAGACTTTTGTAGAGCTTAATGAGCTGAACATTTAAGCAAGCCACAGCTCTAAAGCCAAAAACATGAAAAAACGCTATTTTTCACCTTTTAGGGGCTGTAACCCCAATAAGGGATCATCTGACAACTTCGACCAACTGGACACATTTGTAGAACTTTTGATGCTGAAGCAGTAGGGTGGCATCAGATTTCATCTATCTCTTATACTTTTTGATTTACAAGCCAAAAACAGTAGTCTGACCCCCATGGTCTATTTATAGTAACGTGGCCATGTTTTTTGACGGATCAAAAATCGAAACACAAGTTTGGTGCAGGACACCCTAAGGACCATTCACACTAAGTTTCATTAAATTCTGTTCAGTAGTTTCAGAGGAGAAGATTTTTGTAAATTGTTAACAGACGACGACAGACGACGACGGCGGCAAGTGATGGCAATAGCTCACCTGAGCTAAAAACCGTAAAAATGGTCAATTTTGACAATTAAGGGGGAATAACTCCTATAAAGAGTCGTCCTACATCTTTGACACAATGGAGAGTTTTGTAGAGCTTTTGATGCTGAAGAAGGAAGGTTGCGACAGATTTTCTCTATCTCTTATACTTTTTGAGCTATAAGCTAAAAACTATGGTCTGACCCCCTTTTCTATTTTTAGTAAGGGCAGCCATATTGGTTGGTCCAAGTTCACAAATTTCATCAACTTTGTAGAGGACATCCTAAAGATCAAGTGTACAAAGTTTCAAAGCAATCCTATCAGTGGTTTCAGAGAAGAAGATTTTTAAAAATCAGTTAAAATTGATAGAAAAATCTGAGTTAAAGGGAAATAACTCTTAAACGGTTGATCTGACAATTTTGACCCTGAAATCATTTTTGAAGATCTTAATCACAGGCGTTTGGGTCCAGGATTTTATTTTATTATAAATAACGTGTATATAAAAATTTTCATCTCGTCTATATACTATTTCCACAAGGCAAGAATGTTTGACAGTTCTAAAAATAGAAAAAAATTTACTCGCGGAAAACCCCCATATTTTCTCATAGAATCAAATGTTTTACATGAAATATTGGTGATCTCTAAATCCTTTCAGTTTAATCTCACAATTGGGAACACATTTATTGTGAAACAATTCGCAATGACTTTGAATCTAATCTTTTTTCCCCTGAAGCGAGCCAAACAAACCACCACGGACGGAAGTAGTATAAAATTTTAAAGGGAGACAATATTCTTCTACTTTGTCCAATTTTATCATTGAAATGAATTAACCACGTATTTATTATCCTTGAACGTCTTTTTGAAAATTTATGGAACACCCATCTAGTCCTAGTTTGTTTGTACTTTTTATTATACTTCCATCTCGTCAGTAAAAATATTTAAAATAAAATTGAGTCCACATTTTCCGCCAAATGATTTGTTCGAACTCGCCCAGATTTTACCTTATTGTAGTGTCACTCGGAAGTCCTTTTATTTGGCGGAATATTGTTTCCCTTGAAAATCTTTGGCCTCTTCCGTCCGTGGTGATCTTTTGTTTCGCCTCGTAGGAAAAAAGACCTGATGTGAGATTTATACATACTGACATGCTTTAATTTTGCTTCCTAAAGAGAGTTAAAGCTGAAAGGAGTTATACAATGTTCTAGTTGTTTATGGTAAACAAATATTTCTACAAGAAAAAAGGGAGTTTCCGTCAGTTCTATTTGACGAACTTTCAAACATTCTTGCCTTGTGGAAATAGTATATAGACGAGATGAAAATTTTTATATACACGTTATTTATAATAAAATAAAATCCTGGACCCAAACGCCTGTGATCTTAATAAGCTGAACAATTTTGCAATGTTACCTTTTTTCTAGCAATTACAGTTTTCAAGATAAAGTCCAAAATTTGTGAAAATGGTAAATTTTGACGATTTAGGGGAAATTACTCCTGTAAGGAGTCATTCCACAACTTTGACTCAATGAAGAGTTTTGTAGAGCTTTTGATGCTGAAGAAGGTACATTGTAGGTTGTTTCAGATTTTCTCTATCTCTTATACTTTTTGAGCTATAAGCTAAAAAGTATGGTCTGACCCCCTTGTTCTATTTTTAGTAACAGCAGCCATGTTGGTTGGTCGACATTAACAAATTTCACAACCTTGGTAGAGGACATCCAAAAGATCAAGTGTACAAAACTTCAAAGCAATCCCATCAGTGGTTACAGAGAAGAAGATTTTTAAAAATCTGTTAAAATTGATAGAAAAATCAGTTAAAGGGGAGTAACTCTTAAACTGTTGATCTGACAATTTTGACCCTGAATCATTTTTGTAGATCTCAATAAGCTGAACAAATTTGCAATGCTAACTTTTCCTCTAGCACCTACAGTTTTCAAGATAAAGTCCAAAAACTGTGAAAATGGTCAATTTTGACGATTAAGGGGAAATAACTTCTATAAGGAGTCGTCCCACAACTTTGACTCAATGAAGAGTTTTGTAGAGCTTTTGATGCTGAAGAAAGAGAGTTGCTTCGGATTTTCTCTATCTCTAACACTTTTTGAGCTATAAGCTCAAAACTATGGGCTGATCCCCCTCCCTCCCCCTGTTCTATTTTTAGTAACAGCGTCCATGTTGGTTGGTTGGCGTGCACAAATTTCACAAACTTGATAGAGGACATACTAAAGATCAAGTGTACAAAGTTTCAAAGCAATCCCTTCAGTGGTTTCAGAGAAGAAGATCTTTGAAGAAAAGTTAACGACGGACGCCTAACGAAGCCAATAGCTCACATAACCCTTGGGGTCAGGTGAGCTAAAAACTACTTACTATGAAGGCTGTCTCTGTCTGTGACATCACACTTTACAAAAATAACTCTATCATTTCCATATGCTTTCTGAAGATGCTGCAGGGTTTTGTATCCAGTAGCTGTGTCTATATCACAGAGGCATACCTGCAATTAAAAGAACTCCTTTGTACATATGCGTGTAGCTCTGCTATATCAAATAATATGAAAAAATGAGATTATTGCAGCTAAGTCCAACACTACATATTACCCAGGTTTTGATTGTCAACAAGTTTAATACTGTGCTTCATACATGTACTACCCATTATTTTTGATAACCAATAAGGACCTGTCATACTACGATACATGCATGTGATTCTCCTGCAGGAAGTGAAAATCTCCTGACTTTTTGACCAATCTCCTGTTCTCCTGACTTTTCAACGCTTTTCGTGTAATCTCCCACTTTTTCAAGACTTGACCAAATTTAATTTATTTCGAATTGCCATGGAAATACCTTGCCACCTGCTCTAAGAATAGCTTGAGCATACGCTCTTCCAAGACCTTTTGCGCTACCAGTAATTATAGCAACTTTTTCTACCAAATTCATTATTTTAGCTGCATGTGCTAGATTTTGACCTTTTGTACTAGAAGTCATGTCGGACCATACTTCTTGGCCCCTTGCTACACAATTGAATCTGTCCAGTTCTTACTTTACTTTACTTTCTGTATCTTTACATCCTTGATTGGACAACCACGAATAGACGTGTAGAACAAAACCCATCACCACTTAAACTATTGAATTTATTTACACTGTCCTATCCATATTTGTATCTCAGAATAAATAATTGTAGTTGTAGTTCATGCATTTAGTTGATCATCATTTCCCTTTGTGCACCTTATAACCGTTTGGCTAGTATATCGGGCATATTTACACGGACATATGCTTTGTGTTGTAAAATCAGATAAAAGGCTAAAATTTAAAACTTATCCCGTTTTTTTTTAAAATTCTAACCGATCTAAGAAAAACAATATCTTAAAAGTCATTCGGTATCTTAATGATTATCACCAGATATTAAAAAGCTCACAATAAGATAGTGTCTATACTAAAAATTAAAAGCTTATCACTGACGATCAGGCATTATGGCACAAGTATTGTTCATATAAACAAACAATCATGGTATTCAATGGTAAATAAAGTTCTAGAATTTTTAAATATTAATAACTGTAGTAAGAACTTTGGAATATATAAATTTAAGAATTTTCTTAAGAACAAACTAGCTGAAATATATACAAAATTATGGTACAAAACTAAATCTAGTCTAAAAGAAGGAAAATTATGTACATATTTTAAATTAAAACAACATTTTGGATTTGAAAACTATTTATCAGAAATTACAAAGTTTGAATATAGAAAATCCATATGTAAACTCAGAATATCTGCTCATAAATTGATGATTGAAGTTGGAAGATATGTTAAAATAGATAGAAATGAACGTTATTGTAATAAATGTACTTCTGGTGAAATTGAAGATGAAATTCATTTTTTGATTAAATGTCATAAATATCACCAGCAAAGATTTACCTTATTTGAATTTATTGGAAAAGAAATTATTAACTTTACATATCTTAATGATGAACAAAAATTTAACTATTTACTTATTTCTGAAAATACTAAAATTCTTAATGCAGTTGGAAAATTTATTAATGACCATCTTTAACATGTTTACCATTGGTTAAATATAATATGTGAATATGTGCGCTACATTGTTCTGTTTTATATTCTGTAATGTCTGTAAGATATCTATATGTATTACATGTAACTCAATCATTATCTTTTTTCTTATATCTGTTTATTTGTTGCTCATGCTGCCCTTAGGGGCCCTTGATTGGACAATAAAATATGTTCTATAAAATTCATGTACAACAGTACAGCTTTAAAATCTAAAATGTCATAAAAGTCACAATACACACTTTCACTCATTGATTAAAATATCACAGTTTGTCTTGGTTACTTATAATCCACGCACTTATATAGTTCTGATGGTCTTCATGTCATTTGCTTTTCGAGCAGTTTATAGTTAGTTTTAGGCCCGTAAAATCATTATATTGATATGATATGCGTTATCAGCAGACCGACTGGTGCGGATATGTGAACAGTTTTTAACTTTTCGTGTTATGATTTGTTTTAAAGACGTGAGCATTGGATTGGCTGCCCCGGACCCCCAGACCCACCCAACCAGAGCGACAGATAGACTGGACTTGATTATATGGACCATCTCTACTAGTATAAGGTTGTCGTCTTGGGGGTCAGAAGGAACTTGCATCTGGCATTGTGGATGAGGGCTATCAGTCTTCTTGTTTGATGTTCTATCCTAGCTAGAGCTTTGGTTTGAAGATGGAATCTTCGTTGTACCACTGTGATGTCAAGTAGATATTGCAATTTGTCGTTTTGGCTCAATGAGTTCCAAGATCTGTTGCTGTGCATCGACATGATGGAGCTAATTTCCTCTGTGATAGGTCTTCTGATGTCTTCCCACTGAGTACATTCTAGTAGTAAATGCTCAATGGTTTCTTCAGCACTGTTACATGCGCTACAAGTGTTTTCAGTCCCCTCTTTGAATATTTTGTATCTCAAGGGTTGGAGTATGTATGATCCTGTTAAGAGCTTGATTTTGACTGGTAATCTTATCCTATCCCTGACTGATTGGTTTTGGATTGTTAGTAGCTCATAAATTCTCCCTGGTTTGAAATTTGAGGTATTCATGAAACGGAGACCTTGGTAGAGTTCTGCTGCTTGTATTATTTCAGTTGCCCAATGTTTTTCTATTGCCCTTTTGAGGTGTGCTGTTTTCATTTTTGTGATGTCACTGCTGTTGAGCAGGTCCAATGCACTTCCCAGGTTGTATTTAAGCATTACTCTCTGTACTTCAATATACCAACTCGCACTTTGGGTGTTTTTAACAGTCAGTTGGCGTTTCCCAAGCTTCTTTTCTACGCTGCATTCGCTCTGGGCACAGATGTTACAGAAGAACGTCATCAATTTGATGTGGATTTGGGCCTCAATTGGTAGGATGCCTGTCAGTATGTAAACTGCTGGGTCAGGTGAATTTTGTGGGATCGACAATAATTGTTTTAACATCTTTTTTTGAAATTTTTCTAGCATTTCCAGATGCCTAGTTTTTGGCGTTAAAATTTCCATACCATATAACAGTACTGGTAGAATGTAGGTTTTGAATAGATGTATGAGACTTTCTTGGTCGAGTCCGTTTTCCCCATGGAATCCACTACCAAGCAATGCGTAAGCGCTCCTCCGTGCCTTCTTGATGTTCTCTTCAATGTTGGCTTCAATGTTATCCTTCATTGAAGGGGTTCGGATAATGCCCAAATGCGTTGATTTGGTTACGTTTGGCATGGGACTGTCACAGAGTAAGTACTGATCTGGTTCTATGCTGTACTTAGTTTTTACTGGTTTCGGTTGGATATGTATTGCCACGCTTTTCTGCGGTTGTAACTTATATCCCTCCATACCTGCGTAGTCGCTTGAAATGTTTATTTGGACTTGCATGTCTGTGTTACTTATTCCCAGTAAGGCCACATCGTCTGCACATGCTGTAGTATTGCAGTTAATGTTCCCAATCTTGCATCCCCGTCCTGAGTGTTGGAGCCTATTCAGTAGATTATTAATATAGATCTTGTACAGGTCGGTGCTCAGTATACCTCCTTGGCGTACCCCTTGATCTACTTGGAAGGACTCTCCGACTTTTCCTGCCCACTTGATGGCACTCGTTGCATTAGTGTGCATGCTGGCAATAATCCTCCACAGCGTATCATCAATTCCACAGTGAAACAGTTTTCTCATTAGATGACTGTGTATTACGACATCAAATCATTCTTGTCAGCCTGTCGTTGCTTTGCTTGTTCTACTTTTACTAGTCTCTTAAACTTTTTTCTGGACAATACTCTGTCTTGGTATACTTTATTGTTTGGGTCTGTTGGACTTCCATTTTGTTTCCAAATATTGTAGCATTCTCTCATTCTTGATAAACTGGTTTTGATGTCTGGGGTCCATATCTTTAGTTTTGGTTTTGCTTTGTATCTTGCCTTCTTCGTCGAGCTGTCAGCTGCTGCTTGGTATAAGGTTTGCTGTAATTTGTCCATTATTGTACCAAGGTGGTTGCATGTTTGTATAGGCTTTCCTAGTAGTTCTTCAGCAAGATTATTTGCACGGGCTGAATACAGGTCCTGGTCGATCTTATCCCATTTGATGACAGTAGGGGCTTGTTGACTATTGTTTTCTGGCTTGCTGGCTTGGATTGCCATGGATAACTCAAGTAAGCATCTTACAGGGTAATGATCAGATAGGTTCTCACTCATATCTTTTAGTACCTCTTTCGTTGACATAACCGCATCTTTTGGCTTATGTAAAAAATAATCTAATTCTGAGCATTCCTCTCCATTGCTTTTGGTAAATGTCTTTCCTGTGTTGTTGAATTTAAGGTTGTGGTCTTCTATGAATTGTAGTAGATGGTCTTTCCGCTTGTTGGCACGGTCAGCGTTTTCAAGGTCTTCGTTAAGGTCGCCTCCAATTAATATTTCATGCGTGTCCTGGTACTTCAGCATAATTTCATTCAACTGGTCTACAGTATCGATATATTCCTCTACATGATTATGGGATCCCATAGCAGGCAGGTAAGCTGATATAAGAAGTAGTTTACGTTGGTTGGTGTCAATTTCAATGCATTGTATCCTTTCCCTTCCGTCATCAAGAGGTTTGACTCTATGGTTGATCTCATCTTTCCATATGATGGCTACCCCGCCGTATCCTCTTGGCATATACACTGGGGATATTGGGTCATATTCGTCACTTGATTTCCCAGCATTATTTGTGTTTCTTCCTATGTCATCCAGTAGTCCTAGCTGTGTATGGTAAAGCCAGTGTTCCTGGATCATGAGTATGTCATTGCGTTCTATCAGATTGTTCAGAGCATGGATGTTTGTTTTTGCATTCTTACAGTTGAGAGAGACAATTGATAAGGATGTTTTTTCACGCATTTTGGTTGGTGTCATCTTCGTCGTTGCTGGAGGCTTGGTTGGTATAAAAAATTATCATTTCCTTGTCGGGTTACTTTGGTATTTTTACGATCTCTAACTGTAACGTGCTTCCTCTCCGAATTGTGACTAACTTTGTGTGGCTTCACAGGATTACAGATATCGGATGGGAGGTTATTGGTTGCCATGTCGGCACTTGTACGTCAGATGCATTTTGGCCCTGTTGTGGGTGTAGAGGACCTTTTATGGCCAGAGTCTGATTTGGACGTTGGTTTGGTACTGTAGGTAATTGTTTGCCCTTGGATCCCAAGTAGTTTTGCTGTATTTGTGAATTTTGTACTATCGGTGGTTGATTACCATTGGGCCTCATGTAGTTCTGCTGTATTGGAGTCTTTGGTACTATCATCTGCACTTGCTGTATGGGTATATTTGGTACTGGCTGTGGTTGGTTACCGTTGAATCCCATGTGGTTTTGCTGCATTGGCATATTTGAAACTATCCGCAGTTGGCTACCACTGGATCCTATGTAGTTTTGTTGCATTGATGTATTTGTAAGTATCGGTGATAGATTACTATTGATTCCCATGTAGTCTTGCTGTAATGGTAGTTGCATCTTGGACGGGTCTACATAGGGTGCTCTAGGAGGTTCGCAGTTATAAACTGGTTGTAACTGAACACTGTTGTCTATGCATGCTGCTCCAGTCATTTTACTATTCCTTGATGTTGCATTGTTTTTTGGCTCTGCTTGAGTAGTGATGTTATATCCGCTAGTTGGTCGTTGTTTTCGAGCTGGTTCTTGTTCCTTTGCATCTTGCCTGGTATGATTGCTGCTAACATCTTCATTTCTTGTTGGCCCGGCCATGCTGTCGATTTGCCTTTCAACTTGGTCCATTACTATAGTTGCAAGCTTTTCGTGTATGCTCAACATTCTGGTGTTAAGGTTGTTTTGCATTTGCTCAAATATATTGGGTTGTTGTGGTTTAGCCTCTATACCGTTCTGTCCACTTCCTCCATCTGTGGGTCCACAGGTTTGAAGTCCCTCAAGTCTTCGTTTCATAGTTGTTACTAGAGACTCTAATTCAAAGTTACGTGCTTCAAGATATTGGACTCTGGTTTCCAGTTGTACAGATTTAGCCTGGTCCTCTTTAAGTAATTTCTCTTTAAGTTTGAGTTGCTCCTCTGCTTTCTTGAGTTTTAGTTCTCTGTCTCTGATGTCCTTCATCCGAATTTCTGATTCAGATTTCTCTTGCTTGTCCTTTTGAATAGCAGTATGTATGGGTTTTGGAGCTATAGTTGTCAATTGGTCTTTTGCTGCGTTGGAGATTACATCTTTTTGGGTTCCCAGTTTAACAAGTGTTTGATGGGCTTCATCGTTGGCATTTCTATCCAAACAGGTGAGGCATATTGATTGGCTATTGACGTTATTAAGGCAGGTTTTGTGTGCTATGTTGAAACAGCTCTCACATGCGTCAGTATCTTCATGGATTTCTTTTTCGCATATTCCACATGTTTCGATATCTGTGGCCTCGTCATCTCTTGTGGTGCCCGCATAGTCATCCACTATATCCATATTGTTGTTACAAGGTGGTAGTGCAAGCTGTGTGTAGTGGTTGATATCAGGCTTGTTTGTTTGGTGCTCTATAGCTTTCATACTATCAGTGCAGACTTTACAGGTATAGGGTTTTTCGTCTTCAGCATCGTCTTCGTATATGTTGATTTCTCGCTGTGATAAACCCTGACATTGGTAGTGGATATAGTGTTTGCCCGTAGAGCAATATGCTCTTCGTGTTCTACAATTCTTCTTACACTTCAAGCACTCTATACTGGGAGCCACTTCTCCATCATATGTTGGTGGTTTGTTTGCGCTGGATTGGATTGCCATCTCTATTTGTTGTCTTAGCTGATCGTTCAATGATTTAAGGTTAACTTCCGTGTCCCCACATGTTACATTTTCTATGATCTTCTGTAACTCTTTGATGTCAACCTCTATAAACCTGTTTTGGTCCCTTCCATTCACCATGATTTTGCATGTTTTGAGGTAGAGATTTACTGTGTACCTCCATTGGTCATCGTCGTATTTGTATGTAATCTGTACTGTTACTTTCCTGCTCTTATCTGTTTCCTGTTGAAATATTACATTCCCGTCTACCATTTGTCTGTAGTACTTGCTTGATGCATGTTTGATCAACTCAAAAGTAGCGGCATCTGCTTGTATTACTATCCCACCTCCAGTATAGTTGAAGTCAAGGTGCCTGGGATTTTTGGTTGCTTCCAATTTGCGTTTTAGTGCTTTTTGGATGTTTAGATTGTAGTCTTTCACTATCAGTCGTTGGTTGGCTTGTGTCTCCTTCTGATGCTGTAGCATGTCAATCTGCATGTTGTTCGCCATCTCACTGTGGCCAGCAGATAGGTACGTAGTGGATTATCCCACAGTCGACTGCTATCTACTAACCACGAGCGGTCAGGGCTTATACTATAATAGTGGTAACTCTTATTTTTTATTTTTTTTATTTGTTAATGGACTTCTGATATAGATTTCAGCTGTAATATTCTAACAATGTCGTCTAAGTAATTATTAGGTATAAAATTAAATTATCAGCTATGTTGAGATAAATAGTACGTCATTAGCTAGTAGCTTATATGCCAGTAAATGTAATTGATAATCTGTTATTTGACGATTGTCGCCCTTAGGTCATGTAGGTGTATTCTGGGTTGCTGTCAATATGTGAATAGGTACGTAGTGGATAATCCCACAGTCGACTGCTAGTCACATGTCAACAGCAAATTGTATGCCTTTTTGGTATTACTGGTAACAGTGGTCTTGGGCGAGCTTTCCAATCTTTTTCAGCCACACTCTGGATAGTAATGTTGCTGGATGGATGCCGTCGTTGTACAGGTCAAAGTTATATTTATCTGTTATTCTCTTGTGTCGATTTTTTGTCCCTTTTTGTCTGCTGTGGCTGACGTCAACTACTAGAGCAGGCGATGATACTTGGTGTTTCTCGTTTATGTCCCTGATTTTGCTATTGAGCTCTAATGTACTCCGTACTAACTGGCAGTCTTGGTTTTTGTATTTATTTGGTTCTGGGTGCCCTCTGCTTTTGTTCCAGTGGTAGATGGAGTATGGAGGTATCTCAATGAAGGTGACTTTACATTGCGGGTAAGGGGCAAATAATTCTATAATGGTGTTGAAGTTGTTCACTGCGTTTTTTATTGCTGTTTTTTGGTCAGGATGTAGTTCTACATACTTGGTGTTTTTGTTGTAGATGGTAAGATCGCAGGTGCCCAACCACACATACAGGGAAATATTATCAATGTGGCCAATTTGGTGTGCGAGGTTTTCTCGTAGCCACTGGACTCCTTTCTCTGTGGTCCTGGACTTTTGGCTCCAGAATTTGATTTGTTGTGTGATGCCTGGTCTTATATGACGCTCCAAGTAGATACCTTTACTGTCAGTAAATAGGACGGGAAATAGGACTGGCGTAAGGACTTTGGTACCTGTCAATGGCTGATCATTTTTGCTGAGATAATTTAATAATTTCTTTGTTGTCATACCAGCTTAGCACTCGATAGAGGGAGCGTCGATGGGAGGGGGGGTAGGGGCAGGGACAGCCAGAAATTTAATAATTAAATAAATAAATTTAGCCTATCGCGACTAGCCTTTATCGCAATAATTTGTAACTTTAATAATGCTACATGTTGAAACTATGCCCAAAGGATTTTCCAAATGTTCCCGGTCACACCACGTGTTTCGGTGGTAGTCTGATGAAACAGTGAATTACGATTTATTCCCTTATATTTGTGTTAGGAATGTATTCCTTTCACTACTGGAGAGTTTTGGCAAATGTTTGGATTGTTTTTGTGAGGGTTTTGTCTACTTAAAACACTGATTTTTCACAAAGTTTTTCTTCTGTTCAAAATGTCGTCCGATCTCTTCGGCCGCCAGATGTCTCCGCTTCTTCAAAACACCCAATGTGTGTTGACATGGAGAATTTTATAGACCCTTTAAGGCAAATAGGTTATATTGACAATTTCGATTCCGTGGAAACTTTTGTTTATGCTTTATAGAACATATTTTTCCCCAATCAAGGGCCCAACTGATCGAGTACACTATAAGTTAGAACATTTAAAGAGAAATGACCAATAATCATTAAAGAGTTACAATCGTTTGTTTGTATGTTTGTTTGTTTGTTTCGTATGTCCCTCCTCTAATTAGGAGCACCACCATATAGCGTAATATATAGGTGTAGAGTGGAACATTTAACAAATTGCACCAGTGCAATTAATGTGAGCATTGCCTTCCCCAGTTCCCTAACCTGGCAGGAGTTGGACCTAAATTTACCTAAAAAGTACGAACATAATGCAAATAAATACAGTGAAAATAAACACACAACAACACTCGCTCACTCTCAAAATGTGAAAAACATAAGTGAATAAAATACAAAATAAAATGCAATGCACTCTAGGTAAGCAGTCCCCCCTAAAAGCCAAGGCAGAACGAGAACCGGTTAGGACAATACTCTATCCAAACCGATGACGTTAAATGCTCAGTTGTGTTAATCAGTGTAGCAACCCAGATATCATAATATTCATTCTACACAAATTTTATAAGTATCTAAAAATAAATTCACCCACTGCATTTAACACTTCAGATCTTCAAAAGTAAGTAAAAAAATAAGTTTTTGCATGTTCAGATTTTAGACTTTCAAAATCTTTATTTTCTTTCTTAATAAATGTAAACTTAAAATTTCCGTTTCCTGCTGAAAATGAATTTCGTCTTCAATTGCACCCATATTGCATTTTTTTTTGCAATAACGTTCTGTTCTAGTAATATTGACATGTCTACCAACTTCAAACATTAATATATGTGAAGATATTCTAAGTTTACAAATAGCTTTTTTCTTATTTCAAATTTCTTTGTTTTTGGTAAATAATTTTCAAAATCAAAATTGTGTTTAATTTTTAAAAAAGTTTGTAGTTTACCATCTTTTAATTCATCTGTGATTTATACCATTCAGCTGAATATTTTATCTGAGTTTTCTTTTTTAAAAAGTTCTTAATGTATATGGTCCATAATTTTTACTTTCTGAATCTAATGCTTTTTTAACAAGTGAGTATCAAGATAATTTTTTGTTACGGCATGTATAGTTTAGCAGCAAGCATATGCATCTTTAAGTCATGGGAAAGAATCAAGATTCTCCAACCTGAACCAATATCTAATCAAACATTTTTAAAATATCATATTGCATTGGGTATCTACCAAGTTCTGATAAAACTGCAAAATTAACACTTCTTTTATGAACACCCAAAAAGCTTTCTGGAAACTTTGCTAAAGCTAATAAATGTAATGTAGATAAAGCAAAGACTTTTGCGTATTTTGTATGATCTGTGTCTTAAACAAGACAAACAGATTGATTGGCTAAAAAATGTAAAATCTACTTTAAATAACCACATGTGGACTACCATATATTTGGGATTTTCAACAGTTCTATAGTACAACATCGCTCCACGCTTCTGTCAAACAGAGCTTAACTGATCAATTTCATCAAAATCGGGCATCAATTATTCTAAACTCACCAAAGATAAAATAGAATTTGAGAACTACTTTAATCTTTTAGATGATAATTATGCGATTACCCTATGTCGTTTCAGAACAGTCAACCACAATCTTCCTATAGAATCTGGAGGGTGGCGTAATGATGATGAAGAGACGAATATAAAGAAGATAACTACTCTTCTGCGTTCGTAACAGCTTTAGGTAATACACCGCGTGAAAACAGAAAATGTACTTTATGTGTAGCCAATGAAATTGGTGATGAATTTCACTACCTTTTTATTTGTAATTCAATAACGGGTTACCGCTGAACGCCAGCAATTTCTAGACTTGAAGTATATAAATAGGCCAAATATCATTAAATTTAACCAATTGTTGAATAGCAAACATTCACCAACTTTAAACAAACTCTGCAAATTTATTAGAAGTATACTGACAAAGATAGATTCTCCCGGGTAGCCTTTCCCATGCTCTTTTTTCTTATTTTCTTAATGACATTGTGTCTCTGTACCTCCATTTATGTTTATTTATGTTTGTACTTTTGTATATTGCATATATTATTGTAATAACTTTATGTTCTAATCTCTGTACAATTGTATATGGTTTATTGAGAAATAAAGATATATACACACTGTAGGGATTTTAAAAAGTTATCAGGGTCAAAATCATTATTATTTAGTTTTTTTTAAATGAAACATTATAACTACCCCAAATTTTCTGCATTACATAAAATAATAGGTTTTAAAGTATGATCAAAGATATGCACACTTGTCTTGACAGATGGATTCATACATACAAAACCTTTTCTTTAACTTAAAAGAAGGCTTTTTATGCCTTTTCATATAGTTCGTCTTTTTAGACATAGAAACTTCCCGATGGCGTGAAATGAGTACCTTAAGTACTTGTAGGAAGAAACACATTCTAATACCTTTTGTTGATATGTCAACTTCATATTAATTTTTCTGTCAGCCTTGTTAAAGTTAACAACTTTGGTTTTTCTAATATTTACTCTTAAACACCAATCTAAACAAAATTTTTCCTATTTATGCAGTCTTTCTTGTAGTCCTTCGGATGAGTATGAAATCAAAACAATATCATCAGCATACATCAAACAGTCTACATGCTCAGACTGTAAAGACTTGGTATCTTGACATCCATATTTATTTTTTCTTGAATAATTGAAGAGGCAAGAGCCTCTTGAAATTTTTCAGATGAATTTTCTTTCCATTTGTATTTAATTAAAGTATGAAATTCTATCCGTAATATCCTTTACCGGATTTGACACACTGAATTGGAAATAATTAGCAGCACGACGGGTGAGGTATAACAGGCAGGAACCACTTACTCTTCCGGGGCACCTGAGTTCACTCTTGTTATGACTTGAGTTCGCGTTGTTGATTTCCGTTCGGTTGATTTTGTGTTTTGTGTTTCTTCGTGCTGTTGTTCGTGTTTACCGGTTTTGTCGTTGCCCTTTCGGACTGACACTCGATTCCCCATTGTTGCCTCTTTGCTTCTAGCTTTCAATATTAAACCACTCTTTTCCCCCATATATCACGGCCCATAACCCCTATTTATAAGCGTCACATGAAAACATTAATCCAAACAAAGACTTTTGTAGAGCGAAATAAAGCTAGATTCATTGTAAGTTTAAGCAAAAAACATGAATAAACCGCTATTTTTGCCAAAGTCACTTTTAAAGGGTCATATTCCCTACGACTCCACTGATACTTATATAAAACTTTTGGCTGAGATAACTTTTTCGATTCCTTAAATCCTACCTTTACCGTCTTACAGCAATTGTTCTTGACATTGGATACAACCGATTATTCAAACCAGTCGGTGTTCCACCCGAGAACAACAAGGACAATCGCTCTTTCATTTATCTTCCGTTTTTGAACAAAGGTTTGCATGCCATAAATTTATAAGCAACGTTTTACACCATAAATATGTTACAAAACATATCCCTTCTTATTTCAAAGACAAAAGTGTTCCCATCATTTCTTATTCCTATACTTCCACCATTGTACCATTCCAACATCGTGGAAAATGACCAACCCCGCAATGTTTTGGTCAAGGGACCAAAATATCGTGAACCTAGAGCTATTAACTGGAGCCATAATTTCAAAACAATTATGGATTCAGTTGAAGACTATGCCAGAAAATGAGCCAAAAGAACATGAAAAAGAAAGCGATGTTCTTTCTGAGTGGGTAAAGTATGTTCGGGTCGTTGGTTTTTCAAGGACTTAACTCATTGAAAAGCTCGATGAGCACCAAGGCAACATCTATTTTCAACAACCCTGATGTTGCGAAGACATTGTCCACCTTACCTGACAAATATGTTGTCGTACCTACTGATAAAGCGTCTAACAACATTTTCGTTTGCAAAATCCACTATTATATTGACTATTTTACAGCTGAATTAGCTAGGGATTGGTCGTACCAGCAAAAGCACCACATATACAGCAACAACATTGTCAAAGGAGGAAATAATCAACAATTATATGTCTGTCATTTCTTCCTTTGGCATTTCCGTTGACAAGAAGAACGATGATGTTTCATCCATGTATTGGATTCCAAAGTTACATAAAACGCCATACAAGCAGCGTTTTATTGCTGGGTCATCCAAATGTACAACTAAACTAAACTAAA
Source organism: Arcuatula senhousia (assembly GCA_963971305.1). NCBI lineage: Eukaryota > Metazoa > Mollusca > Bivalvia > Mytilida > Mytilidae > Arcuatula > Arcuatula senhousia. The sequence continues at coordinate 56,148,806 of OZ020305.1, forward strand.
AAATGAGTTAGGTCGAACACATCCCATTGGAAAAGTGAAAAATGGTAAAGTCCAAGTAATTGCAAGATTCAATTCCTACAGAAGTAGAAACGCTGTCTTCTCTTCAAAGAAAAAGATGAAAGGAAACCCACATAGTATCTTCATTACTGAAAATCTGACATATAGGCGACAGCAAATCATGAATGAACTTAACTTTCTTATGTACAAAAAGAAAATCGAATGATGGGAGACTCTTTGCAATGGGGAAAGACTCTGACAGAATCATTCCAATTTATAATTTTGATGACATCCATGCACTGATGTATGAAACTGGCCAAGAGTATCCAGAGAATTGAATCATAATATTTGTCTATAAAATTTCTCTGTTATCATGAATGAATTTGTTTACCTTTAAGTAATGCGACATGTGCGATTCTATTTATAGTCAATATTTGTTTACTCAATATCGAGTCGTTTCTCTGTTTCAATTAAATCCAAACACTATTTAAAGTATTCCTTGTTTAATGTCATATGTATCTTACATGTCACATTTGTCTGTTTGTTTATTCACTTATTATTTGTTTTCTATTGTTTAATAACATGGAGTCATGGTCATCACACGCGATTTATTAATCCACACAAGCAAACTTGTCTCGGTTGTAATACATACGCTTTAATTAATACAATTTTCTTTCCAAGTCCTTATTATGAACAAAAAGTTTATGAAAACATTTCATGTTATTTTTTGACCCGTGACCAGCCCGGTCAATAAAATAGAGTAATATAAACAATCAATTAATTGTAAAACACTGTAAATCCAACATTTTCAACACTATAAATCCAACACACGGTGTTTTTCCCGTCTGACCTAGTTATTTAAATGACCCCAGTTAAAAGTACACCTTGATAAATGAGAATTGACACTCATTGCATTGAATGTGATAACCATGTTCCTTGTGTTTTGTATTTGTCTTTTCTACATTGTGTTTGTTTTGATGTTTTTCTTTTATGATATCTTTTGTGATCAACATTTTGTAATCTCTAACGAATTAACTGCTGCAAAATCCTATTGCCATTTTCTGTCTTTTTTCTATCTGATCCCATTGTTTGACAATGGGTAATGATATAGTTGGACACAGGATGGCAATAGGGTTATTCTACCTAAAACTAAGACCCGTTATACGAAAACTTAAAATGTATATACCAAATTTAGCCCTGTATCTAATATTGATTCTCTTATTAACTGCACAGAAGGCTGCACTGTATCTTATTTCAATTTCTACTAAAAGTATAATGTGTATATGTGAACCATTCTCTCAAAACATATCGTTTACCCTTCTTCTTTTGCAATTATTAGTCATGAGCAATGATATTGAAACAAATCCAGGACCAGACTCAAACAATGGCGAACTTTCCATATTTCATTGGAATGCAAGAAGTGTGCGAAACAAAATAAATTATTTAGAAACTATTTGTGATGGTTCGTCGGTCGTATGTATAACTGAAACTCATTTAGACGAAAATGTCAAAAATGACGGCTTTAGTCTTCCAATTCGTAAAGATCGTGACTGCTTTGGTGGCGGTGTTCTAGTTTATGTCTCCGAAGACCTGCATGTAACGCGCAGGCAAGACCTAGAAATGGGTAATACTGAAACGATATGGGTAGAAATCTCGTTAAATAACTATCGACTCCTTATTTGTGCGGTGTATAGACCTCCGGCTTCAGTTAATCCGTTTTGGGAGTGTTTTCACGCATCAATAGAAAGGGCACTTGATATAACAAATCGAGTAATTGTCACAGGTGATCTTAATGTTAACTTACTTGTTGAGGTTGACCATCGTCTAAATGTATTGATGAGCAATTTTAATCTTCAAAATTGTATTACCGAACCAACTCGATTCAATAATTTACTCGATCCCATTTTACACTCGGATGAATGTGAAATATGTGTTTCACTGGTATTAAAAGTTGATCGAACTATGAGTGATCACGATGCTACTAGTGTAACTGTAAAGGTCCCTTTTAATTTAGAAAAGAATTATAAGCGTGAAGTATGGCTTTATAAGCATGCGGATTTTAATCAGCTTAACCTTGAAATATCTCAATTTGATTGGGAGTCTTTTCTACGAGACGAAAGAGATGTAAATGCGATGACGGTGAAATTTACAAATAAGTTTCTTTCATTAGCTAAACAATTTATTCCAACAAAAAACGTTACGATAAGACCAAATGATAAACCTTGGTTCAATTCAGATATACGAAAAGAAATGAGAATTCGGGATAGACTACATAAAATAATGAAAAGAAAATGTACTGCGTTGGCTGTCGAAAAATTTAAAGCGCAGAGAAACAAAGTAAATAACATGATAAAATACGCACGAGAACAATTCTTTCTTAACGCAAACGACTTACTTGACGACAGTAAGAAGAACAACCCCAAATCTTACTGGAAGCTAGTAAAATTCCTAAGTAGTGGTAGCAAATCGTGCTCTATTCCACCTCTTATTGAAAATATAACTGGAAACCTTGTAATATCTGATAAAGATAAAAGTAATGTCCTGAATTGTTTTTTCACCTCTATATCTGACATTGAAAATGCAGACAAAAATGTCCCTGAATTTAAAGCGCGTACTGACCAAGAACTAGACATTGATTTAATAACATCAGACGAAATTAAAGATGTTCTACAATGTCTTACTCTCGGTAAAGCAGTAGGTGAAGATCGTATGAGCCATCATTTGTTGAAATTTACAGCTGCTAGCGTATGCAAACCTTTACAAATTATTTTTAACTACTCACTTTTGCACGGAAACTTCCCTGATATATGGAAATCAGCAATTGTTATCCCCCTATTCAAAAAAGGTGATAAATCGGACCCAACAAATTATAGACCAATTAGTTTGCTAAGTTGCGTTGGAAAGGTTTTTGAGAGAGTGATTTATAAATACATATATAACTTTTTATTGGATAATTCGTTATTATATAAATACCAATCTGGATTCATGCAAAAACATTCAACTGTTCACCAACTTCTCGAAATATATCATAATATCTGTATTGCCTTAGAAAATCGAAAGATTGTTTGTTCAGTCTTTTGTGACATTTCAAAGGCCTTTGATCGGGTTTGGCACAAAGGACTCCTTAAAAAATTGAAATCATATGGAATCTCTGGAAGATTATTACTTTGGCTTAATGACTATCTTAGTAACAGAGAGCAGAAAGTAATTATTGGAAATTCTAAATCAGATCTGAGTGAAATAAAAGGAGGTGTTCCTCAAGGATCTGTTCTGGGTCCACTTTTATTTCTGATCTATATAAACGACATTTCTGATACTACCGAAAGTATGGCACGCCTTTTCGCTGATGATACTTCCCTTCTATGTTCATCAAACAGTATAAATGAAACAGAAGCTATCCTAAATTCTGATCTATATAAAATTCAACTCTGGTCTGAAAAATGGCTGGTTAATTTCAATCCAAGCAAAACAGAGTGCGTTGTATTCTCAACTCAAAGAGCAAATGATCTAAATATAACTTTTAACAACGACAGTATAAAAAATGTTGAGAATCATAAGCACTTAGGTGTCACATTTTCTTCTAACTGTAAATGGACTATTCATATACAAAATATAATAGACAGCGCTTCAAAACGATTAGCTGTTCTTCGAAAATTTAAATTTAGCTTGAGTAGACAAAATCTTGAAAAGATTTATTTTACCTTTATCCTTCCAATTTTAGAATATTCCTGTGAGCTTTGGGATGGATGTTCAGTTCAAGATAGAAACAAATTAGAATATATACATAACGAAGCTGCAAGAATCATAACCGGTCTTCCAAAGTTTGCAAATATTGAATCCTTATACTTTGAAACTGGTTGGGAAACTCTCCAATCTCGAAGAGAAAGAAAAAAGCTTAATTTATTCCATAAGATAAAACACAACAACTGTCCTACATATCTGATTGATTGCTTGTCACCCTTCCGTAGAGATAACGTTAGAAATTTACGAAACCAAAACGAATTTCAAATACCCCGACAACGGCTACAGTTATACAGCAACTCTTTCTTCCCGTCAACTATTCAAAACTGGAATCATCTTCAAGAACCACTGAGAAACACTGTATCATATGATCTTTTTAAGAAAATGTTACTCGAAGAAAAGAATTTATTTAAACCTCCATCTTACTTTTTTGCTGGCAACCGATTACTAAATATACTACACACTAGACTTAGACATAGATCAAGTGATTTAAATGCAGACCTGTTTAGAGTTAATTTGACTAATGATTCGAGTTGTCGATGTGGACACATCTTAGAAGATTCTATTCATTTCTTTCTAGAATGTCCCCTATATATTGGTCATCGTGCAGAATTGATAAGAAAATTAAATTTTATAGATACTATCGACATTGAAATTTTGCTTTTTGGTAGCGAAATACTTAACGAAGAAAGCAACTTAAAAAAATTTTCAGCAGTGCAGCAGTATATTAAACAGACGAAGAGATTTACTTAATTTGATCAAATACTCCCCCCTTTTCCCTCTTTTCTTTTCCGTTCTCTTTTCTTCTTTATCTTTTTCTCCATTTATTTCAAAGTTTTATAATACATTGTATTTGACTGTCTTCTCTCTTTACATGATAATGATATAGTCCTTTTTAGAAAGTATTTTCCGGACGTGCAGACCTGAGAAATATTATACTTATGCACTACAGGTTAACGACTTCCGGGTAGGCCTCTCCATTGAAAATCTGTTGAAATTAACTAAATTCGTCAACTTGTTAAAACATTTTAAATCTGATTGCCAAAGTCTAAAATTACTAAAACATACGTTAACATCCAAGGCTTCACTCCAAACCAGTTAATTTGAACCGGGAATGGGAAATTACGCCAAAATCGGATAGGGCTAAATTGATGTTTTTCCTTAGCTCAACGTTGTTTCTGTTACAAAGGTGAACGTCTTAATGTGGGTTGGTGGACGGTTCAAGTTGAGCAGGCCGGCATTCTGAAGGAGGGCTAGTTGTGGTTGACCATGAGCTGATGTTGATCCTAGCCCTTCTGGTGCAGCCCAAGGTCCTGATCTAATAAAATAAATTTTCTGTTCAGACTGGCGAACACAGTCAAAACTCAGTATTTATAGAACTATGTCGCACAGCTGAATCATACCAAGACAATGTGTAGGTCAAATTTGGACATTAGATTCACGTTCTTTCAAAATAGAAACCAAGATATATTACGTAAAGAGGCAACCAAAGAGAACGAAAGTATTTACAATAAATTGATATCTTACCTATGAATTGAGATTATAATAAAATAAAAATTCCTTTAAAATTAAGATTCCAAAATTTGTTCCAAGAAATTATTTCAAAAGTCATATTTATTAATTCAATTTACTTTTAACCTAGGTGAAGCCTAATCATACAAATCCAAGATGTGTTTTGTTTTTCATGTAACGTTTCCCAACCAATAGAACAAAACTACGAAATTCTAAAAATACCAATGATATTACTTTTGTACTCTAGGTTATGCTGACGTATTATGATCTTTTCGACGTTCGCCTCAACCTTAATTAACAGTTGCTGAATTGAACTAGAAAGAAGATACGAAAGTGTTTCAATGGAATTTTTGTAACTAAATGTCTTACGAATATACCAGCTTCTTAACATATCCCTCGATTTTCTATTCGAGCGACCTCGCTCGATTTTAATATTAAAAAGTCTGTCCGGAAAATTTAGCTTGTAAAGTATCTTCTTAACAGATACCTCGACTTTTAAATCTTTTTCTGAACATATAAATTGCGATTTTTCATTTTGCTATTTTTTAATAGTTTTTTTTGTTATTTATAAAGGACTAAAGGCGGGATAAATGGGCTTGCTTGCTTAGTTCTAAAATTCAAAAGGAATGACAAATCATTAACCAACACGAAATCAGTGTCATTTTCATAGATGCGTACATGTTTGTTTTGTTTTGTGTTCATTTCAGCTTTAAATTATCAACCTCTTTTTATGTAGTTTTTTATATATACATGTATCTGGTTTTTTTTGGTTTTTTTTTTTTTTTAGTGTTGACATTCATATTTTGTTCTTGTGTTGATCCTTCAACGTGTTTTCAATTATTTCCCATCGGTTACTGAATTGTCACTTTCCCTTCATTATACAGAAAAGAGCAAGCGGTTGAATTACGACAAAATTTGGGTGCAATAATATTACATTACCATGATTACCGTACATGTTTTGGTTTTTTTTTTAATGCTTAACTTTTGAGATTTGAATATATTGAGTCCTCAATTAGCTTTTGAAACAATGGCAGCCAAACTTGTGCCATATCTAAAAAAGATCCTAGCCCTTCTGGTGCAGCCCAAGGTCCTGATCTAATAAAATAAATTTTCTGTTCAGACTGGCGAACACAGTCAAAACTCAGTATTTATAGAACTATGTCGCACAGCTGAATCATACCAAGACAATGTGTAGGTCAAATTTGGACATTAGATTCACGTTCTTTCAAAATAGAAACCAAGATATATTACGTAAAGAGGCAACCAAAGAGAACGAAAGTATTTACAATAAATTGATATCTTACCTTTGAATTGAGATTATAATAAAATAAAAATTCCTTTAAAATTAAGATTCCAAAATTTGTTCCAAGAAATTATTTCAAAAGTCATATTTATTAATTCAATTTACTTTTAACCTAGGTGAAGCCTAATCATACAAATCCAAGATGTGTTTTGTTTTTCATGTAACGTTTCCCAACTACGAAATTCTAAAAATACCAATGATATTACTTTTGTACTCTAGGTTATGCTGACGCAACATAATCATAAGATCATGATCTTTTGGACATTTGCCTCAATCTTTATTAGCAATCGCTAATATCATGAATATTGCAAAAGAATTGAACTAGAAAGAAGATACGAAAGTGTTTCAATGGAATTTTTGTAACTAAATGTCTTACGAATATACCAGCTTCTTAACATTTACACCATGAGGCCGACCCACAAAGGGAAACTACTCTTGCAAAAATGAAAACAAAAGAATCGGAATCGGAATTCCGGGTGACTTTTTGAAAAGGGCTATTGATCTTTGTATATTCATAAAATAGCTGACGTATGTAAATACTAAAAATATGTTTATTGTAATATATGGAAAGGATAATGTAAGTTGTGATAACTTTTATCCGATCCAGTGTTGTAATTTTACGACAATAAATATGTTTAAATTAAATTAACTAAACCTCTTTCAGTTTTGTTAACCTCAATATTGACGGCAATAAAACCAAGCTTTCAAATGTATTTCGATTGTTGTTATTCTAGAAATGGTAAACCAAATGTGGTTTCTCGAAACTTCTAAAGAACTGATGGAAATTCTCCATTTAAAATCATTTTCATCGTGTAATAGCATTAAAACTTTTGATATCTCTACCTTTTATACTTCAATTCCACATTCACAATTGAAATCTTGTTTGGCACAGTTGATTAAACGTAGCTTTATCAAAAAGAACGGAAAACTCAGGTACAAGTATTTGGTAGTCAAGTATAAAAAGACCTATTTTGTCATCCAAGAGTCTAGTCAAGAAAAACAAATTTACCGAAGATAAAAAAAAAAATAGAAATGTTCAACTTTCTTATCGACAACATATTTGTACAGTTTGGTGGACATGTTTTTCAGCAGGCAATAGGTATCCCAATGGACACAAAACGGCACCATTGCTTGCCGATTTGTTTCTGCATTCATATGAAGCGGACTTCTTACGATCTCCTCTAGTAAAAAAAGGACCACAGACTTGCTTTATTCTTTAATCTCACATTTCGTTATATTGGTGATGTCCTTTCACTGAACAATCATTGATTTGGTGACTATTTACATCTCATATATCCCAAGGAACTAGAGATAACGGACACTACAGATTGTATGAGGTCCGCTTCATATTAGGATTTATTTCTCGAAATTGACACAGTAGAAAGGTTTTGTACAAATTAAGCTTTTTGACAAACGTGATGACTTTAAATTTCCAATAGTCAACTTTCCCTTTCTGTGTAGCAATATTCCGTCCGCTCCAGCATATGGAGTTTACGTATCACATTTGATCGTTTATTCCAAAGCATGTGGGAATAAAGTATAAAGACTTCTTTGTTAGAGCTACACGGATCCGATGACAAGCAAATTATTAACACAGGGGTACGTTGCTCCCAGTTTGTTGTCATCACGCAAGAAATTTTACGGAAGACATCATGTGTCTGTAGACAATACGGGATGTCTATATCTCTCAAATGAGCACAGATGTTGGTTTGACATAGAATTGTGTCCTTTCCGCATGTTGTTATGATTTTGTCTTTGTCTTTTCGATATAATGATATATTTGATTACCCCTTTGGTACACATTTGCCTCTGTAATAGTTTCTGAGCTACATACCATTTAAAAAATAAGGATCGTTTGTGCCAACACGTCAGTATATCATTGATCGTCAAATTAGTTCTATGCATGTTGCAGAGAAAAAATAGTTTTTGAAATCGTTTACGGACGTTAGACGACGCCCACGATGGACATCATGATGAAGCCACCTAGGGTACACACTTGGTCGCTCTGTGGGCTTTGTCGCCTCTTACGACAGGCTGGGCTCTGCCGTGTGCCTATTCGCTACCCTCGCCCCGCACGGGACTATTAATGTTAATTCCCAGAGGAATAAAATTTGTTAAAATTGTTGTCTAATTGTATGTTATTTGTTGATTTATTTGATCGCTCACCTGGTCTTGATGTCACCCCTATGAAGAACTTTGTAGAGCTTGATAAGCTGAACATTTAAGCAAGCAAAAGCTTATCCATATCTGCAATATTTTTCATTTTATAGACCAAAGACACTATTTTTCGCCTTTAAGGGACTGTAACCCCATATAAGGGGTCATCTGGCAACTTCTACAAACCTGCCTCCTTGGGAACATCATTAGTTTTCATATTTGTTTCACGCATTGTCCTTCTTGTTAAATTGAACAATCATCAATACTATGTTTGACTATTTCGCTTTTGTGGCTACTTTGTAAAATGCAGGGGAAATATTTCCGCAAAACATCATGTTGTTTTACCTTTGGCACATTTTATATTTCTAATGTCCTATCTTTATATGTCGTAAACATAATGAATGAGTAAGCGAGAGAAGAACCCCTTGGTTTCCGAAGATGACCAGGCGATAGCTTATGCTTGTACTTGTCTGAATTATGTATTCGTTCAAATGTCCAGAAGTAGGTCTTCCATTTAGGTATTTCTTTAATCACATTTTTATCTGGGACAGGGTTGTATAAATGGTTTTAAACGTGATTATTAAATTGAATTCGTATTACAGAAAATTTGTCACGTTCACCTATTCCAAATCTCATTGAATAAAGCTGTTAAATCTAGACATATTCTGCAAGGATTATGACAAGTGATTCACCAAATGACAATAGAAGACAGTAAAGCCGTAAAATAGTGGATATTTCAAATATACAAAGAACTGAATAAAACAAATTTAGCCGTTGTCAGTCCACCAAGCCATCTTTTCTTGATGACAGTTTTTCAGGAAAAACAGTGTAAAATAAAGGTAATAACAAAACTACCGAACTTGAATGATCAATCTCATAGTCCAGAGAAAATGACAAAAACGACTCAGTCATACCGGAGAACTGGTGGATCGCAATGGTTTCTAGAAACTTCTAAAGAACTGATGGAAATTCTCCATTTAAAATCATTTTCATCGTGTAATAGCATTAAAACTTTTGATATCTCTACCTTTTATACTTCAATTCCACATTCACAATTGAAATCTTGTTTGGCACAGTTGATTAAACGTAGCTTTATCAAAAAGAACGAAAAACTCAGGTACAAGTATTTGGTAGTCAAGTATAAAAAGACCTATTTTGTCATCCAAGAGTCTAGTCAAGAAAAACAAATTTACCGAAGATAAAAAAAAATAGAAATGTTCAACTTTCTTATCGACAACATATTTGTACAGTTTGGTGGACATGTTTTTCAGCAGGCAATAGGTATCCCAATGGACACAAAACGGCACCATTGCTTGCCGATTTGTTTCTGCATTCATATGAAGCGGACTTCTTACAATCTCCTCTAGTAAAAAAAGACCGCAGACTTGCTTTATTCTTTAATCTCACATTTCGTTATATTGGTGATGTCCTTTCACTGAACAATCATTGATTTGGTGACTATTTACATCTCATATATATCCCAAGGAACTAGAGATAACGGACACTACAGATTGTATGAGGTCCGCTTCATATTAGGATTTATTTCTCGAAATTGACACAGTAGAAAGGTTTTGTACAAAGCTTTTTGACAAACGTGATGACTTTAAATTTCCAATAGTCAACTTTCCCTTTCTGTGTAGCAACATTCCGTCCGCTCCAGCATATGGAGTTTACGTATCACATTTGATCGTTTATTCCAAAGCATGTGGGGAGTATAAAGACTTCTTTGTTAGAGCTACACGGATCCGATGACAAGCAAATTATTAACACAGGGGTACGCTGCTCCCAGTTTGTTGTCATCACGCAAGAAATTTTACGGAAGACATCATGTGTCTGTAGACAATACGGGATGTCTATATCTCTCAAATGAGCACAGATGTTGGTTTGACATAGAGTTGTGTCCTTTCCACATGTTGTTAGTATTTTGTCTTTGTCTTTTCGATATAATGATATATTTGATTACCCCTTTGGTACACATTTGCCTCTGTAATAGTTTCTGAGCTACATACCATTTAAAAAATAAGGATCGTTTGTGCCAACACGTCAGTATATCATGATCGTCAAATTAGTTCTATGCATGTTGCAGAGAAAAATAGTTTTTGAAATCGTTTACGGACGTTAGACGACGCCCACGATGGACATCATGATGAAGCCACCTAGGGTACACACTTGGTCGCTCTGTGGGCTTTGTCGCCTCTTACGACAGGCTGGGCTCTGCCGTGTGCCTATTCGCTACCCTCGCCCCGCACGGGACTATTAATGTTAATTCCCAGAGGAATAAAATTTGTTAAAATTGTTGTCTAATTGTATGTTATTTGTTGATTTATTTGATCGCTCACCTGGTCTTGATGTCACCCCTATGAAGAACTTTGTAGAGCTTAATAAGCTGAACATTTAAGCAAGCAAAAGCTTATCCATATCTGCAATATTTTTCATTTTATAGACCAAATACACTATTTTTCGCCTTTAAGGGGCTGTAACCCCATATAAGGGGTCATCTGACAACTTCTACAAACCTGCCTCCTTGGGAACATCATTAGTTTTCATTTTTGTTTCACGCATTGTCCTTCTTGTTAAATTGAACAATCATCAATACTATGTTTGACTATTTCGCTTTTGTGGCTACTTTGTAAAATGCAGGGGAAATATTTCCGCAAAACATCATGTTGTTTTACCTTTGGCACATTTTATATTTCTAATGTCCTATCTTTATATGTCGTAAACATAATGAATGAGTAAGCGAGAGAAGAACCCCTTGGTTTCCGAAGATGACCAGGCGATAGCTTATGCTTGTACTTGTCTGAATTATGTATTCGTTCAAATGTCCAGAAGTAGGTCTTCCATTTAGGTTTTTCTTTAATCACATTTTTATCTGGGACAGGGTTGTATAAATGGTTTTAAACGTGATTATTAAATTGAATTTGTATTACAGAAAATTTGTCACGTTCACCTATTCCAAATCTCATTGAATAAAGCTGTAAAATCTAGACATATTCTGCAAGGATTATGACAAGTGATTCACCAAATGACAATAGAAGACAGTAAAGCCGTAAAATAGTGGATATTTCAAATATACAAAGAACTGAATAAAACAAATTTAGCCGTTGTCAGTCCACCAAGCCATCTTTTCTTGATGACAGTTTTTCAGGAAAAACAGTGTAAAATAAAGGTAATAACAAAACTACCGAACTTGAATGATCAATCTCATAGTCCAGAGAAAATGACAAAAACGACTCAGTCATACCGGAGAACTGGTGGATCGCAATGGTCCTGACTTGGTACAGGCATTTCAAACGAAATGGTGGGTTAAACCAGGTTTTATGGCGCCAAACCTCCGTCTTCCATTGCGATCTTAGGATCCGGTAATGACCATATAACACAACATAGTTGTGAGACACAATAGGGATATTGAGGTGATCATCTCAGTACAGCACACCAGTCAAACACTAATTAAAACAATTAACTATCATATCTTTTAACTCAATTTTGAACTTTTCTACTAGTGGCTGATAACGAAGAAAGAATTTTTTTAGTGATCGTATGAGACGTATTTTCTTATAGCCCTGCTTCAAAAGTCGGTCACGAAGAAACCGGTGTCTGATAAAAAAATCTGTGAAATGTGTGCAAGCTCTGGCATATCGAATAGGTTGAGAAATATAAACACCGTAAGCAGGAGAAGTAGGTATATTGCTCTGTAGATTAGGAAAATTAATAATTTGAAAATTAAAATCGTCTCGTTTATCGTAAATTTTTGTACTGAGATGACCACCTGGGTCAAATTCGAGGTGCAAATCCAAGAAAGACGTGAAGCAATTAGATTCGGTGGTCTCTTTAATCTCCAATTCTGGAGGATATATTGAAGGAATCCAACTACCAAATGAAGTGTTATTGACAGAAAGGACATCGTCAATATATCTGAATGTAAGATTAAATGACCTTGCCTCTTTCATCTTCTTGTTCTTTACGAGTCCCTGAAGAAATTCAGTCTCGTAAGAGTATAAAAACAAATCGGCGAGAAGAGGAGCACAGTTTGTGCCCATTGGAATGCCGATTTGTTGTTGAAAAATCTCTCCTACGAAGGTGACAAATATGTTGTCAATGAGGAAATCAAGCATACTGCAAACTTGTTCCAGTGTGTAACAAATTTTATCTTTGAAAGATGTTTTGGAAAAGAATGTAGAATTATAACCCAAAACAACAAAATTCCTTGAGTTTGAAAAGGCTTTTTCGAGAAGTTTTTTCAGGCGACATTTTAGTTTTTCGTGTGGCAATGTAGTGTATAAAGTTGAAAAATCGAACGTTTTCAAAGAGTGAACCTCAGAAAATGATCTAGATTTAAAATGATCTAACAAATCTTTTGAGTTTTTCAAAATCCACATATGGTTAATTCCACTACGATTATAAATAGTGTCGCAGTATGCTTGTTGACCTTCTTTGACAGCAGACAAGATTTTAGTTAAATGAACGGACAGCTCTGTAGTTGAACATGATGAAGATCCAGCTATATACCTTTCTTTGTACGGATTTTTGTGAAGTTTAGGTATCCAGTACAAATATGGTAACTCTTTATGTTCCTCTTTCATTGGAATATTGAAAGAGGACATAAAAGAGCTATGGTTGGCTATGATTTCATCTTTGTTAAATGTAGTCCGTGTGTATGTAGCACTAGCGGAAGTATTACCATCAATGCCTAGTTCTTTTATTAGACAATTGTAATAATGTGCTTTACATACAAAAACTATATTATTGGAAGCCTTGTCTGCTGGCGTGACAACATACCTGTCATGTAAGGAAGAGAGACAATTGAGAGCTTCACGATCTCTAAATACAGAAGAAGGCCGGGGGTTCACACAATTGCGAAGTTTGTCTATTCGGCTTCGTACAAGAGATCGGATAGTCCTTACCCAGTCCGACAGTGATTCAAGCTCTGGTTCTTGGTCTTTTTCCCTTTAAAACTTTGACAAAGAAGAAAATCGGTCAAATTCGAAAATGCCCCGGCCAGATTTTGTCACAGGCACTTGGAGCACGGATTTCATATATATGACCCCCCCCCCTTTTTTTTCGAATACCCCTAACAAAATAAAATTTCGATTAAAATGATTTAATTAGTCTTTTCTTGTCATTTCTAAACATATTATGTCAAAATATTGCTGTTTTATACTATCCAAAATTTTTACCCACTGGTATATATAAAGCGTACCAGTGGGTAAAACTTTTGGATAAACGTAGACGAGACACACACCTAAAATTTATCTTACGACATGGAACCTATGTTGCTGGGGCTCCCGCAGGGTACCCCCCTCAGGTCGCAAGGTCGCTTTTAAAAGGTATATTTTGGCGGAGGTCGCAGGTCGTTTTTTGGCATAGGTCGATTTTATGAAGTGTAGGTCGGAAGTCGCCCTTAAAAGCCCTCAGGTCGCAGGTATTTTATTAACCCTGCGGGAGCCACGTTGCTGCTGTATACGAAATATCAGATGCTGAGGTGATGAGTATGTAGTTGCTGAACAAGCTGTTACAATTTTTCCGTCCTAATTTGTTTTCATAAAAACATTTGGAGTGCAAACATTAATTCTGATTGGTCAATTCCATTTAAAATAAAACAGTTTTTGACGCAGGTTTACGTGGTCAAAACATTGACTAAGGTTTCAAAAAATGATTGAACACTTTGATCACGAAGACAGGGCATCAAACTCAAAACCAAGTCTGCATTTTTGTTAACTCTTTTTTTAATACTGTCTAGTACATGCACTACTTATTGTATAATTATGATACATTTACAAATCATGTAACAAAATGTTAGATAATGCAAAATTAATGAAATACACACAAATAATAAATAAAATACATTACCCCATGTTTATCATAATTGACCACATGCAGAACACATTTTGTCAACATTTCTTTACTTGATAACGAAAAAAAGAGAGAAACAAAGTTTTTAAAAGTATTTTTAACGTTTATTTCATGCCAAGTTCTGACAGTTCTATACTCGAGTTTAACTTGGGTAATATTCTAAACAATGAAAAATTAATGAAAGTTTTTTTCTCGATTTGTATTTAAAAACAATATTGGAAACAAATTAAAAGTGCGCAATTATAAGCAGGATATTTGAAATGAGCTCCTAATACTCAATTATTACAGATACCGGTTATTTAATGATTGCTTAGAAATAAAAAAAACCTACTCAGTTAAATAACTTTGACATACAAAAAGTTTAAAAGAGCGATGTGTCCAGATGGAAATATTAGTGCAAGAATGATCTGGATGGCGGTCTAAGACTTATAGAACAAAAAACCAATGCACGAGTCCCCTTTATCCTCCAAAACAGATGTATGGCAGCCCATAACTTATGAATGCGCATTATGGGATTTCATAATAAAGGCTGCATATCCTGTCACTGTACTAAAGGTCTAGGTACAAAACTTTTATCATATTAATTAAGTTATAATAAATTGCACGAAGTCGTCCAGGGTGCCGTTTCATAAAACGATCACATATCAACGTGCTCATTATTTTTTTTAAATTCAATAAATGGGCTTGAGTGCACGTTAGGCGTACGATCGCTTTATGAAACAACACCCAGGCCTGGATTTTACATTTAACGTCCTAACATGAATATTTCCGCATTTGAGAATTTCCTCAAAATTGATAAAGGAATTCCTTGGTAGATTTGAAGATAAGGAAATCCCCCAAAATATGTTTTTTTAAACTAGGAACTGATTTTGGAACCCGAAGTGTGGATATCTTTGAAAAGTAAGAGTAGACTTAACATTTAAACTGATACGAAGGTATGTGTTGCAGACGGACGGGAGAACGAAGACGAACCGGTCGTCCTCTTTTTTTCAAATCGAAACATAGTCAATTATAAGGAGCCATAAGAAGATAATTTAAATGTGAACGACTTGGGCTTTAAGTTTCCAGAAATCATACACTCTTTGTTGAACTTTTCTTTTAAGGACTTTTTTGTGGTGTGTTTTTGCAAAAAGACGTCTTATCAGATTGGGAATCATAGTAACTATGACAACGGTCATAACATTTAGGACCTCGCTCGATTCCTTCGATGCCAAGTTTTTGATAGTTGTTGACATGAAAATAATTGACATCAACAATAATGTTTGAACGACAAATAGCTGAACAAAAAGTCGAAAGACCGAAATATGCAGCGGTTGATATCGGTCAATTACATACTGAAACAACTCCTTCCGTACACCTGGAATGGTTTCTTTATATCGAACGTATTCTACTCGATCATCGCAATCTTGAATTGACGTAGATGCTCTCAAAAATTCTTTTGGTAACTTTCTAGTCATAAAGAGATAGGCGGCTTCGCAGCATTTGTTTTCAGAGTCATCACTGTGAAAAATGTGTTTAGCGATTGTAGCGTTTTGTAATTTCTTACACGCTTTAATAGTATAGCACAGAAAGTTGCGATATTCTTCCTCAAAGTCATTCATCAGGCCACAAACGTAAATTATGAACATAATAACGTAGTATAAGAAACCAAATGATCTACTTGGAAAAATATTTAGAGATAGATAAATAGCATACAGAAAAAAACCTATGATAGTAAAGGATTGAAGTGTTATCATCATTGCCATGAAAATAAGAAATAAACAACAAATCGGGAACAATATCGATAAAATAACGTTGAAAATTAAGAAGTTTTCTCTTTGAAAATCTTGGAAGCATTTGGTAAACCCACGAATGCAAAATACAGTAAAAAAACACAGAGGAATCCCATTGTAACACAACAAAGCAATTAACTCTAAGACACATATCGTGACAAATATAACATAAATAGGTACAATTGTAAGATATTTCATACAACTACTCATTCTATTGAAAAAACTCTCGGCAAATACCTCCCATCTTCGAATCTGAAATTTTAAGGCAAACGCCCAAAATGACGGATTCATAAGCATATATAATGACCCAACCATCACAGAATATATTCGCCGGAAGCCCTGGGGATGCTGGCAGTTAATCTTTGAATACTTTTCAATCGTTGATACGTCCATTTTCAGAAGCGTTGAAAATGTACATCTTAGCTTGGGTAACCCATAATCAAGACACAATCCCAGATCTCTTGGAATAAGTCCGAGTATCATGCCGATCAAAATGTACAATATCAAAGACACTGCAGGGCCACCAAACATTGGTAAGAATAAATCCATACTTTCTTTAAAGCCTCCGAGAACTGACACAAACCCAAATGGTATTTTGTATTTCACTATGGCATGGATCATACTATACCCCCTCATATTAAAAATGTAAATGAAAATATAGATAACAATAGGATACAAGAAAACGAGAATTGCTCTTCGAAGTCGAGAGGCAAGAACTGGATGCTTGTATCCCATTCCACAAATGCTTAGTCCAAGTTTTGGCAGAGAAATAGGTCCTCGTTTTCTCATAAAAATATAATCGGATTCATCGTCTGAATCAAGTCGAGAGTAATCAGAAGCGTGACCTATTGGAGCACCATAACTCTGGGATCTGTACCCAATTTTCATCAAAATGAAAGGAAAATATGCCAAAAATATTAATCCAAGGAGAAAAGGCAACAATTGAGATGAATGCCATTGTGCTATGGAATTATTGCATATTGAAGTATTTTTCTCAATATAATTCTCGCAACATTTGTAGCCAAACTGCTGAAGGGGTACTCCAAGGTACTGATTTAATTTATAATGAAGTGTATTTTGAAAGTTCTTTTCAACAGCGAGATAACACCAATTACTGTAATCATAAAAAGGGTTTATTTTGTAAAATTTTTCTTCCTTTGACATTTTGTAAAGTGCTTTACCGATTCTCAGATCTGTGACAGGATCTCCGAATTTAACGCTACAATTTGCCGATGACGTTTCCATAAACAAAATTGCCGTTTTATCCAAACTGTCTGTATCCAAAAGTCCAAATGAGTACACATAATAATCGACGGGCCATGTTATATAGAATCCACTACCACCAGGGGGGACGTATGTCCACATCCATTCACCAGGAAACATAGTGTCAGGCGTGGAAGACACGTTAACATCCGGGTTAAATCTAATGTCTATCCGAGCAAACATTGCATCTTTAATTGCAATCCATTTTGTAAAATATTTTCTAGATTGTTTTCGAACACTAAATTCACACTCATCAGCTCCGATTTCAACAAGTGTGCTGAGGGTAATCATTAAGAGTACAATGGATTTGCTCCCGTGCATGTTGAAAGAAATAACTGCAAGGTATAAATATGTTATAAATTAAAAATAAAGCCTTCCTCAAAACGATATAAAAATATAAATAAGTCAAATGATAAAAATTATTTTAGAAAAGTACCCCCGTCAAAAAATAGTGCGCAGTATGCAAACTATCATTTCTCTGAAACATGTAGATGCATTAGAAAACTGTGACGGGATTAATGTCCAATATGTTTTAAATCCTAAAGATTCAGTTAACATGAAGTAGATGACATAGGAGCATAAAATCAGTTTACATCATATGGAACAATAGGATAAAGCTAAATAAAAAAATATCAGAAGCCTAAGCCATGTAGTTGCTTTGTAGGAAACTGTGGCGGACGAATGGACAAACAAACGGGCGTACAGACAGGCAAGGGTAGAAGAGTATGCCCCTTTTTGTGCAGGATTATAAAACACTGCTGCAAGTGTTGATGTGTATATTACTCGTAGGGTTCCCTTTTAGCAAGCAAAATTACTCCACCAAACCACCCCTTTGTTTACAGTGGTTAACTTACTTTATGGCGTTATGTCGTTGTTTCATGTTAAGTTAATCGCGCCCTATTTTTTCGCATTTATTAAAATCATTCATGCTTTAAATGTTATCCAACTTATCTAAAAATACCTGTAGGCCATATATACCCATTTATATGAATATAAGTACAATAAAAAAGAAAGCAAATAATAACATAAAAAATGCTTACCACTCTTTTACTAGCTTCTTATCAAGTCTTTGTGGTTTGTGATAATTTTAAAGAAGGAAGTTCAACATTATAGTAGATGACCTTTGTTACTTCATCTGTATGAGGAAGTATTTCATTCCACTGATGCATGGAAATAGAATACTAGTATACTTTCGACACCGTATGATTTAAAAACTATTTTTGATCTC
This sequence comes from Arcuatula senhousia, assembly GCA_963971305.1. Taxonomy (NCBI): domain Eukaryota; kingdom Metazoa; phylum Mollusca; class Bivalvia; order Mytilida; family Mytilidae; genus Arcuatula; species Arcuatula senhousia. The sequence goes on from OZ020305.1 coordinate 56,167,632, forward strand.
GTAATTTACATTGTAGTGTGTAAGGAAAAAAACTAAGATTGATATATGACTCAATTCACGTTTTTATTGACACATACTATAGAAAGTTGTATTTGAATTATACCCTTGTCAAATATTATCAGAGGGCAATTTGATTTCAAGCCTACCGGGTATCTCAACGGCATAAGGTGTGTATATTTCACAACAAGGTCCACCAATTTTCTTATTGTTATCACAACAAAGTTTTATCCGTTGCCGGCGTTTATGAGAAGATATGTCTAAGCCTATGCCCCTTGGAAGAAAAAAAATCAAAATTATATCAGCTGAAATCATTCGTTATTGTATTTATTAGTTTTACCGTTTGATCTGCTAAGATGGTCTCCTCGCCATTCCTATTGTGTTGTTTTTGGCATTACCTTAAGATCTCAGTGAAAGGGAGGTTTGAAAAGTTTGTGCGAAGTCCGGAACAGAGCGTTCTTCAATTTCTCATGCAAGTCTTTGCCTTGAGTTAAATTTCCATCGTTACGTCTTGAGTTCGCGTAGGTAATTGCTGTTTATTTGTTCTGGTGTGTTTTTATGTTGTTTTTCTGTCTCTTGATGCTATTCTCGTTCTCTTTTACTGATTTTGTGCCAGCCCTTTTAGTGCTTCGACATTTGAATGCCCCATTGTTACCTCTTTGGTCCTTTCTTGTTTTGTCTTTTGTTCTAAGACATTGATTAATCGTCCCCGTCCGATTGCTACCTTTAAAATTTCTCTATAAGTCGGAATAGCGTGGTTAATTTATTCATAGTTATATTCACTCTCAACTCTAACACTGGTTTCCCCCTTTTTTATTTGCCGCAAGATTTTATCACTTTATCGTCTTCTTTTTTTAAAATATTTTTAAAGATATTTTAAGCATTTTTGATTAAATTCAATGAAGTGTCATGTAAGCTATTGTCATCACTTGGTGTCCGTCGTCCTTAAACATTTTAAAACGTTAACTCCTCCGACACCATAAGTCAAATTGCAACCAAACTTGGTATGGTTGTTCATTAGCATTCGGTGCTTAGGATTGATTTTTGATTCGTCGTAAAACATCGCCGCCATTACTAAATATAGAACATAGGTATTAATTGCATTTTTTTTGGCAAATAACTAAAAAAAAAAAAAAAAAAACAAAAAAAAAACAAAAAAAAACAAACTGGCTACAGATATAAAAGTAAAAGTGATCAACACCTCAAGATCTACCTAATCTGAAATTTTGAAGAAAATCCAACAACTCATGTAGGATTTATTGCCCTTTTTGTGGATTTTTTTTGCAAAGTTTTCACCTGTTTATATCAATATCTTAAAAACTATGCAAGATAATTGAGAAGTTATAGTGCATCAAGATCTACTAAATATGTAATAGGTTCAACGTTATAGGACCTTTCCTCAAAATAGGAGTTATTCCCCTTAGAAGATCAAAAGTGACAATTTTCACAGCATTTCCTGATTACATTGAAAACGTTAACTCCTCTGACACCATAAGTCAAATTGAAACCAATCTTGGTATGGTTATCTATTAGCATTAGGTGTATAGAACTGATGTGGGAATTTTTGATTGGTTGTAAAACATGGCCGCCGTGGCTAAAAATAGAAAATAGGGGTAAATTGCAGTTTTTGCTAATAACTCAAAAAATGTGACAGATTTTTAAATTCTGGTAGAGAACAAAAGTGATCAGCACCTTAAGATCTACCTGTCCTGAAATTTTGAAAAAAAATGTCCCCAGAAGGTCCAACAACCCGTGAAAGAGTAATTACCATTTTATCTTGATTTTTATAATTTTGCTCTTACAATAATGTATAAAGCTCTACATCTTCAAATCTATATGAGATATTTAAGAAATGTGAATTGCACATTGTTAGAAACATTTTTACATTTCAGCATAATTGACAAAAGCAAATTTAAGATTCTAAGTTCAGATAACGTTTTATTTTTTAGTAAATCCGCCACATTCACTATGCTTAAGCAGTGTTCCGTTTAGATAAAATCGAGGCCAACAGTTGGAAACACAAGGATCAACTCTGAAAAAAAAGAAGAATATAAAATAACAATAGTAAATAGCACTTAAACAATTATTTTCCATTCAATTTAACTTTAAACATATTTCATAACCCAAAAAAAAAAAAACAAAAAAACCAAACCAAACCAACCCAACAACCAAAAACAAACAACAAGATAATGGAAAACTCCATCTAATTTCGGTGTTTATTTGTTAGAACATGTTTTTTTTATTCGAAAGTTTGAGTTCAGTGCCGTGATGTGCATTTTTTCCGCATTGATGGTCACTGTAACCCGATTTCGTCTATTTAAAAGACTTAATTTTCGAATACCCCTACTTCTTCGCTTCTGTTAATTGAATATATGGCCATCTGTGTTTCGTCTTGATATTTTCAGCCAGGATTAGGTTTATTAGTTGTGCAGCGCGATTTGCTTATATCGTAAAATAAACATGAAAAGGATGATAAAATGAATACGACACAATGCTGATATTGGAAGTAGACAAAAGACGAGTTTCGACTAAAACTATATAAAAGTAAGTTTAGCTATAAGCTTGTGGCATGGAAAAATAAGGGAACTTCTTATATCGAGACCACAGCAGTGTTCTTTAATGTGCTAAGAACATTAATTTTCCCCCACACGTTGCACAACTATATGTTTAGCTGTCATGTCCGGATATCCCCCAGTAGCTCTGGGGATAAAGCACCCCGACTTGTCATCAGAATACCGAGCCGGCTCTTTTGTAGATTTTTACCGATAAGCTATGCGCTGCTGAGCTGAGGTTTATTTATGTCAATTATAGCATTTAAACTTTTAATCTTAAATACATCAGAACCTTTTATTTGAACAACTTACTTGCATTTTACGTTTACATTTCCCAGATAGTTTCCGCATACTACGCTGTTACATGCATCTAGAAATACCTGTGGACATGGATTCATTTCACATGGAATATTAATTACTTTTGAGTGACCTAAAAACAAAAAAGAAATACAGTATGTTAAAATTACTCTGACTTTATAAAGCCTAAAAGTAAATGTTTATCCTGCATTGCTTTATTTTAATAGTGGCTATGGTACAAAAATATCAATAAGAATTTATTCTAACGCGGTTTTACTGGTAGTTTGTTGTTTTTCTACCATGAAATAACAATGGCTAATATGATAAATGGGAAACGATTTAGGCCGACACTGGAAAAAGGACGGAAGACTAAGGTTCGGTTAGTTATCTGGGCAGTCATAAACAAAATAAAAATAAAAAATAAAATAAAAGAATTTCATTTTAAATCAGTACACAATATCGTTTTTACTGAATTCAGACTCAATGAATTCGTAATGTCCCAAACGAATGGACTATGTCACTTTTGTAAACACCACCTTGAAACTCAGATCCATTTATTTTACAATTGTAAGAAGGTATATCCAGTTATTCAATATCTACAAAGTCTTTTTACAGAAATTCTAGATTTGGCAGATATTACTCTTGTGGAACAAAATATTATTTTAGGACTCAACGGAAATTCCGAAATACAAGGCTATTTAGGTAATGCAATTATTATGATATCAAAGTGGATTATTTGGAAAACGAGAAATAAAATAAAATTCGAAAATAAAACTTTTTCAGCCATCTCAGTTATAAACCTTATCAAAATAGAATTAAAGGATAATTTTGATCTTTTGAAAAATTGTCGTATTAAAATAAGTAGAGAAATAGAAATGGCTATACGCCGATTACTATCATCAAATTCAGCGCAATAATTTTTTTGTTACATGATTATTATCTACTTGTTAGAAATATTGTATGAACAAGTTGTAGTTTAATATATCTATATAACCATAGATATCTATGATATAACTATATCTATTATATAATATACTTACATTTCTATGATAATATATCCTTACATTAAAAATGAACATGAGTCAAGCACGTGCGCACACATGTATGATAAGGTTGAATGATTTTCAGATGTATTACATTATTTATCATGATTATCTGTTTTTGACGTTTATTATTGGACCATTTCTCTACCCCTTATCCATGGGCGTGGCTGAGTTAGTGTAACACATGGCCCCTCAGTGCGCTTTCCCTGGGCCACTGAGGGAAATGTAACAGGATGAAATAAAATAAATAATATTTGTATAAAAAAAAAAAAAAAAAAAAAAAAAAAAAAAAAAAAAAAAAAAAAAAAAAAGGTTCGGTTAGTTTAGCCTACTGGATGGAATTAAACGAGCCCTACTCGCACCGGAACCTATAGCAGTGTTCTAAACGTGGGAAGAACACGCACCAAAGGCAACGGAAATGCAAATCTTAAGATAAACAGGGATGACTCTCATTTTTAAGATACTTTATAACCAACAATCAAACACTTTGATTTCAAGCTGCTGACCTGCATGTTAACAAAATAGTTTTACATAACATGGATGATTATTACTGTTTTTTTAGTCAAAACAAGATAAACATTGATTATAGAAAATCAAACAAAGAGAACAGATAAGATCAGATAAAGGTGTGAGTGAGTTAGTTGGTGTTTTACGCACTTGCAACGCTACATAGGTTAACATGTCATTGAAAAGGTTGATAAAATGAACATGAAATGGCGGTGATAAATGAAATATGGGGCAGTAAGTTTTGAAGAGCCACAGAAAAAGGGGAGAGATGGATAGGGGCGGAAAATTTAGCCTATTTGGTGCACTACTTGGTGGTTCACAAAGGGGTATTTAACGTACTCTGCACACACGTTGGCCCACTATGGTCGGCGGTCAATGTTTCCGACCTGTCAACCCCCGTGAACAAGGGCCACCCTATTCAGCCAACTAGGGTACACACTTGGTCGCTCTGTGGTCTGAGCACTGATCCGACGTCAGAATCCCAAGACCTTTAGTCGCCTCATAGGAAAAGTTGGCTCTACTGCGGGCCTTTTCGCCTCCCGGGACCAGATAAAAGAGCATAAAGTTTAAAGGATTGAGAGCTGTCTGAAAATTTGCCAGAAGCGTTAAGTGGCTTTCTTTTATTTCAAGATGTTTTTATGGCATATTTCGCGTGCATTAACGTAGCGCCCTCAGTGACCATTTTGCCTGTAATATCCTATGTTAAAAAAAAATTACATCTTATGGCCAGTACCGTACGTTGCTCGCGTCAAAACTTGCAAGTCATTTTTAGTTGTATAAACATGTTAAACTCTGCATAATGCGTTCTCTAATTGCACAATCAATGACTTGAACATGTACACCAAAAGGTAAAAAATAAAATGACTGATTGCTTTGAGATATTTACAGTAATCATTAGTTTTATTTCATATTCATGAATCCTGTACAACATTAATTCTTATACTTTTTAACACTTGATTATAAGACTCCATTAATGAAAGGTGAAACAGCTTGGCGTGGGAGTCAATAAACAAGAACTTGAGGGCTCAGAAAGATGTGATAAGTCAATCAGAATCTTTATTTACCCAAAATGATTTAGAACTCTGCTTTAAAGCACAGCTCAACACATCTTTTCCCTGTATCATGGCATGAAGACCCCGCATGTTATGCACTCTATAGCTAGCAGGAATCAAAGTCCTGCACCTTCGTCACACAATCTAGCCGCTCTTCAGTCGACTTTTAGGAGCGTTGATGTAGACCATTTCATTACATTTCTGTAAAATTTACCTGGTTCGAGTCTGGTAAATGAAGTCAATTTGTATATTGAGCGAAAATGCGCTAAAGGTTTTCTATTTCTATTCTGAAATAGGCTGTAAGCAATTTATAAAAAAAATAAATATATGCATAGAAAGGTTTTATAAAATCTGATCAATGTTCTGTGAGAAAATGGATACTACTATTAACATTATTTTAACTCTACCCTACCACTATTTAATGTGACAAGGAACAAAAGAACAAATATTTCAAACTTCCAAATCCTGTTTTGTTTTTTTGTGAGTTTCTGGGTTTTTGTGGACAAAAATTTAGTGAGACAATTGCCTCATTGCCTCAATGGAAGTAACCCCACAGTTAAACCCGTGCGGGTTCCAGGTGGCGAATAGGCCATAAGCAGCACTAAGCAGTTAAAACACGTCTTCCCGATTGGCCTTGTATCCCCTCTCCCCTCCTTCATAATAATTAATGTTCTTTTCCTCCCCTCCCGGATATAGCCAAAATCGTGCTGCTTGGGAGTCAAGCAAATATTAATAACGTGTAAAACATGAAAGTAATCGATACAAACAGGATTACGAATAAAATATTATATTTGGAAATATATTGGTTAAACAAATATTTCTTTCACTTTACAATTCCCTTCATGTGGCATTTTAGTTGTCGCCTTGTCATAATAAATGGTTTGAGGCAATTTTCACGTGCATTTCACGCTTTAATTGTATATTACAAACATTATAGTGACATTAATATTCAAAAAGACTTGGAAGTGACATTTTTGTTGTTTAAATCCCACACTCCTACATTTTTATTATCATGCACTCACTGATATATTTCTGCGACAGAAGACCTTTTAGTGTAAAAAATATTTATTCATGAATATTAAAAAAATATTCATAACCCCTCTCCGGATAAGTGGGAATAAGAAGAAAAGACAAAAGTTGCCCCTGATGCAGTGTTCCACATTGCACACATCACATTTCATGTTCATTTTATAATCCATTTCATTAGATCTCACTGACTGTAGTTGCTGCTTGCGAGTAAAGTAAACAAAAATACTTCTAAAACATACCATTCATAATTAAAAAAAGTAATAATGAATTAAATAATATATTTACCTTGATGCAAAATTAAGGCAATTGTCAGTAAAAATATAAATCCGGTCTTATTTTCGAACTTCGACATTATTATTTGGAAACTAATTTTATGTAAAGTTGACATTTATGTACTCTTCACAATTTACCTATATTTTATTGAACTGAACAGCTGTCCATTTTTTCTTAAATCTTTTGAAGAGTTATCAAGTTATCAATTTAAATTCAGATACAAACGAATGGTAGAACATTAAATCTCGCTAGTTTGAACTGCTTATAAAACATGCAATTAGAAGTATAAAAAATAAGTATATCAATTTACCTCGGTGCAATATTAAAGCAATTGCAAGTAAAAATGTAAATCCGGTCTTATTTTGTAACTTCCACATGTTTTGAGGAAGAAATTTTATGTAATGTATTCTCCATGTATATTTGACATTAATATACATAAAACATTTTACCTGATGTCAAATTCAGCTGTTCCTTGGATGAAAAATTGTTTTATTGTTTAAACTTATTAACTGTAAAAAACCAGAATAATTACAAACAATTGCGCCCTTCAATATTAAGTAACTGGAAAAGACTAACAATTATAACGTGATTATGAATACCATTATACAATTTCAAACATCTGATGTATTGCGTGTTTGCAAAAGAAAGACACAAGTAAACATTAGGTTGTTTTCTTGACAAGTCTAGTGCAGTTCAATCTAAATTATTTAATGCGAATATCAATATTATAATAAGAACGGTACCAGAAAACTCACTGTCCGTTGAATGATTTTTGTAATGCTTCACAAAGGATATTTTACAAAATTTATTATTGATATTGTCATATAACTACAGGAAAAAAATTACCAATATTCTCTATTCAAAATTGCGTAATGGTCCTGATTTTCAATGCTGAGATCTAAAGCAATGTATTACTAAACGTCTGGCGTGGTAATATACAACCTAGACCTCTCCTCTTAGAATTTCTAAGTACCAAAAGAATTAGATCTATATAATTCCTTAATGATAGTACTTAAAGATTAGACAAAATAAATAATTATGTACTGTATGCATGTTTAACACTAAAAGAAGTTATACGCATTAATTTTAACGTAAAATTCATTGTTGCATGTAAAAAAGTAAGAGTACAATCATACGTCAACAAAAGTAATAAATATGCCACAATTGGTTGGATGCGGTGACCATGTATCTGTATCTCAGGTATGTTCCTCCTCTGATTACTTTAGAATTATTTTTTTCATAAAATAAGGAGACAGATATGACCACGCTAAGGATTCGACATTCTATAAAGCCTATAAAGCCGCAGAAGTCGCAGAGAAACGGGCATAGTATCAGTAATCACTAAGATAGACACTGGGGCCTTGTAAGGCCCACATTCATAAACGTATCCTACAGATTGCTAGATCATCAATCCTGTCGACAAAAATTTAAGGCTCGTCGGTAAATTCCATTTAAAAACGCATAGAAAGCCAACATCAGGCTAGGCCGTTTTGCATATAAAGCAATCGGGATGTGTGCCCCAGTGAAATGAGTACCGGAATCGTCAGGCAATAATGTGAAAAATCTGACCGCAAACCATAGAGGTGCACCCTGTTGGGATAATGTCACGTTCCTCGCAGGTTAAAGAACCCTGCTACAGGTTTTGATAATACCCGGTAGTATGACCCGAAGGACCCCTACACAGAAGGCTATACATTCTACCAATTTCTCCTGTTTCCTGGGGCAGTCAAACCATACATCCCCGAATGGCCTTAGATACGATAAGATAAGATAAATTTTATTTAAAGTCGGGTCTATAACAATAAAGACATGAAAGAATCGAATTGTAAAACATGTTTGTGAAATTTGTTGGGAGGAAGATCAAAACAAGTTCATTTATACTGAATCCCTGATTCTTGCCTAAACTTTCAACCAGTTACTTCAATGGACAAAGGGGCCTAGGAATACAAAGGATTGAATAAGAATCAGGAATACATGTAGTTTTGAAGGCCACTGGAACATGGAGAGGATGATATGGACGTGAAATTCATCGTACGTGATGCACTCATGGCGTTCCACAAAGGTGTATTTCATGTGCATTAAGCGTTGCACTCCCACATTACGTTGGACCTCTAATGTCAGCGATTCAGCCGTTAGAATCCCGTTCGAGCGGGCCACCTTTTACAGCCACCTATAGGATCCACACCGTTATCGCTGTTTAGGCTGAACACTGCCAAAGGGTCAGATTTTAAAGTTTTGTGAAAGTGTGTTACATGTATTAGTAGTGAAGATTGGATAACAGATTAAGTTGTTTTAGCTGAAGTTGTGGACCAAAGACACCGAGTATCATGATTATAGTGTGTCTTTGTATTTACCAAACCAACCTGTTCAACAAAATATAACAATATATAAGTACAAGCATGTAAGAATTAATGTCTAATCACATTCTTAAGTAACAAGAAGTAAATACACCTTGGTGTTGTTCACTGTGACAAAATATATGTATGTAGTGATTCAAATTATTTCAAAACAAGTGGTTATACACAATTTTAACTGAAAAAAAGTTACATTACATCCTTATCATTTATTATGCATAAACTAATAATTCAGCAAAGATGTTTGACATGTTGCGTTTCCTGTGCACCTTATGTTAACAACAAAATAATTTATATCTCGAATGTTAATTTAAAGTGCAACACAATATATAGCAATAAATTTTGTAACAACATTAAGTGACGATAATTGCTCGCTTATAAAGAATGATTATCCTAAGAGCCATCACACTCCAAGTAACTAGATTGTATTAGTATTGGAGGTGAAAATTTGAGGAGCATCCAGTTCCTGGAGTGTGAAACACTGGTCAAATAAAACAGGGTGGGGCGGTGGGAAAAATTACAGATTCATAAGCCTAAACCCCTTCATAACCACAACCATAGTCATAGCCACATCTAAATCGAGAGAAAAGAATCACTTTCAATCCATAACCTGACTGCGTTTCGAAGAATGATTTAAATTAATAGATCTCGTGTGATGTCGCTTAGGATAAATGATTATCCTAAGAGCCATCACACTCCAAGTAACTAGATTGTATTAGTATTGGAGGTGAAAATTTGATACGCAATACACCTTTCCACTCTGCTGTCTATCATCTACTGATTAGCCAATAGCATCTTGTAAATTGATCACATGTGTAAACAAAAGATAAGAGCACATGGTGTCCGACATAACCTCGGACAAGCTGTGATATCTTGCTATACAAACTATAGTAAATTAGGCTAATTTCTTATGTCATTTATTAAATAATTAACCATGAGATCTTGATAATTTTTAGAGATAGTAAAATTTCATCATTACTTTGTATGCTTAAGAAAAAAGAAAATTTGAAAATAATATTTTACCTTAGTAAAAAGAGGGTTTTATTAATTAGGTATAGACCATTAAATCTTTAATATAAACCTAAATACTGTTCAATTTTCATTGTTTAAAATACAAAATAAATTAATATTTACAAAAGTGAAGCATACATACATGAACTTTAATAATACATGTACAATTAAATCTTTAAAAGACTAAATAATTTCAATTGTTAAAAATATTATAATTAAATTAAATTAAATTTAGTTTTGTTTTAAATTACAAAGAGTGTAATTGTACTTCTTCTTTTGAAGTTTGATTAAAATGTTGGAATTCTTTAACTGTAGAATTTGTAAAAACTGCACCTAATGTAAATTTGTGAGTGTTCAAATGTTTCTTATATAAGTTATAATCTTCATCTTAAAGTTTAATAATAGTATAATGAATGAATTTGATTTATTGTTATATAAATTTATATAAAATATTCCTTTTTATTCTGTTTTTATACTTATTATTATTTTTTTAATTTTAAAAATTAGACTTCCGTGTTTGTATTTTATTACTGAATCAAAATTGTAACAAGAGGCTCCCAGGAGCCTGAATCGCTCACCTGACATATGTGCCTGAAGTAAAGGTTTTAAGGCAAAATCAATTTAACTTTGAAAGGGTCATAAGATTAATAAAGGGGTCATCTGACAATATGGTGGATCTAAAGGTGCTGATCACTTTTGTTCAAAATCTAAAAATCTGTCACCCTTTTTGAGTTATTTGCAAAAAAAATGTAGTTTAACCTAATGTTCTATTTTTAGCCACAGCGGCCATGTTTTACAACCAATCAAAAATCCCCACAACAGTTCTATACACCTAATAATAATAAACAATAATACCAAGTTTGGTTCCAATTGGACTTAAAGTGTCAGAGGAGTTAACATTTTCAATATAAGGAAATGCAGTTAAAATGCTCAATTTTGACATTCCATGGGCAATAACTCCTCAAAGGAAAGGTCTAACAACGTTGACCCTGTTACAAATTTTGTAGATCTTGATACGCTTAACAATATGCAATTTAAATTTCTCAAATATCTTGTATAGTTTTCAATATATTGAGCTAAACAGGTGCAAAATTTGCAAAAAAAACACAATAAGGGCAATAACTCCTACATGGTTTGTTGGATTTTCTTCAAAATTTCAGAGCTGGTAGATCTTGAGGTGCTGATCACTTTTGTTCCCAATCAAAATTTTGAAATCTGTCACCGTTTTAGAGTTATTTGCAAAAAACTGCCATTTACCCCTATGTTCTATTTTTAGCCACAGCTGCCATGTTTTATGACCAATCAAAAATCCCCACATCAGTTCTATACACCTAATGCTAATAAACAACTATACCAAGTTTGGTTCCATTTGGACTTAAAGTGTCAGAGGAGTTAACGTTTTCAATGTAATGAGGAAATGCTGTTAAAATGCTAAATTTTGACATTCTAAGGGCAATAACTCCTAAAAGGAAAGGTCCTACAACGTTGACCCTGTTACATATTTTGTAGATCTTGATGTGCTTAACAATATGCAATTTAAATTTCTCAAATATCTAGTATAGCTTTCAAGATATTGAGCTTAACAGGTGCAAAATTTGCAAAAAATCCACAAAAAGGGCAATAACTCCTACATGGGTCGTTGGATTTTCTTCAAAATTTCAGGGTAGGTAGATCTTGAGGTGCTGATCACTTTTACCCTATGCCAGAATTTTGATATCTGTAGCCGTTTTTGAGTTATTTGCAAAAAACTGCATTTTACCCCTATGTTCTATTTTTAGCTGTGGCGGCCATGTTTTACGACGAATCAAAAATCCCCACATCAGTTCTAAGCACCGAATGCTAATACACAGCCATACCAAGTTTGGTTGCAATTGGACTTATGGTGTCAGAGGAGTTAACGTTTTAAAAAGTTTACGGACGACGGACGACGGACGACGGACGGACGACGGACGGACGACGGACGCCAAGTGATGACAATAGCTCACATGACCCTTCGGGTCAGGTGAGCTAAAAAGGTAATATAAACAGTACTAGTACATTAAGCATAAAACTGACTGATTTTAGTAAATTTATAACATTATAAAAATATTTCATATTCATTTAATGTATACTGCAATCAGTGTGACAACTTTCAGTACTTGTTAATCTTAAAAGTATGTTTATTCAACTGTTTTAAATCATGATCAATTTCTATTTCTCCTTATCATTATCTATAGCAGCAGCCATTTTGTTGATTAGCTTGTCCGAGGAAGCTGTGTTGTTATGCATTCTTATCAGTGGGAGGGGCATAGCAGCAAATAGTGGAAAGGTGTATAATCATCCTTTGTCATGTGAAATCAGTAACTATTTCACACTCACCACAAAACCCCCAAAACTCAAAACTCAAAACTCACCCAAACTTGTATCTTAAATATGTCTAGCCAATATACAAAAGTAAATTTTGAATACAATCCTGAAAATTACCCAAAAATTGACCTACAATGTATATTCATTTGATTAACATGCAACTGTATACCAAATATCAACATTGTGGACGATAAAGAGATGTGAGATAGGCATACGCAACGCAACCAACCCAAAACAAAATCAAACAAGAGGCTCCCAGGAGCCTGAATAGCTCACCTGGTCTTGATGTCAACCCTATAAAGAACTTTGTAGAGCTAAATAAGCTGAACATTTAAGCAAGCAACAGCTTTTCTCTTTCAGCGATAATTTATATTCTGTAGGTCAAAAATGTGCAAAATTTTATTTATATTGAGGGCCATCTGAACACTTTTACTCTATAGAGACTTTTGTTAAGAGCTTAATGAACTGAACATTTAAGCAAGCAACTTTTGTAGAGCTAGATGAGCTGAACATTTAAGCAAGCAACAGCTTTTCTCTATCTGCAATAGTTTTCATTTTATAGGCCAAAAAACTATTTTTTGTCTTTAAGGGGCTGTAACCCCTATAAGGGGTCATCTGACATCTTCGACCCTATGAAGACTTTTGTAGAGCTTAATGAGCTGAACATTTACGCAAGCAACAGCTTTTCTCTATCTGCAATAGTTTTCATTCTATAGGCAAAAAAAACTATTTTTCACCTTTAAGGGGCTGTAACCCCTATAAGGGGTCATCTAACAACTTCAACCCTATGAAGACTTTTGTAGAGCTTAATGAGCTGAACATTTAAGCAAGCAACAGCTTTTCTCTATCAGCAATAGTTTTCATTCTATAGGCCAAAAACACTATTTTTCGCCTTTAAGGGGCTGTAACCCCTATAAGGGGTCATCTGAAAACTTTGACCCTATGAAGACTTTTGTAGAGCTAAATGAGCTGAACATTTAAGCAAGCAACAGCTTTTCTCTATTTGCAATAGTTTTCATTCTATAGGCCAAAAACACTATTTTTCACATTTAAGGGGCTGTAACCCCTATAAGGGGTCATCTGACAACTTTGACCCTATGGAGACTTTTGTAGAGCTAAATGAGCTGAACATTTAAGCAAGCAACAGCTAATCTCTATCTGCAATAGTTTTCATTCTGCAGGCCAAAAACATGAAAAATCGCTATTTTTCAGGGGCTGTAACCCCTATAAGGGGTCATCTGACAACTTCAACCCTATGGAGAATTTTGTAGAGCTAAATGAGCTGAACATTTTAGCAAGCAACAGCTAATCTCTATCTGCAATAGTTTTCATTCAGTAGGACAAAAACATGAAAAATCGCTATTTTTCATGGGTCGTAACCCCTATAAGGAGTCATCTGACAACTTCGGCCCTATGGAGACTTTCGTAGAGCTAAATGAGCTTAACATTTAAGCAAGCAATAGCTAATCTCTATCTGCAATAGTTTTCATTCTGTAGGCCAAAAACATGAAAAATGGCTATTTTTCACCTTTAAGGGGTCGTAACCCCTATAAGGGGTCATCTGACAACTTCGACCCAATAGAGACTTGTGTAGAGTTAAATGAGCTGAACATTTAAGCAAGCAACAGCTAATCACTATCTGCAATAGTTTTCATTCTGTAGGCCAAAAACATGAAAAATGCTATTTTTCACCTTTAAGGGGCCGTAACCCCTACAAGGGGTCATCTGACAACTTTGACCAAATGGAGACTTTCGTAGAGCTTTTGATGCTGAATCAGTAGCGAGGCCTCAGATTTCCTTTATCTCTTATACTTTTTGATTTATAAGCCAAAAACAGTAGTCTGACCCCCCCTAGTCTATTTTTAGCAACGGCGGCCATGTTTTTTTAACGGATCAAAAATCAAAACACAAGTTTGGTGCAGGACACCCTAAGAATCAATCAAACCAAGTTTCATTGAATTCTGTACAGTAGTTTCAGAGGAGAAGATTTTTGAAAAATTGTTAACAGACGACGACGACAGACGACGACAGACGACGACGACGGACGCCAAGTGATGGCAATAGCTCACCTGGACCTTCGGTCCAGGTGAGCTAAAAAGGAAAACAGCTAGCAGTCACCAAGATTACCAGATCACCGGTCACCGATCGCCGTCTTGCGTTGGCCCGACTAAGACTAAAAATTTTATACACAAGGTTGAACACTAATGCCAAAAATTATCACCGAGACAGACGACATATGAAATGTACCATTATCTATTCGCATAAATAGACTAGAAAAAAAAAACCCATTAACATATAGCCAAAGGAGCAAGAACCCTTATAGTCAGTAGACCATGTAGGGGCGTATATGTAGATGATATCTTCCTGGAATAGACCAGTACTGATGCTTATGAAGCAGCCTACCAAATATCAATGATATGTCATAAACACCAACGCTATTTGTTAAACGGACAGAAGAGAATGCCAAATCAGTATACAAAAATTCCTAAGTCAACAGTAGACCGTGCAATATATATATCACCCGCCTGTATACCAAATATCTATACTTTTCAAGCCATTCAATGTACACAAAATTATTTCAAAATGTTTTCCGTCTGAAAAAAGACCTAAGGTTATCGAGTCACTAGAGCGTGAAAATGGGGTCAAGGTCGCACGGCATGGTAAACCATAACCTCAACTGTCTGTTTACTCAATATCAGATTCCTAGCTTTTATATCACCAAGTAATTCATTGTCCACAAAAACCTTATAAAAAGTTCACGGCCTGAAAAAACGACCTAAGTTCAGAGTCACTTGAGCGTGAAAATGGGGTCAATATCACACGGCATTGTGACAGTTGCGTAGACCATAACCTTGACCGTCTGCATATCCAACATCAGATGCCTAGCAATTATACTTTTCAAGCAATTCAAGCAGTTTTCATTGTCCATAAAAGTCTTACAAAAAGTTAACGACACCACCGCCGGAAAGTAATACCTAGGTCTTGCTATTCATCACAGGTGAGACAAAAACTTAATTTGCACTGAAACTAACGCAATTGCATAAAATCAATGGTGTACCATGCCTGCTTCAAGTTTAACAGACTTGAGAACCAACTATAGCATTAAGCCGAATCAGAAAGAAATCACAAATTCAGTAGACCGTGGTTGCAGAGGCATATCGATGAAATGCTTTAAAACGGATCTGTACCAACTCTAAAGCAACCACATACCAAATATCAATGTTGCGCCATAACTTGTTCACAAATAAATATAGGATTAGATTGAAATAAAGTAAACATGTGTAAATTGTGCCCGATAGTGGCACCTTTATTCTCATTTTCAGCCACAGCTTTACTAACGAGTCTTTCAATGAAACGTAGACCATCATTTTGACCTAATCAAAAATTTGCTTACACTAATTTAAACCTTATCTCACCCTTTACGCATGTCCATAACGCATAAATCCAATTTTAAAATAAAACAAATAATAATGCAACAACTTTATTCACAAATATACAGTACAAACTGACAAAGGAAACGGCAAAACTATCAGTCAATATTTTTGTCCCCGGGTTATCATCCGCAATATTGAAAATAAGCCCAGTTTTATATCACCAAAACGTTGATAGCAATTAACCAAATCCAAAACCCTACCTATAAATATATGGCCACCACAAAATAAAGTTGAGAAAAGGCTTGTCCCTATCTATGAAAATAAATTTGCAAACTTTCGGCATTCAGAATCGAAATTTCACCGAGAATTTCCTGCACATTATAACATAACAAAAGATTCAGCCTGTATAATAACATTTTAATCGGTCTAACTAAAAGGCTTCTTCCTTAGCGTTTCCAAATTTCAACATTTCAACAATGATTTAATTGATTAATGTGAACGTTTGTCCCCCAATACTGTAACTTTTCACAGGAAATTATTCTTCATAAAAATAATAGCTTTCAAAAACATTCTCTGCTTTGTAAAACCGATTAGGAGGTTGAAGAACTTCTCCTCTGTAGTTTCAACAAAAAATTCATGGTCAACAAAAAGAAGGATCAAAAGAAAATCTCAACTTCAATTGATTGACTAATTTTAGCATGATCAGTTTACAATAAAAATGTTATGAATATATCGTTGTATAAAGAGATAGATTTTAAATTTTCAAAAGGAAATTACAGAGAAAAAGCTCTCCAACCCCCATTCCGCGTGACATAAGCCACTAAGGATTAGATTCCCTGGAATGGAAATTAGAAAACTATCTCAAGTCAATTATTCTTTGAGTAAACGTAGCACTTGAAATTTCTGAGTATACAACAAGGTCCTTAAAGTTAAAATAAGTTACAAGTATCATCATGCACTTCAAATTGTTTATATGCCTGCAAAGCTTTACTATAGAACTCAATTTCCGGATGGTTCGTTTTATGATCGAGCACTAAGCTATAGAACCTTCAAGGCGGCATCAAGGACACAAACATGCATCAATTTAAGTCTTCCAGTCATAGCTCTGACGTTTTTACGTCCCTGCCTATCATCCAAATCATTTTCCAATTACTGATGTCTTCCTTCGAGATCCCAATACTATAATTACTTGCAGACGTTATATAGTAACACCTGTGTTGTTAACCGAAACTGGCTCCGATCTTTCAATGCCTACAAAACGACATAATATGCTACTAAATATATATAACTCAATATACCTATAAGAAACGCAGACCCTATGTCACATACAAGTATCTGTTACTAAATCATCTAAACATACTAGACATTCAACTTTAACTTCCAATTCGTACAACACACATGACATACATGACAATTCGGGACGAGATAATGCCCCGACGCAAAAACATGAACTATCTATAGCTAGAACATAAAAGTTCTTAAAGTCCTACAAAGAGCCAGTTTTTCTTCTTTATCTTTTCCCGCGATGAGAAAACGTACATGAAACTAGATTGTGTTCAACAATATCTTAAACTAAAGTATTAATTACAAACTTTAAAAAAGCCTTCTCTCTAAACACAATATGCATTGCTCTACAGCATCTAAATCTTACCCTTTCGATCCTTCAACTAAATTAACCATTAAGGAGCCAACTGCTAAGAACTTCCAAGGTGATGTTCAACCATCTACAAGTAAATTAAAATACACTACATAAACATAATTGATTCAAGCATGTCGTGAGTTGATATAATACTGGACGAGAACATGTTTTATTTTTGTTTTTTGTTTTTTGTTTTTTTTTAAATTTAAGCCGCTTCAGAATATACATATAGAATATAACCGATAAAATCAGCATCCATTCTGACCACAAGAATACAAAAAAAAATGTACCAGGTTAAACCTCAATTATATCAAACAGCGGTGGCACAATCCACTCTTATTTCGAGGTCCATTCTATAAACAAACGGACGACAGCATCCGCACTTCAAAATATAAATTGCCAAGCTACGTATTATACCATCCGTACTAAAAAATCAAAATATGAACCAAACGAGCAACACCATCCGTACATCCAACTGGACAACATGCTCGTACTTCAAAGGGAAAAATCAACAAAACGGACGACACCATCCATGCTTCCGAAATTATAAATTACCAAGACGGACACCATGTGTTTACTTTAGTCAAAATTTAAAATTCACCAAAAAACACACAAAGTCCTTGCTCGAATTTATTGAATTTACCAAACGGACACCATGCTCGTACTTCAAAATAAAAAAATTAATCCTACAGACACCATGCTCGTACTTCAAAATAAAAAATAAAAAAAAATAAATAAATAATAATTATTCCTACAGACACCATGCTCGTACTTCAAAATAAAAATTTAATCCTACAGACACCATGCTCGTACATCAAAATTAATCCTACAGACACCATGCTCGTACATCAAAATTAATCATACAGACACCATGCTCGTACATCAAAATTAATCATACTCGTACTTCAAAATCAAAAATTAATCATACAGACACCATGCTCATACTTCAAAATCAAAAATTAATCCGACACCATGCTCGTAATTCAAAATAAAAAAATAATCATACAGACACCATGCTCGTACTTCAAAATAATAAATTAATCCTTCAGACACCATGCTCGTACTTCAAAATAAAAAATTAATCATACAGACACCATGCTCGTACTTCAAAATCAAAAAAATTACCAACTGAACACTAAGTCCTTGGCCTTGCTTCAAAATTAAAAATCAACAAAACGGACACCAGGTCATTTATATTGCGATAAAATTAAAAAATTAACCAAACGGACACCATGCCCGTGCTTCAAAATGAAAAAATTATCATACAGACACTATGCCCGTGCTTCAATTTAAATAATTAACCAAACGGACCATGCCCGTGCTTCACAATTAAAAAATTAACCAAACGGATCCATGTCCGGGCTTTAAAATAAAATATTTACCAAATGGACCCATGTCCGGGCTCCAAAATCAAATATTTATCAAATGGACCCATGTCCGGGCTTCAAAATCAAATATTTACCAAATGGACCCATGTCCGTGCTCCAAAATTAAAAATTAACATAACGGGCCCATGTCCTTGCCTTATAATTGAAAAATTAACCAAACAGACCCATGTCTTTGCTTCAAAATTAAAAATTAACCAAACGGACCAATGTCTTTGCTTCAAAATTGAAAATTAACCAAACGGACCCATGTCCGCTTCATCATTAAAAAATTAAACAAACGGACCCATGTCCGCTTCATCATTAAAAAATTAACCAAACGGACCCATGTCCGTTTCATCATTAAAAAGTTAACCAAACGGACCCATGTCCGCTTCATCATTAAAAAATTAACCAAACGGACCCATGTCCGCTTCATCATTAAAAAATTAACCAAACGAACCCATGTCCGTTTCATCATTAAAAAGTTAACCAAACGGACCCATGTCCGATTCATCATTAAAAAATTAACCAAACGGACCCATGTCCGTTTCATCATTAAAAAGTTAACCAAACGGACCCATGTCCGTGCTTCAAAATTAAAAATTAACAAAACGGACCCATGTCCGTACTATAAAATCTCTCAAAAGGACCATAATGTCCTCACAAGCATGCAAATAAAAAGAAAAATATACTTACATAAAAGCAATGGATAATTTCCGAGACCGTGTAATACAAGGCAACGACTTGCACGTGCTCAAAAGTACCGCGAAAAGGAGAGGACAGGAGAGCGTCTGTCCTCGCCGACTGCGTTTCGAAGAATGATTTAAATTAATAGATCTCGTGACTTCTCGTGTGATGTCGCTTAGGATATGATATTCCCTGTCAACTGTATTACTAGCTCATAGGGATTTGTATTTCCCTCCTCTACCGGGTTTGACACGCTGAATTGACCATAAGCAAAGGAACGGGTGTGTTATTTTTTTATTGTAGACAACATGTCCTGTCTATTGAGTTCATTGTCTGGTTTTCAACTTTTGGAGAAATTACACAAAGTTTACACAATCAATTTGTGAGAAGCTAAAATGTGCCATGATTCCTGTGCCAGTGATTTCGTTTCAACCCCAGTCTACTTCCTCGAAAACTCAGGAGTTCTTCTCTCGCTTTTACTAATCATTCATCACAATAAAATAGGGTTCTTCGCGAAATTAACGATTTCTCAATATCTTTTGTTTCTTAGAAAGTTTTCTCGTGCAGGTCCATTGGAAAAAAGGCCCGCAGTTCAGTCTAGCTTGTCGTAAGAGGCGACTTAGAGTTTTTGGATTCTGACATCGGGTTTGTGCTCATAACATGGAGCAACCAAAGTGTATTTCCTAGTTGGACCTCGTCCGCAGAGTTTGTCAGTTCTACAATGAGGAAACCCCATAGTGGGCATACATGTGTGAAGAGTACCATGCTAAATGCACGTACAAGATCCCTGTAGTGCGCAAGATAGGCTTAAATTTCCGCCCCTACGTACCTCTCGTCCCGTGTGGGAACCGGGAGGCGAATAAGACCGCAGCACAGCAAGTAACTATTTATATCCACGTCTGTAGAAAATGTCGATGAATTTACCTAGGAAGTGTTATCAGCAGTGGCAATGGTGCACAAAAAGACATCCAAGCCAGATTAACAAAAGCTCTATGTAGCCTTTCATAGACGTCAACCCTTCTGGAAGTAATGTATCTTCAGCATCAACACTTAAGTAAAACAACAATGTTCAGTCAGTTCTTCTGTATCGTTGGGAATGCCGGCGAATTGCACAAAGCGACACACAGAAAGAAGAGGCATTTCACAACACCTGCCTGCAAAAGATCCATAGAATCCTATGGCCAAGCAGGATTACGAACTTCAATCTGTTGCGGCTAATTAAATGTCAAGGCATATTTGTCCAGATTAAACAGCGACACTTCAGATTGAAAGGTCATGTGCTAAGAATGGCCAGTGAGAAGATTCCCAAGACAGCACTGGACACCACCAGGGAAATGAAGCCTGGAAGACTTCGAATAACCTGGACAAGAATCATCCCAGGGGAACTTCAAGAGCTAAGGCACGGACCATTTGATTTTCTGGGGGGGGGGGGGGGCTGGGATTTTACCTTGAGCCGGGAATTTTTTTTTGCGGCCAGATTATTTTTTTTTTCACACATATTAAGCAAGGAAATTTTGTTGGCAAGATTATTTTTTTTAATTGGCAAGATTGAAACCAGATTATTTTTTTTCAACCTAGGTGCTGGCCAGATTATTTTTTTTTACAAAAATCAGGGCCGGGATTTTTTTTTTTCAAAAAAATCCCAGGCCCCCCCCCAGAAAATCAAATGGTCCGTGCCTAAGATTCACTTGGGGGCAGACTAAGCATCTGGCACAGGACAGGGAAAGGTGGAGGAAACTTCTTGGAGCCTTATGTCCCAGCTGGGATGAAGAGAATAAGAAAGAAAATAAGAGCCTAGCTTGTCGTAAAACGCGTCTAAGGGTCTTGATATTATGACATCGGGTTAGTGCTCAGCCCACAGAGCGACAAAGTGTGTACCATAGGTGGCTGAATAGAGTGTCCATCGACCGCGGGGGTTGTCGTGTCTATAATGCGGAAACCCTGACCACTGACCATAGCGGGTCAACATGTGTAGAGAGTGTCACGCTTTATCCAGGTAAAAGACTCATCTGTGGATCGCCAAGTAGCGCTTCACATAAGCTAAATTTTCTGCCCCTACCAACCTCTCCCCTTCTTGTGGTGTTCAAAATTTGTTCCTTTGTTTCCCCATCCACTCCAATATATTTCTCATTATTATTTCATGTTCATTCTATCATCCTTTTAATCATGTTCATTGCCTTTTAATAACCTATACTTGTTTCTAAAAAAGAAACTGTGCATGTCTATTGGAAATCAATTGTACCATTATTTCTTTTCATCAGAAAATCGTAGAAAATACAGATATCGAGTTGAGATTTTCACTGAATGTTGAGTGGACCATCCAGATCATTTTTGGGTAAAAATCCGATATTTTTTAAATTCCAGTTTCTGAGATTCAAAAAACCACTTTTTAAACCCAAAAATGAAAAATCAAGATTTTCAATCAAAATTTAAGCTGTTTACTTTCAACCACTTTAGGGTACCAACTACTTAATTGGCCAATCAGATTTGGAACGTATGTGAAAATAGTGCTATTTATTCCCAAAGTAGTGATTTCAAGGTTCCATATTTTTCATAAAAATGTAAAGTTTTGTAATATCTGCATATATTTGGAAACTAGAATATCTCTGTAACCTGTCCAACCCAAATGTATAAAATTTTAAGAAGACCTAAGTTAGCTAAAAGGGGGTATCCCAGGACCTATACTTTTTGAAAATGCTGTCTGTAAATCGTTTCTATTTTAGGCCGCTCTTCGACGAGGAGATAGCTTTTCTCTATAAGGCTTTAAATTTGTCATGAAAACTTGTAAACAAACTAGATACATGTTAAGGATTCTGAGGATATATACTTGTCAAGAGGTTTTACTCAAGGTAAACTGGCTAGAGGGTTTTGAAAAAAACTGATTTTTTAGTTGATTAAAGAGGGGGCTGGATTTAGTAGTTTGTACCCTCAATGAATGAAGGTCAAAATTTAGATCCCTCATTTACAGTAACTGTGTCCATTTGAATGGTTTAATTTGACAAATAATATAATGTTAAGACAAAATAAGCTCAAAGTAGGTAACATGTTCTATGAAATTTTATTTTCATTGAAATTTTAAAATTTATATGTAAATTTCCAATAGAAAACTTCATTTTAGTAAGATTTGTCATACTAGATTGCCAATTTTTTTGGTTGGATTTTCCTTAAAATGCCATAAATTGGTATATATGTGTTGGTATATGCCTTATTATCTAAAATTTACCCTAACTCTTATAAGTTTTTATTGTATTTCACTTTTCTAAGCTAAAATATTAGTCATTTTATCATAGAAATGCCTTTGCGCATAATGGCAGCACATTGTTTATCAATATTTTTGGTTATTTTTTTCTTATTTTAATTATAAATGGACATTCTTTGGTACAAAATGTTCATATTAACCTTATGCAACATACAGAAACTCAGTTAGGCTTTCTAATATTAATAACACTTTGTAAAAAATTGTTTCAAATATACACCTACCTCTTTGCGGCCAAATCAAAAATTTTCATAGTATGAATTTAAAGCAGCAGGATCACAGTACAAATTTGGTTTGATTTACATTTCTCTAGACTTTTTAGGTATATGATGTTAATTGTAAAAATGGCAAATTTTATTAAAATCTGAAAATTTGAGCACTAAATATGTAAATATGTGGATCTTGCCATTTCATTAGACAAAAAGCAGTATATGTACATGTAAGGTACTAAAATAGCAATAATTTTCTTAATAATGCAAAAAAACTGCATGAAAATTTGCAAAACAACTCAGAAAGGACACTGAAGTATAACACAACTCTTTTTATTAAATTCAAAAACACAAAATATAGTCTTTATAAAGGGTACCAACTACTAAATCGGCCAATCAGATTTGGAACGTATGTGAAAATAGTGCTATTTATTCCCAAAGTAGTGATTTCAAGGTCCCATATTTTTCATAAAAATGTAAAGTTTTGTTATATCTGCATATATTTGGAAACTAGAATATCTCTGTAACATGTCCAACCCAAATTTATAAAATTTTAAGAAGACCTAAGTTAGCTAAAAGGGGGTATCCCAGGACCTATACTTTTTGAAAATGCTGTCTGTAAATCGTTTCTATTTTTAGGCCGCTCTTCGACGAGGAGATAGCTTTTCTCTATAAGGCTTTAAATGTGTCATGAAAACTTGTAAACAAACTAGATACATGTTAAGGATTCTGAGGATATATACTTGTCAAGAAGTTTTACTCAAGATAAACTGGCTAGAGGGTTTTGAAAAACTGATTTTTTAGTTGATTAAAGAGGGGACTGGATTTAGTAGTTTGTACCCTAAAAGAAGAAACGTTTTTGATAAAAATCAGCTGAGAAAACTTAATTTCAAAAATGTGCATTGTTTCCAAAGTGTGATTTTGTGAATTTCAAACTGACACTACCTGATTTCAAACTGCAAACAAAACATCTTTTAGAGTTCTAAAATGAAATTTTTTGTCCAGATCTTTAGAAAAATGATTTTGCAATACTTTTGTGATAAAATGTATCAAATACTAAATAAAATTTTGAATTTGTGATTTTTCAAAGTGATGCACAGTTTCTTGTTTCCATTAGTTTATATAGGGTTGCAAGGGCGTAAAAGCTCACTAACCACCTCTCTTTTTCCAGTGGTCTTCAAAATTTATTGTTTTATGTTTCCCATTCCACCCCTTTTACTCCTACCAGTGTGTAGGTTCATCTGTATTACATACAACATAACCCTCATGGTAACGTAGTTAACTGAGAGCAAGTACGTTATCGGATTCTACAATTTATACTTAAGGACTGTCAAAATACGTTAGTTGTTTTATCTACAAGAACTATCCTACTCCAGGCATATGTTGATCTTAAAAAAAAAACTTGGTTTTCTTGTTCGATACTTTTGCTTTTATTATTCAATGCTCTTCATAATCTGGATAAAATGTTTGGCATTTTCAATTTTTTAGGTAGAGCAATTCTGACGAGTCTTAGACGAAACGCGAGTCAGGCATAGCAAAATTTATTATCCGGAACTTTGTTGTAATTTATATTTCCCGGTCCTTATTTTAGGCTACGTCCTTATTTTAGGCTACTTTGCCCATGCACCGAGCTACTTGGACATGTGTCTTCCATGTGATTGAATTCGGTGAGTCTTGTCATGTTGGATGCCGGGTTTGTCAGTTTATAAAGCGAAAAACCTGACGGAAAACCGTAGTTGTGCACCATGATGGGGAAAAGGTCACGCTGCTTGGATGAAAAAAAAAAATAAGAATCATGTTGCACGTCTCATTAAAAGTAGGACCCCCTGTAGAAGACAAAAATGCCCGATCCTACCCATTCGTCTTTTCTGTTGTGACCGTCAATACTCTCTTGCCAGATAGAAAGAAGCAAAGAGGCACCGATGGGGCGGGCATTCGAGTGTCAAAAGTCCGAAAGGGAAACGACAAAACCGGTAAACACGAACAAGAACAGCACGAAGAAACACAAAATCAACCAAACGGAAATCAACAACGCGAACTCAAAAAGCGATAGAAATTGTGATCACTTTCCCCCATTTCATCATCATGTCGTGTCTATCTTATCACCTCTATCGTAGCCATTTCAAGGGTTACATGGTATAGCCCATCCTCGGAAACCCAGGGGTTCTTCTCTCGCTAACACATCGTTCGTTTGTGCGTTCTTGGTCTGATCTTGCACCTCATAAAATTTCAATACAGAAACATGTTAAAATCCCATTACAAAAATATAATGTGACCAATCAGAAGGCTCGATATAAAACACCCAAAAACCAAGTATTGCATGAGCAATCCCCAGGGGAAAATGAGTAAGCGAGTGAACACCTGGGTTTCCGATGAATGAGTAAGCGAGAGAAGAACCACTGGATTTCCAAAGATAGGTACAGTCAAAACGCGATGTTTTAGAGTAAAGATTATTTATTTTAAAAAGAATCTTCGCAACCAATTTCCTGTAAGATTGTCAAAATCTATTAAGTAAAACATTAGAAACCAACAATGCATAGTCTTTTTTTTTTTAAGTCTATCATTTATTCTCGTTCATTCCTTACTTGCATTGCCTTAGTTTTTAAATATAATTCTCTATCTGATTAGACTACAAGCAATGCATTATATGTTATTCAAATTATAATGGATGTCGTATTCAAATTTTTCAATTTTCTGATGAATTGCGCTGCAGAGAATATTGAAGGAAGTTGGGAATACCGACCAATAAAATTCGATATTCGTTATTCTATTTTGCATGTATTTATAAGTTTTCAGTTTGCAATATCATGATTACTTGTGTGTTTCTTTGCGCCAGTAATTCAGTCATTAACAGCAAAAGAAAAAATATTATGTAACAAAATAGATAAATTATCATAACAACAGAGGAACGTATCAAAATACTCAAATGTAATGAACACATCATTGTAAAGTTCCTACTAGTGCAACATATGTCAGAAATCTGTTACGAAAATTTTTCCATTTTAGACCCTTACAATAGTCTGTCGGCTCGGAAAACGGGAAGTACACGATCGACTGACCTGGAAAGGAAAAGGCAAGGTACAGTTTATCGCGCTTAAGCTGTGTATCAAATTTTAAAATCGATCCCTTCAGTAGAAGCCAAGAAATCTGTTACCAAAAGTTTTCCATTTTTGACCCTTAAAATACTCTCTTGTGGACTCAACTACTCTCAAATGAAATTTGATATGCAAGAAGGAAACTATATGTAGATACATGTATGCATATAACCAGGATTTGTTTATCTGTTAATTTTGTGGGATACCTTAGAAATTAACAGAAAATATTAATTTCTTCATTTCACATTTCTACCTAAGTGCTTTGACTTGGAATAAATTGGATATGATATTCAAATACATGCTAGTTATTTTTACAATGCTTGTCGTGCCTCATCCGTGCGGGTTCCGGGTGGCGAATATGCCCGCAGCACCCCTAAGCTTGTTGGTAAAAGTCCACTAAAGAGCGCTCAGAAACCTGATATCGGGTCCGGCCGCTTTGCCCACAAAGCGACTGGGATATGTGACCCAGGTGGTTGAATAGCCGAGGTCTTCAGGCTATAATGCGGAAAACCTGACTGCAAACCATAGTGGTGCACCGTGTTGAGAAACATGTCACGTTCCTTACACAATATAGAACCCTGCTGCAGGTCTCGGTAAGAGTAGGACCTGTAGAATCCCCATGCAGGAGGCTAAATTGCCCATCCTTACCTATCACTCCTTTTTCCAGTGGCAGTCAAAACTCTCCTGCCCGAATGGCCTTGTGTCCCCTTTTCCTCCATTTCATAATCAATTCATGTTTATTTTATCACCCTTTCATGTTCATCTTCCGGATACAGCCCAAAATAGTTTTGCCTGGGAGTGAAACAATAACTAACTAACTAACTAACTTTGTTGTGACTCAAATCTTATTTCTCAAAGATAATTAATACATGTATTATTATGCCTAGACCTCTCATTAAGGAAGTTGTGTTGTTGGTATATCTTTATAGTTCCAATGGTTTATTGCAAAGATATAAGAAATTTGAATTTACATCTGGCTACCATGGAAATGCTCATGTGATTGATGTTTTTTTTAAACATAAATTTACTTTTTACAAACCTGGCAACCGTTGATGGCAAAAGGGCCATCCTAAACACATACGCAAATCTTTTGAAATAATAGTTGCACGTTGTTCGAACTATACCTATATATTCTCAAAAATATGATGATTTGTACGCTTCATGCACTTAAAAGATCCCTCTGTGGACCGCCAAGAAGTGCACTATACAGCTCAATTTCCCGCCCCTTCTCACCAAACCCAATTTTTAGCCTGCCATTGTGTGTAGACTCAGCCAGAATTCAGCATTGTATTTTTGACAGATAAGGATTGTGTATGTGAAACTGGGCAAGGTTTATCTTTATCCCACTAGTTAGGTTAAGTGATCCTACTCTTGTGTGAACATTTCGAGTCAAGGTTCATTGTCAGTTATCATAGATCAGGCTATCTGTGGGAAATATTCGGAGAACGTTTCGTTAATTTCTGGATGCCTTTGCTTATGGTGTTTTGAGTATGCATGGGCCTGTCTTGTGAGTTGGTTTATGGTCGTTCATTTTCCTTTTTTGCATAATATACACGGGCCTGTGTTATGAGTGTTGTGTCCTGGTTGGGTCAACACAATTCATTTTGTTGTTTCAATTTCTTCTTTTCCTGATTATGAATTAATTACTGTCGACTGGACATTTAACAAACAACAATCAATCGATCAATTTACCCAGTGTCATTATTCTAGCTCTTTGCAAAGCAGATGAATGGATACCCATCAATGAAAATCCCCAACACAAACTATGAAATCTGAAGTTGGTGAGAAGATAATGATGATCTAGAAAAATGATCCTTATTCAGGTGGCCTTGCTCACACAGTGACTTGGATGTCTGTCTCCCAGACAGTTGATTGGGAGCCTTGTAATTTTGCAAGTCGGGTTGTCAATATAGAGTGCAGAAAACCCGACCATCAACCTTAGTGATGCACAATGTAGGAAAGAAATGTCACGTTCCACGCACGTTAAACGCTCATTAAAAGTGGATCCCCTGCAGAAGACCATTTTTTTCGATCTGACCAATCCCTCTTTTCTCCAGTGACCGTCCATATTCCCATGCCCAATAGGCAGTGTACTCCTTTTCCTCCACTTTACCGTCATGTTATGTCATGTTCATTGTTCACATCTTTCATGATCATTCTATTGGTATAGCCAAAACGCGCTGCTTAGGTGCAAGCTCTATCTAAGTTAAAAAAAAATATTTAAAACTGAATCATAGCGACCGATTTCCTTTAGCCTGTCAAAATCTTTAAGTTTAACTTTAGAAAACATTATTACATAGGCCAATTATTTTCTTATATAATCTATCATTAATTCTCATCTATTCCTCACTTGCACTGCTAAAGTTTTTAAATATAATTCTTTGATCTGACTACAAGCAATTTATTATACATGTAATTCAAATTATGATGGATGCCTTGTTCGAAATTTACAATTTACTGAAAATTTGCGCTGCGGAGAATATAGGAGGAAGTTGTCAATACCGAACAATAAATTTTGTGAATATTCGTTATTCCATTTTGCGTTTTAAACCAGTAGTTCATTCATTAACAGGAAAGGAAGAAAAATTATTTTGGCTTTACATACATAAAAAAACAAAACAAAAAAACATTATGTTACAAAATAAATGTATTCAAAAATTGTAAGGAAGAGCAACTACTTATTTAATTAAACAGAGAAACGTATTTTAAAACTAAAATGTAATGCACACATCCGTGTTAATTTTCAAGTAGTGCAAAAATATCTATACATATACCATACCAAGGCTATATAGTTTTTTCTAAACTTGAAAAATGCTTATGGAATTTTTTTGACGTCTTCTTTATATGTTAATTATTTACTTGTTTTATTATTTGTACTGCTCCATGTAATTGTTTTAGATTAGAAAGCTCTCACAATGGGGTAAGTATATAGCAAAAGTTGGACATGTATTTAATTTATTTCGTAAGCACTGTGTTAGATATTCAAAAGTGACAAATTTCTCCAATACAATGGACAAGAATGGAATTCTTGGGTCCGCCGAATGGCGTTTAACAGGAAGTAAAAAACTGTCAGGGTTTAGAACTGTCAGGAGTTGTCAGGAGCTGTCATGGCTTAGAACTGTCAGAGCGCAGAACAGAGTAGAGCTGTCAGAGCGTAAGACAGCCTAGAACTGCCAGGGCTTAGAACAGTTCTATATAAAGAAGCGGCATACCTCCAAACGCATCCCACCATATAAGACCCCTACTTGAAGCTGCATACCAAATATTGAACCTACGAAGAGTAGTATTTGAGAAAGTTACGATTTTATTTTTTTCATTTTTGGCCCATGAAAATCTAAGTCAGTTCGTAAAACAGGAAGTATGTAAGCGACAGACCTCGAAACGCATTCCACCATATAAGATCCCTACTTGAAGCTGCATACCTTTTATTTTATTGAAAGGCTACGAACAGTAGTACCGGAGAAATATATTACGAAATATTATCCATTTTATACCCTTAAAAAGTCTAACTCAGTTCGTGATAAAGGAAGTACGTAAGCGACGGACCTGCACACATATTCACAAAACTTCGTAAACGTATCTTTAAAACGGCGCATTCGGTATTCACAAAGAATCGTAGTCGTAAATTATGTGTGAAAATGCACGTAAAATCACGTCTGCTATTTAGCTATCGTAAATATGGCCGCAGTTATATATGCACTCCAACACAGACGAGGATTAAGAAGAGAAAGAATATTTAGAGATCGAAAGAATCCGTTAGAGATATATACAGACCAACAATTGATAGCTAGGTATAGATTCCCCAGGAGAAGCCTAGAGGATCTCATCAACCGTTTAGAACCCCAGTTGAGAAGACCAACCGGACGGTCTATGTCATAGAGTCCTGTAACACAGGTATATGTGATTGAAAAGCAGCAAGTACAAACGGTTGCTTTATAAACAAATCTAAAAAAAAAAGGGGAACAACTCAATAGAAAGTCTGTAAAAGCAAACCGAAAACGGGTACATTTTCGTATTTCACATACTTATTTGTTCTTTGTTTGTTTTGTTTTTTTGCTTTTTTCATACCCCATGTACGAAAATATATTTTGTGCTCGGATCCGTCCGTTCCAAAGATTTAAACAGTTTATTTCTTAATTAAAATACCCCGAGTACGATGATTTAACATTGTAATGTTCAAACATCAAGACAAGGTATGTTGCGAGATCAATATGTATATCAAACTAATTATTTTTGTCTGTTTAATGTAGTGTATGTATTTTGTATTGGAGAAGACGTTCTAAGTTGAAAAAGATAAGTCCTATTTATTCCTTTGTCTTTGTTTTGTGACAATAAAATATGGTTAAATAAAAGAACTGCTAACATTTTCTAAATGTTGAAGGCCACCCGGTGACAGCAGCATTATTGTGAACATCCAATTTAAGGGCGTCTCCAACGTGTGTGTTCATGTTCTGTGACAGAGTGACCCTACACAGAGTAATTAAGATGTACTTCCATCCATACCATATTAAGC
The DNA here is from genome assembly GCA_963971305.1 of Arcuatula senhousia. NCBI lineage: Eukaryota > Metazoa > Mollusca > Bivalvia > Mytilida > Mytilidae > Arcuatula > Arcuatula senhousia. Next base: position 56,198,233 of record OZ020305.1, read on the forward strand.
ACATTTTAAATATGTGCCTCTGTCCATCCTTCCGTCGTCTGCAACATAACTTTCATAACATTTTTATCAGCCACTTCTAATCACAGTGACTTGAAAATTTAGTATATAACTTCAGTACAAGTTCTATATTGATAAATTTACGGAAATTGGGACGGTCGGATATCAACTTCCAGTTTACTGACTTAGCGGGGGTATATCATGCTGAAAGAGCAATGGATTATAGAATTCTTGTTGTTACTATTTGGTAATTTCAATTTGGTTCTCTTTTTTTGTTAGTTTTGCTTTGCAATTTCATTTACATTTTGTATTTTTGGCCTAATGATGGCTGTAACAACACCGACAAGTTATCAATGCGGTTTTCTGACTGCGTCGGATATTTGAAAGGCCAGCCTATCTTCTGCACCAATTGCATATATCGTAGTTTGCTTTTGAAGAAGTTGGTCTGCTTTAGAAAAAAAATGAATTCCTTGTGAAATGCGGGTGGAAAGTCCACCAAAAGCTGCATGAGTCAAAAAACTTTGTCAGACCAACATTGGCTGCATGTGTCTAGAGCAATTGGCTATCCATATTGGGCCTAAACTAAAATGTACATGGTTCAACATGTTGGGCTCAGTGAAGCTTTTTATTATGGCCCGCCTACGAAAGTAGAGGAGCATATAGTGTTGGGATCTGTTAGTCCGTTCGTCCATCCCAAATCCATAAATTCCTAATTCCTGCTTAATGACAATTGCCACATTAATCATATTGGTATAGTAGGTGCACCACAATGCCTCTGAGCACAATGCATACTTCGGGTGCTTGATGTGACCTATATTTTCTGCATGGATGAGCACTCAAATCAGAAAGGTTGAAGTCCTTTCCCGCTTACTGACAAGTGCCACACCAACCATATTGGTCTAGTAGGTGCACCTAGTGATGCTAAGCACAATGCATGCTTATGACCACTTACAGAATAATTGTTTAAGTTCATTCCTGCTAACATGCAAGTACCATAACTCACCAAAGTGGTATGGTAGGTGCCTCTTAGCAAGATACAGGGTTCAGATGCTGGCTATGACCTTCTTTTTTTTGCATGAATGAGCACTTAAAACTTGAAAATTTAAAGTCAATTCCTGCTTAGGGACAAAAATGCGTTACGAGGTTAACTTTGTAATTGATAGATTATCTAGCTGTTTGATAAATATAAAGGTGGGGCACTGTGTTTGTTTGACACATTTTCTTGCTTTTATGATATTTTAATCATTTGTATGCATATATGTATTTTTTTTTATAGAAAATGTACATTTCTCTCAAATTATAGAAATTCGTCATGTTTCAGATCCTCTCTACACTAAGATTCCTTGCCAAAGGAGACTTCCTGTCTGAGACAGGGGATTTACATGGCATATCACAGGCAAGCATGAGTAGATGTTTAATGCCAGTTGTTGAAGGAATCAACCAAGCACTGAGGAACATTAATATTCCCGTTAATAGAAATGAAATCATTTCAAACAATGAAGGATTCCATGCCATCGCAGGGTTTCCTAATGTCGTAGGTGCCATTGATGGGACGCTGATACCTATTCAGGGAATGAATACAGATGAGGAGCATCTATTTGTGTGCAGAAAAGGTTTTCATGCCCCGAATGTGCAAGCAGTTATAGATTCAAGAATGAGGTACATATTGTCAAATCATAAGAGTATAACAAGAACAGATTCTAGGTCCCCCGCTCGTTGAGTGTGATAAAAATCGAAGTTGGTTCATTAAACAGGAAGTAGATGAGCGACAGATCTAACTAGAGGCTCCCAGGAGCCTGAATCACTCACCTTGCATTCGATGATACTTATATGCTGGATATTTTAACAAAGGACTGCTACTTTGTGGAGTTATCAATTTTAATGTTCTAAGGGAAACAACTCCTATCAAAAAAGGTCTTACAACTTTGACCCCATTACATCATTTTTAGATCTTTATGTGCTTAACCATATGCAATTTAAATTTTTCAAATATCTTGTATTGTTTTCAAGATATAAGTCTTAAAAGAGCAAAATTTGAAAAAAAAAAACAAGAAAAAGGGCAATAGCCCTTTTTAAAAAGTCACCCGGAATTCCGATTCCGATTCTTTTGTTTTCATTTTTGCAAGAGTAGTTTCCCTTTGTGGGTCGGCCTCATTGTCTAAACAACGTTGAGCTAAGGAAAAACATCAATTTATCCCTATCCGATTTTGGCGTAATTTTCCATTTCCGGTTCAAATAAACTGGTCTGGAGTGAAGCCTTGGATGTTAACGTATGTTTTAGTAATTTTAGACTTTGGCAATCAGATTTAAAATGTTTTAACAAGTTGACTAATTTAGTTAATTTCAACAGATTTTCAATGGAGAGCCCTACCCGGAAGTCGTTAACCTGTAGTGCATAAGGAAAATATTTCTCAGGTCTGCACGTCCGGAAAATACTTTCTAAAAAGGACTATAACTCCTACAACCGTTGTAAGATCTTCTTCAAAACTTCAGGGCAGGTAGATCTTTATGTGCTGATCATTATTATCCAAATAAAATTTTAATATCTGTTACCATTTTTGAGTAATTTGCAAAAAACTGCAACTTACCCTTATGTTCTATTTTTACCCATGGCGGCCATGTTTTTTGTCAAATCGAAATTTCGAACGATAATTTTGTAGACCACATACTACTGAACAACCCTACCAAGTTTCATTTCATTTGACTAAGCAGTCTCAGAGTAGAAGATTTTTGAAAAGTTGAACAAAAAACTGTGAAAATGGTCAATTTTTACAATCCAAGGGATATAACTCCTAAAGGAACGATCCTACAACTTTGACTCTGTTACGACTTTTGAAGATCTTGATGTGCTTAGTCATATGCAATTTAAATTTTTGAAATATCTTGTATAGTTTTCAAGATATAGGGCTAAATAAGTAAATTTTTTGAAAAAAATCCAAAAAAGGGCAATAACTCCTACATCGGTTGTTGGATCTTCTTGAAAATTTCTGGGCAGGTAGAGCTTGAGGTGCTGATCACTTTTACCACATGCCAGAATTTTGATATCTATTACGGTTTGTGAGTAATTTGCAAAAAACTGCAATTTACCCCTATGTTCTATTTTTAGCCATGGCGGCCATGTTTTTTGTCGAATCAAAATTTCGAACGATAGTTTTGTAGAGGACATACTACAGAACAACCCTACTAAGTTTCATTACATTTGGCCAAGCGGTTTCAGAGAAGAAGATTTTTGAAAAGTTGAACGACGGACGACAGACGACGGACGAAGGACGCCAAGTAATGGCAAAAGCTCACATTGCCTTCGGCAAGGTGAGCTAAAAACGCATCCCATCATATGGGACACCTACCTGAAACTGCATTTCAAATATCGAATATTTGCTGAGAAACTGTTTCGAAAAAAAGTGTGACGGACGTACGGACACCGGCATTTCTATGTCCCCGCTCCGCGTTGCGGCGGTGACAATTAAACAAATTATGTAATTTTCCAGTTTAAAACATTTTTGCTTTTTGTCAACTACATTTGTGGTGGTAAGTTGATACATATATATGGAACTGAATTGAAAATGCCGCTAAATATTTTGTAATGATAAAGCTTAGATATGATCTCCCTTTTTTTCAGATTTACCAACATAGTGACACGATTTGGGGGAGCTACACATGATGCCTATAACCTTGCACAATCTAATGTCCCTAACATAATGGAAACCTTTCCTGGTGGAGGGTGGCTTCTTGGAGATAGTGGCTATCCCATCAAAAGAGGACAAATGACTCCTATTGCCAACCCAGGAACATACCAGAGAGAAGGTACAATAGGAGTCATTGCAGTACGAGGAACATTGTGGAGAGGTCTTTTGGTGTGCTTAAAGCTAGATTTAGGTATATATACAGCAATTTATAAAAATGCGAGTCTTTTTCAAAATATTTTGCAATTAATGATATTTTTTTTTATAGTTAAGCTTTTATACGAATTCACGAAATAATTCACAACAAAATAAAGATTAAAGTTGTATCAGGTTTTGAGTTAAAAAAACAACAATGCTTTCATGCATTGACTTGGGAAAAAAACTTATGGTATCTTTATGTATGTCAAAATAATATTTCATTGAAAATTTTTAATCAGATTGAACCCCATGTTTTTGTTGTTTGATTGGTAAACACCAAAAACAAGAGGCTGAGAAAAATTAAACTGAAATATTTTCTACATCCACTTTCTGCTTATTGCAGTTCATATTCCATGTGTTACCTTTTTACAGATGTTTACACAAGACGGGTGGTGCATTGCCATATAGACCAGGGAAATGTGCAAGGATTACAGAGGCATGTTTCAGACTACATAACAAGGCCATTGATGAAAGACTTCCCCATCCTGATATAGAGGATATTCGAAACCAACACTTGAATCACCAAGTTGAGGAGCTAAACGCTGAGGCAGTGAGAATCAGAGAGATGATTGTGAGACGCATTGCACCTTATGGTTCCCTAATCTGAAGCTGCATTCCAAATATTGAAAGCCTTAGATTAATAGTAGTTGAAAAATCTGTTACGAAAAAAGTGTGGCGGACGCCCAACATTTCTATGTCCCCGCTCCATGTGTGGCAGGGGACAAAAACAGAAGAGAAAGTGAGGGAGTGAGTTGGTGTTTTACGCCCTTGCAACGCCATATAGGTTATTTAAAGGCGATGAACATGAAGAGGATAATCAAATGAACACGAAATGATGATGATAAATGAAATATGGGGGTGGAATGGGAAACAGAGGAACAGTAAATTTTGACTTCCACAGAAAAAGGGGAGAGTTGGGTAGGGTGAAAAATTAAGCCTATATGGTGCACTACTTGGCGGTCCACATAGGGGTCTTTTACTTGCTTGAATCGTGGCACTCTCCACATACGTTGGCCCACTATGATCAGCGGTCAGGGTTTCCGTGTTATAGACCTGCCAACCCCCTCGGACGAGGGCCATCCTATTCAGCCACCCAGGGTACACACTTGGTCGCTCTGTGGGCTGAGCACTGACCCGACGTCAGACTACAAAGACCCTTAGTCGCCTCTTACAAGCTAGGCTGTGCTGCGGACCTAATCGCCACCCGGACCCCGCACGGTAGAGAAAGAAAGAGACTAAAATGTGTATGTACAAAATACTAAAATTATTCAACGAAACCTCATTTAACCCCTATGAAAGATTTGTTTATACATGTATATATTCAGTGCGTAATTTTCGTCCTTCATGCCCCCTTTTGTATCAAAATGTGACAGGAAAATGCTACGTGAAAAATGTCTTCAGGCATAAGATATCGAGGCTCATAAATCAATGTCGTAGATAAAAAAGTCCCGAAGACATCTTATGTTAATAGTATTAGGGCAGCTTGGCCAGATATAAGGTTTCTTAGCGATCATTTTTGGATCGAAAAACTTAGCACTGCATTGTGTCATTTCGCCTCCCGAAGTCCACACAGGCTAACAAATACAATAGGATAAGACATATTCGAGGTCTTTTTCCTAAATTAATATACATAATGGTAACCAAAGACAACAGCAATTACAATAGATGCTTACATATAGTCTTGCTAAGGCGTAAAACACCATCTCACTCACACAGGCAACAGATGGTTAATTATTACTTTACTCCAACACATTTTCGGTTAATTCGAATTTGACTATACCCAGAGGACGAACATGAAAGAAATCAGTAAAACGAATATAATATGTTAAATTGGCAGTTGTTATAAAATTCTAGTCTCGAAAGTCACCTTTTTCAGAAAGGTTTGTTTTTAATAAAAGAGTAAAACTCATTCCTGCTTTAGAGTAAATATACACTTGGACAAAGATTTTTGAAATTTTTGACAGTTTTATTTTCGTATGGAATCAAATAAATTTGATCAAAATCCTGCATGTGATTGATTAATGACTAATATGTCTGCTAATGTTTAAACTTTTTGTTTTTCGTCATAAGCCATTACGTTTGTTTAGTTTAAACATATTTTATTTGAAATCTATTTCAAATGGGAATTGGACACAAGTACATAGTATTTATGAAGTCCTCTCCCTATTACAATACAAACAAAATAATAACATCAATGGACATGCACGTAAATATACAATTCTGATAAAGGAATTAAGTTGGAAGAAAAGGGAAAAAAAAGGTCATGAAACATGAAACATGCGTTGTGTGTGTGTTTGTGTAACATTTACTAAATTAGGAATCGTTTCGAGTGAAGGATAAATTCAAATACATAATCCAGCACTTTCATATTATCTATTTCGGAAAGATGGTTATCGCCTGTGAGAAACAGAGATAAGTTCCGTGAAGTTTGAGGGGGCAGGAACGATAGATTTTCAAATAGTAAACGTCTAATTATCGCATATTGAGGACATTCAAAAAAGAAGTGGGTGAGAGTTTCTTGCTGATATCCACATCTGCAAATAAAGTCTTGCACGATGCCTACTCTGCTAAGATCATAATTAAGGAAGGTGGCGCCACATCTCATTTGTGTTAATATGATATTTAACTTTCTCGGCCCGTAAGAGCGTAATTGAAAAGACGGACAGTGACTAGAATTTTGGTTTTTTAAAGCCTTTTTGAATTTTGAAATATTGGGAAGATTTCTTATAGAGGGTTCTAATTTGTTCCATTCTCTGATCGAAGATGGGACAAATGATTCTGTAGTTAGAGATAATCGACAAAATGGAATTACAAGATCATCTCTATTTCTTAACGGATAGTTTGATAAGCTACCAATACAAGGGGGAGTCAGTCTACAAAGAAATGGGGGAGCAAGATTGTTTACCATGGTATACATCATCTGTAATTTTCTACGTTCGCGTCTAGTTTTCATTTTTGTTTTGTTTTTACGTTTGTGACCAACAGATGGCTTTTTTTAACATGTGGAAAATTACAAAGAAAAAAATCAGAAATAGTTTGCAGTTAAAATTGTCTGTAATTATGGATTTGTTACCGAATTGATAAAAAAATGACCTAAACTTAAAGAACTACAATTTTTTACCGATAGAATAATTTTTCAAGATCAATATAATAAATTTATTACATATTGTGAAAAAGTCCAAAGCACGTTTCTATTGAGCCCTTGTTTAATTTTTTGATAGGTTAAAGATATGAAGTAAGGAAAAAAATTATTGATTTTCAAGAGGTCCCTAACTGTTGTCCAAGTGTATATAAACATCAAATGTTCTTTGATAGACACAGGAGATTGAATATTGTATGAATGATCGGTGATAACATTCGATTAATTTTAAAATTCTTTTAAGCCTTTATCTGGTCGTTTTTATACTAATAGTAAGTTTTAATTGTTTACCTCAAAGCAGCAAAATTCGGCTATATAAGAGAAGATGAACATAAAAGAAGGAATGGGCATAGAGACCAAAGACCAATAGAAAGAACTAAGACTGTTTCCAAAAATTAGAGGGACAGATGATTTAAACCACTGCAAAGATTCTACAGGTCTTATTCATGTCAAAACCTGAAAAAGCGATGGACGTGGCATTTTGTATTTTTAAGTACCACTTTTTATAAGAATCATGCAAAAAGCGATTCATGGGTGGAAAGCCTACACCACTTTATTTTTGATATGTTACTCCTACTAGCACCCTGATTCGATATTTTGTACTCTTTTTTCCAAACAAGCGTTGGTCCTGAGAGAAAAAAATATATAGAATGCATTGGAAAATTGTAAGAAAGGGAGATAACTCTTAAAACTGTCAATAATTTCAATAGAAACCATTGTAACAAAATGGCAAGATTTCTCCCAGGACCAGACAGTTATGAGCAAATTGTTATTTATTTCTTATTTTGTATACTTTGAACTATCTTTTGTTAAAAGTAAACCACTGTAGCCTTTCTATCGATTAATCACTTTTCATAAATTTTGCATGATTCTTATGTTGAGTACTACTTTAAAAATTAAACCATGGCAAAAATGAATTTCATTTGAATACTGGCATTGTGTCCCAACATTCTTCATGTCATGTTCATTTCGTTTGCTCTATCATGTTCTTTTCCCTGTTATATTACCATGTTTTACATGTTGTCTGTTATTTTCCCGTTCTTGTTGGTGTTAACTGGTTTTGTCTCTGTCCTTTCGGAATTTTGACATTTGGATACCCCATTTGTACCTCTGCTTCTTTCGTGATAGCAACTAAATAGCTAAGATACAATGAAAAAGATTTTGCAAAAAATGTACTCTTAAAGAGTATAGTAAATAACAGGACATATGTCTTGCTTTAGAGACGTAACAATCTTTGATTGAAGAAGCAAGTTGATTCTTTTTTTTATTTATATATGCTTAAACTTTCACAGTTGCAACGATAACAGAACCTCATCGTCACTTTGTTGTAATTTGATTTATAAAGGTCTTATTTGTTTTGCACTTGTATTACCAAAGTAATTTCAGTACCAATACTCACGATAATTTCTATATGCAATAAACTCACTGTTGCAAACAACTTTCATCAGCATGAATGTGTGACTTTTTGTAATAAGCATTTGGCATTTTAGCATGTTTCATATAATTAAGTTATTGTTCTTGAAGTAAACAGGTACCGGGGGACACTCCCTTTGTTGCCTCTTCATTCATTGCCTTCTCAATGGGATGCTGTTCGTAATTACCTTGAACCATTATTATTTAGAATAATATCTCCTGTGGATTAAAGTTTATAAAAATAAAATTATCCAATTTAACACATAGTTCTGTATTTTATGGTTCTTAATTGTTAAATTTCCTTTTCAATGCCGACGATATTAAGATTTTGTCTATCAGAAAACTTCTCTCGCTTCCTCATTCATTACATGCGTAAATACCCAGGGTGATGAATGAGTAAGAGACAAAAGAACTCTGGGTTTCCGAGGATGAGTGATAATCAAAGATGACAACAATTGCAATAGTTAGCACTAAGATCATTTGCACCAATAATTTATGAATAAAATTGCACGAGCATTAACTTGAACGAAAATAGGTAAAGTTCCATTCCAATCCTTTATTCGGGCTTGTGGTCGGCCTTATATTACGCCTTTCTCTATATATAGATTGTTGATCGCATTTTAAATTACTTCGTTTATGCTCCTCGTCTTCCATTTCAAACAGTTTAGAGCATATTATTTTCTACGGTCTATCTGAAATTTTCATCGCTTTCCGTTTGCAGGTTGCATTCAAAATTTCCTTTACAAGCTTTTGATAATTTTTTTCATGCGCCTGTTCCTATAAGACCCACCGATAATCGTAACACATTACCCGTCTGCCCTTGCTGAGATGTTTTTGTTGTACACTTCAATCTAGTTTTCACCGTTCTGTTTAACCACTCAATGAGCAATTTTTGGGACACCTGGACCAAAGGTCCGCTTTTGTCATCGCTTGGCGTCCGTCGTCCGTCTGTCGTCCGTCGTCTGTCCGTTCAACTTTTCAAAAATCTTCTTCTCTTAAACCGCCGGATCAAATGGAATGAAACTTAATATGATTGTTATTTAGGGTGTCCTCTACAAAACTGCCGTTGGGATTTTTGATTCGGTGAAAACATGGCCGCCATTGCTAAAAATAGAACATAGGGGTAAATTGCAGTTTTTCGCAAATTACTCGAAAACGGTCACAGATATCAAAATTCTGGCATAGGGTAAAAGTGATCAGCACCTCAAGATCTACCACCCTGAAATTTTCAAGAAGAAATTTTGCACTTATTTAACCCTCTATCTTGAAAACTATACAAGATATCTGAAAAATTTAAATTGTATATGATTGAGCACATCACGATCTACAAATGATATTTGGGGTCAAAGTCTTAGGACCATTCCTTATGGGAGTTTTTCCCCTTAAACTGTCAAAATTGACCATTTTTAGTGTTTTTCATCCTATTTTCAAATGTTAACTTCTCTAACACCCTATGCCTCACAATTACTAAACTTGGTGTAGTAGTTTTTTGAGGTATTGTTTACAAAACTGTCGTTTGGATTTTTGATTAATCGAAAAACATGGCCGCCGTTGCTAAAAATAGACCTGGGGGATCAGACTACTGTTTTTGGCTTGTAAATCAAAAAGTATAAGTGATAAATGAAATATGATGCCACCCTGCTGCTTCAGCATCAAAAGCTCTACAAAAGTCACCATTTGGTCCAAGTTGTCAGATGACCCCTTATATGGGTTACAGCCCCTTAAAGGTGACAAATAGCGTTTTTTCACGTCTTTGCCCCATAGTATGAAAACTATTGCAGATAGAGAAAAGCTGTTGCTTGCTTAAATGTTCAGCTCATTTAGCTCTACAAAAGTCTCCAAAGGGTCGAAGTTGTCAGATGACCCCTTATAGGGTTACGGCCCCTAAAATAACGTTTTTCATGATTTTGCCCTATAAAATGAAAACTATAGCAGATAGAGAGAATGTGTTGCTTGCTTAAATGTTCAGCTCACTTAGCTCTACAAAAGTCTACGTAAGTTCAAAGTTGTCAGATGTTATGGCCCCTAAAATAATGTTTTTTTTTCAAGTTTTTGGCCTATAAAATGAAAACTATAGCAGATAGAGAAAAGCTGTTGCTTGCTTAAATGTTCAGCTCATTTAGCTCTACAAAAGTCTCCATAGGATCGAAGTTGTCAGATGACCCCTTGGTGTTACAGTCCCTAAAATAACGTTTTTTCATGTTTTTTCCCTATGGAATGAAACCTATAGCAGATAGAGAGAAGCCGTTGCTTGCTGAAATGTTCAGCTTTTTGAGCTCTACAAAAGTCTCTATAGGGTCGAAGTTGTCAGATGTCCCCTTATAGGGGTTACGGCCCCTAAAATAACGTTTTTTCATGTTTTTGGCCTATAGAATGAAAACTATAGCAGATAGAGAAAAGCTGTTGCTGGCTTAAATAGTCAGTTCATTTAGCTCTACAAAAGTCCTCATAGAAACGAAGTTGTCAGATGACCCTTTATAGGGGTTACAGTTCTTAAAGGTATTAATAACGTTTTTTTCATGTTTTTGTCCTACAGTATGAAAACTATTGCAGATAGACAAAAGCTGTTGCTTGTTGAAATGTTCAGCTCATTTAGCTCCACAAAAGTCTCCATATGGTCAAAGTTGTCAGATGACCCCTTTTAGGGTTACGACTCCCTAAATAATGTTTTTTCATGTTTTTGGCCTATAAAATGAAAACTATAGCAGATAGAGAAAAACTGTTGCTTGCTGAAATGTTCAGCTTATTTACCTCTACAAAAGTCTCTATAGGGTGGAAGTTGTCAGATGTCCCCTTACAGGAGTTATGGCCCCTAAAATTAAGTTTTTTTCATGTTTTTGGCCTATAGAATGAAAACTATAGCAGATAGAGAAAAGCTGTTGCTGGCGTAAATGTTCAGTTCATTTAGCTCTACAAAAGTCTTCATGGGACCGAAGTTGTCAGATGACCCCTTATAGGGGGTTACAGCCCCTTAAAGGTGAAAAACAGTGTTTTTTGCTTACAGGATGAAAACTATTGCAGATAGAGAAAAGCTGTTGCTTGCTTAAACATTCAGCTCATTTAGCTCTACAAAAGTTTTCATAGGATGGAAGTTGTCAGAACTCCTTAAAGGGGTTATGGCCCGTAAAATAACGTTTTTTTCATAATTTGGGCCTATACGGCTTCAGAATGAAAACTATAGTAGATAGAGAAAAGCTGTTACTTGCTTAAATGTTCAGCTCATTAAGCTCTGCAAAAGTATTTATAGGGTCGACATCAAGACCAGGTGAGCAATTCAGGCTCCTGGGAGCCTCTTGTTATAAACAAGTTATCGGGTGATGGGGTTAAACACCTAGACATGTTATTTGGTGCAAATTAGTTCCGAAGCCTGGCGCATGATAAACCTCTAAAACTAGAAAATGTGTCTATGAGCCACATTATGACCCTTCCGTTCTTGAAATATCATTGCTCAATGTATTTTACCTTTGATATGGACCTTTACCAAGAAATTAATAAAAAAGTATTCATGCAAAAATATACGCCGAAGTGACATAATTTCTGGTGGATAATGCCATGTTACCAAGACTCATTTAGAAGCAAAATATTGTAACGGTAAAGTGCCTATCGTTTGTTTCTATTAGTGAACTGTACCAAATCAAACCACTAAGGTATGATCAAAACTTTGAATTGATATAGTGACCTCTATATGATGATAAGGTTCATGGAAAATGGAGTTTCTACATAGGGGTATCTCTTGACAAAACAAGAATTAGTGAATTTCTGTATTAATTTATTAACTTATATATCACTCAATAAACCTTTAATGTGATATCCAGTCAAGTTCTAGAACCTTTCTACAAGAACCAGTAGATGCCCAAAGCATATACAGACTGGTTATATATATATATATCTCTGAATACAAAAAAAAAATAGTTATCTCCCTTTTTGATACTTATTTTAAGTCACTGTTTGACCAGGAATATAAAGGTAAAGGGGATGGGTCAAAAATTATATATTATCTAATGGGACATGAAAAGAGAATCCCATAAACTTCTAGATTCAACAAAAATCTAGATCATCAAAGGTAATTATTTATTGTGAATAAATTTTATTACCAAGTAGTTAGTTAGTTATTGCTTTACTCCCAAGCAGCACGATTTCGGCTATATCCGGGAGATGAACATGAAAATGATGATACAATGAACATGAAATGATGATGAAGTGGAGGAAATGGGGACACAAGGCCAATCGGGTAGGAGAGTTTTGACTGCCACTGGAAAAAGGAGTGATGGGTAGGGACAGGAAATTTAGCCTCCTGCATGGGGATCCTACGGGTCCTACTCTTACCGAGACCTGCAGCAGGGTTCTTTAACGTGCGAGGAACGTGACATTTTTCCCAACACGGTGCACCACTATGGTTTGCGGTCATGTTTTCCGCATTATCGCCTGACGACCCTGCATCTCTCGATGTTAGGGCTGCCCCATTCAACCACCTGGGACACACATCCAAGTCGCTTTGTGGGCAAAGCGGCCTGACTCGATGTCAGGTTTCTGAGCGCTCTTTAGTGGACTTTTACCGACAAGCTTAGCGCTGCTGCGGGTTATTCGCCACCTGGAACCCGCACGGGTTTATTACCAAGTATTATGACTCTGCAAATATATTTGCTAGAGAAACCCAATTACAAACTTCTCTAAATTTCTCAATTAACTTATATTATGAAACGGGTGGCAAAATCCATTATTGGTTGTACCTACAGGTTTGTTTATTATGAAAAGCTTTTGTGTATAATTATGATTTTAGATGATGAGTCCTTTAGAGCTGGTTGCTCCTTTGTATTTCTTAAATTCTAATAAAAGTGAATTTTTACTGTAATCAGCGGCGTAGCTTGCCTTTTTTAAAAGTGAGGCAAAACCGGCAAGGGGTCTGGGGACCGCTGAAGGTCCCCAGTGGGTCCAGGGCAAAGCCTTGGTAGGGGGTCCAGGGGGGCGAAGCCCCCCGGCCGAAAACGATTCCTAGCTATTTGGAGGCCACAGAATGCTTCTCCTAACCATATAAAATAGGTATCAAAGTCAAACTGGGTCTTGTTTTTTTTTTTAACTGAACAAATGTCTAAAGAAAGCATTCATTATATTATCTACATTGAAATTCGAAACCGTTTAGACTCTAAGGTTTTTCTTATCCCAGGCCTGGCATAGGTTGATCTAAAAATTTGGATAGCAGTTGAGTATTTTTGGGTTATATATACTCTTCATATTCATGAGTTTCTGACAATTCGAAATTTGAATGACATAACTATTTTTTTTAATCCGATGCTCACAACTTTGACATTCGTTTTGTGTCGACTAGTTTATAAACTGCGTTTCGTGTTTAAGCCATGCCCCTGCTAGGTGTGGTAGCGCGAGTGAGTTGGTGTTTTATGCAACACTACATAGGGCGATGAAATGAAGAGAGTGATAAAATGAACATGAAATGATGATGAGAAACATGGGGTTTAGTGGAAAACACAGGACTAGTACATTTCGAAGTCCACAGAAAAGGGGGAGAGATGAGTAGGGGCGAAAAATTTAGCCTATTTGGTGCAATACTTGACGGTCCACAGAGAGATCTTCACGTGCATGAAGCGTGCATGACACTCTCCACACACGTTGGCCCACTATGGTCAGCGGTCAAGGTGGTGTACCTGACAATCCCCGGACCGCGGACAAGGACCTTCTATTTCAGCCACCTAGGGTACACACTTGGTCGCTCCATGGGCTGAGCACTAACCCGATGTCTGAATTCCAAGCCGACCCTTTGTCGCCTCTTACAACATGCTAGGCTCTTTTTTTTTTTTTTTTATTTGTTTTTGATATAGCCAGGCTTTTACAATCTCCTTACATCACCACCTGGCTAGGGTGTAAAGGAGTATCTAGCAATACATATTACGGCTATATTTTATTGTTTAAAGATAAGCCAAAATCAATACATAGTAAAAATAACAACACAAGGTAAAGAAAAAAAAACTTACATACATCATTCAAATAAGTACACATGCAATTCAAAATCTACCCAAATTACACAAATAATACATAATTATCCTATCATGCACAGATTTGCTCGCTTAGAGGGAGAGGAAATGAAAAAAAATAAAAGAATTAATAAAGACTTTGAGTTTAGACAGTTAGAGTATTTGTTTGCTAAAAATAGAAGGAAATGATAATAACTTTTTTTTCAAAATAAAGGACCGAAAAAAAAAACTATTGTGAGAAAATCTCTTGGACTGGGGCCCAAAATAGTTCTGTCTTCTCAAACTCATCACTATTTTTTGCATAACTAAAGTCTAAACATTTATAATGTAAAATCTTTTGTTTAAAACCAATAATATTGGGTATTTTAACATCAAATTTACATTTATATATATATTGCTTTGCTACAACTATTAGAAAGTTGACAAGCATTGGTTCATTTGTGTAACCAAGTAAAAAACCTTTTTTGTTGACAATCATTGTAGGAAAAGCTCTCTTAATCATATTTACAATTGTTGTTACAAATGGCTGTATATGTATACAATCAAAAAAGAGATGTTCTAAAGTTTCATCCAGTGAATTACAAAAAGTACATAATTTTGTATCTACAATTCTAATTTTGTGTAAAAAAGAATTAGTAGGCACAATTCTATGCAGTAGCTTGAATTGAAAAATTTTTAAGCGTGAATTTTTACAACACTGTTGCAGTAGTTTAAAAAAAAGATTGAAATCTAAATCTTCTTCTTCTAAATATTGTTTCCATTGCTCTATTCTAGAGCTTGGTGTAACAAACTTTTGATTTACCATATCATTGTATAGAAACTTAAGGTTTCTAGCAGCTTTAATTTTTTCCAAAAAATCATTGTTTCTATCCAAGTTTTCCAACTCCAGCCTACTAACCTGTTGCAAATTTTCTTTTAGCAAGTTTTTATAAGCTAGAGGAATATTACTGATAAGACTATGATACATCAAAAAGTTTTTAGTATAACATTTCTCAGATATATGATTAAAAGTAAAAAAATGCATGTTATTAATGTCAATCAAATCTACAAGACATTGAATACCATATTGTTTCCATTTAGCTATATGACTAACATAATCAATTGATACAAAATTCAATATATCTAACCTTAAAATTTCAGTAACGTTCATTGGTATTAAAGGTTTAACAATGTGTAAGCCTTTTATAACATCTTTCCAAAAAGGATTACTAATATATTTACAATACCCTAAAAGTTTTTCTTTTTCCATATTAAAAATTCTAATCCCTCCATATTTGCATAATTGTTTTTCTGCCAAACTCTGCCAAACTCCTGTTGTATTATTCATGAGTCTTTTTATCCAGCTTAGTTTAAGATATGTACAAAAAGACTCTAAATGAATCATCTTTAAACCTCCCTCATCTAAATTTCCAATCAAAGTGTTTCTCTTAATCTTTTCTGTCTTCCCATCCCAAATAAAGTTATAAAAAATTCTATTCAAGTCATTTAATGTTTTATCACAAGGATTTGGCAGAGCTGTTAGCAGATGAATAATCTTTGGCAGTGCCAAAGATTTAACAACAGTGATTTTCCCAAGAAGGGAGAGTTTTCTATGTTGCCAACTTTTTAAAAGTATTGATATATCATGCAACTTTTGCTTAAAATTAATTTCTATCATATTTGCTAAGCATAACGAAAAATGAATACCTAGTAGTTTGAAATTAGAGTGAGACCAGTTAAGTTCATGATCTCTACATAAAACAACATCAGAATATCTCTTACTTCCAATCCAAACCGCTCTGGTTTTGGATTTATTCATTTTAAGACCTGAAATCTTGTAGAAATCTTCAAAAGTATTCAATGAGTTTCTTAGAGACATTTCAGTGCCATCTAATGTTAAAAAGGTGTCATCTGCATATTGACTAATGATTGACTCTGTATTGTTAATCTTTAAACCCTTAATATTACAATTTGATTTAATTTTTAAAGCCAGTAATTCTACACCTATTATAAAAAGGTAAGGTGACAAGGGATCACCCTGTCGACAGCCTCTTTCCAGATCAAAAAATGCAGACATATGTCCATTATTTATCACACAACTTTTTGCATATTTATAGAAAGTGGTGAACCAATGGCAAACGGATGGCCCAAAGTTATAACTCTGTAATGCTTTAATAATAAAATTCCATTCAATGGAATCAAAAGCCTTTTCAAAGTCTATAAGCAGTAACAGACCTTCTATATTATTTTCTTCTAAATAATGCATGACATCATATAATAATCTAGTATTTTCACCAATAAATCTATCTTTAATAA
Source organism: Arcuatula senhousia (assembly GCA_963971305.1). Taxonomy (NCBI): domain Eukaryota; kingdom Metazoa; phylum Mollusca; class Bivalvia; order Mytilida; family Mytilidae; genus Arcuatula; species Arcuatula senhousia. The sequence continues at coordinate 56,214,945 of OZ020305.1, forward strand.
AACCTTTTTGGGTGTCACTAATGATATTTGGTAAAATTTTCTTAAGCCTGTTTGCTATAACAGAGGATGCAATTTTGATATCAACATTCAACAGACTTATAGGTCTCCAGTTTGACATAAATCTTCTATCCTTATCTTCCTTTGGTAAGCAAGTAATTACACTTTGGTACTGAAATTCTGAAAACTGTCCAGTGTTATACCCATGTTTTAATGATCTATATACAAAATATCCAATATATCGCCAAAAGAATTTATAAAATTCAGAAGTAAATCCATCAGAGCCTGGGCTCTTACCGTTTGCCATGTTTTTCAATGCCTCACCACATTCTTTATATGTTAAATTTCCTTCACAAGATTCACTCTCATCATTTGTTAAGTGAACATTGTGCTGAAAGAATAAGTCATTATTAAAGTCTTGATTGTCCTGTTGACCTTTTGAACAGTACAATTTTTTATAAAAATGTTTTTGTTCATTCAAAATACCTTCTGAATCTGAAATATGCCTACCATTATCATCAATAAGTTCAGAAACAGTTTTTGAAAAATAGTGTTTCTTTTCTAAACCCAAAAAATATTTTGTACATTTTTCATCATTTTCAAATCGGTTCAACATGCTAGGCTCTGTTGCGGGCCTATTCGCTACCCAGGCTCCACACGGGACGAGTATGATAGAACGGTACTTTGTTTTACTATTTTATGTTTCTTGTAAATACCGAGATCGCATAGATTTAGATGGCTGAACATGTTACTGGTTCTAGGTGTTAAAATACAAACTTTCTCATTTAGACACAGCTTTGTATAAGCAATTTTAATCACTACTCAACTATATACTTATCTGCAGATGGGTCGACCGTAGGTTTTCTTCTTGTAATATTAAGTTATTTTAAAGCAAGAAAAGTATCATAGTGAAACTTGTTACCGACAAATCAAAGAAAAAAGTAAGCCAACCGAAAGTAACTTTCTATTACAATGATTGAACACGATAGTGCTGGTGAATGGACCTTTGTTCCCTAGTTCAACATGCTTACATCTTTAGGCTATGATTTCTTTAATGAAATGTATATTTTAATTTCAATTAGCAAAAATTGTTCCTCTTTTGGTACTAAAAGCCGCGCAAAAAATTGCAGCAGTATGTTTTACGTAACTATCACAGATGAAAACTGACTACTAGAATGCACGAATGAAAAACTACTAGAGAGTCTGAGAAACTGAGTTTTGCTGTGAACTAGCGACTGAACTGAAGAGAGACCTTCGACCTCTCACTGTTGGTGCACTGACTTAATGTCGATACTAAATGAGACACAGTTGACCGAAAATATAATTTACTATAATAATTCAGAAGATGACAATTTTACATAGATGGAACCGGTCAGCTCGAGTGCTAATATCCAATCTGCCTAAAACATGAAACGGCAGATCTATTTAAAAAAGATTATAACATAAGAAAACATCAAAATTATGTAACAATAACAATTCGAAAGATATACACGAAAATAAGCAGTTTAACGAATTACAGTTTTAAACCAAAAGATGATTGCGGATTACAAGAAAAGTGTCAAGAACTATAATTCTATTGTCCTTCAATTTATAGAATAAAATGTTAAAATAGTAAGACAGATTATAGTAATCCCTAGAAACTTTTAAAGTCAGAATTTCTCACATTTTTGTACAACTGTGTTAAAGGAGTTTTCAATAAAAGGAACGATGCCATTAATATTTGCAATTAATCCGAATGTAATGAAAAAATACTAAAATCCAAATATAGAATAAGCGCTTGAATTTCACAAGTAAAGAAATTGTCCAAATTTTCTTTACGACATAACAAACAGCCATATACTATTTATAAGGTTGGTGGATCGTAGTAGATGGGAAGTAGAAACAAGACCTGTGTGTTTCAGACGTTACAGTTTTTTTTAATAAACTTGAATTCTTCAATTTTGATTGACATTATGGATTTGTTATATCCTTGAAAGCTTTGAAAGCAAGAGCACATGTAAACTTCCAAATAATAAAACGAGCTTTTAGAAGGGAATAGAAATGTACTACAATTGAGAAGATTAATAAAGATTAAAATACTGAGGGATAAGCACGAATTCGTTTCGACGACACAAACAGCTTTCCTGTATCTGTCTCTTCCCTTTTCAGTTCAGTTTGTTTTTTATGTTTACGATTTTTTTTTTTGGACGAAAAAAAAGTGAGGCAACTGCCTCATTGCCTCAATGGAAGCTACGCCACTGGTAATCCAATAACAGTATAGTCTAGTGTACTTTGCAGTTTCACTAGTCCATCTAAGTGAATTGCAATGTAAAATCTTTATTAAATGAAAAAATAGTATTTAACAAAATTTATCAAATGACAATGTACCTTGCCCTAAGCAGTTAATGTAGTTACTAAGTCTAAAGGAAAAAGTTTCTTTAGTTTAAAGAGGGCTATTCATTACAAATTGTATTAAATTTGTGTCAGTTTCTTTACACTGACAATATTTAAATTTTAACTTCCAAATAAGAAGGAATTTTCTGCAAAAGTTGTGTTAGTTACCTTAAACTAACAATATATATATAATTTACGAAGGATTTCTTGCCTTGTGTATCTTGAATTTTAATAAATGAGATCTCTTAAAATTCGAAACTTTGAATAATAAGAAAGCTAAAACATAGATTCACATATAACATTTGCCAAAGTGTTCCACATTTTCACATTTAAAATGACAAATTATAGTTCTTAAAACATCTAAGTATCAAGAATTGTATGCACTGAATAATGATATTTCACTACAAAAGTTTCCTCAAGAAATGTCTAAAAAATTAGAATTAAATAATTTCCAATGATACTTTCCTAAAATTTAGTTAAAAATTAATTTTGGTGAAGTATGTTTCAGGTTATTCCTTAAAAACCTATTTCTTACTTCACAAGATCTCCAAAAAAAGTTCTCCGTGACCGTTTATCAACCAAAATCTAGCCAGAGTGACGTCACGAAAGCGTTCCCGAACTTATATATGGCTAGTGCAAAATATGTGCGATATTCGTGCACTTGCTGTGCATATTTCAACCGCGCAAGTGTGGAAATCAATAAGTTTAACCAATCAGATGAAGTTCTTGTCCGTGAGACTATCTACACTTTGTAAACTACGCTTGCTGGTATTAATTAACTGTAAGTCTTTTTATAAGAAAACTTTATAAAAGCTGTAAATTTATAAAAAATTAGCGATATTCCTGTCAAGTAAAAATACTTCGTCGATCTTCGTAAGGCCCGAAGTTGATTAGCCAATCAAATCACTCGTATCTCGCAAGCCTAAAAGATGGCGCTATTTGGAAGTTTGACAGCAACGTGTGGTTGAAAATTGATAAAATTCATGCTACAAACGCTTTTAAAAGACGTCAAATAGGTAATGCCCCTAATATAAAACACTTGAGGAAACTGACCATATACGTATATATACATGTCATGGCCTAAATACTATGAATCGCATCAAAACATGAGTGAAGAAACGGTATGTTACAGAGGGACTGTCTCAAAACATAAACAATAACATACAATCATATGTTTCCTTATCCTTTATATTTTAAAGAATTACAAATTATACATACAATAGTACATTTTCTATTAGTATATAACCCTGACTGCTTGTTGGCAAAAATTTAATAGTCAACACAAGAAGAAATTATTTAACTTTATGAATTCTTGAAAATGAATGAAACTGACATAAGCCACATTACAGGTAAAATTAGTTATAAAAATTTAGCAGCAATATATGATATAAAATATATTCATAAGTAAAATCTAACTGTTACAATTACTCCCTTCTTAAGATTTGTGTCCCCATCAATTAGTTTTTAAAACAAAATTATTCTTTATTTGGTTTGAACATTTTTTTAAAAAAAAATAATTTTTCTTAATTTAAAAAAAATATATATGAATTAACAACACGAGCTAGCAACAGAGCAGTCAAAATGACAGCAAAATAATAATATACATGGTAAAATCTGCAAAATATTTAATATTAGGTTGACATCAAATGAAATCTAGTACTTGATTTAAATACATGTAATTACAACTCTTATAATCCTCCCGCCCCAAATATAATTAATAGCATAGAATGAACAGTTCAAATACATTAAGAATATCAAATAGGATTGTTTACTTCCTAAAGTCTCTTTTAGTCCTAGGTTATGGTGTACGTGATCTCCTGGTGTATGGCCTGCTACGGTTGCTGCTCAAACTCCTCACACGCCGGAGTGTTCTTATGGTGTTCCCCTGTTCCCGGACTACACGGCGTAGACCGGTGACCTGTTCCGCAAAGTTCTTAATTTCCGTCATGACTTCATGACTTCCTTAAAAGAAGATTTCAGATCAGCATATTCCTTGAAATGGGAGCAGGTAGAAGATGATGAGGATGAGGAAGCAGGTGGTTTTCTGTCTTGCTCCTTTAAAGGGACCATGGACCACTCTTTGCTTGGGTGTGTCTCCGGGGAGGCCTTTACGCCCATGATAAACTTATCAGGAACTTCAGCTCTGTCTTCCTCTACGATTCTCCTTACGGGGGAGGAAAGTGGGGTTAATTCCACAGTAGGCGGCATGTGAACCTAAAAATGGTCATTCTGTATAACTTCCTCATGCACTTCTATTTGAACAACTTCCTCTGTTACCACTGCCACGGCTGCCTCTGAGGGAACGGATTGTGATGGCAGAAGACTTACGACGGAAGGTGGATGAGTTGCAGAAGGTGGTGGATGAGTTGCAGAAGGTTGAGGTGGTGGTAATCTACGAGTCCTTCTTCTTAGAGTTGAGTGGGCCAAAGAAGTCTGGCGAGACAGTTTGATGTAATCCACTCCTACGTTTACGAAATACGGCTTTGGACTCGTCTTGTAATACTTTAGATCTCCCTTATATATTCCCCTGCTTACTACTTCTTGCTTCTGGATCTGGTGTGGGCGGAAGTAGGTGACATGTTTCTCAAGGTCCGCCCACTTCCTGCAACGAAACAGAGTTCACAATAATATGGTACGTTGATTAATGGGACATGGAACTTCCATAAATGTCCCTCTACCCTGAATTTCTGGCCAATGTAATGGTCTTCCTCACATTTTAAACATTGGTATAAATGTCTAACAGTTCTGGGTCTTTGAAAGTTGTCTGACATTCTAAAAAAAATAATTCATTCTTAAAAGAGGAACTTATATGTAAGTATAAGTTGATGAGTCTTGAATAGACGAAACGCGCGTCAGGCGTAGCAAAATTTATTGTCTGGAACTTTGTTGTCATTTGTATTTCGAACACACGTGAAGGTTAGCACTGCTGGTGGAGTTTAAATTCCCCGAGGTTAGCCCGCTCCGGCACCAACACTTTTGAGTTGGAGAATACATCAAAGCTTTAAATTATCCGTCTAAATTTCAAAATTGTCTAAACCCTAAGGTTCTTCCTACCCCAGACATAGGTTGAATATCTTAGTAATAATTTGGTTCCGCAGTTTGGTATTTTTGGTTATACTGTTCTATGCTCTTCATATTCATACAGTGTTTGGCATTTTCAATATTTTTGGTAGAGCGCCTCTGATGAGTCTTGAATAGACGAAACGCGCGTCAGGCGTAGCAAACTTTATTGTCTGGAACTTTGTTGTCATTTGTATTTCGAACACACGTGAAGGTTAGCACTGCTGGTGGAGTTTAAATTCCCCGAGGTTAGCCCGCTCCGGCACCAACACTTTTGAGTTGGAGAATACATCAAAGCTTTAAATTATCCGTCTAAATTTCAAAATTGTCTAAACCCTAAGGTTCTTCCTACCCCAGACATAGGTTGAATATCTTAGTAATAATTTGGTTCCCCAGTTTGGTATTTTTGGTTATACTGTTCTATGCTCTTCATATTCATACAGTGTTTGGCATTTTCAATATTTTTGGTAGAGCGCCTCTGATGAGTCTTGAATAGACGAAACGCGCGTCAGGCGTAGCAAACTTTATTGTCTGGAACTTTGTTGTCATTTGTATTTCGAACACACGTGAAGGTTAGCACTGCTGGTGGAGTTTAAATTCCCCGAGGTTAGCCCGCTCCGGCACCAACACTTTTGAGTTGGAGAATACATCAAAGCTTTAAATTATCCGTCTAAATTTCAAAATTGTCTAAACCCTAAGGTTCTTCCTACCCCAGACATAGGTTGAATATCTTAGTAATAATTTGGTTCCCCAGTTTGGTATTTTTGGTTATACTGTTCTATGCTCTTCATATTCATACAGTGTTTGGCATTTTCAATATTTTTGGTAGAGCGCCTCTGATGAGTCTTGAATAGACGAAACGCGCGTCAGGCGTAGCAAAATTTATTGTCTGGAACTTTGTTGTCATTTGTATTTCGAACACACGTGAAGGTTAGCACTGCTGGTGGAGTTTAAATTCCCCGAGGTTAGCCCGCTCCGGCACCAACACTTTTGAGTTGGAGAATACATCAAAGCTTTAAATTATCCGTCTAAATTTCAAAATTGTCTAAACCCTAAGGTTCTTCCTACCCCAGACATAGGTTGAATATCTTAGTAATAATTTGGTTCCCCAGTTTGGTATTTTTGGTTATACTGTTCTATGCTCTTCATATTCATACAGTGTTTGGCATTTTCAATATTTTTGGTAGAGCGCCTCTGATGAGTCTTGAATAGACGAAACGCGCGTCAGGCGTAGCAAAATTTATTGTCTGGAACTTTGTTGTCATTTGTATTTCGAACACACGTGAAGGTTAGCACTGCTGGTGGAGTTTAAATTCCCCGAGGTTAGCCCGCTCCGGCACCAACACTTTTGAGTTGGAGAATACATCAAAGCTTTAAATTATCCGTCTAAATTTCAAAATTGTCTAAACCCTAAGGTTCTTCCTACCCCAGACATAGGTTGAATATCTTAGTAATAATTTGGTTCCCCAGTTTGGTATTTTTGGTTATACTGTTCTATGCTCTTCATATTCATACAGTGTTTGGCATTTTCAATATTTTTGGTAGAGCGCCTCTGATGAGTCTTGAATAGACGAAACGCGCGTCAGGCGTAGCAAAATTTATTGTCTGGAACTTTGTTGTCATTTGTATTAAAGAAGGTAAATCAAGTTTTACCTTAAATCAAGTACAGGTATTACGATTATTATTATTTATTGATTCTTCTAATGGATTTTGCCTCCTAACTTTTTTTTCTTTTTCATTTTTTTTTAGGATTTCCATCTTCAGAACAAAACCATTTTTATTTGGTTATAGTCTGTAAATTAATTTGCATAGGGATAAAAAATCTATTATCTAGACCCATGGGCAGTTAAGGTAATAATAAAATTAGTTAGTTAGTTAGTTATTGCTTTACTCCCAAGCAGCACGATTTCGACTATATGTGGGAGATGAACATGAAAATGGTGATACAATGAACATGAAATGATGAAGTGGAGGAAATAGGGACACAAGGCCAATCGGGTAGGAGAGTTTTGACTGCCACTGGAAAAAGGAGTGATGGGTAGGGACGGAAAATTTTGCCTCCTGCATGGGGATCCTACGGGTCCTACTCTTACCGAGACCTGCAGCAGGGTTCTTTAACGTGCGAGGAACGTGACATTTTTCCCAACACGGTGCACCACTATGGTTTGCGGTCAGGTTTTCCGCATTATCGCCTGACGACCCTGCATCTCTCGATGTCAGGGCTGCCCCATTCAACCACCTGGGGCACACATCCCAGTCGCTTTGTGGGCAAAGCGGCCTGACGCCGATGTCAGGTTTCTGAGCGCTCTTTAGTGGACTTTTACCGACAAGCTTATAATAACTACACCAGAATGGTGTTAAGTAAAATTTTGATTGTCCCACTGTACATTTAACAGTGAGTCTTATAATTATATATTCTGACCGGTTCTAGAACATGACTGGACTCACTCATATTATTATCATAAACTCTGTTAATAATAAGTCAAGCATTATAGCAACAGTTAAGTACCACTTTTTATAAGAACCATGCAAAAAGCGATTCATGGGTGGAAAGTCTACACCACTTTATTTTTGATATGTTACTCCTACTAGCACCCTGATTGGATATTTTGTACTCTTTTTCCAAACAAGCGTTGGTCCTGAGAGGAAAAAAAAATATAGAATGCATTGGAAAATTGTAAGAAAGGGAGATAACTCTTAAAACTCTCAATAATTTCAATAGAAACCATTGTAACAAAGTGGCAAGATTTCTCCCAGGACCAGACAGTTATGAGCAAATTGTAATTTATTTCTTATTTTGTATACTTTGAACTATCTTTTTTTTAAAATAAACCACTGTAGCCTTTTTATTAGCTCACCTGGACCGAAGGTCCAGGTGAGCTATTGCCATCACTTGGCGTCCGTCGTCGTCTGTCGTCGTCTGTCGTCTGTCGTCGTCTGTTAACAATTTTCAAAAATCTTCTCCTCTGAAACTACTGAACAGAATTTAATGAAACTTGGTATGAATGATCCTTAGGGTGTCCTGCACCAAACTTGTGTTTTGATTTTTGATCTGTTAAAAAACATGGCCGCCGTTACTAAAAATAGACTAGGGGGGTCAGACTACTGTTTTTTGCTTATAAATCAAAAAGTATAAGAGATAGAGGAAATCTGAGGCCACGCTACTGATTCAGCATCAAAAGCTCTACAAAAGTCTCCATTTGGTCAAAGTTGTCAGATGACCCCTTATAGGGGTTACGGCCCCTTAAAGGTGAAAAATAGCGTTTTTTCATGTTTTTGTCCTACAGAATGAAAACTATTCCACATAGAGATTAGCTGTTGCTTGCTTAAATGTTCAGCTCATTTAGCTCTACAAAAGTCTCCATAGGGTCGAAGTTGTCAGATGACCCCTTATAGGGGTTACGGCCCCTTAAAGGTGAAAAATAGCAATTTTTCATGTTTTTGGCCTACAGAATGAAAACTATTGCAGATAGAGATTAGCTGTTGCTTGCTTAAATGTTCAGCTCATTTAGCTCTACAAAAGTCTCCATAGGGTCGAAATTGTCAGGTGACCGCTTATAGGGGTTACAGCCCCTTAAAAGTGAAAAATTAGTGTTTTTGGCCTATAGAATGAAAACTATTGCAGATAGAGATTAGCTGTTGCTTGCTTAAATGTTTAGCTCATTTAGCTCTATGAAAGTCTCCATAGGGTCGAAGTTGTCAGTCAACCCCTTATAGTGGTTATGGCCCCTGAAAAATAGCGTTTTTTCATGTTTTTGTCCTACAGAATGAAAACAATTGCACATAGAGATTAGCTGTTGCTTGCTTCAATGTTCAGCTCATATAGCTCTACAAAATTCTCCATAGGGTCGAAGTTGTCAGATGACCCCTTATAGGGGTTACGGCCCCTTAAAGGTGAAAAATAGCGTTTTTTCATGTTTTTGTCCTACAGAATGAAAACTATTCCACATAGAGATTAGCTGTTGCTTGCTTAAATGTTCAGCTCATTTAGCTCTACAAAATTTTCCATAGGGTCGAAGTTGTCAGATGACCCCTTATAGGGGTTACAGCCCCTGAAAAATAGCGATTTTTCATGTTTTTGGCCTACAGAATGAAAACTATTGCAGATAGAGATTAGCTGTTGCTTGCTTAAATGTTCAGCTCATTTAGCTATACAAAATTCTCCATTGGGTGGAAGTTGTCAGATGACCCCTTATAGCGGTTACAGCCCCTGAAAAATAGCGATTTTTCACGTTTTTGTTCTACAGAATGAAAACTATTGCAGATAGAGATTAGCTGTTGCTTGCTTAAATGTTCAGCTCATTTAGCTCTACGAATGTCTTCATAGGGTCGAAGTTTGTCAAATGACCCCTCATAGGGGTTACGGCCCCTGAAAAATAAAGATTTTTCATGTTTTTGGCCTACAGAATGAAAACTATTGCAGATAGAGATTAGCTGTTGCTTGCTTAAATGTTCAGCTCATTTAGCTCTACGAAAGTCTCCATAGGGTTGAAATTGTCAGATAACCCCTTATAGGGGTTACGGCCCCTGAAAAATAGCGTTTTTTCATGTTTTTGGCCTACAGAATGAAAACTATTGCACATAGAGATTAGCTGTTGCTTGCTTAAATGTTCAGCTCATTTAGCTCTACAAAATTCTCCATAAGGTCGAAGTTGTCAGATGACTCCTTATAGGGGTTATGGCCCCTTATAGGTGAAAAATGGTGTTTTTGGCCTATAGAATGAAAACTATTGCAGGTAGAGAAAAGCTGTTGCTTGCTTAAATGTTCAGCTCATTTAGCTCTACAAAAGTATAGGGTCAACATCAAGACCAGGTGAGCGATTCAGGCTCCTGGGAGCCTCTTGTCGATGAATCACTTTTCTTCAATTTTGCATGATTCTTAGGTGGAGTGCTACTTAATAACTAATCAAATTATCACTTATAAATGATATAGTAACTCAAACATCATAAAATATTATAACATGTATTGATTTCATACATGTAACTTTATTTACATATCGTTTGTACATGTGTTAACAATACATGTATTGTTCATATCTAGTACAAAGTATTCTGCCTTTTTTGTGCCTTCATGTGCCTTTTTCATTTTTTTTTCTGACTTCTGAGGCATACTCCCCCCAAGTAGTACCATATTCATTTTCAGGAAGTACTGTAAACGGCAGGCGAATTTCCCGACCAAACATCAGCAAGTTTGGAGTTAGTCCAGTGGTGTCATGAGGGCAAGCTCGGTACGCACCAGCAATGCAACCCAAGTTTAAGTCCCAGTTTTCCTGCTCTCCTCACAAGAAAGCTTTGATCATAGATATTAAACGTTTGTTGAAGCGCTCAACCTGACCATTACATTTAGGATTTCTGGGGCTAGTCCTAGTTTTTCTCATTTCAAGGATTTCACACATTTCCTTGAAAATATCACTTTCTCAAAGTTTCTCCCTTGGTCTGTATGGATTGCCAAACCTACACAAAACTTCATTCAATAATATGCCAGCACAGGTGTGTGCTGTTTGGTCCGGTACTGGGAACACTTCCACCCACTTGGTGAAATAATCGGTTACGGTAAGAATGTACCTATTATTTCTGGGTGTAATAGGTAAAGGACCAAGAATGTCTATTCCTAATCTATCCATAGGACTTCCAACCAGCATTTTGCCTAAGGGAGCCCGAGATGCCTTATGTGGATGTTTATTATCTCCACAGACATCACACTTACTTATCCAAATTTGGATGTCTTCACGCATTTCATACCAGTAAAAAGACTGTTTAATTTTATCTGTTATTTTTCCTTTACCCAGATGACCGGATATTATGGAGTTGTGCATGTTTTGATGTACTTCCTGTCTTAATTTTGCAGGGACCAACAATTGTTGATATTCATCAACACCATCTCTCCGTATATATTGTTTGAACAGAAGTCCATCAACCATTTTGAGAGTTTCCCAAAGGTGCCATTAATGTCTCGTCTCTGCACCGTATGCCTGTACATCTGTTGAAGATTGTCTTGAACCAACTTGTTTCCATTTCAGTATTGGACATAAGTCTGGATCTTCTTCTTGAAATTTTCTTAATTCTTCTCGTGTATGACTGGTTTGCCATATCGTCCCTTCATGTTTTTCTTGGTTTCTGGTTTTTACTGCCATAATTGGGTCTTCGTCTTCGTCGAATTCGGAATTGTTGTCTTCGTCTATGGAGGCCAATGGTTCTGGCACAAATCTACTACTCTGCATGTATATAGCTCGCTTTTGACAATTCCTACAGGGTCCACACCTTAAAGGTTCAGCATTGTCAACATCTTAACATTCACAGGCTTTTGGATTTGGACATCTAGACAAGGCATCAGCATTGCCATGCTTGGTTCCACTACGGTATTCAATAGAGTATTCAAAACTAGACATAATCTCTAACCATCTGGCAATACGCCCCTTGGGTTCTTTTAGACTCAGCAAACATATCAGAGATTGATGGTCTGTTCGTACACAAAACTTCCTCCCTAACAAGTACTGACGGTAATATTCCATAAAATGTCTCACTGCAAGCAGTTCCTTGTCTGTTATACAATAGTTACATTCAGCTTTATTGAGAGTACGGCTTCCATATGCGATTACCTTTAACTGTCCATCTTGCATCTGGTTGAGAACAGCACCTATCGTCTTGTCTGATGCGTCTGTATCCAAATAATATTCTTCATCTCGTGGGAAAGCCATAATATCAGGGCTTACAAAAGAGCTTTTGAGTTTGTCAAATGCTAGCTGACATTCCTCAGTCCATTCAAAAGCCTTACTTTTCTTTGTCAGCTCAGTCAAAGGTTTGACTATAGCTGAATAATTCTTTATATACACCTGGAAAAAAGTTAAGCATCCCCATGATTTTTTAAAATCATAGATTTTTAAAACATTTTTTAACCATTATTTAACAATTAGTCATTGTAAATTTTTATTGCAAACTAAAATATGCACTGTTAAGCACAATTTAACATGTTTGTAACAAATAAATAGACATCGGTTATTTAGATTACACGACATGGCAAAGAAGATGGATTTTGTACATAAACATGGTCTCCGAAAAGTATGGTCCCCTGAAGCTCGAAACTTTTAATTAATTGTCAAATCGCACTCGAAAAGATCGATCATAATCAAAAGATTGATACTGTATCGTCAAAGAGTCAATTTTCGACTTTTCTTATTTTCTCTGAACCCCCCACCTTGATACAAGCTATGTTTACCCCATTTAATAGAATTATCCCTTTTGATAGCTGGATAACAGCTGGACCAGTTTCATTCCCCATCAAAATGTCTAAACCAAGTAGCACTTCGTCTTCTATGTCGGCTACTACTAGTTCTTTCTTTAAAACCAGTTTACCAAGTGTTACACAAAAGACTGCCTTGCCCATCTCGTTAAGAGGTTTCCCATCTGCTCCAGTCAGTGAACAGGATGGTTTTAATTCAGGTCTTTTACTCTTAGGAATTTGCTTATAAGTCGTATTGGAAATTACAGTTTTCGTTGCTCCTGTGTCCACTGTAAATAAAACATCTCTGCCTTGAACTTCTCCCTTGGTATAAATTCCATCACACCTAGATACTTGTCGGCCTATAACATGCTTGGGGCCTGGCTGAATTGTACTTACTAGTATATCTGGATCTACTACTGGAGATCCCTGTGGTTTTTCAACGTCACTAGAAGTGTTATTATAATTCCTATCGCCACTACTGCCATTAAAACACTTTCATTATCACATGGAGGCATATCATCACTATCCAAGGATGAATTCTCTACCTCCTTACAAAAATAAATATTTGAAGGACTATTACCACTATCTGAGGGTAAGTACTCAACCTTCCTACTATTTGTACTTACTGAGGGACTATTACCAATGCCAATGGCCATAGGTAAATTATCAACCCCCCTCTCAGAAACAATTTCATTAACTACTAAACTGTCATTTTCACAATAGAAATTTTGACCTTTAAAAACTTCAAAAGCAGAATGGGTCACCTCGCGGTCATCAGAGATGGCCCTTAATGGTTTAAATGATCATTAATCTGGTTTGCCCCCCTTGGAGGAAATGGACCTATGTCGCCTGTATTTGAATAATTCCTATTGCCGGTAACTCTCTTTGGGTTTGAGAAACAATTTCTGGCAAAATGACCTGGTTCACCACAGTGAAAACAAAGAGCACTGTGAATGTTACCCTTATTGGCATTTTTATGAGACTCTTCTGTTCTAGAGTTAAGGTGTGGGGTTTGTGGGTGGTGAGGTTTCTTTCTTCAAACATTTTATTCACTAATGTTTGCAATTCAGTTTCATTAACTGTCAGAAGTTTAGCCTCTTGATCATTTGTCTCAATGATACTAGAGACATTGCTCTTACTAGCCTTGCCATCTGTTTCATTTTTCTTCACTTATCGTACTGGTTTCTTGGAACTGTCATCATGGTGAGGGTTCTTTATGGTTTCTGTGTAAATTATGACTTCCTGGACAGCCTCTTCTATAGTTTCAGGATCTCTATTTAACTCGAGGTGTATTCTGGCCTTGTAATCTTGAAGTCCCAGTAAAAATCTCTGAAGTAAATCTTCTTGTCGTGTCTTAGCATCCCTGTTCCTATATGCTTTGTCGTACAACCGCTTAAGTTCAGAAGCGAAGTTCTCAGGTGACTCTCCATTTAGTTGCTTTCTCCTTCCAAACTGTATTTTATATGTTCTGGACGTTTCAATGACCCCAAATCTATTCTTCAGTTCTTTAATGAGCCTTCTATAGTCTTGTACAATTTTTCTGGGTAGCTGATCAAAGGTGAAATCTCCAGCATCCCCTTGCAGTCTTGGCAAAAGTTCCTGTAAACAGTCCTCGTCATCCCAACCCTTCAGGTCTGCCACTGCTTCGAACCGATTGAACCACACTTCCCAACTTTCTTTCCCGGTGTAAGCTGGAAGTTTCATGCTATGCGATGCTCTGGGTCTGGATTTTTGTTATATTATCTGGCTTGTTGCAATACTGTTGCATGTAGTACTGGAGTCATACTGTTCCTCATCACTTGGCCCATCTTGACTTGATTCACTAACAAAATCATAACACACTTGGGTTCTCTTTCTCTGTTTTCGTTTTGAACATCGTTTATCTGTAGACGTTTTGGATGTCTGATTTGATCTTACAGATTTTGTAGGGGTTATTTCTTATTTCTTTGATGACTGTGGGTTTGAAGCAAAAGTAGCCTGTACTGTAGCTATTATCTGGGTGGTCATATCTTGAAAAGCATTTTTAATCATGGCGTATATCCCAGTATGTTCCACTGATGGTTCATGGGTTTCAACAGTTACTTTCTCTTTTGATGGTGGAATTTCTTTATTCTGCCTCTTCCTCAGTAGTCGTGTACTTCTTCGCAAAAGAGGAACTGATTTTGGTATGATTATACCACTACCACTTGGCTGATCACATGGTAACATCAATCCAGATCTTGGCTGTAAAAGTATAGTTTCTTCTCTGGTTTCGGCTTCAGACTCAGACATCTCAGTGTTCTCTGTGTTTTCTGTCTCTGTAACATCATTTTGACCGGTTTGATATTCATCGGTATCTGAGATTTCAGGCTGATATTCATCACCACCACCCACTGGTGTAGTTTTACGCTTCACCATGTCTCTATACTTTCTTTTACAAAAAATGCTTGGTTACGAATCGCTGGATTCACTAAATTGAATGAATCCCGCCGAGGATACCAAAAAATGTAACGGTAAAGTGCCTATCGTTTGTTTCTATTAGTGAACTGTACCAAATCAAACCACTAAGGTATGATCAAAACTTTGAATTGATATAGTGACCTCTATATGATGATAAGGTTCATGGAAAATGGAGTTTCTACATAGGGGTATCTCTTGACAAAACAAGAATTAGTAAATTTCTGTATTAATTTATTAACTTGTATATCACTCAATATACATTTAATGTGATATCAAGTCAAGTTCTAGACCTTTCTACAAGAACCAGTAGATGCCAAAAGCATATACAGACTGATTATATATATATCTCTGAATACAAAAAAAATAGTAATCTCCCTTTTTAGCTCACCTGGACCGAAGGTCCATGTGAGCTATTGCCATCACTTGGCGTCCGTCGTCGTCTGTCGTCCGTTAACAATTTTTCAAAAATCTTTTCCTCTGAAACTACTGAACAGAATTTAATGAAACTTGGTATGAATGATCCTTAGGGTGTCCTGCACCAAACTTGTGTTTCGATTTTTGATCAGTCGTTACTAAAAATAGACCAGGCGGTCAGACTACTGTTTTTGGCATTTAAATCAAAAAGTATAAGGGATAGATGAAATCTGGTGCCATCCTGCTGCTTCAGTATCAAAAGTTCTACAAAAGTCTCCAATTGGTCAAAGTTGTCAGATGATCCCTTCTAGGGGTTACAGCCCCTTAAAGGTGAAAAATAGCATTTTTTCATGTTTTTGGCTTATAGAATGAAAACTATTGCAAATAGAGAAAAGCTATTGCTTACTTAAATGTTCAGCTCGTTTAGCTCTACAAAAGTCTCCATAGGGTCTAAGTTGTCAGATGACCCCTTATAGGGGTTACAGCCCCTTAAAGGCAAAAAATAGTGTTTTTGGCTTATAGAATGAAAACTATTGCAGATAGAGAAAAGCTGTTGCTTGCTTAAATGTTCAGCTCGTTTAGCTCTACAAAATTCTCCATAGGGTCAAAGTTGTCAGTTGACTCCTTATAGGGGTAACAGCCCCTTAAAGGTGAAAATAGCATTTTTTTCATGATTTTGGCTTATAGAATGAAAACTATTGCAGATAGAGAAAAGCTGTTGCTTGCTAAAATGTTCAGCTCTTTTAGCTCTACATAAGTCTCCATAGGGTCAAAGTTGTCAGATGACCCCTTATAGGGGTTGCAGCCCCTTAAAGGCAAAAAATAGTGTTTTTGGCCTATAGAATGAAAACTATTGCAGATAGAGAAAAGCTGTTGCTTGCTTAAATGTTCAGCTCTTTTAGCTCTACATAAGTCTCCATAGGGTCAAAGTTGTCAGGTGACCCCTTATAGGGGTTACAGCCCCTTAAAGGCAAAAAATAGTGTTTTTGGCCTATAGAATGAAAACATATTGCTAAACGAGAAAAGCTGTTGCTTCCTTTAATGTTCAGCTTACATGTATTTAGCTCTACAAAAGTCTTCATAGGTTTGAAATTGTCAGATGACCCCTCAAAGGGGTTATGGCCCTTTAAAGGTGAAAAATATTGTTTTTGCTTATAGAATGAAAACTATTGCAGATAGAGAAAAGCTTTTTCTTGCTTAAACATTCAGCTCATTTAGCGATACAAAAGTTTTCTTAGGGTTGACATCAAAACCAGGTGAGCGATTCAGGCTCCTGGGAGCCTCTTGTTGATACTTATTTCAAGTCACTGTTTGACCAGGAATATAAAGGTAAAGGGGATGGGTCAAAAATTATATATTATCTAATGGGACATGAAAAAAGAGAATCCCATAAACTTCTAGAATCAACAAAAATCTAGATCATCAAAGGTAATTATTTATTGTGAATACATTTTATTACCAAGTATTATGACTCTGAAAATATATTTGCTAGAGAAACCCAATTACAAACTTCTCTAAATTTCTCAATTAACTTATATTGTGAAACGGGTGGCAAAATCCATTATTGGTTGTACCTACAGGTTTGTTTATTATGAAAAGCTTTTGTGTATAATTATGATTTTAGATGATGAGTCCTTTAGAGCTGGTTGCTCCCTTTGTATTTCTTAAATTCTAATAAAAGTGAAATTTTACTGTAATCCAATAACAGTATAGTCTATGTGTACTTTGCAGTTTCACTAGTCCATCTAAGTGAATTGCAATGTAAAATCTTTATTAAATGAACAAAATAGTATTTATCAAAATTTATCAAATGACAATGTACCTTGCCCTAAGCAGGTAATGTAGTTACCAAGTCTAAAGGAAAAAGTTTCTTTAGTTTAAAGAGGGCTATTCATTACAAATTCTATTAAATTTGTGTCAGCTTCCTTACACTGACAATATCTAAATTTTAACTTCCAAATAAGAAGGAATTTTCTGCAAAAGTTGTGTTAGGGACCGGTCATTATTTATCTCCAGGGGGGGGGGGGGGGGCGGCAAAAAAGTAGGGGGGGGGTCATCAAAATTTAGCTGACTATTTGAGGGTGGGTCACTATTTTTTTAATAATTGAACCAGGGGGGGTCATGATTTTTTAGGCAGTGGCTATTTTGCCGGCTCCGGCAAAATATCCTCCTAGGGACTATTTTGCCGGCTCCGGCAAAATAGCCTCCTTAGGTCTATTTTGCCGGCTCCGGCATAATAGAGATTTGTATGGCATTTAGCTATTTTGCCGGCTGTTATATATTAATTGTTGAATTATTTGATTGAATAAATATATACCGTAAAAACTTAAAATTAGTACAAAATTACTAACTTTATTAATTTAACAAAGGTATTTATTGAAGAGAGACATAACGGTCTTCAAATGTAATATGTTAAATAAATCTTACATGTATAAAAAGAGAATTAAATATTTTTCACTGATTGATAGTAAAAAGACTGATATTAAGTAGTATTGCCTTTGAGCCATGTATCACCCTGGTCGTCGCATTAAAACTATCATAGCCTATGGCATAGAATTCTGTGGACCTGTAGATCTATGAACACACATTTGAGCTCAAATTCAACACTCATATATCAAACATTTGTAAAAAAGCATCAAAACAACTTAACATTCTTAAAAGAATTGGAAAATATCTAAACCGACTGGGTAAACTTACCATATACCACTCATATATTCTTTCAAATTTCAATTTTTGCCTTCTCAGTTGCCACTTTTGCAGCAAAAGCAATACAAAAAAGATAGAAAAAATTCAAGAACGATCACTTCGATTTATATATGATGACAATCACAGCAACTACGAACAACTGCTACACAAATCAAAAATGCCAACATTAGAAATTAGACGTATAAGAACCATGGCTATTGAAGTTTTCAACATCGTAAACCAACGTAGTCCATCATACCTACACGATTTAATAAATATAAAAAACACCAAATATTCTTTCAGGTATCAAAATTTGGCAACTATTCCATCAGTAAAAACGACTACATACGGAATAAAGTCATTTAGATATACCGCTGCAAAGCTTTGGAACGAGCTGCCAAACCACTTTAGAACAGAAACTTCTTTTAACCAATTTAAAAGTCTCGTCAACTCATGGAATGGCAGCTCGTGCCACCGTTCAGCATGCAAATAATTACTTTTCTTTGCTGCAAGTGCTAATTTGAAACTCCCGTCTACTATACTGTCTTTCAGATATTTTTATTACTCCATGTTTTATGTTTAGATGTCTACTAATACGATTGTATGATTTCTTGTGTACATTAAATTTGTGTTTTATGTTTTATATGTAACTGTGTGTATTGCATGAAACTGTTTTGTCTTATTGTAACTGTATATGTCTTATATGTACTGTGTTGTTATATCAGTGTTATGTCGGTTTTAAAAGCCCACTAGAGCTTGTGTTTTATGTTAATATGTATATGCACCGACTTTAAATAAAGCTTTTGTATTTGTATATTTGTATTTTGTATTTGCTTTTAATGTTAACTTACATGTATTCAGTTTTTATTATAATCATGTTTTATCTGAGTGTATATATAGCACTAATTAATTCTATATGTAATTATCAGTTGTATATATAAACTTAACTAAAATCTATGCAAACAACACAAGCATTAAACAAAAAAAAAAAAAAAAAAAAAAAAAAAACAAACAAAAAAAACCAGAAAACAAAACAGATCCGACAAAATAGTTAAATGCCATACAAATCGCTATAATGCCGGAGCCGGCAAAATAGACCCAAGGAGGCTATTTTACCGGAGCCGGCAAAATAGTCCCTAGGAGGCTATTTTGCCGGAGCCGGCAAAATAGCCAGTGCCGATTTTTTAATACAATATTTTCAACAACAAAAAAATTATCTAGCCTCGCTTCGCTCGGCAGGTACATAACAAAAATATTATTAATGTTCTGAATTTCACAGAAATGAAATCTGGTTATATAGTGAGATGGGTGGGGTGGGGTGGGGTGTGATTTTCAATAAACAATTTCTCAGGAACTATTAATGAAAAGCTTTTGAAATTTCCAATGCAGATTCCAGTGAGTGGTTTAAATATGGTACTTTGAATAAGATTCCTTTTCAGGTCTGTCTGACATAAACTTCCTGTTCAACGAAATTTGTGTAAATTACGGTCTTTGACCTTTTTTTTAAGTATAGAATGATATGATCACAACTGTTCAAGTTAGTAGAATTTATTTATTCTGAAAACTTGTGGTGGTTTAGAAACAAAAACATGACCAATACAGATAAATTTCTCAATCCAATATTATCATGATTATTTATACTGTATGACAGTATGACGAGTTGCATTTAAATATCTTTATTATTAGAATAATATGTAACTGTAACATTGAGTAAAAATATAATGTAAGGAAAGAAAAGCAATAAAGTCAGTTTAATAACAAGAGACGTTTTAAGGAACATAGACTGTAGTGATGTAGAGGTAGCAGAAGATAGTAGTGGAGAGGTAGCAGAAGATAGTAGTGGAGAGGTAGCAGAAGATAGTGATGAAGAGATAGGAGGAGAGGATAGTGATGAGGAGATAGGAGGAGAGGATAGTGATGAAGATGAGAAAAGTGAGTGTGAGAGTGAAGGTAATGAGGAGGAAAACTTTGTATTGGCTGAAATTGGTGTTGATGAATCGGATGATGAAAATATTGTTCACTTTACAACTAGAAGTGGAAGACGTGCAACAAGATTAAAATTACTTTAATTTTGATTCAATTCCAGCAAATTTCATATATGTCCTGTTGATTTGTTTACCAAATGTACCTTTATAGGCCAATAAAAATCATATGTTTTGGTTCTCAGATATTCCATAGCCCAATTTAAAAAAGAGTTTATAACTATCTTATGAAAAAATTGCACTTTGACATACTGAACTTGTTAAAATAAAATTTCAATTTTGTATGCTAAAAACTTTTCTTACAGTGTATACTACATACATATACATTGATTTAATTAGATTAATATTACTAAGGAAACTTTAAATGTAAAGACTTTAAAATTAGTTTTAAAGAAAAAGTCTTTTATAATATCATAGTAAAGAACTTGAATATTCAATCATATTCTTCATGAAATTTCCTTTTGGTGTCTTCATCCTTTAGATCCTAGTTTGCTTGAAGTGACTTCCTTTAATATTGTTAACAATAATTCTAAAGAATATCCCTTACCACAAATGAGCCATCCCTGGCTTGGGATAAAAACCCATACCTACTTTGCCCTGTTTAAAAAGTCTAATGTCTGAGAACCAATTTTGTATGACCTATAAATAGTTTGATTCGCTAATTTTTCAATTTTTATCCTTGAAAATTTACTCCAAACTATATATCAGTGATGCATGTTATAAATGCATTTTTTTATACAATATATTGATATAAAGTTGTATATTCTTTTGTGATACATGTACTCCAATTCTGTTTTAAAAATCTCAATTTGTTAACTATTTTATGAAAATTAACTCCAAATTATATATCCTTGATGCATGTTAGAAATGCATTTATTTTTATACAATATAAAGTTGTATATTCTCTTATGATACATGTACCGTACTCCAATTTTGTTTTAGAATTTGAAAGTTAATCAGAAGTTAAAGCATCATTATTTTATTTGTCTTCATGCTATGTATGCTTGTAAAAAAATTGATTGAACAAAGATTAATACCTATAAAGCTCATGAAGATGTATACTGGAAAGTAATAAAGGTCAATATATTAATCATATTTACAGTTTATGTTCATATCTCTATCAAACAGACAAAAGTTTCAATTCAAATAGCCTCCACCAATGCACCTAAAAAAGCCAGCTTCACCATAGTGGTATGACATAGGGATAAATTTAGTATTCTGTATGTATACATTTCAAGGCATACTAGAGGGGGGGTCAGATTATTTTATGTCACTTCTAAGAGGGGGGTCAGTGATTTTAACAAATATAAAAATGGGGGGTCAGTAATATTTTATCATTTATAAATTACAATTTGCCGGCCCCCCCCTGGAGATAAATAATGACCGGTCCCTTAGTTACCTTAAACTAACAATATATATATATAATTTACGAAGGATTTCTTCCCTTGTGTATCTTGAATTTTAATAAATGAGAAGATGTCTTAAAATTCTAAACTTTGAATAATAAGAAAGCTAACCTAGCTTCACATATAATATTTGCCAAAGTGTTACACATTAAAATGACAAATTATAGTTCTTAAAACATCGAAGTATCAAGAATTGTATGCAGTGAATAATAATATTTCACTACAAAAGTTTCCTCAAGAAATATCTAAAAAAAATAGAATAAAATAATTTCATATGAAACTTTCCGAAAATTTAGTAAAAAAAAATTAATTTTGGTGAAGTCTGTTTCAAGTTATTCCTTAAAAACCTATTTCTTACTTCACAAGATCTCCAAAAAAAGTTCTCCGTGACCGTTTATCAACCAAAATCTAGCCAGAGTAACGTTAACGTCACGAAAGCTTTCCTGAACTTATATATGGCTTGTGCAAAATATGTGCGATATTCGCGCACTTGCTGTGCATATTTCAACCGCGCAAGTGTGGAAATCAATAAGTTTAACCAATCAGATGAAGATATTGCCCGTGAGACTATCTAAACTTTGTAAACTACGCTTGCTGATACAGTTTATTAATTAACTGTAAGTCTTTTTATAAGAAAACTTTATTAAAGCTGAAAATTTATAAAAATTAGCGATATTCCTGTCAAGTAAAAATACTTCGTCGATCTTCGTAAGGCCCGAAGTTGATTAGCCAATCAAATCACCCGTATCTCGCAAG
The DNA here is from genome assembly GCA_963971305.1 of Arcuatula senhousia. Classification (NCBI taxonomy): domain Eukaryota; kingdom Metazoa; phylum Mollusca; class Bivalvia; order Mytilida; family Mytilidae; genus Arcuatula; species Arcuatula senhousia. Next base: position 56,237,279 of record OZ020305.1, read on the forward strand.
CCTAAAAGATGGCGCTATTTGGAAGTTTGACAGCAACATGTGGTTGAAAAATTGATAAAATTCATGCTACAAACGCTTTTAAAAGACGTCAAATAGGTAATGCCCCTAACATAAAACACTTGAGGAAACTGTCCATATACGTATATATACACGTCATGGCCTAAATACTGTATGTTACAGAGGGACCGTCTCAAAACATAAACAATAACATACAATCATATGTTTCCTTATCCTTTATATTTTAAAGAATTACAAATTATACATACAATAGTACATTTTCTATTAGTATATAACCCTGACTGCTTGTTGACAAAAAATTAAAAGTCAACACAAAAAGAAATTATTTAACTTTATGAATTCTTGAAAATGAATGAAACTGACGAAAGCCACATTACAGGAAAATTAGTTATAAAAATTTAGCTGCAATATATGATATAAAATATATTCATAAGTAAAATCCAACTATTACAATATCAATGCCCCCTAACATGTAGTATTCGAGATATAGACCTTAATCAGGAACTTCACCAAAGTCGTTCATGCATAAAATATTGGTCACAGTGACCTAATTTTTGTTGAGTGATGTCACTGTATCCAAGACACATCTAGTGCTGAAATATCATTGACCCACAACATGTAGTATCCGAGATATGGAACTTAACCAATCATTCATGTGTAAAATATAGGTCACAGTGACCTTTTTTTAGTTGGAAGTGTCACCGTTCCAATGACACATCTAGTAGTGAAATATCATTGCCCCTTACATCTAGTATCAAAGTTATGGACCTTATCCAAGAACTTAACTAAAGTCATTCATGCATAAAATATAGGTAGCAGTGACCAAATTTCTATTGGGTGGTGTCATGTTACCCATGACACATCTTGTGGTGAAATACCATTGACCCACAACATGTAGTATCCGAGATATGGACCTTTACCAAAGTAATTCATGTATAAAATATATGTCACAGTGACCGAATTTGAGTGGGTTGTGTCACCATACCCAAAACACATCCATTGTCCCCCGAAAATATAGTAACTAAGTTATGAATTTAACCAAGAACTTAACTGAAGTCATTCATGCAAAAAAAAAAATTGTCACAGTGACTTAATTTATAGTTGGTGGTGTACCCCTACACAAGACCTATCTGGTGGTGAAATATCATTGACCCAAAACATCTAGTATTCGTTGGCGCGTTAAGACTATTTCTAACACTCACACATGCAAGATATGTGAGTGCTTCACTCTCAATGGTTTTTGGCTGATTTGAATTTGACTATGTCGGCGAGATGAACATGAACAGGATGATAAAACGAATACGAAATGTTAACTGTCTAACAGTTGTCATTAAAAAAACTAATATTATAAAATCCAGTCTCGAACGTTTCCTATTCGTTGGAAATGTTTGTCGTTTAATAAAAAAAAGTTCAAAGTAATTCCTGCTTTAAAATAAATGGAAACATCTTTCTTCTTTGATAGACCTAACTATTTACATATGGCAATAACATTCAATTAATTTCACAATAAAAATAAATAAATAGATAACCATTTACTGGCCGTTAATTGTCCTCTGTTGCAACGCAATGAAGGGACATACCAAAGCTCTTTGTGCGTCTGTCCTTCACACTTTTGTGAACAAATCTGCTCTTAAGTCGCTCAAAGTATTTTGCTGAAATTATGTAGGATTGTTTGTCATTATATGTAGTTGATGATATCGCAACGCCATAATTGACTCTGGGACTTTTTGATTTTGTGCACAATGGTTTATTGTTCCCATCTGATCTATGATTGAACTATTCTAGTCGCAGCAATGAAACAATCTCATCGAAACTTTGATGTAACTTGATTTAGAGAAGTCTTATTTGCTTTGCACTTCTATGACCACAGTAATCCAGTATCGATACTCACGAGCGAGAATTGTACATGCAATTAAGGGGGTCCCCAACACCATTTTGACCTAGATATCGACTAAATAAAAAGTGTTAATTTAATAAAAGAACGCACATTTTTACCAAATAAAATGCATACAATGAAATATTTTACTTTTATGAATGCATTATTTTTATAATTTTAAAACCAATATGATTTCTAAAACATGTGGTCAAAAGTTTGCAATCTTATGGTTCATCTAGCAAATTTTACTTACAGTTTCAAATGAAACGTCCTTCAATTATTGAATCCATTATCTAAAACCAAGGCGTTTCAGACCTTTTAAAAATGGTCTTAACAAAAAGTAGTTTTATTATATAGCATAATTATAAATTATTATATTAATAATAATTCATATTAATAACACAACTGACATTTGACATACATGACAACTTTCGAAAAGAGTATTTTGCACAGTTTAGTACAAAGTTTCATAGGGCTAGATATTATATTCTCAATAATTGACTAGGAAGTCAGTACATAGACTAAAACATAATGGGTACTGTATAGCCCTTGAAGTAACAAGATCGAGTTTTCAAATTTTCATCAACTATGAAAGGGCCATTACAGAAATATTTCCATGGGGAGAAAGGCACTTTTTTAACTCTGTCATGAGAATTATTAAAAAAATACCACCAAATGCATATTTTTTTAATTTTAGCATATACTAATATTCTGGAATAGACCTTAACAAAACAGGTCTACAATCTACGTCTATTATTAAAATTACTTTTAAAATAAGTATTCAAAAGCAGATTTTAGTGTCAATTCATAAAAGGAACAAAGAACACCCAATAAATCTGACAACATATTAACAAAATAATATGATATCCTAAATGTTTGACTAGATACCCTTTGACTAGTACCAGAAAACAATAAAAAAGGTTGACATATCCAAAACGTTACGCACACTGTCATTCCCTCTTTTTAGTTAAAATAAGTTATATCCCATATGCATGCGTTATCTAACATTACAGAAGGTATGAAATTTATTTTTTCTGGATTTATTGTTGAATTCCTATGATTAATTAGAGGAGTTCAGAAAGAAAAGGAGTTTCCCAACATTTAGAGATAGATATGTAACTTAAAAAAAACATTTCTTTTTACAAAAAATACTTATTGGATAATCTTCAATAAAAATTTAAGGAAATCCCTAATTTCTTTCAGATCTCTCTAGGTTTTTCTTTAATTTTCCATGAAAAAAAAAAAAACACAGAGGGACAAAGAAAGTATACTTCCTGTAAAGTAAGATAACTCTTGCTTATGGGAGATAACCTATGTTAACTGAAAAGCGGGAATTGGAACTCCATATTTAGAATCAATTGAATTATTTTTTTATTGGCAGTCTTTTGAGGATTTGCAAGCCACTTCTTTCACAAGGACCACGAATTGGAAGGACGACTCTTAAGTCTTTCAACAGTTCTTTGTTTCGCTCTGTGTTTTCCGTTCCACAATAGCAGCAAATATCTTTCCTAGTGGTGGTGGCTGTTGTAGAATAGTAGGCCCATTCGACGGGGGTATTGCAACCTAACTGGAGTCTAACGAAAACTATTCCATGCAGGACACCACCTTTTAATAAATGTTTATGAAATGTATCTGATAGCTATTTCAGTTTTTTAACATAGTTGAAATATCTCCCTTCATTTTAAGCTTTAACAGATAAAAAGTAAAATAACTTTAGCACTCTGCTTTTTAAAAACATTTCAAACAAGTAATACTGTGAGCGAGCTCACAAAAGGATACCCCCCGCTTCATATTGGACTCAAGTCCAGTTATCTCCCCTCAATGATAAGGAAGAGCAAAACAAATTCTTCATGCTCATCTACAGATGATGTAGTTCCTTCATGTAAAGTTTCATCAAAATCCATCAAGCGGTTTAGGAGGAGTTGCGCTTACGAGGTCTCAAATTGAATAATGTATTTAAAAAATCTAAGTCCAGTTATCTCCCCTGAATGATGTCTGATTGCAATGAAAATTCTTCATGCACATTTACATATGATGTACTTCCTTCGTCTTAAGTTTCAGCAAAATCCTTCAAGCGGTAAAGGAGGAGTTGCGCTTACGGGGTCTCCCATTGAAAAATGTATTATAATGTATATAAAAAGTCTAAGTCCAATTATCTCCCCTGAATGATGTCTGATTGCAATGAAAATTCTTCATGCACATCTACATATGATGTACTTCCTTCATGTAAAGTTTCATCAAAATCCTTCCTTCAGTTTAGGAGGAGTTGCGCTTACGCGGTCTCCCATTGAATAATGTATTTTAAAAAGTCTAAGTCCAATTATCTCCCCTGAATGATGTCCGAGTGCGATGAAAATTCTTCATGCACATCTTCATATGATGTACTTCCTTTATCTAAAGTTTCAGCAAAATCCTCCCAGCGGTTTAGGAGGAGAAGCGCTTACGAGTTATGTGGACAGACGGACGGACAGACAGACGGACAGACGGACAGACAGACAGACAGGGTGTTTCCTATATACCCCCCCCAAACTTTGTTTGCGGGGGGTATAATAAAAAAAGTTCATTCAATAATGTAGATGGTAATTTATGACATGATATCATATGCTTACATCTGCAATGTACAATTAACTCAAATATGCTTGAGAAATGCTACATTGAAGATATGTGGAAGTGAAACTATTTATAAATTTCATTATTTTGAAAAAGTGATGTCTGTGCAAAATTTATAAACAAATCAAGAAAAAGGGCAATAACTTCTACATCATGGTTTGTTGGATCTTCTCTAAAATGTCAGGGTAGGTAGATCTTGAGGTGTTAATCACCTTTGTTCTCCATCAAATTTTAAAATCTCTCACCTTTTTTGACTTATTAGCAAAAACTGTAATTTACCCCTATGTTTTATTTTTAGCCATGACGGCTATGTTTTAAAACCAATCAAAAATCCCCACATCAGTTCTATACATCTAATGCAATTAAACAACTTCACTAAGTTTGGTTCCAATAGGACTAAAGTTTCAGAGGAGTTAATGTTTTAACAGGTCGAGTCATCTAAAAATTATTTGACCTATCACTCAATCAATCAAAATTAAAAAAATTCAAATGTGAGAAGATAGTAAAACTTTTTTATAGGAAAGTTCTCACCATAAACATATTTTCTTTAACTCCTCGCTCATATTTTGATAAAACCAAATTTTTGGTATAAAATGTTATTTTATTTGGCATGGGTAAATTCTCCTTATAAAGTAATGTTATGTTCCTTATTTTGACTTCTATTTCATTTGGTGCATTGGTCAATAAACAATAACAAAGGTAAACATAATACTAAAATATCCCTACTGGTAAATGCTCCTCGGGAAAAAATTGGTGTCCTTTATACCTTAACTTTTTATCTGATATTGATGCAAATAGACCAACATATTTTTCCGTTCATATTTAACATTTGCTCAGGTTTTTGTTGCATTATTTGATGTAAACATTATCTTTAAAAGGTAGATTCTTTACAAAGTTTGGTTACAATTGGACTATTGTGTCAGGGTAGTTAACGTTTTAAATGTAATGAGCATAAGTTGTAAAAATGGTCAATTTCGACGTTTTTAGGGGAATAACTCCTAAAATGAATGGCCCTACAATATGCAATTTAGATTTCTTAATTATCTCATTTAGTTTTCAAGATAAAAAGGTTAATAAGTGCAACATTTATAAAAAATCAAGAGTTAGTTAGTTAGTTATTGCTTTACTCCCACGCAGCACGATTTTGGCTATATCCGGGAGATGAACATGAAAGTGGTGATACAATGAACATGAAATGATGATGAAGTGGAGGAAATGGGGACACAAGGCCAATCGGGTAGGAGAGTTTTGACGGTCACTGGAAAAAGGAGTGATGGGTAGGGACGGGAAATGTTGCCTACTGCATGGGGATACTACGGGTCCTACTCTTACCGAGAGCTGCAGCAGGGTTCTTTTACGTGCGAGGAACGTGACATTTTTCCCAACACGGTGTACCACTATGGTTTGCGGTCAGGTTTTCCCCATTATCGCCTGACGACCCCGCATCTCTCGATGTCAGGGCTGCCCCATTCAACTGGGGCACACATCCCACTCGCTTTGTGGGCAAAGCGGCCTGACCCGGTGTCAGGTTTCTGAGCGCTCATTAGTGGACATTTACCAATAAGCTTATAAGAAATCAAGAAAAAGGGAAAGGGCAAATACTCCTACATGGGTTGTTGGATCTTCTCAAAATTGTCAGGGCAGGTAAATCTTAGGGTGCTGATCACTTATGTCCTCTTTCAAAATTTTAAAATCTGTCACCGTTTTTGAGTTATAAGCAAAAAAGACCTGCAATTTACACATAATTTCTAGTTTAGCCACGGCGGTCATGTTTAACATTCAATCAAAAATACCCATTTCACTTTTAAACATATAATGCGAATAAACATTTGAATCAAGTTTGGTTTCAATCGGATTAAAGGGGCCAGAGAAGTTAATGTTTTAAATGAGTGAGTGAGTGTTTTACGCCCGTGCAACGCTATATAGGTTATTTACAAGCGATGAACATGAAAAGGATGATAAAATGAACATGAAATGATGATGATAAATGAAATATGGGGGTGGGTTGGGAAACAAAGGACCGGTTAATTTAGAAGAACCACAGGATAAGGGGAGAGGTGGGTAGGGGCGGATAATTTAACCTATGTGGTGCACTACTTGGCGGTCCACTAAGGGGTCTTTTACGTGCATGAAGCATGGCACTCTCCACACACGTTGGCCCACTATGGTCGGCGGTCAGGGTTTCCGTATTATAGACCTGACAACCCCCGCGGACGAGGGCCACCCTATTCAGCCACCTAGGGTACACACTTGGTCGCTCTGTGGGCTGAGCACTGACCCGACGTCAGAATCCCAAGACCCTTAGTCGCCTCTTACGACAAGCTAGGCTCTGCTGCGGGCCTATTCACCACCCGGGCCCCGCACGGGACATGTTTTAAATGTAATGAGGAAATGCTGTGAAAATGGTCAGTATCGATATGAATGGTCCTACAACGTTGACACTTTAATTATTTTGTAGATCATGATGTGCTGAACAGTATGCACTTTAAATTTATCAAATGTCTTGTATAGTTTTTATGATATTGAATTTTATAAGTGCAAAATTAATAAAAAAATCCAAAAAAAAAATGGGCAATTACTCCTATAGTCCTCATTTAGTTTTAAGATAATAAGGTTAATAAGTGCAACATTTATAAAAAAATCAAGAAATAGGACAAATACTCCTACATTGTATTGGGTTGTTGGATCTTCTCAAAAATGTCAGGACAGGTAATTATTTTACTAAGCAACCTACATGGTTCGTAGGATCTTCTTCAAAATTTCAGAGCATGTACTATCAGATTTTAAAATTCTGTCACTCTTTTTGAGTTTTAAGCAAAAACTGCAAATTACCCCTATGTTCTTTATTTAGCCACGGCGGCCATGTTTTACGACCAATCAAAATCCCTACGTTAGTTCTAAGCACCGAATGTACCAAGTTTTATTGCAATTTGGCTAATGGTTTCAGAGGAGTTAACGTTTTAAAAAAACACAGAAGGACGGACGACGGACGCTAAGTGATGGGAATAGAAGATAATGAGATGTGGAATAAGTGTACGCGACACAACCTACAATATAAGCGTCAATTTAAAAAATCCACACTGGAAAACAGCCAGCAGCCATCAATATGACCAGTGGTCGCTTTTCGCTGCTGTTTTTCAATTGGCCCTGGATTGAAAATAAATTGCAATGAGTGTGAGTTGGTGTTTTACGCCCTTGCAACGGTATAGGTTATTTACAGGCGATGGAAATGAAAAGGAGTGAGTGAGTTGGTGTTTTACGCCCGTGCAACGCTATATAGGTTATTTACAGGCGATGAACATGAAAAGGGTGATAAAATGAACATGAAATGATGATGACAAATGAAATATGGGGGTGGGATGGGAAACAAAGGACCGGTAAATTTTGAAGAACCACAGGAAAAGGGGAGAGGTGGGTATGGGCGGAAAATTTAGCCTATGTGGTGCACTACTTGGCGGTCCACAAAGGGGTCTTTTACGTGCATGAAGCGTGGCACTCTCCACACACGTTGGCCCACTATGGTCGGCGGTCAGGGTTTCCGTATTATAGACCTGACAACCCCCGCGGACGAGGGCCACCCTATTCAGCCACCTAGGGTACACACTTGGTCGCTCTGTGGGCTGAGCACTGACCCGACGTCAGAATCCCAAGACCCTTAGTCGCCTCTTACGACAAGCTAGGCTCTGCTGCGGGCCTATTCGACACCCGGGCCCCGCACGGGACGAAATGAAAAGGATGATAAAATGAAAATGCTATGATGATGATAAATGAACATGGGTGAGGGGTGGGAAACAAAGGGACAGTGAATTTTGAAGAACCTCAGGAAAAAGGGAGAGGCAGGTTGGGGCAGAAAATTTATCCTATGTGGTGCTTAACTTGGCGGCCCACAAAGGGGTCTTTAACGTGCATGAAGCATGGCACTCTCCACACACGTTGGCCCATCATGGTCAGCGGTCAGGGTTTCAGTATTATAGATCCCGTGTGGACGAGGGCTATCATATTCAGCCACCTAGGGTAAAACACCTACCCAACGTCAGAATCCTAAAACCCTTAGTCGCCTCTTAGGCTCTGATGCGGGCCCCGCACGGGACCTAAAGTGCAATAAAAGACCATATTCTTGATAATATACAAAATTATTACCATATATTCGACCAAATACAAAATACAAATGACAACAAAGTTAACATTAGTAAGCTTTGATAAAGATTCCTGGCTTAGGACAGGCACATTTAAAATGTGGCGGGGTTAAACTAGTTTTTTGGGCCCAACCTGATAATCAATGACAAAGAACAAACTAGCACACAGTAAAATTCAAATCGATAGAAGTTCAATTGAACAAGAGAGAACCTGAGACAAAAGGACAACAAGAAATTAACGGGACGTAGGGATACTCTCTTGAGAACACTCGAAGTTACTGACATCGAATGATATAAAAAATCAACTATGTCGGTTTTAAATCCGACACAACACGTCAAACAATTAATGATTTGGTGATGTATCATCACCATAAACCGACACACTTTACCGCTGTGATGCTCAAAAATCACATAAGTATAAAAAGCAATTAACATTTTGAAGTAAGTATCAAATTATCAATATTTTTACAAAAAAGACTAAATTCAAATATTTTACTAAAATTTACATTTCATAACCTTTATTCATTAAAATTTTAAGCCAGTTTTTCGATAGCAAAGGATTGTTTTTGAATTTATTTGCTTTATAAAAAACATTATCGTAAAAATCGGGATGGGATATTCCCGTTACAATAAAAATCGACGTGTAAAGTTATTTTTTTTTCAATAAGATAGATATTTTCGATAAAACTAAGTAAAAGACATTACTTATTTGTGGTAACGATATCCTTGCTTAAGTACTTTTTAGCTTACCTTGTCGAAGGCAATGTGCGCTTTTGCTATCACTTGGCGTCCGTCGTCCGTCGTTCAACTTTTCAAAAATCTTCTTCTCTAAAACCGCCTAGCTAAATGTAATGAAACTTGGTAGGTTTGTTCTGTAGTATGTAGTTATACCCCTTAGATTGTAAAAAATCTGTCAAAGTAAAAAATGGCAGGATTTCATTAAACAGGAAGTAGGTGAGCGACAGACCAGAAATCTAATCCCACGTTATGGGACCCCATCCTGATGCTGTATACCAAATATCAAATGGGTGTGATGAGTAGTTACTGAGGAAACTGTAACGAACATTTTTTCCCCGCCCGCACGCCGCCTGCCCGCCCGACATTCACCATTTTATAACCCGGATTTTTCACTCCGTGAAAATCCTGCCAGAGATGACCATTTTCACAGCTTTTTGTAAAACTTTTCAAAAATCTTCTTCTCTGAAATCGCTTGGCCAAATGTAATGAAACTTATGAAGATTGTTCTGTAGTAGGTCTTCTACACAACTATCGTTCGAAATTGGATTCTGTCCGTCCGTCCGTCTGTCCCTCTGTTACGCCTCAGTTTTCCGCACTTTTTTCTAAACGCTTATAGATAATGAACTGATTTTTGATATGTGAGTTTACCTTAATGAGTTACAGATCAAGTTTGAGTTTCCTGCCGGTTGGCAAATTTTTATGGGAGTTATGGCCCTTTAAACTTTGAAAATTCACTAAAATTTCAGTATTCCGCACTTTTTTTCTAAACGCGTATAGATAATGAACTGATTTTGGTATGCGAGTTTACCATGATGAGTTACAGATCAAGTTTGAGTTTCGTGCTGGTCCTTAAATTTTTATGAGAGTTATAGCCCTTTGAACTTTGAAAATTCACTAAAATTTCAAGTTTCCGCAATTTTCTTTAAACGCTTATAGATAATGAACTGAATTTTGGTATGTGAGTTAACCATAATGAGTTACAAATCAAGTTTGAGTTTCCTCTCGGTCCACAAATTTTTATGGGAGTTATGGACCTTTGAACTTTGAAAATTCCCTAATATTTCAGTTTTCCGCCCCTTTTTTTCTAAACGCTTATAGATAATGAACTGATTTTTTATAAGTAAGTTAACCATGATGAGTTACAGATCAAGTTGTACTTTCGTGCTGGTCCTTAAATTTTTATGAGAGTTATGGCCCTTTGAACTTTGAAAATTCACTAAAATTTCAGTTTTCCGCACTTTTCTTTAAACGCTTATAGATAATGAACTGAATTTTGGTATGTGAGTTAACCATAATGAGTTACAAATCAAGTTTGAGTTTCCTGCCGGTCCACAAATTTTTATGGGAGTTATGGACCTTTGAACTTTGAAAATTCCCTAAAATTTCAGTTTTTCGCATCTTTTTTTTCTAAGCGTTTATAGATAATGAACTGATTTTTGGTATGTGAGTTAACCATAATGAGTTACAAATCAAGTTTGAGTTTCCTGCCGGTCCACAAATTTTTATGGGAGTTATGGACCTTTGAACTTTGAAAATTCCCTTAAATTTCAGTTTTTCGCCCCTTTTTTTTCTAAACGCTTATAGATAATGAACTGATTTTATATAAGTGAGTTAACCATGATGAGTTACAGATCAAGTTTGAGTTTGGTGCCGGTCCTTAAATTTTTATGACAGTTTTGGCCCTTTGAACTTTGAAAGTTCACTATAATTTCAGTTTTCCGTACTTTTTTTTCTAAACGCTAATATATAATGATCTGATTTTTGGTATGTAGGTTTACCATGTCGAGTAACAGATTAAGATTGAGTTTCGTGCCGCTCCACAAATTTTAATGGGAGCTATGGCCCTTTGAAGTTTGAAAATCCATTGCAATTTTATTTTCTACACTTTTTTATTGTTCCTTGTAGATAATAAACTGATCAAGTTTAGGTATTCATTTGTTTGACAAATTGTTACCAGTGACTGAAATATGAGGCCGGTAGGGGAATATGTATTGTTTTGCAATACTCTCAGAATGCTTGTAGATAATAGTGATCAGCACATCAAGATCTTCCTCTCCTTAATTTTTGAAGATCTGACAATGGCTGTTGGAGTATTTGCCCTTTTTTTCTTCTTCAAATTTTGCTCTTTTAAAACCAATATCTTGAAAACAAACAAGATATTTCAATTGAATATGGTTAAGATCTAAAAACTATGTAATGGGGTCAAATTGAAAGACCTTTCTTGATAAGAGTTGTTTCCCTTAGAACGTGAAATTGATCATTTCACAGAGTAGCAGTCCTTTGTAAAAAAATATCCAGCTTATAAGTATTATCGAATACAAGTTGAGCTATTCAGGCTCCTGGCAGATCCTTTAGTTTTGTAATACAACGGTTTTTATCTTTTAAATCAGACACACCACTGCAGATCCGAACATATCTTACCAACTGTAAAATATATATTCCGCAAGACGGAGCATTTGGTACATCTCCCTCTAGAAAAGGAAAATTAATAATAGGAAATGAATAGTCATCCTGTCATCATATTTATTTCTATTTTATATGTGTGTGTGTGTGTTGGTGTTTAACGCCATTTATCGACGCACCTGGGTCATGTAGGGCGGTCAGTTTTAATTTTATTCCATGCAAAAATAAATAAATTGTTTTCATAGAAACATATTCAATACAACTTTGAAGAATTGCATACTGCACTTGATTATTATAGCCTTCTAGAATTGATTAGTCTGAAATATAATTTTTTCGTAGAACTAATGCTCTTATCAGTCCTTTAAGACAACTTGGGAAGTATCACCAACTTCAATTTAAAGTTCAATTGCTTCTTTAGGTAATAAGGCTTATTGCAAAACCTCATTTAACAGAATGTACCAGATAACCTGACCAAAAACAAACAAATCCTCATTTTTATACATATAAATGTTTCGTGTATAGAATATTGATATTATTTCTTATAAGCTCACCTGACACCATAGGTCCAATTGCAACCAAACTTTGTACAGTTGTTAATTGACATATGTGCTTCAAAAATATCGTTTGGATTTTTGATTCGTTGAAAAACATAGCCGCCATGGCTAAAAATAGAACATAGGGGGTAAATGGCAGTTTCTTGCAAAAAAACTCAAAATCGGTGACAGATATCAAAATTGTAGAATAAGGTTAAAGTGTTCAGCACCACGCGATCTATCTGACCTGAAAGTTTCAAGATCCAACAACCGATGTAAGAGTTATTGGCCTTTTTCTTGATTTTTTTCTTTTTTTCCCACTTATTTAGCCCTATATCTTGAAAACTATACAAGATATTTCAAAAATTCAAATTGCATAGGATTAAGCTCATCAAGATCTACCTTTCATTTAATATTGTCAAAGCTGTAGGACCATTTCTTGTAGGAGTTACGGCCATTAAAGCATCATTTTCATTACTTTTCCCTAGAATTTCAAAGATTAACTTGTCTAACACCACAAGACCAACTGCATTTAAACTTGGCGCACATGTTAAATAGCATATGTGCTACATTTCTATTGCTAGGATTTTTGATTTGTCAAAAGATATGGCCGCCAGCCATGGTTAAAAATAGAACATAGGGGTAAATTGAAGTTTTTTGCTAAGATTTCAAAAATGGTTACAGATATAAAAATTCACAAGTGATCAGTACCCCAAGATTTACCTGCTCTGAAATTTTGAAAAAGATCTGACTGCTGATGTGGAAGTTATTGCCCTTTTTCGTGAGTGAGTGAGTTGGTGTTTAACGCCCGTGCAACGCTATATAGGTTATTTACAGGCGATGAACATGAAAAGGATGATAAAATGAACATGAAATGATGATGATCAATGAAATATGGGGATGGGGTGGGAAACATAGGACCGGTCCCTTTTTCGTAATTTTTACCAAAGTTTGCACTTATTAAGCCCTATATCTTGAAAACTAAACAAGATATTTCAGAAATTTAAATTACATATTGTTTAGCATAATAGTATCTACAAAATATGAGTATCTATGTAGTTCAGGTGAGCGATTCAAGCTCCTGTGAGCCTCTTGCTTTTTTTTTTTGTTTCTGATTGTGTGTCTACGCGCTATTTATTTGTTGGCGACACAACAACCCAAAAACTTAACCAGGCGAAATTTTAATCGTTGAATGAATAAGAGTTTAGACGCACAAACATATGCGCGAAAATCCCCCCCCAAAAAAACCCCAACCCACATACATAGTAATTTAAAAGTTTTAGTATGGGTATATATGGGTCCATGTAGCTCGCAAATACAACTCCTAATAAACTGCTCGGTTGACTTTGATGAAACTTTATAGACACGACAAGGGTGGAGAATAGACCCGAAGAAGGCAAAACTAAGCTTGTCGTGGGAGGCCACCCTGCTTAATTGGCATTCAAAACGTACAGTTCCATTGATTATCATGTCAACTCATATTTCTTGACATTTCACATTACCGTTTTTTTCATGTTGATCACCCTGGTATAACCTAGAGTTGATACCAATCAAAATCAGAAAGGAAGTACATTATATATTACTGCCCGGGATTACTGGGATGTGCAGGAAGAAATTTATTTGCTATCAGATATTATTAATGTGACATAACTGGACTTTAGTTGTCTGTAAAAGTTCAACTAGAATTCGCGTTGTTAATTGATATTCAGTAGTTTTTGTGTTTCCTTGTTTCATATGTTGTCTGTTTTTTGTCATGACCTTATTTGTGTTTGCTGATTTTGTCTATGCCTTTTTGGACTTTGAAATTCGGATATCCTATTGGTGACTCTGCTTCTTTCAATATAAAGCTTATATATAAATATAAAGTTTTCTTTCTTTAATGCAAATGAACTAGTTTCATTCTATCATAGAGTTAAATATGGAGCTGGGGTATTTCTTTTGTTAGCTTGCTACCAGTTTTACTAAAATTTTAGGGATATAAAAGGACAATTAGAATTCTTGTATTTATCATATAATGTTAATTCGTTCAAAGAATTATGGTTTCTCTTTGTCATTTGCGACGTGTTGACCATTTATAACTAAGGAATAATTCTTGTTACTCCGAAACGAGGAAGTGATTAAATTATTCCTTGTTTTCTTGTTAATAATGTTGAAATTCATTCTTTTTAAGGCTTCTTATAAGTGTTGGGAATCCTTATACAGAATTATAGATGTTTGTCAGACATCTAGTTCGATTATTTTGTTACAATAAACCCCCAAACCGATTGCCTTTTAAGACATTGTAAAAACCCAGACAATTGTTAGTTTTTATTATTGTTACAACAACATAATTAATGAATGTTCCTATCAAACTCCTTTAGACAGACAACATTTATAACGGTTCTCGTGTCTTCAACTTAAAAAAGACAAAAGGAAGGAAAAAGTATTATGGTGTCAAGGTAACAGACGGCTCTGTACGCAATATTAAAATATTTATCTTGCCTATTAACGACCATTTAACGTGAAAGTGGGGTAAAGTCGAATTTTGATGCCGATATGCAATGAATGCTATTAATGCTGATAATCCATGATACAAATTATTAAAGCAAAGGTGGGAGATAAATGATTTAATAAAAGAAAATCGAAGTGAAGCTAAGGGAGTAGTGAAAGTTTCGTTTAGAGTTGCTTTCGTTTTGCACATTGACTTTAACAAAATATCGATAGAGGACAGCAAGTCCCTGTGACCGAAGTGAGTAAAGAGGTAAAAGTAACACAAACACGATGATTATTTTCAATGTGTGTATTGCATATTTACAAATATGGATTGGCGACATGTATTGCAATCATGCCCAAAACCTATTGCAAGTTTGCATATGCTACCTTACTTTCCCAATTATGTTGCTCTGTAGATTTCACTTTAAGGTCATTGACAAAAAGGTGAAGTAGCACTACATCATAGTCTTGAATCCTTCGTCTGTTCCATTGTGTATTTGGTGACTTCACGTACATATATGTCTATTGAATTGTTTGAAAAATGTTTAACACTGACGTACCTTGTGTTTGATGATCAAATCATAAGCACCTTCTATTGTCTACATGTATCTGTTGGTTTTCTTGTCATATTTGTCTTCGTTTTACATTGTCATTAAGTTGACTACCGACCATCCTTGGAAACCCAAGGATTTCGATGGATGACTACCGACGTTCACCGGCTTTGTAAGAGGATTTTCTGGTGTGTGATCTGGTTAGTAGTAAAATGTACTTAGACCTAGATTTGAATATCGCGCGGAACATTTCTTCTTCTGATATGCGATTCTGGTTTCCTTTAAGTATTATGCGCATCTTTGTCCTTTTTTCTTATTTCCTTTCTTCTGCCTCGCTATCATTGAAATTCCCTATCAATAACGAATTGTCTGAGCGAGACGCATGCATCTTCCATGACAAAACTTCATCTTGTATTAAAAACGAAAGAATATGGAATATGTGCCAAAAAGACACGATCCACATATTGAAATGATTTTAATAAATGTACAAGAGCAAAATTTCACTGCGTGTGAAGCGCTTTTCTGGGTTAACCTTCATCAGACACGCTTTGTGTTGACAAAGAAAGAGTGCTGGTACTGTGATGTCTTACTGTCTAGAGTTAAGCCTCGAGTATTGTTATACACATGTTTAACTATAATATTGTTTGTGATGTGGTCCTGGAACTTCTTAAACTTGATATGTCTCTTTGGTCTGGCAAATTTCACAAAATGCGATGTTGGCAGTGCTGGTACCATCCCTCAACCACCGTGTACATCATGATCAGACGTAGGCCGATTCGTATTTCTTCTAGTGATTCTAATTCTAGGACTGTTCTCATCCTTGTTATTGAACCTGGTTCTCGGTTTCTTTAAGTTCTTTTTGATGAAGTGGAACCCTTTATTTTTTATTAGTCCCGTGCGGGGCCCGGGTGGCGAATAGGCCCGCAGCAGAGCCTAGCTTGTCGTAAGAGGCGACTAAGGGTCTTGGGATTCTGACGTCGGGTCAGTGCTCAGCCCACAGAGCGACCAAGTGTGTACCCTAGGTGGCTAAATAGGGTAGCCCTCGTCCGCGGGGGTTGTCAGGTCTATAATACGGAAACCCTGACCGCCGACCATAGTGGGCCAACGTGTGTGGAGAGTGCCACGCTTCATGCACGTAAAAGACCCCTTTGTGGACCGCCCAGTAGTGCACCACATAGGCTAAATTTTCCGCCCCTACCCACCTCTCCCCTTTTTCCTGTGGTTCTTCTAAATTTACCGGTCCTTTGTTTCCCACCCCATCCCCATATTTCATTTATCATCATCATTTCATGTTCATTTTATCATCCTTTTCATGTTCATCGCCTGTAAATAACCTATATAGCGTTGCACGGGCGTAAAACACCAACTCACTCACTCACTCACTCATTTTTTATTATCTTTAGATTGTCAATATCCTCTTTTAAACATGGGTTCAAGATGATGGCTCCATATTCCATAATGGCTGATCTCAACAGTGAGATGTATGCGGTCTTACAATGGAAAGAACTCGGAATTAACCCTTACAAAACGTTAAAAAAATATTGGTGTCATCAGGGTCATAGCAACGCTCCTTTTTTATCATAGCAGATCATAGGAGTAGTTTAAATAGGAAGTAATCTTCTTGAGAATCTAGAAGTCATAGATCTGCGATAAGATGAATCGGCTCGTTCAGAGTACCTGTATTAGCCAATGAATGTTCGAAGTACGAGGATGGTGCTCTGGGAAAACAATCATGGATGATCACTGTCAGTTTTTAAAAATTCTACGACCTACCCCCTTACTGTAATACTGTCCCCACCCAGGAAAGAGTTCGTCCCGACTAAAAGGATAATCTACCTAATCTAAGCTTATGTAACACCTTACTGAAAATATTGTACCGTCTGTGGTTTCCTCTTATCCTAAAATTTGGTCGTCCTAATATCCCTCATCTCGAAAATGATGCCAGAATAGTAGAAGTCATAGATCTTCGTTAAAGATTAATCTTTTCGTTAAAGGTATTGGTCAGGGGATGTTCGAGGATGGTTCTTGACTGTCAGTCAGAAATGAAACTGAATAGGAGAATGGTTCTTCCCTAAAAGCTCGCGAAGATATTAAATCAACACAAATTCGTTGATGCGACCAGATAAATATGATAATACCTAAACTTGGTCGAACCTTCATTGGATCTGGAAAAAAGAGTCAAGGGACCCAAGTCATACCATATGCACCAATGTAACAAACAAAGGATCAACCAGTACTGACCACTTGACTTGTTTAAAAAATCCGACTTATATATAATTATTCAATATGTCTGAAACCGAAATTGAATAAAAAAAAAACTACTTGTATTTTAATATTAAAGTACGCCTAATAAAACTTTTTGGCTTCCTTGTCATAACCATATTACATTTCCCCGCTAGCAATATTTTTCTTGGATCTATGAATTTATCTTCCCAAATAAGACCTTTAGGTTAGAGTGTCTCATTTTTCACAGATTTTAATGTCTTAAGATTTTATAGACTCTTGCTAATTTCATTCACCGAGAGCCAACTAAATTAAAATTGTCTTGTGCCCTTCAGTATTATTCCTCATTCCAACAGGAATTCCAGTTTTGCGTTGAAGCTATTTACACTGTCCGATGAAATACGTTCTGTTTTAATATTGCTTATTAGACATGCAGATAATATATTGGCACCAGAGTTACTTTCGTTTTCCTGAAAAGTCGGTAAACAGGAAGTAGGTGAGCGACATACCTGAAATCGAATCCAACGTTATTGGAGCCCATATTGATGCTGCATATTAAATATCAAGAGGCTGTGATAAGTAGTTGCTAAGAAAACTTATGAAAATTTTCATTATGATTGGACATTAATATAAAAAATTAACTAGGTCGGTAAACAGAAAGTAGGTGAGCGACAGACCTAAATCGAATCCCACATTATGGGAGCCCATGCTGTCTTTGCATACTAAATATCAAGAGGCTATGATTAGTAGCTGCTGAGAAAAGTTACGAAAATATTTTCCTGACCCGCCCGCCGCCCGACATTCATTATTTTATAACCTTGATTTGATTTGTAAAAAATCATGGCCACCATGGCTAAAATTAAACCATAGGGGTTTATTGCAGTGTTCGGCAAATAACTCAAAAACGAAGACAAATATCAAAATTCTGGCATCGAACACCTCAATGTCTACTTGCCCTGAAATTTTAAAGAGGATCCAACGACCCATGTAGAAGTTATTGCTCGTTTTCCTTATTTTTTTCTCTCTCCAAAATTTGCACTTATTAAGCTCAATATATTGGAAACTATAGAAGATATTTGAACAAGAACGGGGTCCCCACCGAGTGGCAAAAGTTTCAAGTCCGTTCGCTTAACAGACAGAAGATAAGCGACAGACATTAAAACTCATCCCACTATATACAAGACCCCTTCCTGAAGCTGCACATCAAATATTTAAAGCCTACAAATAGTACTAGCTGAGAAGTTTTACTAAAAAAAAATAAAGTCCATTTGTTCAACAGGAAGTAGGTAAGCCACAGACCTTGAAACGCGTCATATGAGACCGGTAACTGAAGCAGCATACCAAATATCGAATCCTACGAATAGTAGTACCTGAGAAATCTGTTACATAGATTTTCCCATTTCGTCCCTTAAAAAAATCTAAGGCCACTCGTCAATCAGGAAGTAGGTAAGCGACAGATCTGGAAACGCATCCCACCGTATGAAAATCCTACCTAAAGCTGTGTACCAAACGTCAAACACCTACGAATAGCAGTTGCTGAGAAATATGTTACGAGAAAAAGTGTGACGGACGGACGCACGCACAGACACCGGCATTTTTATCTCTCCGCTCCGCGTTGAAGCGGGCGACAAAATTTTTTTTTGCATATTGTAAGGAACATTAGGATATACAAAACCTGTAACAGGTCCATTAAGGAGTTATTCTCCTTAGAACTTCAGAAATTGACCATTTTTTCAGCGTTTATTCGTTGTATTAAATGGAACGTCAGATTAAAAGAGAGAGCTAGCCTACGATCTTTTTTTATGTCTAGAAGAGATTATAAGAATGCTTCATATGAATGAAGAAACAAATCAGCAAATAAATATGCACAATTAGTGCCCATTGGAATCCTTATTGTTTGCTGAAAAATACGCCCACCTAACTGAACAAATATGTTGTCGATAAGAAAATTGAGTATGTCAATAATTTGATCTTCTGTATTTGTTTTCTTTCTTAGACTAATTGATGACAGAGTAAGTCTTAGTATAATCGACTGCCAAGAATCGTACAGATTGGAATGTCATCAACAGCAAAGAACCCGAAGGAGAAAATGGCAGATTATTTGTGATTGTCAATAATTTTTCCCCAAGATCTACCTGCCCTGAAATTTTGAAGTAGATCTAACCACCATGTAGGAGTTGCTGCTCTATATTCTGATTTTTTTCTTATTTGGTACTTGTTAAGCAGAATATCTCAAAAACTATTGAAAGTATTCGAGAAATTGTAATTGCATTTTGTAAAGCATGCACATTAAGATCTACAAGATCTGTAATAGGGTCAAAGTTGTAGTACCCATATTTTAAAAGTAATTTCCCATCAAAATTGTCCATTTTTACGACCTTTTTCAATGCACATGTATTGCAAACTGTTAAAGCTAGAGATATAAACTAACCTTTTTATGTCGTATAGCTGGCAAACTATTGAAAAAATAATTCTAAAATGTTCAACTAATTGGACTCTACACTTTAATGCATTAAGTTAAGATTAATGTTGTCAGATGACCCCTTATTAACTAAAAGCCCTTTCAATGCAAAAAAAATCATTTAAGTCAGGCGAGCGATTCAGGCTCCTGTGAGCCTCTTGGATTTTTTAGCCGTGCAGATTATTAATTGCAGAATCATCGACAATTAACTGAACGAAAATATTCATGTGCCTGGGGATAAAAGGAAATGATACAAGATCCAATTAAAATTAATCAAAAATACGCGTTTCTCCTAAAAGAGAGTGTTAATTTTCGAAATTGAAAAGTTACATTCAAATAAATGTACACCCACCGAAGGCTAAAAAGCAGAATAAATTTTACAAGTCAGAAGAAATTTCGTTCATCACGATATTCTTTTATAAGCTATCGTTATTCCGGTGCATATAATAGCAGATTGAAAAAAAATATACTAATAATACATAAAGAAGTCTGCAGTTCAATTATATTTTTACATCATGGAAGGAGCAAAGATTTATCAAGGAATCAACCAAATGTCGCGAGTCAGAAAAGGCAAATTCAAATGTTACCATGTTCTGGCGTTAATTCCCAGGATTCAAATACATTTTCAAACCCTTAACTTTGATCCAATGGTGACGCTCTGACGGAAAAAAATAGTACAAATGTGTGAATGGAATATTTAATGTTCAAAAGTTATGGCGGACAAAATATTAATAACACATAATAACAAAGAAACTGCGATCAGCAACGCTGATGGGGTAATTGTTGTTTTATTTCCCATAAAATAAAATTGTCAATGAAACAAATTTAACCACGAAAACTAAGTGATTTTGAAACCTCTTATTTGAGTTTGTTGTTTTCGGCTGTTTGTCTTTTACTTGGCATTAAATACCCGTGCGGGTTCCGGATGGCAAGAAGGCCAACAGCAGCGTTTAGGTTTTCGGTAAAAGTCCATTTAAGAGCGCTCAGGTACCTGACATCGGGTTATGCCGCGTTTCCAACAATGAAACTGGAATGTCTGCTCCAGCTTGTCAAATGGGGCAACCCTGTCATAATGAATACCGGGTCGCCAGGCTGTAATGCGGAAAAAGTGACCGTAAATCATAGTGATGAACCGTGTTTGGGAAATCTCTCGTTTTTTTCACATTAACGAATCCTGCTGTAGGTCTTAAAAAAGAGAAGAATCCATAGAATCCCTAGCAGTAGGCCAAATTGACGATCCTATCCATCCTCCATTTTTTCAATGGAATTCAGAACTCTCTCACCCGGTGTCCCTTTTTTCTCCACTTCATCATCATGTTAATTTTTGCACCCCTTTCATATTTATCTCCCTGATGCTTGGGAGTAAATCAATACCAGACTAACTATGCATTAAAACTTTAAGATAGGAACGTATGTCTCTTGATTATCATATTAGCATAGATAATAAATGGTAACGGAAACACGTCTGTCGAGTGACAATTATTCTCGTACATAAACTGTGATGGCATAATAAAATTAAAATATTATTTAATACTTTTTATTCACCACGACGATGATATAATTGTGAAAATGTCTTTTATAATGTTTTGCAGACAAAATTATTTTAATGATCGACGGTTGTGTGCGGGTGTTAACGTCTAGCAAGCATGAAAACATATCAACATTACAATTGATACTGTAACTATTATGTTTATAAAGATTTCTTTTTCATTGGTGCACCTGATTTAAAAAGATGTAGCAAGGCTTGGTTTCCAATGTCTTATATATAACTCAACATAATAATTTTGTCATCTTCGGAAAGCGGTTTTATATTTCTGGACAGTTTTGAATAAAACTCTTAAATATAAACTACATAAACTTGTACAATGAACATTTGATAATGCACAAGAATATCTCAAGAAAACGGAAATAACTTTGAAGGTAGTATACATGTACCATTGAATATGGCTAATCAAGATTGCAGGTCGAGGGGTCGGAAAGGAACTTTTAGCAAAGGGCTTTTTACCATAGTAGATAAGCTGGTTAATGGAAAAAAATCAGCCGCGAAAACTAAGTGATTTTTATACAACATACATCTGTTTGTTGTTTTCTTTTTTTTTTTTGTTTCCTGGGCTCTTGGTAAATAGGCCCACATGAGCCCTATGCTTGTCGGTGAAAGTTTACTAAAAAGTTTCCATGAACCTGACGTCGGGACAAGCCGCTTTGCCCACAAAGCGACTGGGATATACATCAAAGATGGTTGAATTGAACAGCCTTGTCATAATGAATGCCGGGATTGCCAAGGTTATATTGCGGAAAACCTGACCGCAAACCATAGTCGTGCACCGTGTTAGGAAAAGTCTTTTCTCGCAGTTGAAGAACCCTGCTTAAGCCAACCTTTGCCCAGTTTTACATTAACAACCCTTATCTGTTGGTTATATAATGCTCAATTCAGGTTGAACCTACACACACTGGGAGGCAAAAAATTGTGGCGGGATGGGAAACAAAGGAAAAGTTAATTTCAATGATTGAAGGCCACTGGAAAACGGGAGTGTGAAAGGAGCGGAAATTTAACCCTACTAGTATATGGCACAATAATTTGTGGTCCACAAAATGATCTTTAATGTGCATGAGGGGTGGTACTCTCCACATGTCGGCCCTCTATGGTCAGCGGTAAGATTTTTGTATAATCGACCTGGCAACCTTGCAGACGTTATGGTTCAAACTTTGGTCGCTCTGTGGGCTGAACACTAACTCATTGCGGAATCCCAAGATCCTAAGTCGCCTCTTCCGACAAACTAGGCTGTCTGCTGCAAGCAGATGCCCCATTCGGGTCCCGCACTGGACACATCGAAATAAACATTGCCTTGCAAAATATGTTATTTGCATTTTATTCCGCTTTATATGAAATATATTTTTGTAGAGACGAAAAGTGATATATAATTCAATGAAAAAAACCTCCAAATTTTGATTGTTTTAATGTTTTTTCGGTTTTCTCGGAGTTTGGCGTGACCAAACAATAACATAATGTCAATGAAATAAAAAAAAAATTTCTGAACAACAGCATACAAAACATTATTTAACAAAAAATAATCAAATAAGTTGCACGTCATTTTACTGATAAACTTCCGTTTTTTCCACGCTTTCCTGACAAAACTAATGTACGTCCATAAACTCAAGTTTTGATGCTTTCTTTGACGTTTCCGGTCATTATTATATCGGCAAATATCGATCGATCATCAGCAGATATTCTGGTCTGTATAACATCGTATATGACATCAACATCTATATCTTATCTCTATGGAACGGCATAGCTGCCTTATGATACTTTGTTATTATGTTATTATGTGATGATAGTTCGTCATTATTTGATGGTACTTTGTCATTATGTGATGATACTTCTTCATTGTGCCGAATAACGCTAATTTTGACCTTAAGAGGGTCATAACCCTTGAAAACTTCGACCCAATTAAGAAAATTGAAGAGTTTAATGAGCTGAAAGTTTATACAATCAACAGATTTTCCACAGGCATTTGTTTCTATCAATAATGGGGGGTCGAGTATGTATAAAATAAGGAGAAGGTGTCTGACTCATGAAATACACTTGCTCAGAAAATATTCATTTATCTTGTTTCCTCAGTCTTGCCAATTACTTGCAGCACATCAATTTGCTTGAAAATGATTTTTCTATTGAATAAAATTTAAATTTTACATCCTTGAAGTGCCTCTCGAAAGAAATCTTGACTCTTTGAAGAAAATTTTAGGATAAGTTTCCACAACACCTTTCTATCTGGACTCAACTTCCGGTTTTCTGTTTTCTTGCTGTTATCTGTGCTCTGATTGGTTCTTTTAATATAGATATGGAAGGATTTCCCTTTTGCTAAATTGAGAACCAATCAGCGCACAGGTTACAACAGATAGCTTGAAAAACCGGAAGTTAAGACCAGTTAGAAAGGTGTTGTGGAAATTTAACCTGAAATTTTCTTCAAAGAGTCAAGATTTCGTTCGAGAGGCACTTCAAGGATGTATAATTTAAATTTTATTCAATAGAAAAATCATTTTCAAGCAAATTGATGTGCTGCAAGTAATTGGCAAGACTGAGGAAACAAGAAAAATGAATATTTTCTGAGCAAGTATATTTCATGAGTCAGACACCTTCTCCTTATTTTATACATACTCGACCCCCCATTATTGATAGAAACAAGTGCCTGTGAGATTTTCTCTTTCTGCAATAGTTTTCCTACTATATGAATAAAAATAGAGAAAGCTACAGTAGACATTTAAAGGGCCATAACTCCTATAAGGAGTCATCTTACAACCTTGACCGAATGGAGTCTTTTGTATTTAGTTCGTTAGTTATAATTTGTTTACTCCAAAGCAGCGCGAGACCTGCAGTAGGGGTCTTTTACGTGCGAGGAACGTGGTATTTTTCCCAAAACTGTGCACCACTATGGTTTGCTGTCAGGTATTCCGCATAATAGCTTATCCTTATGAAAGGGATGCCCCATTCAACCACGGGGGGTACACATTCCAGTCGCTGTGTGATTACCGACAGTCTGATGATAAAAGTGTGGTATATAAGTACACATATCAAGACCTCTCTCAATCCTCTAATAGCAAACGGTTTATCCGCAAATTTGAATTCGGTGATTGACAAATTATGTAAAATGGTTTTGATATGACCTGAACTTAGGACAAGCAGTATTTGCGCATAGAACACGAAAACAGCAGTTCTGATTATAGAACTTTTGAGGCAATGTATACCAAGAAGACTGTCTTAACAAAATGAAGCTGATATTGGACCAGTTTCTGCTTTTGATATTACAACTAAACTATTACTGACGTAAAAGAGTATTTTTTGGTTGATAATACACAAGTTGATGAACATGCTGTGGAAGACAATATTGATCAAAATCGAGGTCAGATTATGGCCATCCACCATCGGCGCAATCTTATTTACATTTAAATTACCCGATTAATGTACTCATTCGATTTGATACATATATACAAGATTTTGACCACCCAGAAAATGAAATACCAGTCCTTGTGAAAGTCATTCCTGTAACTTCAATCAAGATTGAGAAAGAAACAAGAGGCTCCAAGGAGCCTGAAGTTCACCTGGTCCTTAAGCTATAAGGGGTCATCTGACAAATGAGACGCAATGCAAACTTTTATGAATCTGTTGTAAAGAGCTGCATGTTTAAGCAAGCAACATCTCTATCTGCAATAGTTTTCATTCTATAGGGAAAAACTATTTTTCACCTGTAACGGGCCATAACCCCCATAAGGGGTCATCTGACAACTTCGACACAAAAGAGATTTTTGTGGAGCTTAATGAGCTGAACATTTGAGCAATCAACAGCTTTTCTCTATCTGATGATACAAATACATTGTTTTCATTCTATAGAGCAAAAATATGAAAAAAAGCTATTTTTGACCTGTAAAGGGCCATAACCCCTATCTGACAACTTCGATCCAATGAAGACTTGTAGAGTTAAATGAGCTGAACATTTAAGCAGGCAATAGCTTTTCTCTATCTGCTATAGTTTTTATTCTATAGGGGGGGAAATATTTTTGTCCTGAAATTGGTTAGTTAGTTAGTGATTGCTTTACTCCCAAGCAGCATGATTTCGGCTATATCCGGGAGATGAACATGAAAGTGTTGATACAATGAACATGAAATGATGATGAAGTTGAGGAAATGGGGACACAAGGTCAATCGGGTAGGAGAGTTTTGACTGCCACTGGAAAAAGGAGTGATGGGTAGGGATGGGAAATGTTGCCTACTGCATGGGGATCCTACGGGTCCTACTCTTACCGAGACCTGCAGCAGTGTTCTTTATCGTGCGAGGAACGTGACATTTTTCCCAACACGGTGCACCACTATGGTTTGCAGTCAGGTTTTCCGCATTATCGCCTGACGACCCCGCATCTCTCGATGTCAGGGCTGCCCCATTCAACCACCTGGGGCACTCATCCCAGTCGCTTTGTGGGCAAAGCGGCCTGATATTGACCTGAAAAGGGCCATCTGACAACTTCGACCCAATAGAGACTTTTGTAGAGCTTTCATAGATATGGGCACTTTTTATGATTTAGTTTATTCTCATGGACAGTTTTGAGCATTTAAGAACATTGAAACATGGGGACATTATTTAATTTATAAAAAAACCCAACAACTATGATGCAACCAACAACGCGATCTCATGTCGAAATGTGGTTCGGAAGGTAGCATTTTCTGTTTGTTATAACACACCAGTCATTTTGCCAGCGATTAATTTAGTGAATGTCGAATCCATACAAACCAACATCGGAGATGTAGACTTACTAGTATTTGTTGTAAAGTTCTTTATCTGCTAGTGACTTATTGAAATATGCATTATACAGTATCGACACCCACCTTGCGTTTTGGTATTTCTAAGCAATATATTGTAACTTGCTAAAGTTTTAGAATGAGACTTTGTCAGGACATATCATAACAGTTACTCTTTGTTACTTTTGCTCAAGATTACATCTTTTAATTACATTCTTCTCGTATTTGACAGAACTACTTCAGACCGACTTGTTATTGGCATAATTTGAAAGAAAGGTGTAATCTTTCCCCCAGTGCTATAGATTCTGTGTATAGAGCATCAATACATTCAAAGAATTAACGATATTCTGCAACCAATCTATCAACGCAAAGCACTCATTCAGTTTGAGAATACCTTTCAGGAAAACTGATTAATCAACGGTGATACCGATATTCTAACCGGTTAATATAAAAGTAAAAAAGCTTAAATTTTGCTAATATATAATTACAGGATACAGTATGATTTAGTATATATCTATATCGGATTATCCTTGAGTTCTCATAATTATGTAGGCTATCTATTTTATAGGTCGATGTTGGTTAGCTTGATTTCATCAGAACCTTTCTATGTACATTTTATCTAATTTTTTACCCTTTTTAGTATCTGCATAGCAAAACCGCATATAATTTTCCAAAAAGTCGTCGTAAATTTAAGGTAGTAAACAATAAGAAATGATAAAAAGAATCACAAAAGAATTATTTTTAATGTCTACTGTAACATAAGACATGCTTCGCTTAAATACAAAATTCAATACAGTTACTGCCATACAATAGCATATACTAAACAAATGTAAAATAAGCCATCTACAAGGAAACGTAGTGGTGAACAAGGTATACATGCATATAGTAGAAGAAGACGCCAATCATGTGTGTCGAATCAGTGTTATTAGTTCTTCCCTCCACTTTGTCAGAATACATATTGTCTCTACCAAAAATAAATTTTTAGGTGTTTTCGAGTGAGTGAGTGAGTGAGTTTGTGTTTAACCCCCGTGCAACGCAATATAGGTTATTAACAGGCGATAATATGATGATGACAAATGATATATGGGGGTGGGTAGAAGCCAAAGGAACGGTAAATTTTGAAACACCACAGAAAAGGAGGAGAGGTGGGTAGGGGCCAAAAAATTTAACCTATGTGCTTGGCAGTCAACAAAGGGGTCTTTTACGTGTATGGAGCGTGGCACTCGGTGTTTTCGAAGTATGGCGCCACTTAACCATAACATCATGTCAATGTTGTACCAAAAAGAACGTTTTGAGATACAGCATACAAAACATTATTAAAAAAATCAAATAAGGTACGTACATGTCAATTCACTGGATAACTTTAGTTTTTTCCACGCTTTCCTGACTAAACTAATGTACGTCCGTTAATTTCCCGTTTTGATGCTTTCTTTGACGTTTCCGGTCATTATTATACCGGCGAATATCAATCATCAGAAGATATTCTGGTCTGCATAACATTGTTTATGACATCAACATCGTTATATTATTACACTGTGAGAGATAAGTTTATGATGGGGCACATGCCCCAATATGTTCAAAACCATCATTTTTTTTCTTCAAGTGGATTGTTAATTTTTCTTTCGATATCCTGTTTATGAGCACACAAGCGCTTTCAGCAGTTGATCACACTTGAGAGTAAAAAAGACAATGCCCACCATCTGTTTTAGATCGGTAAAAAGGTTACGAATATACTATTGTGGACACGGAATTTTTTGCTCTGAAAGATAAGTCACGCTTAACCATGTTAACCTTATATCAACACATTCCTGATGCCTTTCAACATCCAGCCTTCCTAGAATTCATTCGATAGCAAGAGCTTGAGCATCAAATATTTAACTAATTCAAACTTCATATATAGGCCACGCAAGGAAAGATAATATGCATCTTTATATGCAGCCCCATATATGCACATGGGATTTCAGTTAAACTAAATCTATATAAATCAGAATTTAAAGAATTGCCTCGGTGACATAGTCTAGTATGAATAATAAATTGTGTATAACCAATGCTAGTGGACCAGAAGTCCCCGAGAGTACATTTGTTATCACATGCCTGGTCGTCAGACTTGTCTGAAACGAACTTACCAAAGATTTTTACTTGGAAGTCAAGGACTTCCAAAGTATAGTAATTAATGGATTTCGGAGAAATCCATCCGCGTTTTTCCCAAACCAACGTACAACCTATTCTATTATGCATTCGCTCTCCGGTAGAAGTGTGTTTATTTTTTTGGTCAACGAGCTTTCTTATCTATGCTAGTATATCCCCTTATTATTACTTGATTTGTTTATTTATTTCGTTTTAAATGATGATATAATATTTGCTATATTTTTCATAACCTTTTAAAAACTACATTTTGTGTATCACATGACTTTTGTCGTCACCTGTGCGATGGGGAAATATATTTTAGCGGGAATATACAAATCATCGATATTTAAACCATTAATGCTTGATATAAAAGCTGAGATAATTTAACTAATGATTTTCTTAGATAAAAGTTACCAAAAAAATACATGTAGTTATATCGATTTCATATTGTTGTAAGAAAGCGTGGTTCATACATAAATAAAGATACAGCCTATATTCAAATTCAATAATTGCCCTTTTCTGTATAAAAAAGTTATAAACCACAACACAAATCGCTTGCCTTCGTTCAAATGTGACTTCCAAGTACACGGTACCAACGGTACTTTGATTTGTTATTGAAATTGCCGATTTTTTCATTCAAAATTTTTAATACACGAAGTTTCTTTCCTTGTAACAGGTCGAAGAAACTACCAAATTTGGAAGTCTCGTGACTTTAAGTTTACAGTACGATTAACGAATCGAATCAATGAACATTTTACGCTAATGTTTACAACTGAATAGTTTGAATGAAACACTTACATTTTTAAAAGCACTTGCGATAAAAAATGAAGCAACATAAAAGGTTTTAAACAATAACAAATTGTTGTTGATAAGGTATTTTATCATTTCCATGTATAATTATACCCATGCAACGAAGTTGCGAAGGGTATAATGTTTTTGACTGGTCCGTCCGTCAGTCCGTGATCAAAATTTTCGTAACAGATATCTCAGCTGTTATTAATCCTAGGCTTTTGAAATCTGGTATGTAGCTTCAGTTGGGGGTCCCATATAATGGGATACGTTTTCAGGTCTGTCGATCATCTACTTCCTGTTTAACGAGCCGACTTACACTCTCTTGAAAATTTTCGTAACAGATTTCTCAGCTACTATTAATTGTAGGTATTTGATATTTGGTATATAGCTTTGGGTAGGGGTCCCATATGGTGGGATTTGATTTCAGGTCTGTCGATCATTTACTTCCTGTTTAAAGAGCTGACTTAGACTTTTTTCACTAAATTTTCAGGGTTGAAAATTTTCGTCACAGATTTCTCAGCAACTATTAAATGAAGGCTTTTAATAATTGGTATGTAGCTTTAAGTAGGGGTCCCATATGATGGGATACATTTTCAGGTCCGTTGATCAGCTAATTCCTGTTTAACGAGCCGACTTGTATTTTTTTTTCACTTAATTTTCAGGGTTGAAAATTTTCGTCACAGATTTCTCAGCAAATATTAATTGTAAGCTTTTAATATTTGGTATGTAGCTTTAAATAGGGGTCCCATATGGTGGGATACATTTTCAGGTCTGTCGATCAGCTAATTCCTGTTTAACGAGCCGACTTGTATTTTTTTCACTTAATTTTCAGGGTTGAAAATTTTCGTCACAGATTTCTCAGCAACTATTAATTGTAAGCTTTTAATATTTGGTATGTAGCTTTAAGTAGGGGTCCCATATGGTGGGATACATTTTCAGGTCTGTCGATCAGCTAAATCCTGTTTAACGAGCCGACTTGTATTTTTTTCACTTAATTTTCAGGGTTGAAAATTTTCGTCACAGATTTCTCAGCAACTATTAATTGTAAGCTTTTAATATTTGGTATGTAGCTTTAAGTAGGGGTCCCATATGGTGAGATACATTTTCAGGTCTGTCGATCAGCTAATTCCTGTTTAACGAGCCGACTTGTATTTTTTTCACTTAATTTTCAGGGTTGAAAATTTTCGTCACAGATTTCTCAGCAACTATTTATCTTAGGCTTTTGGTATTTTGTACATAGCTTAAGGTAGGTGTCCCATATGGTGGGATACATTTTCATGTCTGTCACTCATTTTTTTCCTGTTTAACGAGCCGACTTGGAAAGACAACAACTCTGACTTTTATATTCCTAACTCGAAACAGATATTCTCTGTCCATTATGTTGAGGCGTGGGGTATGTGAGCGTGCTCACTAAGGTTCTTTCATTTTTAAATCAAATGTCACATACTGGATATTTTCAAGAGAGAAAAGTTAATAGTTTTCGAAGTAAAGAAATTTTCAGAGTGCAAAGATAACTTAGTGATAAGTTAGAGATATTCTCACACATTCCATAGCACTTCATTTTTGAGTTTTTGACATGGAATGATGTATGTCATCAATATTTGTTGTAAAAATTGGGTTGGATCGAAACAATTCTTTTTCTCTTGATGGACTTAAAACAGATCTATCTGCATTTGAAATAATTACTTAAAAAGTATATATTTCTTAATAATGTTATACATATCTATATTTATTGTAATGTACAAGTTCAGATTGAAGAAACTTTTTGGAGATATTACTTTGGTAAGGGCGATACATCATCGATGGCAGTCTCGTACAATGTTAGTCTTTCACTTAAAACCTGCCTTATTTCATTCAAAAACTCTATCAAAATGTGTTTTTTGCAGTAGAAATTTTCAATACTTTTTTCTTTGACGTGTAATCTCTTCTGATATCGTCCGGCATCTTTATTATGTTTTCATCAATCATTGCCAAAAGTTCCGCCTTAGATCGACATCTGTCTTTATTCATTTCGTCCTCTTCAAACTTTGTAACAGGAATTTCTTTTGACGCTCAACTTATTAGGAAAATTAAAACTTTGGCGAAATTTAGAAAAAAAGTTGTTGATTTCGATTGTTGCGAGTTCTGAAAATTTATTAAAAGAATCTGATAGTTTAACTGTATTGTCAATGGACACCAGCTTCCTTCCTTTTTTGGGGAACAAATATGAACTTCTCTTAAGATTTACCCAAAAGTAATTTATCTAACTTTGAAAGTCTATAGTCTATCTTGGACATCTGTCGTCGTCTTTAATCGATAATATGTTTGCAGTTTCCTCACGTAAATTGTTAAGATTCTCAAAATTTCTAATAACCTTTTCCCATTTACTACTTTTTGCAATTCCACAAATATGTTATTTTATGTTTTTGTTATATTCTTCGAGGATAAAATCTAGTTCTTGGTTAGCATCGATTTTGCCACTTGCGCTTATTGATTTATGGGTATTCGAAAAATTCAAAATCTGATAGGGCATAAGTTCTCTCGAGCATAGATCGAAAAAGTGAATCAAAATATACATTTTTGTATTTATAGTGGTTTCGAGCATACCAAATCGGTCTAAAAATGTTCCTAGCTAACCGAATCTTAGTTGAGTCGTTATTTCGAAGTCTGTCTCGTAAAATTAAAATAGACTCCGGAAAAGGTTAAAGATTGTAAAAAATGTTAAATAGAGTCATGTCTTCAGTTTCTTTAATCCACTCGGAAAAAGTTTCAAACGTTTTATTCTCTACCCCAGAATGTTCGTTAAACTGGTATACAAGCTCATCCCAAAGAGCCTCCCTAAATTTCATGAGATTGTCAAATGAAATGTTATGATAACAAGCTGCTTTTGCAAAGGCCAATGATTTTGGAGTTGAATAACCTTGGGACTTGAAAAATTCTTTCAAAATAAAATCATAATATATTTCAACAAACGATTTGACCATGTTTTTTCCTCGTGCCCAAGGCCAGTGATTGGAACAACCCATGAATATTTTTCCATATCTTCTAATATAATTTTCCAAAGTAAAGACATTGGAGAGCCATCACAAACCACAAAAACCCATTGCCGCGTACCATTTCCGTATCTTTCTATTCCTGCATCTTCTGCTATTTTGTCCAACACTAACTTAAATGAATTTTAGAAGCAGGATTGACGAAAACGGGATCAATCAAATACATCTTTGGTAAAATTCAAGATGGAGTTTTTATCTTTTTAGGAAAAGGCCCAGAGGTTTCAAAGTCAACAAAAGAAGTTGTTCGTTTTAAATAGCAGCTTTAGTCAGCAGTAGGTATTGGTATATAATGATGAAACTTAAAGAGATGAATCTTTTATAGCGCTATTATCTATTCTCGTTGATTTTGCTGTATTGTCGGGCAAAGCTCTAATTATGTTGATTTTACAAGTGTCATATTTTCTTTTTCTTTTTGGCCATTTTGTCGCACAGTTGTTACAGATGATGAAATTGTTTTTATCTGTTTCGCTTTTATATGTATGTTTTGTACAAGCTTATCAATAGGGGGAAGATTGGATCCAAAATAACTAGTTTAACCCCGCCACATTTTATATGTGCCTGTCCTAAGCCAGGAAACTTTGCCAAAGCCTTTGTTTGTCCTTGTCATTCTATGTTAACTGTTTTATGTCAAGAATTGGGTCTTTCGATGGTGATTTGGGGATTGGTTTTTAAGCTTTTGTATTGTATTATAAGTCTTGGACCAATGCAAGACGGTAAGCAGTGACCTATGGTCATGTTGAAGACTGCTTGCTGTTTTCCGTTGTGATTTTTTGAATTGTTGTTTGTTTATGTTTGTTGTGTCGCGTACACTAATTCAACATCTCAATATCGTCTATTTAATTATCTCATCATTTTCATCAGAACATCTGCCAAAATTTTTGTCGCTTAAAAGTTTAGAAACATTTACACTGAGTGTGGTCAACTGATCAAAGTTACTAAGAAAGGGAGTGAGTGAGTGAGTTGGTGTTTTACGCCCGTGCAACGCTATATAGTGTAGCGACCGAGCGACCTAGGTGACAAGACTTGACTGCAAATAAAGATGGAACTGGGGAGAATGTTGTGTTATGTACTCTTATTCCACTATGACCTCGACCCTTGACTGACTGATTAACAGACTGACTGACTGACTGGCAGACTGACCTTCTATGAGACTGATTAATCAAGATATATATCAGTTTAATAATTTATTATGAGAGAATATTTCATTCAGATAGCACTATTGCTCAATATCATGGAACATACAGATTTAACAATAAAAATGTACTGTAATCTTGTAAAAATCTTTCTAAGATATAGCCAAAATAGTAACAGCCAGGCCCTTAATAAATAATCTAAAAGAGCACTTTATTCAATAAAATGATATTAAAATATTCACTGTTCAACTATTATTTACTTCTTCAAGCACAAGTAACCCACACGGCTAGTGTAGCTTGAAAAATAGGCTATTTATTATTTATCACTTGCTTTACTTAAGAAAAGTAACTTATGGTATGTACTTTATAGTTAAAGTTAACTTTAAGCGCTAGTATACCCAAGCGGCTAGCGTAGCTTAAAGTAACAGTTTATATGTTAGAACTTTATTTTTAATAAATCCTAATTTCTTCCAAATTTACAGGAGTACAGACTTTGAGCGCTAGTATACCCAAACGGCTAGCGTTGCTCTAGGAATGCACTTTTAATGAGACAATAAAGTCTCCCTATCAATTTTATAACTTTATTTATATAGTCCTACTGCAAAGTTATATAGCACACTTATGAGCGCTAGTATACCCAAGCGGCTAGCGTAGCTCAAAAGAGTACTGTTTTATATTTTATACTTTATTTATTCCCTATAGTTAACCACTTTACTTCAAATTTACAGAAGCACAGCTTTAAAGCGCTAGTATACCCAAACGGCTAGCGTAGCTTAAAAGTGTACTTTTTTTATGAGACTCAAGAGCCTCCCTAACTGTTTATTTGTACTTTATTTAATAACACTAGACGTCAAAAGGAATGTCAAAAAGTGACAAAATATTGAAATCGACTAAGTGTCTCCCTTGTGCAAAAAGTAGCCTTTCAACAGATTAGTATCGACTGACTTCAACACCAAGGTGCTTGTCTAGTACTAAACATTACTGTTGTCTAAAGCTCAGGATATAAATAATCTTAAATTGCTGAACTTCAAAGTCACAAAAATAACTGGCTGTATTTGACAAAATATAGCTTTTCAACAGATTAGTATCGACTGACTTTGAACACCTTAGGCATTCGTCTAGTACTAAACATTACTGTTGTCTAAAGCTGAAAATATTTGGCTATAAATGAATTCTAAGCACAAAAATTGCTTAACTCTCAGATTTCATTGAACAATAAAATATTTCACTGTTCTGATTGAAAATTCAATATTTTCTAAGTTTAAAAATCATAAAACATTTCTGAATAATTAACTTTCCAGTTTTCCTTAATAACTTTACAGCTAAAAACTTAAAAATCAAAATTCTCTTTGATTTCTTTACTTTTCCCATAAAATCAAAAGCACATGGTAATTTCAATAACTTTCAAGGTCTTTATTTTAATTCAATTTAAAATTTAGAAAAATATTCCAAAATCAAATAAATATGTGCTATTCTAATGCAAAATTAGCACAATGACTCAGCAAAAATAAAATGAAATGGCTTTGTCTTTGAATACATACATTGCTAACTGAACTCTATACTGGCAGTGTAAGCAAGTAGCTAACAGAAAAAGCAAGCAAAGAAAGAAGGCTTTCGCTTTATTTATATGATGGGCATGTGCACATTGCACGGGTGGCTGGGCACTTGTGCACCGACACCAGTGCACCGGGACTCTGTGCACTTTTAGACCAATCAGAGATCGATCGATCAACCAATCAGAACAGTGGATTTGCTTGATTGTTGAAGCGATACACAAACCGAGTAATTAAAAATTATTAATTGTACAGAATAATAAATCTAATTAATAAATAAGATATTTCAGTAAAATGAATCTTAAAACAAAATTCATTTAAAATCTAAATTGCTAAAACCAATGAGATCGATCGATACTTTAACAACATAAAACAAAGATGGCGGGTCGCGGAAAAATAGAACTGTCAAAAATGACAAAACTTTTAAAAACTACGATCAATACAGGATATTATGGACCCATAAAGTAGATTCTAGGTAAAAACATTATAACAGGTCAACGTCTATAATCCCAAAAATATGAATCAGTACATAGTTTATTCAAAAATCAAGAATGAAGTGGTCTTAAAACATTACGGCGTTAAATCGGGGGACTTTCTCAAATCAATTGCTGATCTAAAAATACAATAAACTCTCAGGATAACTAACAACTTGTAAATAACAACTGAGATAAAATCTGGTATAACATATTTACACTACATGTAAAATTGAACACATATGGCAATACTTGGAACTTGGACCACAAAAAGGTGGTATGGCACAATAATAATAATAAAAAAAAAAAACATGTGGGGGAGGGTGGACCCTACATTTATCCCCCCTGTTAAAATTTGTGTCCCCACAAATTCATAATTAACACATAATACTTAGATATTACATAGCACCATGTCAAAATATAATATCATATAATACTGATAAATTCTGCCAATCTATATTTCAATCATACCATCATTTATACACCTGTGCATCATCTCAAAATAAAAATCTTTTACCTAAAACTTTTACTCATTAAATGATCCATTAAAAATCTAAATCTTCAATGCAATAGTCAAAATTAAACTTTAATATCTTAATTCACAAAAACTTCTAAGATGGCTCAAGTTGTAAAAATAATACTCTGAGTCAATTAAATCTCTTAGTTATACAAAAAAAGATATAGACGACTAGATGCACATAATTTATAAAAAAAATACTATTATCACATTCATACAATCAATAACAAGATAAACTCTGAATAACTGAATAACAACATATTTACATATATCAATTCTTTAAAAGAATACCTGAGCGATTTCAGTAAAGTACAATAATACTTTAAAGTCAACTATGACTAAAATTATTTTAATATATTGCATCAAATGCCTGCATGCACATACATGTACATTTTTATATAAATAACTTTATGACCCTTTATTTCTAAAAACTTCTATATTTAACTTTATAAACTCTAACAATAACTTTTAAGTTTATGAAAAGTGTCTAAAAATAACTTCTTAAATGAAAACTTTTGTGAAAATCTCTACAACTTCAATACATGTATTTGAAAACTTTTAAACTGTTAAAATTCAGAGAATTGCAAAAACTTCTACCGAAACTTCGAAATTCTATAATCTGATTAACTATTAACCTTAAAAATTACTATTACTTAAACTGTTCTTGAAAAACTTTTACTAGACACTTAATTTAATCAATTATCAAAAAAAAAAACTATTACATTTCAGTTGATACAAATTACACCTTAAGAATTTTAATTTACATGATACTATATGAAAAAGTCAAAATGTCCTTAACGTACTTAGTCTATCGTCTTCTCTTGGCTGGTGGTTGACGGGTATGTGACTGTGAACCATGGCTGTCTGATCTGTCCCTTTGTAGCTTCCTTATTTATGTCTTCCCCCTGGTTCCTGACAACTCTTCGTAGACCAATCATCTGGGCTTCCATTCGCTCCAGTGTTTTTTCGACGTTAACGAGTCTTATCGTAGCCTCCTGCTTGAAACTGTCAATAGCTGTTAAAATCCTGTCAAGCTTACTACATGATGATGAGCTCGAGCCTGATGATGAGGATGATGATGAGGAGCTTGACGAAGATGACGAACTGGATTTTGACGCGTCTTTCTTCGGTAAGGCAGAGGTCAATAGAATGTCCTTCCATTCGCTAACCGGATGATTAGCGGTCTCCTCAGTTGGTAATGGTGGAAGGATCTGACTAAGGATGTCCTCTTCCTGGGAATCCCGCTCACGATCAGCGATTATTACCTTCCTGACTCGGGATGACAGCATGGGGGAAGCAAAGGTGTACCAAAGGGGTAATCAGTATCATAAAACCGTGAAGACAAAGACAAAACCGGCAGACAAAAAATCATCACAACATAACAAACCACATAACAACATGAAACACACACACATAACAACAAACCGCATTCAGCAACGCGAACTCAAGTCGAAACGAGAGTGAACTCAGGTGCTCCGGAAGAGTAAGCAGTTCCTGCTTGCTATAGCACACCCGTCACGTTGCCAAAGATCGATTAAGTGTTGGTCAAATCCGGAAAGGATGACATTACAAAACTCTATGTCAAACCAACATCTGTGCTCATCTGAGAGATAGAAATCCCGTATTTGCATACAAGCACATGATGTCGTCCGTAAAATTTCTTGAGTGATGACAACAACCTGGGAGCAACGTACCCCTGTGTTAACAATTTGCTTGTCAGCCGTGTAGCTCTATCAAGGAAGTCGTTGTACTCCCCACATGCTCTGGAATAACGAATCAATTGTGATACGTAAACTCCATATGCTGGAGCGGACGGAATGTTGCTACACAGAAAGGGAAAGTTAACTATTGGAAAGTTGAAGACATCACGTTTGTCATAGAGCTTTGTACAAAGCCTGCCTTGTGTGTCAATTTCGAGAAATAGATCCAAATATGAAGCAGACCTCCTAGAATCTGTAGTGTCCTTTACCTCAAGTTCCTTCGGATATATGAGATGTAAATAGTCACCAAATCGAGGATTGTTTCGTGAAAGGACATCATCAATATAACGAAATGTGAGATTGAAGGATTAAGCAAGTTTGCGGTCCTTTTTGTCTAGAAGTAATTGTAAGAAGTCTGCTTCATATGAATGAAGAAACAAATCGGCAAGCAATGGTGCACAATTTGTGCCCATTGGGATACCTATTGTTTGCTGAAAAACACGTCCACCAAACTGTACAAATATGTTGTCGATTAGAAAGTTGAGCATTTCTATTATTTGATCTTCTGTAAATTTGTTTTTCTTGCTAGACTCTTGGATGACAAAGTAAGTCTTTTTATAACCGACTACCAAATACTTGTACCTGCGAATGGGGGATGAAATCAGCGGACTTCCCACAGGTGACTTAAGGAAGTCTGTGTCTGTATCCCACGGTAGTGTTGCAGGATCAACTAGTCCCTGCAACTGATCAGAAGCTCCATTCAGTACAACATCAACCGATGAGGTGTTCAATTCTGGAAGACTGTCAGATATCCCTGCAATACTTTCATATTCAGGTGGATTTGATGATGGAACGTTTGACAGGTCGGACATTGGAGTGTACGGAGGTGGGGATAGAATGGTTGAAGAAGCAACGGATGAGTAGTCAGCTGACATCGTAGGTGGAAATGTAGAACTGGATTTATGTGGTTTGTAAGTTGCAGCAGGAACACCAGGTAAATAAAAAGATGGAAGGAATGCAGTAGATGGGTTGACAAAGAGAGATTCCAGGTTGCTCTCAGCATTCATTTTAATAAATCCTGACGTTTCCGTACTTGAAGATATTGGAATAGGTTGTTTTCTGGATCCTGACTGTCTTGTTTCCTCCAGCCGATGATCTCTTCCAGGCAGCGGCACATAAGGATTTGGGTTATTAATACAGTATACCTTGTCATCTGTAATAATTATCTGCTCTCTTAGCTCTTTGGATGTCTTAAATGTACTGTGTGGTCCATAGTCCTTTATGTGGGCATCAATTTCTGCTTTTTCGTCACATTTAAAGCTGCAAATGGTGCAGTGCCATGGGAACAGCTCACTGTTGATGTGGACGTTTTTTATGTGCTGAATAACCCGTTTCTTCTGGCTCCTGTAAGGATGATCATGTGGATTGCACCACAGACACACGTTCATTCTTCTGTTTCTCATCTGAAAAATACAAAAGATGGGACTCTCACCAAGTGAAAATGAAACTTGGTGTCCCATGACATATCACCTTAAGTGGTATCTGGATAATTTATAGCAAATTTAGGAGGAAATACTGAAAGTATTTCATGATCTGAACTAGAAAAGGTCAAGTTTCAGTCATAGAAGCTCAGTCCAGCCAGTCATATACAGAAGTTAAGACAGACATTTATTCAAGGTACATATTTTATTCAGGCTTCTTAGTTGCCAGTTTTAGCCATCTAGGACAATAGTCGCCTTTATATGGTTTCAGTTTATGGTTGACCACTTTCTTTGTACCATCTGCATCTAACTGGATTTGGTAGTTGATATCATTGAGCTTTTTCGTGACTAGGCATGGACCAATGTACATGGGCTGTAACTTCGGGCTGATCCCTTCTTTTCTGGACTCGTGCAGATACCATACTTTATCTGTTGCTTTATAAATCTGGAGGTTTGTCTTGTTGTCATAAAAATCTTTACGTCTTTTGGCATTCTTCCCTTAATGTTTCCTGGCTATACTGTGAGCTTTTTCAAACTTTTCCCTCAACTTCTTTACATAATTTCCAAATGATGATGGTCCATCTGATGTGTGAGCTGCTAAATCTAAGCATTGGGTAACTTGGAGTGGCATTCTAATCTCTCTTCCAAGCATCATCATGTTTGGACTCAATCCTGTTGATTCATTTGGCGTTGATCTGTATGCTCCTGCCAAACATCCTAGGTTAAGATCCCAGTCTGTCTGTTCATCACAAAGGTAGGACTTTATCATGGCCAAAAGGCATCTGTTAAATCTTTCAGTTTGTCCATTACATTTTGGGTTTCTTACACTGGTCCTAGTTTTCTTTATTTCTAAAGTTGAACATAATTCTCTAAAAATTTCGCTTTCGAAGTTTCTACCTTGGTCGGTATGTAATGAGAGTGGAGAACCATATCTACAGATAACTTCATTCAATATGAAATATGCGCATGTCTTAGCAGTTTGATCTGGCACAGGGAAAACTTCAACCCACTTGGTAAAGTGATCAGTTACGGTTAAAATATAACGATTTCCTCTAGGTGTAACAGGAAGTGGTCCAAGGATGTCAGTGGCTATTCTATCCCATGGTCCTCCAGTTGGCATACTTCCAAGAGGGGCTCTTGCTCGAACTGCTGGTGGTTTGATGGACTCACAAACGTCACATTTGGCAATTCACACCACTACATCTTCCCGTAGTTCAAACCAGTAAAAATGTTGAAGGATTTTCTCTTTTGTTTTCTTGATTCCTAAATGACCAGATGCAATGGAATTGTGCATATCATGCAAAACTTTATCCTGCATAGTAACAGGGGTCAATAATTGTAAGTAATCTCCACTACCATCTCGTTTGGAAAATTGTTTAAACAGTAGACCATCTTTTAGAACAAGAGAATCCCATATGTACCAATAGTGTCTTGTAGCTGGACTCTTGTCTTCTATGTCTCTTAAAGGAGGCCTCTGACCGGCGCTCTTCCATGCGTATACAGGGGCTAGATGCTCATCAGTCTCTTGGAAGGACTTTACTTTATCCGTGGAAAATTGGGATGTCCAGGTGTTCCATGAACTCTCTTCTGCTGTCTGTTTTCTTGTCTTTACAGCCTTGACACTTTGTAAGATTTCAACTTCTTCTTGCTTCAAGGAACTTGCCATCTCTAAGCCTCTCTTACATTTATTACAAGGACCACACTTCAAATACTCCAAATTGTCAGTTTCTGGACATGAACAATCTCTGGGGTTGGGACATCTGGACATTGTATCTGCATTTCCATGCTTGGTACCTGGTCTATATTCTACTGAGAAATCAAAAGGTGACATTATTTCTAACCAACGGGCAATTCTTCCTTTAGGTTCTTTCAAACTGATCAGCCAAATGATGATCAGTACGGACTGTAAAATTTCTTGTATTGTCGATAATATTCCATGAAATAACGTACTGCCAATAGCTCTTTATCAGTGATACAATAGTTTCGTTCAGCTTTGTTGAGCATTCTACTACCATATGCTATAACTTTAACTTGGTCATTGATCTTCTGACTTAAGACACCCCCTATAAATACATCAGAGGCATCTGTATCTAATATGTATTCACCCTCGTCTTGAGGATATGCCATGATTTCAGGGCTGACAAATGCTGCTTTCAACTTGTTAAAGGCTTCTTCACATTCTGGGGTCCAAATAAATGGAATTGACTTCTTCGTCAGTTCAGATAATGGTTGTACCAATTGAGAAAAATCTCTAATGAATTGTCTGTAATAGCTTCCCATACCAAGAACTCGTCTAACCTCTGTGACATTGGTAGGTCTGGTCCAGGCTAATATTCTTGCTGTATTATCAGGATTTGGCTTGATTCCCTCTCCTGAGACTCTATGTCCCAAAAATGTTACATCTGTTTTCAAAATTTGGCATTTCTCGGGCTTTAACTTTAAACCGGCTTCAGCTATTCTAGAAAGGACTTCATCTAAGCGTTCCATGTGTTCATCAAAACTAGAACTAAATACAATTATATCGTCTAAATAAATTAGACAGGTCTGCCATTGCAGTCCATTTAGTACTCCATTAGCCGCTGGCATGTGGATGGTCCATTGAAGAGTCCCATGGGTAAGGTTTTATACTCATAAAGTCCATACTTGGTGGTAAAAGCGGTCTTTGATACGTCAGCTGAAGCAACTGGAATTTGGTGGAACCCAGAAATTAAATCAAAGGTACTAAATAGGTTAGCTCCTCTTAATGCATCTAAACAATCTTGGATTCTTGGAAGTGGAAAAGCATCTTTCTTCGTCAATTTATTGACTTGTCGATAGTCAACGCATGGACGAAGTTTGCCTGACTTTTTTACTACAAGGACTAAAGGGCTGGCCCATGGACTAGAACTCTTCTGAATGATGTTCTGTCTCAGCATGTTGGTTATTAAGTTCTTCTCTTCCTCTGCATAAGCCAGGGGTACTCTTCTTGGTGGTTGTTTTACAGGTGGGGCATTGCCTGTATCAATTGAATGTTCAATCAGATTGGTTAAGCCTATATCTGTTTCATCTTTGGAAAAAGTATCAGAAAACTTGTTTAAAAGATTAGCTATCTTCTTCTTCTCTTCTTCGGTTCTTCCTGCTGTAGAAGAATTGTACATTTCTTCAAGATGGGGAGGAATAAGGTAACTTTTCTTACCCTCAGCTATGTCTTTTTCTAAGACATTTCTAATTAAACCGGTACTGGAGTTTCTAGGGTCAGGTTTAGGTGGATTAAACTTTATTCTTCTCACTGGGCAAAAGTTATCTTTTTCTTGTTCATCTTCACAGGAAGTCAATATGGTTGGTTCGTCATTCAGCCTCACAGCTTCTCCTTAGACTGTATTCTGTCTCAGTAGATATTTTTGGTCAAAAGGATTCATAACTCGAACAATGTTCGTCACATTTTCATCTAATTTAATAACTGTAGGAGCCATAATGATAGGATGTCTTTGTCTCACACCCTCATCAGATTCAATTATAAAGTTTAAGTTTTCTAGTAAATTGTCAGTTTCAAATCTATCAATAAAAATATCAACTAAAATTTCACTGCGTGGAGGAATACAAATATCATCAGCTACCCGAACTCTTCTTATTTTCTCAGAGAGGACAACCCGCGTACATGGAATGGTGACTCCAGCCAGCAACATAACTCCCTCTCTCAATCTCAAATCAGCTGGTTCCCATGCTGAATTCATAAGTACATCTAGGCCCAACAAGGCTTCATCTTCAATATCAGCAACAACAACATCCAATTTAAACTGTAGACTCTCCAAATTCACTTCAAAAATGGCTTTCCCCAATTCTTCTAAGGGTTTTCCATCGGCACTAGCCAGCAAGCTAGATTTCTGTAAAATAGGTCTATCAAACATAGGGATCTGGTTAAAAGCCTTCCTCGATAACACTGTTCGACTGGCTCCAGTATCAACTGTAAAATTAACCTCTTTTCCCTGGATACGACCTTTTACATAAACTCCTTCACTGCGGAGCACCTGTCATCCAATAAACTGAGGGCGATCATCATGTTCTTTAGTTTTGTCACAGCAAGAACTCCTATCCACTCTACCTGGAGGATCCGGCTCATCTGTACAACTAAAATATTCATCTTCGTCCTTTCTTCCCATCTCGATCACGGAGGGTTCACTCGCACTCAGATTCTCTAAAATACAGCACCCCTTCTCGATCACGGAAGGCTCTGCATCCTCTAAAATAAAACATCCCTTCTCGATCACGGAAGGTTCAAGATTCCCTAAAATACAGCACCCCTTCTCGATCACGGAAGGCTCTGCATCCTCTAAAATAAAACATCCCTTCTCGATCACGGAAGGTTCTAAATAAACAGTAGGAATATCAACTTCTATTGGATCTATATTGCTGTCTGGCTCATTATCACTCGGTGTAGCTGGTTGACCTTTCTGGGAAATGTGGGTCAGCTCTCGGTCAACAGAGTTGGCCCGTTCTAGTTTAACGAAAACCCAGGGAAATTTATCTTTTTCCCTGTTTCGTTCTCTCTTCTGGCATTGTCTCTTGGCTTCTCTGCTGCAAAGGTCTTGTGGGTCTGACTTGGGTACTTGTATTGTGGGTTTTTGTCAATTTTGCTGAAGCAATTTCTTGCGTAATGGCCTGGTTGACCACAATGAAAACAAACAAAGCTTCTTCTCTCTTGGTAAGTCTGATTCTGAGTATGATTTATCTCCCTTCCTGGAGTCATATTAGATCTTGTATTATCAACTACTGGTTCATTTTTCTGCTCTTGGTTTCTCATTTTCTGATACATTTCGGCAAACATTTTACCAACTTGGCCCATTTGTAGCTTGGAAAGCTCTGATTCAGCTTCTTTACCATTAGCCTGGTCTTTATAACTCTTGTCGGTAGGTTTTCTTCCATTAAGCTGCCCTGTTTTCCAGTTTGGATTGGAACCTGATGACTTAACTTGTCTCACTTGCTTCTTATATTTCCCTGTGGTAGTTTCATCTTGTGGACCATTAGTTGTCTCTAGATATGTAACTGCATCTTGCACTGCCTCTTCTATAGATCTGGGCTCTTTGTACAACTCCACATGCATTCTTGTCTTATGGTCACTTAACCCCATTAGAAATCTCTGTAATAAATCTTCCTGCCTGATTCTAACATCTCTATCTGTATAAGCTTTGTCGTATAGTCTCTTTAATTCTGCCGCATATATCTCTGGAGTCTCACCAATCTTCTGATTTCTTCTATTAAACATGACTCTGTAGTTCTTCTTGTTCTCGATGGTGCCAAATCTATTAAACAACTCTTCTGTTAACTTGGTATAACTTTTCAGGGTCTTCTGTGGAAGCTGATCAAATGCAAAGTCTCCTGCTGTTCCTTGGAGCCTGGGGATGAGTTCTCTCAATTTGCTTTCTTTGTTCCACTGATTTAGCGCAGCCACTGCCTCGAACCTATTGTGCCAAACCTCCCACTTCTCTTTGCCTGTAAATGCTGGTAGCTTGAAACTCTGTGCATTCTTGGCTCTCTGTCTGACTTTCTGTGCGTGGTCTTGGTCAGAATCATCTTCACTGGATGAATCGTCTGAGCTGTCTATGACATTTACTGGCTGTCTTCTGATGGGTTCTGGTTGAATAGTAATGGGTCTGTCATTATTTACTCTGGGTCTTGGTTGAATGTCTCAAACCTGTGGTGTGTTTCCCTTAAAGGCATTCTGTATAGCTGTTACAATCTGACCAGTCATCTCTTGGAAAGCACCTTTTATCATACCATACAAGCCTGCTGCG
Source organism: Arcuatula senhousia (assembly GCA_963971305.1). Taxonomy (NCBI): domain Eukaryota; kingdom Metazoa; phylum Mollusca; class Bivalvia; order Mytilida; family Mytilidae; genus Arcuatula; species Arcuatula senhousia. Next base: position 56,282,168 of record OZ020305.1, read on the forward strand.
TCCCCATGGTTGGGTGGCTCATCTCCAGATGGATCTCCTGAGGCACCTGATGTTTGTTTCTTCTTTGAAAGTCTCACACTTCGTCTTGGACTTGGGCTCTCTGCCATTGGGTAGTCTCTACTAGTACTAGGCTTTGGCGAGCAAAACAATGAAGATCTCTGGATAACTGTGTCATCTACGTCATTCTCTAAATCTGATGTTTCAGGATGATCTTGATCTGGAAGGTCTTTGTCTGTCTCAAAATATTCAGTCTCTGTAGTGTCTTCATTCTCCTGTACCGTTGCAGCTTGCTGAACTCTTCTTCTCGTCATTTTCTGAGGTTCGTATCGCTGGATCTACAAATTTGGAATAGTAGATCCCGCCGAGGATACCAAAAATGTAGCGACCGAGCGACCTAGGTGACAAGACTTGACTGCAAATAAAGATGGAACTGGGGAGAATGTTGTGTTATGTACTCTTATTCCACTATGACCTTGACCCTTGACTGACTGATTAACAGACTGACTGACTGGCAGACTGACCTTCTATGAGACTGATTAATCAAGATATATATCAGTTTAATAATTTATTATGAGAGAATATTTCATTCAGATAGCACTATTGCTCAATATCATGGAACATACAGATTTAACAATAAAAATGTACTGTAATCTTGTAAAAATCTTTCTAAGATATAGCCAAAATAGTAACAGCCAGGCCCTTAATAAATAATCTAAAAGAGCACTTTATTCAATAAAATGATATTAAAATATTCACTGTTCAACTATTATTTACTTCTTCACGCACTAGTAACCCACACGGCTAGTGTAGCTTGAAAAATAGGCTATTTATTATTTATCACTTGCTTTACTTAAGAAAAGTAACTTATGGTATGTACTTTATATTTAAAGTTAACTTTAAGCGCTAGTATACCCAAGAGGCTAGCGTAGCTTAAAGTAACAGTTTATATGTTAGAACTTTATTTTTAATAAATCCTAATTTCTTCCAAATTCATGTTCATCGCCTGTAAATAACCTATATAGCGTTGCACGGGCGTAAAACACCAACTCACTCACTCACTCACTCCAAATTTACAGGAGTACAGACTTTGAGGGCTAGTATACCCAAACGGCTAGCGTTGCTCTAGGAATGCACTTTTAATGAGACAATAAAGTCTCCCTATCAATTTTATAACTTTATTTATATAGTCCTACTGCAAAGTTATATAGCACACTTATGAGCGCTAGTATACCCAAGCGGCTAGCGTAGCTCAAAAGAGTACTGTTTTATATTTTATACTTTATTTATTCCCTATAGTTAACCACTTTACTTCAAATTTACAGAAGCACAGCTTTAAAACGCTAGTATACCCAAACGGCTAGCGTAGCTTAAAAGTGTACTTTTTTTATAGAGACTCAAGAGCCTCCCTAACTGTTTATTTGTACTTTATTATTAATAAAACTAGACGTCAAAAGGAATGTTAAAAAGTGACAAAATATTGAAATCGACTAAGTGTCTCCCTTGTGCAAAAAGTAGCTTTTCAACAGATTAGTATCGACTGACTTTAACACCAAGGTGCTTGTCTAGTACTAAACATTACTGTTGTCTAAAGCTTAGGATATAAATAATCTTAAATTGCTGAACTTCAAAGTCACAAAAATAACTGGCTGTATTTGACAAAATATAGCTTTTCAACAGATTAGTATCGACTGACTTTGAACACCTTAGGCATTCGTCTAGTACTAAACATTACTGTTGTCTAAAGCTGACAATATTTGGCTATAAATGAATTCTAAGCACAAAAATTGCTTAACTCTCAGATTTCATTGAACAATAAAATATTTCACTGTTCTGATTGAAAATTCAATATTTTCTAAGTTTAAAAATCATAAAACATTTCTGAATAATTAACTTTCCAGTTTTCCTTAATAACTTTACAGCTAAAAACTTAAAAATCAAAATTCTCTTTGATTTTTTTACTTTTCCCATAAAATCAAAAGCACATGGTAATTTCAATAACTTTCAAGGTCTTTATTTTAATTCAATTTAAAATTTAGAAAAATATTCCAAAATCAAATAAATATGTGCTATTCTAATGCAAAAGTAGCACAATGACTCAGCAAAAATAAAATGAAATGGCTTTGCCTTTGAATACATACATTGCTAACTGAATTCTATACTGGCAGTGTAAGCAAGTAGCTAACAGAAAAAGCAAGCAAAGAAAGAAGGCTTTCGCTTTATTTATATGATGGGCGTGTGCACAGTGCACGGGTGGCTGGGCACTTGTGCACCAACACCAGTGCACCGGGACTCTGTGCACTTTTAGACTAATCAGAGATCGATCGATCAACCAATCAGAACAGTGGATTCGCTTGATTGTTGAAGCGATACACAAACCGAGTAATTAAAAATTATTAATTGTACAGAATAATAAATCTAATTAATAAATAAGATATTTCAGTAAAATGAATCTTAAAACAAATTCATTTAAAATCTAAATTGCTAAAACCAATGAGATCGATCGAAACTTTAACAACATAAAACAAAGATGGCGGGTCGCGGAAAAATAGAACTGTCAAAAATGACAAAACTTTTAAAAACTACGATCAATACAGGATATTATGGACCCATAAAGTAGATTCTAGGTAAAAACATTATAACAGGTCAATGTCTATAATCCCAAAAATATGAATCAGTACATAGTTTATTCAAAAATCAAGAATGAAGTGGTCTTAAAACATTACGGCGTTAAATCGGGGGACTTTCTCAAAACAATTGCTGATCTAAAAATACAATAAACTCTCAGGATAACTAACAACTTGTAAATAACAACTGAGATAAAATCTGGTATAACATATTTACACTACATGTAAAATTGAACACATATGGCAATACTTGGAACTTGGACCACAAAAAGGTGGTATGGCACAATCATAATAATAAAAAAAACATGTGGGGGAGGGTGGACCCTACAATAGGTTATTTACAGGCGATGAACATGAAAAGGATGATAAAATGAACATGAAAGAAAGGAATATAAAAATTACCAAAAGTTTCATAATTAAAAAGTCTCCAAGTTGAAAGGAATATAAAAATTACCAAAAGTTTCATAATTAAAAAGTCTCCAAGTTGACCGACAAAGGGATTTGTCAAATTGATGCTTTCCATTCCACTCTACCCTAAAAATATTAGTCATAATTTCAAGTTTTTGTTTATTATTATTCCGACTAAGCCAGACTTTCTGAAGCCGTTGGTTGTTGTCAAATGCATAAGTTAGGACAACATCATCAGGACCAGCAATTGGCTTCTCTGACAAAGTTGATAGAAATTAAGATAAAAAAGTGTAGCTACCACACGGAACTAAATGAGATAGTATGTCAACTGATTACATCCGGTATACGCATAGTTCAAAATGCTAAGCACAACGGAGACACACATCGACCATACATAAGGGAACTAACAAATCTATTATAATCGCTTTGGTCATGTTTATTTTCTTTTCTACCCCTGATTTTGAAGAAGATAGACTATCCAATATTTTTGTAAAGACATAATTCCCATGTTCGACAATAGTTTTAGGGTCAATCTCTTGTAAGAATTCTAAATCGAGTTTTGATTGAGATCTTTCATGCAAATAATATGAAATATCAGATCTTTCTTTCTCCATTATAACTTCTAGCGTACAAAGGCGACTGTCATAATCATCCATGATATGCACGTCATCAGTTTGTGTTGATTTCTCAAATTTTCTGAAAGACACATGATAGCATTTTCCGTGGTCTGGACTGAAATTTCACGTTGTTTGCTATTGTTGTTGTGAGCTTGTTCCGAAGACTGAATGCGTTCTGCTGAGGTTGTTGTAGGTCTGTCTTCCTATAAGACAATGATTATTATCGATTCAGCATTTCAAGGAAATAACTATAATTAATGCATCAGATAAGACGGACCGAGAAATTGGTAACCCCTTCATTAACGAACTAACTTTCAATCACCATTGACTATAAGCCATCTACTTTCAATTTCAAACATGGAGAATGCATTCAGCCTTCGCAACGCAACAATTTTAAACGCGTAAGTTATTCTCTGTCCTGAACATTTTGTTTTATAGAAAAAAAATTAAAAAGACAACGATTAAAAGTTTTTGATTATCGGAGGGGCCTTCTTTAGAGATGGACATTTTCTTAATAGAAAAAGAGGAAAAAGAAAAAAAGAATTTATTATGAAGAAAACTATTAATGTGTTTAACAATACTGTAAAAACAAACAAACATGTAATGTCATAATTGGACACATACCGTCTCTACTTCAAGCCCGACTTTCTCTAGACACTTAAAGCAGGTAAATTTGTCTCTGTATTTATTGACCCCCAATTTCTGGATGCACGTTCTTTCACGAAGATTTAGATATCTTATAGCAGTTGTGTCCCCGCTGCATTTGATTTGACTCCATAGAAAGGGAACATTTCCTCGAACACCGCATGGCAAGTGTTAACAGGATAGCAAACAGAATCATGATTGAAATCAAGAGCAAAAATTGTCCTTTAAAGACCATAGCTTAGTGTGTTAAAACATGCTTTTCGTGACATGCATGCATGCTGCACGAAAGAAGACGCATGATAGCTTGAATAGAAAGCTTTAACCGGTTTCGTTTAAGCTTAAGCATAGTTTGAATTTATTTGAAAAGCGTGTCTATTATAAAAGAAAGGAGGACCCTTCAATGATCAACCATTTCGGATGCAAAACTTGTAACTGGTCTTTCATTTCGAATAGAAATTGATTTTTTATTCAGATTTGTCCATTTTAGAATCAAACATGATGATGAGCTTCACCTTAGGTTTGGTTAAAAGTCTTTCTTTTTAAAGTTGTCTATTGTTTCTGTCGCAGATCAACTAAAAAAGATATGTTTCCGTCTAAAATCCCATTCATAATACTAAGTAGTGAACATAAGCGTAAAAATTGCTATGAAACGATTGGTCAACCTAATTGTACAGTTTAAGTCACGTGACTTCCAAATTTGGTAGTTTCTTCGACCTGTGTAATGCACATGGTCGATATCCTCGGTGCTGGATTTGACTTCCCTGTTCAAACTTTTTGAGTACCTTTCATTGAATAATTTTTGTTTTTGATCTTTAAATATTTTGATTCAAATGCTGCTGATGAGAGGTTAATCCTTGAAATATCGATAAACAGCATAACAAAATTAACAGTTTTATACCCGTTTATAGCTCACCTGACCCGAAGTGTCATGTGAGATATTGTCATCGTTCAGCATCCGTCCGTCCGTAAACTTTTCTTCAAACATCTTGAGTCAAAGTTGTAGGACGACTCCTTATAGGAGTTATTTCCCCTTAATCATCAAAATTGACCATTTTCATAGTTTTTGGACTTTTATCTTGAAAACTAAGTGCTAAAGAAAAAGTGAGCATTGCAAAATTGTTCAGCTTATTGAGAGCTACAAAAATGATTTAGGGCCAAATTGTCAGATCAAACGTTTAAGAGTTATCACCCTCTAACTGATTTTTCTATCAATTTTAACTGATTTTTAAAAATATTCTCTGAAACCACTGATCGGATTGCTTTGAAACTTTATACACTTGATTTTAGGATGTCCTCTGTCAGGTTTATGAAATTTGTGAACATCGACCAACCAACATGGCCGCCGTTATTAAAATATAATAGGGGGTCAGACCATAGTTTTTAGCTTATAGCTAAAAAAGTATAAGAGATTGAGAAAATCCGAAGCAAACTTCCTTCTTCAGCATTAAAAGCTCTACAAATTCAAAGTTGTGAGACGACTCCTTATGAGTTATTTCCCCTTAATCGTCAAGATTGACCAATTTCACAGTTTTCAGACTTTATCTTGAGAACTATAAGTGCTAGAGGAAAAGTAAGTATTGCAAAATTGTTCAGCTTATTGAGAGATACAAAAATGATTTCAGTGTCAAAATTGTCAGATCATCCTTTTAGGAGTTATCCCACTTTAACTGTTTTCCATCAATATTAACTTTTTTTTTCAAATGGAAAGCCTTGTAACTTTGTATTCTTGATCTTAAAAGTGTTTTCTATCCTTACTTGTTTCTTTAATGTTACTTACCAAGTACATGTAGACCATGTTGCACACTTGGTAAGAGGCTTTAGCATAAGAGATCATGTGAGCGATTCAGACTCCTGTGATCCTCTAGTTGGTATTTGTATTTTTATTTCTAAAAATAAAATCTTATACATGTAATGAGTGCTTAAAGTGATTTAATGTTTAAATTAGTTTAAAAATAAACAGGTATTATTTATTCATAATGACAATGGATAATGAAGAATTTAATCATTAGTTATTCTAACACAATCTAAACAACCCAATGAGGTTGCTGAAAATGAAAGGAGAACATTGCACCGCATATTAAATAACTTTGAAAAACTTATTTGTACTACTTACAATTTGATAAAAAGAGGCAAAAATAAACTTGTCTAAATTAGTTAGTGCTCTACCTATGTCATGATGAGTGTGGTGCACACCTTGGAGTTATTTAAAAAAAAAAAAAACGCTTGCAAAAGTTTCATCAAAGTATTATTTTTCCAAGACTATTGAAATATTGTGGAAGTTCATACAGTTTTTGGTGATTGCCTGCGAAAGGCAAACAAAGAAACAGTTCCTGAAATTGCAATCTGTTCCTTGAACCGATTGGTTTCGATTTTATTGGCACATATTTGGCTTCAAAAGCCAAACAGCTTTTTTTTCTGGTTATCAGTAAGAAATTCAAGTTTTTGGATTTCTATGTATTGATCATGATCACTGGACAAAGTCAGGACCATTGCGATTTTCAAATTCTGCGGTATGTCTTTGCGTTATTTTTGTTTCTTCTTAGGCATTTAAGACTGATTACGCATCTTCCGTAAATTAAATACTACTCTTATTAATAAGGGTCTTTTCCGGTAACTTGATGAAAATCCTCAATAGATGTATCCATCATATTTGAAAAATAAAAAGAGATAAAAGCAACTAAAAATATGCTACATGCATGTATTCAGCTATTAGGTATAAAAGTCCTTTTCGGTATTTTACATGTAGTAAATGTACGCGGTCTTATTTGATAAAAAGCAATAAATTTTATACTAAAGAACAAAAACATAGAAACACCTATCGTTGACCTTTAAAAGACCGTAACTCCTAAAAGGAGTCATCTGACCGAGTTGAGTCTTTTGTATTTAGTTAACTAGTTATTGCTTTACTCCAAATTATAGCATGATGACTCCGACATTCATTATGACAGGGAATCCCTTTTAAACCGCCTAGGGCACACATCCCTCTCGCTTTGTGGAAAACCTTTTTTTTTTAAATCAGCGGCCATGTTATTATTGACTATTCTTAAAATGAGGATCGTTTGTTGCCACTATGTAATAAGTCATTCCTGCAGTGTTACAGTCAAATTGGTTCAGTGGTTTCAGAGGAGAAGATTTTTGAAATTGTTTGCAAACGACGGATGCCTCGTGATGACTGAAACTTTCATGGTGAGGTGAGCTAAAAATGGCAACCTAGACATGAAAACGTTTCATATATACACAGTGAAGCCTTGTTTTAAGAAAAATCAATCATAATTCCGATATACATGAGCGTTTAATTTTTATTTAAAATGTGTTATCACTACGATAAATAACCTATCTAAGTGGTATTCAGCTTTCCCTATTTACAGAAAATAAACTGCTGCATAGGTAACAGATAAATTGTCAGAAAAAATATACAAATATATCCACCAACATGATATTGTCTCAGATTGAAAAGGAGAATTAAATTTACGTGTAACCGAAAGTCTGATGATAAAAGTAAATTAATAAATTTTAGAAAATTATTAGCAGCATTTGCATTGAAAGGAAATTTGGCTCATTTTTTTTGTAAACTTTAAAAAAGTAAAGAGACTTTGATTGGATTAACGATGATTTAAACTACGCCCAATATCGTAAAGGAACTATTATCCTATCCAGTTGAAACCAAAAAATACAACAATGAAGTTTATATACACTTTGCAGTTGCACAGTCTCCACGTACAATGCGATTGACAGGTGTAAATATCAATACGCCGAATTAACCGAATTTTTCATATCTTCATGGACAAAATTAAGATTTACCAAATTTTTACGCCGAACCTATCGCGGATTTTTCAATTTGTAGCACGAAAAATTGAGTTTATGGTTCAATAAACCAAAAAAATATAACAGTTCTTAAAACACATCAAGACGTCTCCCAATCCTCCACAAGCAAATGGTTTAGTCGAAAAGTTGAATTTGATGATTGACAAATTATGTAAAATGAATTTATTAGGACCTGAACTTAGGACAAGCGGTATTTGCGTATAGAACACATCCTCGGAAACCCAGGGGTATTTCTCTCGCCTACTTGTTCATCACGAATGAGTAAGCGAGAGAAGAAACCCTGGGTTTCCGAGGATGATTGAACACAAAAACACAACAGTCTCTAATTATATACCGTTTGCAGCAATGTACATCAAGAAGCATGTCTTAACAAAATGAAGCTGATATTAGACCAGTTTCTGCGGTAGACGAGGATGATATTACAACTAAATTATTACAGACGTAAAGAGAGTTTTGTTTTTGTTTTGGTTGATTATACACAAGTTGATGAACATGCTGTGGAAGATAATATTGATCAAGATCGAAGTCAGATTCTGACCATCCACCAACGACGCAATCTTATTTACATTTATATTGCCCGATTAATATTAAAAACGAAAGAATATGGAATATGTGCCAGAAAGACACGATCCACATACTGATTTTATTTTTATAAATGATAAAAAACCAACATTCAATGCGTGTGAAGCGCTTTTCTGGACTTTCCTTCGCCAGACACGTAAGGGGTTGAAAATTTGGAAGACCGGTAGGACATTAGATTTGAACAAAAATAACACTAAAGCCCAAAAATATTACAAAAATGACTAAACGAGGTTAACTTCTCAACTGTATTAGAGATAACCACAATTTTAGATCAGAACGTAAAAAAACTGGAAATGTAAACAGTGACTTTCCAAAACAACTCGAAAATATATAAGAGCATACATCTAATGTACTCATTCGATTTGACACATCTTTAAAAGATTTTGACCCCTCAGATAATGAAATACCTTGAGAAAGTCCTTTATGTCACTTCAATAAAGATATATAAGATCTATGAATATTATTATTAGAAACTATAAGACTTAGTTTTAAAATGATATTCTTTCCATTGTTGCGGGGAAACTTTTTTCTTAACTGTTTTCCCAGCGACTACTTATCACAGCCTGTCGATATTTGTTTTGCAGCATAATCATGGGTCTTATACCGATTTCAAGTCTTCCCCCCATCAACTTTCTGTTAAACGAAATCTGTCCATTTTTGACTGACAGATTTTTCATAGATATGGACAATATTTATTGATTTATATTATATTGCCCATGCAAGATTGAGAGCATACAAACATGGGGGACAATATTTAATTTTAAAAGCAACAACAACTATGATGCAACCAATAACGCGATCTCATGTCGAAGCGAAAGTGAACTCCTGTGGTTCGGACGGGTAAGCAATTTCTGTTTGTTATAACACACCAGACATGTTGCCAACGATTAATTTAGTGAATGTCGTCGAATCCCATACAAACCAACATCGTAGAGGAAGACTTACAAGTATGTGTTTTTACTATCTGCTGGTAAGTGGTAACTTATTGAAATATGCATTATACAGTATCGACAACTACCTTGCTTTTTGGTATTTCAAAGTATTTTTTTTTATAACTTGCTAACGTTTTAGAATGAGACTTCGTCAGAACATATCAGAACAGGTAAACTTTGTTACTTTTGTTCAAGATTAAATATTCTGATTACATTCTGATCTACTTCAGACTTGACTAGTTATTGTGACAGTCGTAATTTGAAGGAAAAAACCAAAACCTTCCCACAGTGCTTAGGAAATCTATACATTCAAAGAAATTACGATATTTTGCAACCAATCTATCAAAGCAAAACCACTCATTCAGTTTGAGAATACCTTTCAGGACACCAGATTAATCAACGGTGTTATCGATTAGGTTGTCGGTTAATATAAAAGTACAAACTTAAGGCTTAAATTTTGGTAATATATTATTACAGGATAGATATGATATTCGTTATGACGCGAGTATATTTATACCCTTAAGGTCTCCTAATTACATTGGCTGTCTTTTTGTTAGGGGTCGTTGTTGGTTAGGTTGAGAACCTCTCTATTTACATGGTTTAATTTCTTCCTGTATATAGTTTATAAAATAATCGTCGTTAATTGAGAGGAAGTGAACAAAAATAAAAAAAAATATCTATTATATTGTAACAACTCAGGGGGGTGTTCTAGTCTGCTGTGCTAGTGTGTGTCTTAGGACAGTTTAGAGTTTTGAATCGCTCACTAATATAAATTAACACTATGTTTCAATGGTAGCTTTCCTGTGGCTGGCAAAGCATTGGTTCAATAACAACAGAGATCAAGATAACATTTCTGATACTTTATTCACGGCTTGTGAATAATAAACAATATAACATCAAGTTAAAATCCCTCAGAGCGAGAATAATATAAAGAACCCCCCTTAAAACGTTTTCAGGAACATCGTAGTGAGATCGTAGTAAATTTATTCAATGGACTGGAACATCTAGGTCAGGAAATAGAACGGATGGGTACTCGGAACTGGCCAGGAATCCGAGGAAGACTGGGTTGTTCTCACTCTGGCTTAGAAAGCAACATAAAGGATCCAAAGGTCCTCAACCTAAAGGGTTCGTCCACAGTCTTAGGGTGGCGCAGTGCGTTTCAGCTATTTAAACAAACTCCACACTGTGGAGTGTGGATCTCCAATCAATCAATGTGGACTGTGGAGGTGTGGCGTAATCCCAGTGATTTCATTGGTCACCACACAACAATCAATGTGAATAGTAAACTTCCGGTCTTCCGGTACACGACAATAACAAATGGCGCCGATTTCAAAGATAAACAATCTTTCTCACTACGATCGACGGGGAATGAGGGCTTACAATGAAAAGGGTTACAATAAATATCCCTAGCATGAATAAATGAAGGAGGTGAGCAACATACACGAGAAATAATAAATAAACTAAAGCTGGCACATGGCTGGGAACAAGCCATGGTCCTAAGGGGTAAAATAATGAGAACGAACCATCCTTACACAGTTCCCAAAATATCCCCATACATATATAAATATACACAATAATACAATACCAAAATGTCAATGTAAATGTCTCTCTCAACCACATATTCAGCACAGTCACGATACAAAGAGAATGAAAGCTGAGTGGTTGACCCTTACCTAACTCATATTTTACAATACAATAAATATAAAATGTGAAGGCTTACCCCTAGCCGTAACACTACCCCCCACCTCGGGTTAAGGTTCGTCCTCGAACTAAAAAGAAAAAGGACATCTACCTAACACAATCCTACCTAACCCCTTAACACGGAAGTCTTCATCTGTACAAGTACTGTCAGTATGCCAGGTATCTCGACAAAAAGATTTACATCTCTGGACACACGACTTAAAATGTTTATTGATACATTTCTGGTAATGAGATGCTCACGTAAAAGCTGAGCAAAAATATGGATATTATGGTACAACAATTAATGGGTCGTCACACAAAAATCACAATAACATGGACAGGAACTTCAACACACAAATAACAAGACTGGTGTATCCCATTACATTAGTATGAAATGGCCATTGGTAAATGATAACAAGGTTGTCGTAACAACTCCAATGGATTCTTGATAATACACACAAATAAAGGTAAAAAAACAAACAAACAACACAGAAATACAAGTACCGGTAATGGTATTCAGGTTCTTCAGGCTATCACGGAATTTCTACTGCAACAATATGGTATCGTCATAACAACGGTATGGTCTGGTCTCCAGAATCACTGAAGATCGTCTCAGAACTTTCCTGAGGCTACAAAATATTACTGATGCTCCAGACTTCTTCTGAAGGCTTACACTAACACTTTACAATGGTTCTTCAGACTTTCACTGGGAATATTCTCAGACGTTTACTGTGCTCTACATTTACCGTTTAAAGTTCTATAAACCAACAAGTACACTTAGGTCTGTACTCCATGGTCATGGACATCATGAACAGTAGTAATAAAATCCAGTATACACTATTCATTGGAAACATGAATAATAAGACAACAATATAAATACGACATCAAAATATAACACAATGGTTCCTACAGCACAAAGTGAAACTAATCACGTCAAAGGCAAGGGCTTGGTAGGTAACATATTGGAACACATAGACACATTTTATAACAACATTTTCTTCTTTGAATATGCATTTCCCATATTCAATACACAACAATAATACAACTCATTGGAAAGATTTCATCAAAACTCAATCACATTATTTTGGTTTAACATATAACACAAACATTCATGGTATCTGAATGTACTAGAAACAACTTTAAATTGAAATTAATATATTGGTCTTGAAGGACAATCCCTCTTAATATGCCCTCTTTGACCACATTTATGACAATTCTTATCTGTCATTTCTCTAACTGGGCCCTGGTCCCAGACTAGATTGTCTGAGTCAACTGCTTCAGCTTGACTCAAAACTGGAGGGTCATGTTTTATTTTGAAGGCTTCATATCTAAGTGCAAAATTCAATGCATCATCAATTTTGTCACAACTATGTTTGCATATGGCCCATTCAAGGTTTCGATCATTTAGGGAATCCCTAAAACACTTATAGGCAATGCTTTCCCTTATGTCTGGGGGTGCTGATGGCCAAGCAAGTCTTACTAGTCTTTTGATGTCTTGGGCTAACTCTGGTAAGGTTTCACCTTTTCTTCTTTTTCGCCAGTCTAACTGGTGAAGGTATAACTCTGCATTATTATTGGGTGCAAAGTGTCTTGTAAAAATCTCGATAAGGTCAAAATATTAAGGGGGAGCACTTAATAGGTCAAAGTCACTGACAGTGGCCAATGCTGGACCTTGCAAACAAGCAATTAACTGTAAGGCTTTAACATCATTGGACCAACCATTCAACTTAGATACAGCTTCAAAGTGAACTATATAATATGACCAGTTGGTACTTCCATCATAGGTATTTGGTTTGGTATAACCCACATTCATAACTTGGTTACACTTAGGAGAGTGCCTTTTATTGGAAACAACACTATTCAAATGTAACTGAGGGGTATTTTCAGCTTCCCTAATTGGTTCAAACCTACTATATATCTCAGGGTCTATTTGGATATGTGCCCTTGTGAATAATAAATAATATAACATCAAGTTAAAATCCCTCAGAGCGAGAATAATATAAAGAACCCCCTTAAAACGTTTTCAGGAACATCGTAGTGAGATCGTAGTAAATTTATTCAATGGACTGGAACATCTAGGTCAGGAAATAGAACGGATGGGTACTCGGAACTGGCCAGGAATCCGAGGAAGACTGGGTTGTTCTCACTCTGGCTTAGAAAGCAACATAAAGGATCCAAAGGTCCTCAACCTAAAGGGTTCGTCCACAGTCTTAGGGTGGCGCAGTGCGTCTCAGCTATTTAAACAAACTCCACACTGTGGAGTGTGGATCTCCAATCAATCAATGTGGACTGTGGAGGTGTGGCGTAATCCCAGTGATTTCATTGGTCACCACACAACAATCAATGTGAATAGTAAACTTCCGGTCTTCCGGTACACGACAATAACAAATGGCGCCGATTTCAAAGATAAACAATCTTTCTCACTACGATCGACGGGGAATGGGGGCTTACAATGAAAAGGGTTACAATAAATATCCCTAGCATGAATAAATGAAGGAGGTGAGCAACATACACGAGAAATAATAAATAAACTAAAGCTGGCACATGGCTGGGAACAAGCCATGGTCCTAAGGGGTAAAATAATGAGAACGAACCATCCTTACACAGTTCCCAAAATATCACCATACATATATAAATATACACAATAATACAATACCAAAATGTCAATGTAAATGTCTCTCTCAACCACATATTCAGCACGGTCACGATACAAAGAGAATGAAAGCTGAGTGGTTGACCCTTACCTAACTCATATTTTACAATACAATAAATATAAAAAGTGAAGGCTTACCCCTAGCCGTAACAATATCTTCTGTAACAGAAGACCCGCCAAGCTTTAAAACAAAATTCAATACAGCTACTGTCATGCAATATTATTGTAAATTAAGCCATTTACAAGGAACGTTCCTATGAACAAAGTATATATATGTTACATTAAATGTGTGTAATTATGAATTACATGGAATTTACTAACTTTTTTCAGGAATTTCATGTAATTACTAGGTCAATTAGTAATTACGTGAAATTCCTCAAATTTCCAGTAATTACGTGAAATTACTGGAAAAAAACATGAAATTCACACACATTAACTGACTTCATTATTAATGTAAATTGTCTGTTACATGATGATGAAATATGCAAAGAATTACAAAAAAAAAAACATTGAAGAATTATTTAGAGGAATCTGGATTGCTTAAAAAGATATAAAATATATAAGTGAGCAACTCCTGTACTAAAAATATCTCTTTCCATTGTTAAAATGTACACATCTGCATGGGTCTTAGAAACATTTAGAAAATAAAGAAGGAATGTGTCCTATTTCCCCTGCTATTCCCCAAACAGGAATTGGATGCTTGACAGGTCCCAAAGTCGATAAGAGCATCATACAGAACCATCCTATTTTTGTACCAAGTTTTAAATCATTCCCATGTTTGATTTCTTGGAAAAGCTTGACGGAAATTTTTAATGGCGAGGTTTCATGGAGTGAAAAATCCGGGTTATAATATGGTGAATGGCGGGCAGCTGGCAGTTGAAGAAATTTTTGTTACAGTTTTCTCAGCAACTATACTTATCACAAACACGTGATATCTGATATACAGCATCAGGATGGGGTCCCCATAATGTGGCATTCGATAACAGGCCTGTCGTTTATTTACTTCTTGTTTTAGTAATTTGGCCATTATTGTCTTCGGCCGATTTTCTTTGTTCTTCATTTTTTTTTTTACTTTTAACATATTTTAATATACAATTTGTTAAGTTCTTTAAAAAATCAACTATATTAAGTTTTAGATGAAGATTTTGTTTTCAGTAAATTTGTGTAAAATTTCCAAAAAAAAAATCAGTACTTTCATGTAATAACTGATGAAATCAGTAATTTCACGTATAGGAATTACCATCCTCAGAAACCCAGGGGTTCTTCTCTCGCCTACTCTGAATGAGTAAGAGAGAAGAACCCCTGGGTTTCCGAGGATGAGGAATTACATGAAATTCCAAAATGTTAAGATTTCATGAAATTCCTTATAACACACATTTACTGTAGCATATATAATAGAAGCAGGCGCCAATCACTTGTGTCGAATCAGGATCACTATTCCCCCATTTTGGCGGGAATGAATTTATATCTCCAAAACACTATGTTTTTATTCCTCCCAAACATATATTATTTTACTCAAACCCTAATAGGGTTTTAAAAGATTCTTCCGGTCATGAGCTTGTCTGGACGGTTTCTCAAAAACTAAACAATGGATTGTAATGAAATTTGTTTTTATGGTGATAGAGCGGCACTCAAATACTGGATTACTATCTCTCAGATGAGCACAGATGTTGGTTTCACATAAAGTTTTGTTATGACATCCTTTCCGGATTTGACCAACACTAAATCGATCTTTGGCAACGTTACGGGTTCGCTAAAGCAAGCAGGAACTGCTTACTCTTCTGGAGGACTTGAGATCACTCTCGTTTCGACTTGGGTTCACGTTGCTGAATGCGATTTTGTTGTTATGTGTGTATTTTTTAATGTTATTTGGTTTGTTTCGTTGTGATGTTTTTTGTCTACCGATTTTGTCTTCAATTTTTTTTGGTATTATGCGATGATTTGAGTACCCCTTTGGTACACCTTTGCTTCATTCATGCAAAAATCAGAAATTGCTTCCTTTTCCATGGAAACTGGAAAAAGGCCTTAATATAGGACATTGCAAATATCTAGGTAACCTAGATGCGTAGGGTTCTGAAAGGTTGTAGGTAAATAGACCAAAAGGAACTCTTACAATAATATGAAAAACTATGATGCGATATTTACGGTTTTCGAGTAATTTACATATCAGGTCCAAAAACGAGTAAATTGTCAAAATGTTTCAATCAACAAAACTTGGTATGTTTTATATGATGGTGAAATAGGATAAGCCAAAATTTGGGTAGAATGACAATATGGGAACAAATTTAAATTTATTATAAAAGGAGCAGTCAATCAATATATAAAGTATACGAAAGCCAAACATAAATTTTAAGAAATTAGGATAAATGTTAAACAGTTAGTTAGTTAGTTATTGCTTTACTCCCAAGCAGCACGATTTCGGCTATATCCGGGGGATGAACATGGAAGTGTGATACAATGAACATAAAATGATGATGAAGTGGAAGAAATGGGGACACAAGGCCAATCGGGTAGGAAAGTTTTGACTGCCACTGGAAAAAGGAGTTATGGATAGGGACGGGAAATTAAGCCTCCTGCATGGGGATCCTACGGGTCCTACTCTTACCGAAACCTGTAGCAGGGGTCTTTAACGTGCGAGGAACGTGACTTTTTTCCCAACACGGTGCACCACTATGGTTTGCGGTCAGGTTTTCCGCATTATCGCCTGACGACCCCGCATCTCTCGATGTCAGGGCTGCCCCATTCAACCACCTGGGGCACACATCCCAGTCGCTTTGTGGGCAAAGCGGCCTGACCCGATGTCAGGTTTCTAAGCGATCTTTAGTGGACTTTTACCGACAAGCTTAGGGCTGCTGCGGGCCTATTCGCCACCCGGAATCCGCACAGGTGTGTAGCAATGTAAAAGGACCAAATCAGGACCAAATAAGCTAGTGTAAACATACTTGATTTTTTTTTTCAACACATATTTTAGATTAAGCCGACTTGAAAACGATAAATGGTTTTACATTTGAAAATATCTTTGTACAAACTTGCATTAATAAAAAGAAATAAGTAACTTGATTCAGGTACATGTATATACTCATATTTATTTAGTTACAATGGCTTCAATTCCTTTCTGTAAATTGGTTAATGTAATTATATAAAAAATAAAAGATAGATTTCGTGTCAAATGCAGCCTGCCATCAATATAAATTGGAACATCTCATTAGACTCAGAATTTTGATTTCTTGCTATCGGAGTTTGCCTGAGTGTCGTTATAATCGAATGGTGGAATCACGTCGTGGGTTAATAGCTTCCAATATAAAATAATCTTTCCTTATTCTATTCGAACTTAATTTGGTCAAAGTGCAATTGTTTCATCAATTCGGATATTGCTGTTTGAAAACTATATTTGTTTTCATTTGGAACACACACGTCAAACTAAATAGTGTTAACATAGCAATTTAGTAATCAGTTATATTATTGTTTTCAAGGAGAATACGTCAAAATCAGAAGAGACTGAAAATGAATTCTACGTGGAATACTACAGATAGCGAACTTTTGTATACCCCAATGTATCTTTATGTTTGGGTAACTCTAGTAAACGCCTGTGTGTTCATTGTTGGTTTTGTGGGAAACTCTATGGTGATTGCAGCAGTAGTACGCTTTCCAGATATGAATAATAGTACGAACCATTGTTTTGTTAATCTCAGCGTTTCTGACCTTTTGACCTTGACAATATGCCAGATGTCTGCTTTGACGGAGTTTTATGCGCGTGATAGATGGCTCCTAGGAGACACTCTTTGTAAGTAATTGTATAAATGATATAATATATTAATAGAAAGGTTGATCAAGTATATCGGTGATGTCAAGTCTAGATTGTTTCACCTTTTAACCCCTTTTCAATTGATTAATGTATGTATAATTTAACGGTTAAAAGATCTGTACCTGCAAAAATGAAGTTTGCATAAAAAGGTCCAAATCACTACCGTAGACACGTATAATATAATGATGTAATTTATATTATTGATGTTTCCACATATACATAACAATAAGACACATTTTTATTGGTACTCATTTTCTGACCTTTTAAAATTTAATTCATTAAACTACTCCGCTAAAATGTCTTTTTAATATTGTGTTGCAACTTTTCAAAATATCAGTTTTTACCCATAATTACTCACTTCTTCCTTGATGGTGCGACTCCCACGGGTTGCACTAAGCAAAAGAGGCTTTATAGTACTTTAGGTTATCATTTGGGTAGACGCGTAATTTCACCGACTTTCACAGTTAATGTTACTTTCGAAAACTTAGCTTGAATTTTATTTTAGCTTGGAATATCTATTTGAAATATTTCAACTGATTTTATTTGCTTTTCAATACGACAATAGCTTTTCATTGCGGGCTAACATTTATTTGAACATCACGACTGTTCGGTTATTAAATTTATATAGTTTATTTTTAGGGTTAATACCATGTTTTTTATGATAAAATGGGTAATTGATTAGAATATCCCCAATAAACAAAGTCATTGCTTGTTTTTTTTTAATATTGAATCTCCCCGAGGAAGGAGTGGGTGATCAAATTTATATCATAAAAACAATCAAGCATTATTGAAGAGTTAATTATGTTTTGAAGAGAAAGTTGGGTGGCTGACGTTGTGATCTTTGAATTAGCACGTACAATAAAGGTGGGACGTTACGTTAAAAACGTTACCGACAACATTTACCTGTACACTGAAAAATCCGTCTGAACGTCGTGAAATGCAACGTCAATTTCAGTGAGATTCTATTGCATTTTTCACATAAAGGCAATGTTCACGAGTCCGTATCTTAAAAACGAACTCCACAACATATCCTTTAGTTTTCATCATGATCAATGCATAGCAAGTATTTAAAGGAATATTACATGTATATTAGTTTTGGGTCAAAATTTGGATATCGTTAGTTCATTTTTGTGTATAAAAATTAAAAATAAATGGTGTTGAAACTCTTTTTTCCGATATGTCTTTGTTAATTTCCCGCCAAAATTAGTTTTCAAATGCATTTATTTTAACGAAGTCCGTGACCCTCATTTTTGTATTTCATATATGGATGTATAACACTAAGAACTATGCGTCTGCTATTTTTCATTAAAATCTGAATATATGCCATTTGATATCATCGAACCATATTTTTTTTACTTTCATTAAAAGTTTTAATTACGTTTTGTTTGGACATTCAGTTTGTTATACATTTTACTAATTGAACATTTCAATATATTGTTTATAACATATGCATATTTTCTTCTGGTGCCTTTGAGAAAAGAATGTTCGCTTTTTCCAAAGTGAATATACTTAACAGTGAATAAAGAGATTTTGATCCTTTGGCTTTTCTCGTCTCCTCGAGAGAATTCAAATATGATGAATATCCGTTCGAGTCTGCATAGCTGTTATTCATCATGAGTTGATTATACTTTGTTTACACGCATTGTCATTTAAATGACTCTACTTTCTGACTTGTGTCTTGATGACAATGTCTCGTATCTTAGCAAAAGGAAAACTCAAAACCATTCATCCTCATATTCCTTTTTATCTCTACATCAGTGATAATTAAATGTTGTCTGTGTTTCTGTGAAAAAAAAAACACACTATCAAATGTCGCGTTCATATGGAAAGCAGGGCACCACAGGAACTGTTTTCCCTTTATATAAATCAAACAATTTTCATCCTTTCTACCTTCCCTGAATAGTGTTTGATGAAAATAAATCTTTTTAATGTAACTTTTTTTCTAGCAAATAAGTGGTGTCAAATCATGTGTTGACCGCCTTTTGAGAAAGTTCTTGCGTTTCGTGTTCAGCTGACGATTGTTTATCTGGTGTTAATGAAATTTTCATCCTTGCTTAAAAAAAAATACAAAAAATATCCACCATGTGAAAAAAATTGTTCTTATTTTCTTCAACTACACCCATTAAAATCTTCGAAATGAACATTGGTAGTCAAGTCCTGATAATATTATCCAATCACAGTCTATCAAAGTTCCATTTCTAGCTTCAAAATACAAATTCCATAACGGTTAATTTGGTTATGCTATATATCGATTTTTCAAGGAGTAACCTCTCTTCAGCATTCGATTTTTCAAAGAGTAACCTCTCATCAGCATTCGATTTTTCAAGGAGTAACCTCTCATCAGCATTCGATTTTTCAAGGAGTAACCTCTCATCAGCATTCAAACTCTGTCACAGACACAGTTGCGCTATACTTAAGTCCTGTAGTTTTTCCAACAGGTCTCCTCAAGTATAGTAACAAGTCCCATTATTGTTTAACAATAATGATTTTGTTGTCTTCTAACTTCAATCAGAGAAGAGATTTTTACACTACTTCAAACGTTTGACTTTATTAACCGATCAAAAATGGTTGGTGATACATTTAATTTTTTTCATGTAAATTTTTCCCTGAGATTTTTGTCATTTTTGGCTCCAAAACTGGATATCGAAAAGAAAAATGGTGTTTTTATTTATATTTGAGCCAATATTATGAAAAATATTGCGTCCTCCATTTAGTGGTCTCGGGGGAAAACTCTTTGAAACAACAAGTTAACCGGCCATCTAACTATCAAAACAAGACATTTAAGCTTATGAAATCTTGGGCTGTGTCTTGGGCAACAACCCTGGCTATGTCATATTATATATTTGTTGCAGTTTCTAAACTTCAAATGAAGTTTGTTCGTATCGGATTTTTTGCAAATGAAGCGGTTTTGTTTCTTACTGGACTGAAACCCAAACAGACTTTTGGCTAATTTTTGTAATATTAGCATGCATCTAAAACTTTTTCTATGATTTGAGAAAGATAATTCTTAATAACGGAACAACTCAATACAAAGAAAGTGCATCCGTTTATTGATTTTGTTGTTGTTCTGATTGCTACTGTTCTTAGATACCTGTTACAAACACACTAGTGCATTAGTACTGCTACTTCTTCGTGTACTTTTTGGTTTTATTAATAAATCTGTAGCATACATTAAATCGGGTTTTACGCGTGGCGTTGATCACAAGAGTGTGTGTGTTTGTGTTTTAAGCCCCTGATCGACGTACCTGGGTCATGTAGGGCGGTGGTTTTACTGGTGGAGGAAAGTAGCACGAGGAAACCACCGACCTTGGACAGGTAACTGACAAACTTAATCACATACAGTTTAGGAAGTCCCTTTTTTGTAAAGCAGCAGCTGAAAGGTGATCGGCTGAGATTAATAGTGTGGTACTATAGTATTTAAACGCCGTAGATCACTCGGTCATCCAGGTCCCGCTGTGACACAAGAACTTTTATACATACAAATGAATTAACGGTCTGGATGAATGTCTTTGCGTCTAAAAGAATTGTTTTTCTTGGTGCTAAATAGGTTATTTTTAAGTAGTTTGAGCTGACATTTAATGTGTTTTATTTAAAAAAGGTTTATTTTCTTGATAAAGAGATAGTGGTCCATCTGCTTTCGTTGAATCCCCTATGAGAATAAATCTTATTAGGATCCGTTTAGGTCTGTAGAACTGTAATGTTGAATTCAATGTCATTTTGTCTGATTACAATGGTTGGATCACAAATACTTTGCAAAAATGTTGTCACACTATAGGTGAATCAGGATATAATTATTCATCAAGTCACCTATCCAGAGAATAACAGTTACACTTTATTTTAAAATTATACTTTATCTTTAATATGACAATATTCAAACATAGCAACTATTTGTGTATTCTATTTTAAATGGATACGGACGACACATCTAAACCTTTAAAGAGTTCAATAACAACATAAGAACAATGTAGTCTTTTGTATACATTACAAAAAATGAACATTTGATTAAGTGACGTTATCTACATTATCGTTCTACATATAAAAGAAAACCCCGTTTTTAGGGGATAATGAAAAACTGTTGATAAAATGAGCACCTTTATAAAGCTTCTAGAGCTGATTCAAACACATGGTGTCCATGTTTTAATCGAATCGAAACATCAAACGTTATTTTTACAAGAACTTTATAAGAAACTTTTTAGCAAGTTTAGTGACGTGTGGGGCAGTGTTCAAAAAATATGAACATAAAGTTTCACAAGCCTAGTTAAGCTTAAAAACACTATACAAGTCAAGAGTACCATTAGAACTTTTGCACATACGCAATCATTCGATTTTCTGGTAAATATTCAGCATTCTTTGTTACATAAACATCTTCTTGACACAAATTATCGGTATAAAGTTCTTTACATCATTGAAAATCCTACATAAAGTGTTTTGCAGTTAGACGGCTTTAACGTCGAAGTAATCGCCTTTATACGGCACATCATCTGAAGTGTCCTAGAGAAATAAAATGTTATCGGATTGTTCTTCGGAGCAGACAATTTTGACCGAAAAAGAGTTACTGTCTAACATGTCTAAATTACTAATTAAGTCAATGTTTTGCAAAAACATTTGCCCTAGAAACGAATGGTATGAAAGACCATTCCAAATGTACTTTGCTATTCTTTTTCAACTTCCTATCTGGGTTTTATAACTTCTTAACTAGAATATTTCCTCAAGTTAATATACAGTAGTAATTCCATAGAAATTTAAAGAAAATGAAATCCTCAAATTTGAGATGCTATGAAACCGGCCACCAGTATAAACCATGCAATTAATGAATCAATCAGATATTAATTGGGTGTACATACACCAATGCCGAATCTGTATTTCAAACCCTAGGATGTGAATTTATTACGCAAGTGAGTAAAAACGGGAGATTCACAATTGGAACGTTTGGCATTACAAATGGGATTAAAGTCTGCTAATGCTTACTTTGACTTAGTTGATATTCACAGGTTAATAAGAAGTTATGAATATTATAGATTCAAATATGTAACATCATCATATTTATACATGGCAGACATAAATCTCGACGAGAGGGTCAAGCAAAAGTGTTTTTTTTTTGGCACGCAACTTTATTTGAGCCACTTTTACAAAACTACACTGGCTAAATATATTTGTTAGATATAACCCAAAAAAATTCAAATGGCAAGGACTCCCACAAAATTGTTGGATCAAAATTTCCTGATAATAGGCTCTACTAAGTATTATCCAAGGTTCCTGAAAATTGTTTTAGAAGTTTTAGAGAAATTGTGCTGACGAATATTCTATAAAAGGATATGGAGTAAATGAACATGTTAACTCCAACACAATTAATTTTTATAAGCGTATGGCCATTTTGGAAATTTATTCCTCATCAGCAGCACTAGAACCCTAACATAGGAAATCCACAATTCCCCCAAAAAGTGTTGAAAATGCATGAAATCTAATCCGTTATACCAAATATATCAGTCTAAGGGGAAACTACGTTTGATGGAGTTAAACCTCAGGTTTTAAAATTTACATATTTTTATAATAGTATAAGTAATAAACAAGGTGTACACATATCAAGAAAATAAAGAGCATACATCTGAAAGTCGGGGAATTGTTTTGTAAAAAAAATCAAAGGATTCATACTTGGACAAAAATAGTATGTTCAAAATTTCTTATAATTCACAACCACAAATGATATAAATTGTACTTATTCCAATTTTGAATAGATTCAGACGTCAAGCTTTTGCAAGCAAATGATAACATAGAGAAGGACTTCTTATCGGGCGGAAGGACCAGTCAAAAATATTAACCCTCTGAAACTTTGTAGCACGGAATAAAATAAACTATCAATACACATGATACAGGAGATACAATTAGCAAGATAAAGTCTCATGCTTTGTCATAGGTTATTGTCACAGTTTTCTAAGCTTCTAAATGGAGTTCGTTCGGATATTTGCTAATGAAGCGTTTTTTTTCCTAATTAGACTGAAACCTGCATTGAGGATTCAAAACTGACTTTTAACTATTTTTTTTTGTAATATCAGCATTCATTAAAACTATTTTGTATAGATTAAAGAAAGATATTTTTTATTAACTGAATATACAAAAAGTGCATCCGTTAATTGATTTCATGTTTTCAAATTGCTATAGGAATCTAAAAACATATTCTCTGAAAACTTTTGATAGAATCCATTAGTGCAAGATAACTACTGCTTTGTGTACTGACTATCTCTATAATTTTCCATCTATTAAGTTCAGTTTTAATCAAAAAGTGTCAGACGGACGTACATACATACGTATGGACGATCATAGATGTCCTTTTGGCATATCATGTCACGCTTAAAAATGGATATGTTAATTGAATAATGAAAAAAAAAAGAACTTTATGTACCAAAGGTTCATAAAACACCTGTATATAATGAACTGAAAACTGGCATTTGAGTTACAGATCAGTTTTACGTTTGTTTGGCTTTTCTAATTTTTACCTCAATAATATATTGGAGCCAGTAAAGGATTATGTATTGTTTTGCTATACTCTCAGAATGCTTGTTCTTTACTAAATACATGAGTTTTTAAAAATAAAAAAAACTCATGCCAAGACTTAATTGATGAATGACTATTATTATTATTTTTTAAGAAAATCTTTTTGATCTAGCCATTGTGAAGACAAATGTCATGAAAGTCAACATTTAAGTTCAATAGACCTGAATTGAACCTTATAAGAAGTATTCTCTTGGGAGATTCAAGAAAGCTAAATGATCACAATCTCTCTGTTCAAGCTAAATAAATCTTTTTAAACGCATGCAATGTCAGTTCAAACTACTGAAAACAACTGCTTTTGTTTGTACTTGTCTTTTTGATGTTTTTTGTCTCTTGTTTAAGAAGGGGGTCTATCTGTGATTTTTCAGGATGGGACTTGAATTAAATGCAGTTTATTTAGACCATGGGCCAGTTGTAGAACCGCAAGCAGTGCCTTTTGGCCTCGTTTAAGGCTGCTGGTGCTTGTCCATTGTGGTTTTTCTAAATTGTCGCTTGTTATGTGGGCTGTGTCGCGTACCTTTGGTACATAAAGTATTTATTTTTTCATTTTATTTCATTACTTTTTTATTCAATATGAAACATAGGAATTTAAAGACGAGTTTTAACATTAAAGGAGTCAACTGACAACTTGCACACAATGCATTCCATGTGAGAGATTTATTAGTTGAACAGTTAAGAAAGGAACGGCCTCTGCAATAGCCTTCAAATTAAAGGCAAATTAAGTTATAAGAAAAATTCTTCTTAATTGATCGTCTCAAAAGTTCAAAAGAATAAGACGAAATAAGGCGAAAACACACTGGGGAAATTGAAGGTAACAATGATTCTGACTTACTGGTATTTTAAAATAGCTGTAGTTCAAATATTTTTTGCCACCAAACTCCCCCTATCCATTGCGTTCTAAGGGTCCGGTAGTAACACAAATCCCACCACAATAGCGAGACTAAATAGGGATAGTAAGGTGAAAATCTTAGTTAGACCATGGAGCTATGATATAGAATTAAGGCCCCCACAATTGAAATTCATTTTCCAGCAAGATTCAAATGGCAATAATTAGAAAATCAAAATAGTCTCTTTTATCTTTTTTTTGTTCTGAGTCATTTTAGGTGTCCTTGTTAAAATTCTTGACATCAAAGACATTTTTATCAAGCTATTTGGCGACCATGATTTTTTGTCGAATCTTACTTCAAACGATGTTTTCAAGGACTTCATACAGAACATTTATACTAAGTTAAGTTACATGTACATGAACTAAAGTGGTTTCAAAAAGATTTTTTTTAAGTTGAACGAGCGGATTCCAAGAAAGTAACTTGGACAGATAAGCTCAGAAGCACCGATAGTCTATATGTTACATTTATTAAAAAAGTAATAATAAATAGGCGCTCACTAAATTAAAAGAGGCTAAATTATTTTTACACTCTGTTTTGTCATACATAAGAGTAACTGCTGCTCCAATATTACAAGTTTCAGATAATTTTAAAATTGCACATTCCCAAATATTCGATTTTCTGGTTAAGGATAAGATCTGGCATTTTGTTATTGATGGTTATATGATAAACATTTTCCTTGCAAAAGCCATCAGTACAACATGTATAATGTGTTAAGCATCTGTGAAAATCCTGTAATAAGTGTTTAGCAGCTAGAAGGCTTTTTCCTAGGAGAACAATCGGCTTTAACGGCACCATTTCAAGTATCATAGAGAAGAAAAATATGTTTGGATTGATCATCTGAGCAAACAATCTAGACAGAAACAGTGATACTGTCTAAATGACTACTTAACTCATTTTTGCAAACCCTTTGCCCTAGTGACGAATGGTATGGAAAGGCCAATTCCTAAAAGCGATTCAAAGACCATTTCAAACGTACGATACACTAAGTTGTACTTTTCGATTCGTGTTCCTTATTAGTCCCCTAAAGCCGAAGGGGACTATAGGTTTCTGCTCAGTCCGTCCCTCTGTCCTTCTGTCCGTCTGTCGCGCCTCAGTTTTCTGCACTTTTTTTTTCTAAACGCTTATAGATAATGAGCAGATTTTTTGGTATGTAAGTTAATCATGATAAGTTACAGATCAAGTTTGAGTTTCGTGACGGTCCACAATTTTTTACAGGAGATATGGTTCTTTGAACGTTGAAAATTCACTGAAATTTCAGTTTTCCGCACTTTCTTTTCTAAACGCTTATAGATAATGAATTGATTTTTGGTTTGTAAGTTTACCATAATGAGTTATTTATTATCCTTGTAGATAATGAACTGATCAAGTTTGGGTTTTCATTTGTTTGACAATTTTTTTACCAGTGACTGAAATGTGAGGCCGGTAGGGGACTATGTATTGTTTTACAATACTCTCAGAATGCTTGTTTTTGGTTCTATAGTATCTGTGAATCTACTGCATCAATCAGATAGTAAATGTACCAATACCGACCTGCAGGATCACTCATGAAAATGATTAAAACATATTACTCCGGATTCATTTATTTTCGTTGTTTGATGAAAGTTCAGTTCTAATGTCCACAGCATACAAATTAATGTTAAATTTCCTGTAAAAAGTGATCAAATTTCGTAGGTCAAGGCTAACCGCGAATATTGACACCCCACGAATAATAATGAAACAACAGTAATATTTGCTTGTACGCGCGGCAATCACTTGACGGTGTAATTTCAGGATTTTATGATATTGAAGAACTGTATCAAAGTTTGGTCAACGAACTCACACCTTGGTGTCTTGTTGGAATAACAAAAATTTGGCGTAACATTTATGTGAAAAATGTTTTATCTTGTTGACGTCAAAAAAAGTATTTTATAGGCATTTTTGTTTTACAAAAGTGTTTGTATGATGATGTACACCTGGAAAAAAAAGTTAAGCATCCCGTGATTTTTTTAAATCATACATTTTCACGACCATTTAACTGATAGTCTTTGTAAATTTGTATAGCAAACTAAAATATGCACTGTAAATCACAATTTTACATGTTCGTAACATAGAAAAAGACATTTTAAAATTTTTATCTACATAACATGACATGGCAAAAAATGGCTTTTATACATTAATATGGTCTTCGAAAAGTATGGTCGCATGAAGCTCCAAAATTAATGAATTTGTCAAATTGAACTTGAAAATGTAAATCATTATCAAAAGATTGATACTGTGATACTGTATCTTCAAAGAGTCAATTTTGAGTATGTCCATCTTCAGCATGATCCTTGCATACTTTTTCATACAGCCAGTTTGGCGTCTAATTTCCTGAAGAGTTATATTCCACCATTTAAGGCGAAAATGTGCTTTTAACCGAACCTTCACGCCCTCTCAGTTATATAATAAAAAAGACCAAAATCTTTAAAACTTAAAATCATCGAAAAGTACAAAAAGTCTAGGGATGATTAGCTTCTCCCCGGGTGTATTTATACAACGTAAATCATGTAAAACATTTAAATTTCATTGTATGGATTTTTGACCTAGATATGGAAGTATAAAAAAAATTACATCACAAAAGATGGAGTAAACTTAAACATTTAGGCTGCAGTATGAATGCCATTTTCAATTATCTTATGACATAATACAATTTTCAGATTGCTAGCTGGATTATAAGACCAAATGGAAAACTAAAAAAGAATTTATTTTCAAAACATGAAGGGTTTAGATCCTTTGATGATAATTTTATTACATTACTTCTTAAGTAATCCGTGCGAGTTCCGGGTGGCGAATAGGCCCGCAGCAGCGCTAAGCTTGTCGGTAAAAGTCCACTAAAGAGCGCCCAGAAACCTGACATCGGTTCAGGCCGCTTTGCCCACAAAGCGACTGGGATGTGTGCCCCAGGTGGTTGAATGGAGCAGCCCCGACATCGAGAGATGCGAGGTCGTCAGGCGATAATGCGGAAAACCTGACCACAAACCATAATGGTGCATCGTGTTGGGAAAAAATGTCACGTTCCTCGCACGTTAAAGAACCCTGCTGCAGGTCTCGGTAAGAGTAGGACCCGTAGGATCCCCATGCAGGAGGCTAAATTTCCCGTCCCTACCCATCACTCCTTTTTCCAGTGGCAGTCAAAACTATCCTACCCGATTGGCCTTGTGTCCCCATTTCCTGCACTTCATCATCATTTCATGTTCATTGTATCACCACTTTCATGTTCATCTGACGGATATAGCTGAAATTGTGCTGCTTGGGAGTAAAGCAATAACTAACTAACTAACTAACAAATCTTTAGTCCCCCCAGAAAGGACAACTAGATTTTTCTGTTGCCGCTACAAATGTATTCATCTAAAGATATTTAGTGTAATTTCATACTATCTTAAAATATGTAGATGAACACGTTTTTTCACATGTTTGTTTTCTTGTTACTTTGAGGTGTATATTGATTATGGCATTTCATGGAACATGATCATTATAGACTTTTACCAAATATGGTTGACATGTATCCGCTTCTCCTGAAAATGTCTTGTAGGTTATACACTTATGAAACTTTAACTAGAGGAAGTACAAACGTAAATTGTATTAACCTGGTTTTCTCCTAAGAGACGAACATTTGTTGTCCATTTCGTTGACTTAAATTTTTTAGTCCAAATAATTTGTCATCCAGGGTCTGACGAGCCATGGTCGAGACCCGTGGTCGAGATTTAATGCGTTGTGATAAAGTTGTTGTTGTAATTTTCTTATGAATTACATGCATTGATCTATAATTGATGAATGTGTTAGGCGGATATACCTTTCCGCCAGCACATAAGTTTAATCTGGAGTGTTTACTTACACGAAGATAAGAAATGTTGCTAATTGATATATATATATATGTTTCAGGAACAAAATGATTTTTTTCTAAAGCTACATCAAAACCATTAATGTTTTGTACATGATCTTGACAGGAAATTATTGGCGATACCTTCCGTTTCCAAATTAATTTACCAGATAATTTAAAATGAACGTTAATTGATCTGTGTAAATGGTCTTTAGCTTTCACAAATTAGATTGATTCTACGTGGTGTAATAAATTTTTATCAAATAGATTTGAAAAAAAAAGATGGGTTGGGACCAGCAACTCAGCCTCTTGCATTGGGATCACGTGTCCTACTCAAACTGAGACCTGCAGCATGGTTCTTTAATGTGCAAGGAATGTGACATTTTTTATCAACACGGTGCACCACTATGTTGCCAGCTGGCTCTTTTGTTTTCATGCAAAGGTTCTTTAAAAATAGAATTTCGGTTAGACATAAGAACGATTGTAATTAGTAAAATAGAATGTTAACAAGAGGCTCCCAGGAGCCTGAATCGCTCACCTGGTCTTGATGTTGACCCTATACTTTTGTAGAGCTAAATGAGCTGAACATTTAAGCAAGCAACAGCTTTTCTCTACCTGCAATAGTTTTCATTCTATAGGCCAAAAACACCATTTTTCACCTATAACCCCTATAAGGAGTCATCTGACAACTTCGACACTATGAAGACTTTTGTAGAGCTAAATGAGCTGAACATTTAAGCAAGCAACAGCTTATCTCTATCTGCAATAGTTTTCATTCTGTAGGCCAAAAACATGAAAAATGGCTATTTTTCAGGGGCCGTAACCCCTATAAGGGGTCATCTGACAACTTCAACCCTATGGAGAATTTTGTAAAGCTAAATGAGCTGAACATTTAAGCAAGCAACAGCTAATCTCTATCTGCAATAGTTTTCATTCTGTAGGACAAAAACATGAAAAATCGCTATTTTTCAGGGGCCGTAACCCCTATAAGGGGTCATCTGACAACTTCGACCCTATGGAGAATTTTGTAGAGCTAAATGAGCTGAACATTTAAGCAAGCAACAGCTAATCTCTATCTGCAATAGTTTTCATTCTGTAGGACAAAAACATGAAAAATCGCTATTTTTCAGGGGCCGTAACCCCTATAAGGGGTCATCTGACAACTTCGACCCTATGGAGAATTTTGTAGAGCTCAATGAGCTGAACATTTAAGCAAGCAACAGCTAATCTCTATGTGCAATAGTTTTCATTCTGTAGGCCAAAAACATGAAAAAATGCCATTTTTCAGGGGCCGTAACCCCTATAAGGGGTTACCTGACAACTTCGATCCTATGGAGACTTTCGTAGAGCTAAATGAGCTAAACATTTAAGCA
Organism: Arcuatula senhousia; assembly: GCA_963971305.1. NCBI lineage: Eukaryota > Metazoa > Mollusca > Bivalvia > Mytilida > Mytilidae > Arcuatula > Arcuatula senhousia. The sequence continues at coordinate 56,312,586 of OZ020305.1, forward strand.
AGCAACAGCTAATCTCTATCTGCAATAGTTTTCATTCTGTAGGCCAAAAACATGAAAAATGGCTATTTTTCACCTTTAAGGGGCTGTAACCCCTATAAGGGGTCATCTGACAACTTCGACCCTATGGAGACTTTTGTAGAGTTAAATGAGCTGAACATTTAAGCAAGCAACAGCTAATCTCTATCTGCAATAGTTTTCATTCTGTAGGCCAAAAACATGAAAAATTGCTATTTTTCAGGGGCCGTAACCCCTATAAGGAGTCATCTGACAACTTCGACTCTAGGAAAATTTTGTAGAGCTAAATGAGCTGAACATTTAAGCAAGCAACAGCTAATCTCTATCTGCAATAGTTTTCATTCTGTAGGACAAAAACATGAAAAATTGCTATTTTTCAGGGGCCGTAACCCCTATAAGGGGTCATCTGACAACTTCGACCCTATTGAGAATTTTGTAGAGCTCAATGAGCTGAACATTTAAGCAAGCAACAGCTAATCTCTATGTGCAATAGTTTTCATTCTGTAGGCCAAAAACATGAAAAAATGCCATTTTTTCAGGGGCCATAACCCCTATAAGGGGTTACCTGACAACTTCGATCCTATGGAGACTTTCGTAGAGCTAAATGAGCTAAACATTTAAGCAAGCAACAGCTAATCTCTATCTGCAATAGTTTTCATTCTGTAGGCTAAAAACATGAAAAATGGCTATTTTTCACCTTTAAGGGGCTGTAACCCCTATAAGGGGTCATCTGACAACTTCGACCCTAGGGAGAATTTTGTAGAGTTAAATGAGCTGAACATTTAAGCAAGCAACAGCTAATCTCTATCTGCAATAGTTTTCATTCTGTAGGCCAAAAACATGAAAAAATGCTATTTTTCACCTTTAAGGGGCCGTAACCCCTATAAGGGGTCATCTGACAACTTTGACCAAATGGAGACTTTTGTAGAGCTTTTGATGCTGAATCAGTAGCGTGGCCTCAGATTTCCTCTATCTCTTATACTTTTTGATTTATAAGCCAAAAACAGTAGTCTGACCCCCCTAGTCTATTTTTAGTAACGGCGGCCATGTTTTTTAACGGATTAAAAATCAAAACACAAGTTTGGTGCAGGACACCCTAAGGATCATTCATACCAAGTTTCATTAAATTCTGTTTGGTAGTTTCAGAGAAGAAGATTTTTGAAAAATTGTTAACAGACGACGACGACAGACGACGACGACGACAGACGACGACGACGGACGCCAAGTGATGGTAATAGCTCACATGGACCTTCGGTCCAGGTGAGCTAAAAAGGCGTTAAAGACAGAAATGGTCGGATTCCATTCAACAGGTAAGCTAACGTCCAGCATTATGGTCATATGCTACAGACCAAATATCAGAAAATTTGTGAACTGAAATCGGATCATACAATGTAATACTTCATATCATATACCAAAAAGGCTGTGATACTTAGTTTATATTAGAAAATATTTTCCCAACAGGAGCCCGAAATTCACCATTTTACAAACCGGATTTATAGACTAAAGGTCTTAATACCAACTTGCACACTTACTCACTCATATATGTGTAATTGACAGAAATACTTTTTTAGCCATCTTGTGTACTGGATTCTGACCGCTTACCATACTGGTGCACCATGCGTGCTTCGCTCGTTAATGAAAATTATTTCGGTTTCTTTATGAATAAAAGCTTCAGCTTTCTTGCAACAGGATTTTTTGTTCTACCTTACATATCCCAAACGTCTGGTGGTAGTCGTAACTCAAAGCTTTTAAGTCATTTAATCATGAAACGCCTCAGATTACATATTTTGTGCAGTGCTTATTGCGGTTCGGAATTCTTAACTGTATTCATAAGTCCGTATTTTAAATATATATTACCTCTGTTCTCATCTATAGGGTATTTTTTTAATTATGCATATTTGACAATTTCTAAAAAGGAATATGAATGACCACTGATACATGTAACATATTTCTTGCAAATCTAAGAATTAGAGTATATATGTACTTTTGCATTAAAGTTATGGGGTTTATTAAGAAAACAAAAGCAGACACGAAGTAACAAGATTACAGCATTTGAAAGTGGTTAATCATTTAGAAATGTAAATATATGTCGGGCTTGTTACCGTAGGAAGGCTGGAAACCAGACGGGAAAATTAAAGCAATTAATAATCCAAGTTTTATAGACAGTTTCAATATAGACATTGGATTGTATAATTAGCTCTCCGTTTTATGACATTATGTTTGCTTGTCGTGACTACCGTTTTTAACGCAAACTGAAACAACCTTTTAAGAAAGACTTGAATATTCGTGCAATTTCAAAATTGAATTACATCCAGCTTTGGTATCAATTAAGTACATCATTTTTTTTCATTAAGCATTGATCCTTAATTAATGACTTACATTAATTACCACTATCGTGACTGTTACATTTGTTAAATCAAAGCGCTAAAGCGTTAAAAGGCAGAGCTAAATATAAGTACTAGAAAGAGTTTATACCGTGAACGTGAGTGAGCAAGACACATATTCCTTATTTGGTATTCAGTAGCGCATACATACATGTTTCATAACTCTAAGTCATGAAATACGGATTTTTATCGCATCAAGTTTGATATTTTTCAAATTGGGAAACGAGCATTTGCGAGTTTTCTTTGACAAATATATAACGAGTGTGATAAAAATCCGTATCTCATAACTTGTAGTTACTGTCTAACGTGAAAGGATATTGAAAGACATTTACATATTCCTTGACCTGTTTAATCACTGTTAGCTGAACACTCTACAATTATAAAAAAAAATCAAAGACATAATAAGATTAAAAATTTAAGCATACAAATATGAACAGCTATTATAGGTTACCATGATCTTACTATAGCGTAAAGTCTCCGTCCACACGAATATTTGTAAAGAAATGTGTTTTGATCCAAGAAACAGTTAATGAAAAGATGAAAGGTCAGCAATGCTTAATTATGCATCAACTTAGGTATTGATATATGAAATATAGTGCACATTTGCATCGCAGGTATACATGGTATTTAGATGTATATATTGGCTTAGACAATATGGAAAACATTTTGAATTATTAGAAACATTAAAATAATAAAAATGCACGATTAATGTTTTGTAAAGAATCCGGTGGTAGGAATATTGCCTTACCGATTTACCCTGTGAAGACGAAAAAAAAAACAAAAAAAAACACGCCCAAATCAGATAGTTATATAACTACACGAACAGGATGATTAAATTGAACATGAAATGATGATGAGAATTTTAAGGATGGGAAACTAATGAACGGATAATTTTAAAGCCCACCAAAAATTGGGTGAGTGAGTTGGTAATTTACGCCCGAGCAACGCTATATAGGAAAAAGGATGATAAAATGAACATGAAATGATAATGGTAAATGAAATATGGGGGTGGGGTGGGAAACAAAGGACCGGTAAATTTTGAAGAACCACAGGAAAAGGGGAGAGGTAGGTAGGGTCAGAAAATTTAGCCTATGTGATGCACTATACTTTGCGGTCCACAAAGGGATCTTTTACGTGCATGAAGCGCGGCACTCTCCACACTTGTTGGTCCATTATGGTCGGCGGTCTGTGTTTCCGTATTATAGACCTGACAACCCCCGCGGACGAAGGTCACCCTATTCAGCCACCTAGGGTACACACTTGGTCGCTCTGTGGGCTGAGCATTGACCCGACGTCAGAATCCAAAGACCCTTAGTCGCCTCTTACGACAAGCTAGGCTCTGCTGCGGGTCTATTCGCCACCCGGTCCCCCACTAAAAAGGGGTGAGATGTAATAGTTATACCATGAGGTAAAGGTGTTTTTGGATAAAAAACCCAGAGGACCGGAGGTATAACTGACTTACACCCCAATAAACTTAGATCAAAACTAGTTTACACATTTTTGATAGAAAGCAATAAAATGTGGCATTATTAATAAAATTGAGATAGAAAACATAATTTTGAGTTTTTCCCCACAAAGGGGCCTCTTTTATTCAAGATATTACTCTATTTTATTCACAAGGTTGGGCGGAGCTCAATTTTTCTCGGTCTTGTATGTAGGGTTTAAATGAAGAAGTCCGAAATAATTGACCCATGACCAACCCGGTCAATTAAATAGAGTAATATTAAGCAACTGAGATGATTTAAGGTTTAAAATGTTAAACAGATTAATTACTTTAATTGCTTTACCAATAAGTGATAATTTTGTATCATTCTAATTAAAACAGCGGGTGAAGAACCTCTGGGTTTCCGAGGATGGTCAAGATCTATCTCCACCGTAATTTTGAAGAACTTCCAACAAACCATGTGGGAGTTATTATTGAAATTGTCAGATGACCCCTTATAGGGGTTATGGGCCCTTAAATGCCAAAAAAAAAGTATGTGAACGATAGGAGATAGGGACAAGGTTTTACTTACTTAAATGTTTAGCTAATTATAATTGAGCTCTACAAAAATGCCAATTACGTTGGAATTGTCAGATGACTTCTTTTGGGGGTTAAACTTATGACCCTTTAAACCCCAAAAATAGAGGTTTTGGCTGTGTAGATTGTGAACCATAATAGTGATGGAAAAAAGGTTTTGCTTGCTTAAATGTTCAGCTAATTGAACTCGACAAACAGTGCAATAAAAAGTACTCCTATATGAGTTGTTGGATCTTTACAATTTCAAAGTAGGTAGATCATGAGGTGCAAATCACTTTTGTTAACCATTAAAATTTCGTTCCATGCGGGACCCGGGTGGCTAAAAGGCCCGCAGCAGAGCCAAGCTCTCGTAAGAGGTGACTTCGGGTCAGTGCTCAGCCCACAGAGCGACCAAGTTTGTACTCATGGTGGCCGAATAGGATGGCCCTCGTCCGCGGGGGTTGTCAGGTCTTTAATAAGGAAATCCTGACAGCCGACCATAGAGGGCCAACGACGTAGAGAGTATCATGCTTCATGCACGCAGAAGACCCCATTATGGACCGCCAAGTAGTGCACCACATTGGCTAAATTTTCTGCTCCTACCCACTTCTCCGCTTTTCCTGTGGTTCTTCTAAATGTACCGTTCCTTTGTTTCCCACCCCATCCCCATGTTTTATTCATGTTAATTTTATCATCCTTTTCATGTTTATCGCCTGTAAATAACCTATATAGCGTTGCTCGGGCGTAAAACACGAACTCACTCACTCACCTCCACGTAGTTACGATAACGTAACCCTTACTCCGTTACCCTCTCCCTGGCGATGAGTAACGGAGTAAGGGTTACGTTATCGTAATTATACCACTAATGTTAATAAATAACTATACAAAGATAAAATGAACTTATGAAATCAGAGGTGTAAACGGTTTTCAATAGCATGAGGGAATGCTGTGAAAATGGACAAATTGTAGATCCTGATGTGCTTAACAATATTAAATTTCTTAAATATATTATACAGTTTTCAAGATATTGAGCTTAAAAGTACAAAATTGAAAAAACTTCACCATGATTTGTTGGATCTTCTTAAAAAAACAGGCATGTAGATCAATCTGATACTTTAGCCGTGCCTGCAGAATGTTGATATTTGTATCCGTTTATTAGTTATTGCAAAAAAAAAAAACTGAAAACACGTTTAAGTCCTTTTTTAAGACACGTCGGTCATCTTAAACGACCAATCAAAAATCCCTACAGTAGTTCTTTACACCTAATGTTAATGGATTTTTATATTAAGTTTGATTGAAATTGGGCTGGTGATGCCCAAGGAGTTATTTCAATGGACGACGGACGTCAAGTGATAATAATGCAAACATAATTTTGTAATCCTTTGCTCAGTGGTGATCTTTTGTGTGCTATATCGGAACATCCGAGTTCACTCTAGTTTTGACTCGAGCTTACAATGCTGATTTTGTATGTAAATTTTTGCTTACAATGTTTAAAAGTCCAGAGGTAGTTACGTTAACGTAACCCTTACTCCGTTACTCTCCGGACACGTTATCGTAACTAGTCCAAAGGAAGTGAAAAACTTGGTTGCATCTGCTTTGTTCGCTTCATACGATGCAGTACAAAACAAAATGCAATGTATGGCTTCTGCTGAAATGTACTTTCTTACAAAAACGCAATTAGGATTTGTAAAATGGGAAAAAAAGTTTAATCTACAAACATCATTTTTAATACTGGATTATATCCATTTACATGCAATGACATGTATAGCATAATATCAAGACCACAGATGTATACAACTTTTACAAACAGTGTTTTGTTCTAGTCTGTATCGTTTTCAAAACGGACCGCTTTAACGCAATAAGAATTTTCAAATATTCTGTAACGTAACCTACGAAATATTTTATAAAGTTTGGTAAAATAGCAATTGTAATTTAGATTCCAAATGGCTTTTGGGTAAAATATCGATATTGTATGTATAGAAAACAATCTTTTCTCAGTGAGCTGTAATTGGAGGTTTTCCTTATTTGAATTAATCGAGAAAGAATACAACTGTTCTAAATTGGCCGTTAAATCTTTAATTGAAATCTATATTACCATACATTCGTCATTTTATGGACAAAACGCCTTTATAAATCTTTGATCCATCGGCATTTATACGTGCAGTGAAGTCAACTTATTAGTCGTGTGCTGACAACTTGAAGCCAAATATTTCTCTCGAGATAATAGGAATCCGTGTATTGTAGTCGAGCATGTTTAAATTAGAAAAGCTGTTATTTTTTTTGTTTTAATACGTAATTTATGAAAGGATATGTAGTAAATGAACATGAGTTTTAAACACATACGTTAACTCTAACTGCAATTAATATTTTAGAGCTGTATGGCCATTTCGGAAAATTATTCCTCATCATGATCAGCAGCACTTAAACCCAAACATAGGAAATCCACCATTCAAAAGATATTTAAAATGCATAAAAACAAACGAAATCCATATAAATATAGCTAAGGGCAAAACTACGATGGAGAGAGTTAAACCTAAGGATTTAGAATTTACATAAATTAAGATACTGGTTATAAACACCCTGTCCAATGTTTAGGTTAAAAATGAACAATGTGTTGTCGAAAACACCACTTTTAATTAAGAGTTTAACTTTTTCTTCAATAAAAGTTTATTTTTTCTTATTATCGGAATAATAAATATAAAACTAAGATAGCTCATTCGGTAACACAAACTATGCACAAAATGCTTGCCACACATGATTGAAGTTTAAATTGGATATAAACAAGTTATACTTGTTTAACCATTACATGCACATGTAAACTGGATGTTGTCGAGGTCTTGAATTATCAAAACACTTCGATACTTGCTAAATATTGCCCTGGTATATATATAAATATCATAATAATGTAATCAGAATGACAATACATAATATTTACGGGGTAACATAGTAAAAAGTAAGTGTTCTAACATTTCACTCTAAATTGATCAGGTGTTGTCTGTAACACCTTATATAGATGGAGAGGTTGGTAAAGGTTAACGAACATATAGAACGACAGAGTAGTGCGTTTATTCAAAGAAGAAGAATGATATATTACAAGTATGTTTCAAGGTTACAAGAAGCTGGGTATACTCGCTATGGTTAAACTTCGAATTATAGATATTAAGTCTTTTTTCAGCCTATATATGGTAAGCTTTAACTACACATAGAGCTGTAGTAAAGCTACAGGCATACAAAGGCCTCATTAGACCCGTCCTAGAGTATGCTTCAACAGCCTGGGACCCACACCTCAAATGCCAACAAGAGAAGCTTGAAACCATCCAAAACAGAGCAGCAAGATTCATTACATCCAACTACAGTTACGACCATGCAGTATGCATCCATACTTAATCAACTTTAACTCAAACCACTAAGAGATAGAAGAAGGGAGAAAAGACTGATACTTTTTCACAAGGGCATAAACAAACTAGCCAACTTACCAACAGATCAATTACGAACACCCATGAGACGAACCAAAACCATGCACAGCCAGCACTTCCTAAGAATACCAGCCAAAACAGGCACATTCAAGTACAGTTTTATGCCAAACACCATCAAAGATTGGAACTCATTGCCATCATGTATCATCAACACCACATCAGCAGCTAAGGAGCCAGCTAAAACCTTCGCTGACTTAGTAAGGGGGTCCAATTAATCAGATTGATCGTTACGGTTTATTAATAACTGCCTTGGGTCTTCCTGGTTTCTATTTGACCCCCCCCTCCATAATAGAAGATAATGCAGTATGGAATAAGTTCTTAGAAAAAACCAGCTGATCTTTCACAAGTGATAGAAAATTTCAGGGTTTCTGCAAGTGGAGCGCGAGTGAAAGAACATTGCCGGTTTTCCAAGAACGCACGTAAGAACCTATTTTTTCAATAAAAATCAAATTGTTATATAATCATTAGTCGACATCATCAATGGATAACAGTAACGGTGGTTATGATTGGTTGATTTGCCAGTGTGAGAATGCTGAAGGGCTTGCATCTCAACCTGGTCATCTCACACTGAAAAGAGGCACTAACAAAAAATTAATAATCCTTAGCATAGCACAACACTTAGCATACAATAATAACCAATTCAATAAACATTCAAATTAAATCAACAAGAGCTATTGAACAATAGACACAAAAATAATCAAACCCTCAAGACAATTAATTTTTTCAACCACGCAGTTCATTGTATAGACTAACATCGAAGACGCACTTCTTCCATCCTTCACGGGAACGCGAACGAAAGTCGCAATAGCCTTATACTAATTGTAACAAGGGAAACGGACAACCTCTTAACGAAAATGCTTGTTCTTCATCTACACATATGCAAATTGTGTGTTCCTTATTTATTCATCCAAAATCATATTTTTAAGCAAGTTAAATCTTTAATAAGAACAATTATTAAAGCAACATTTGAAAAAACGTGGATAAATGAAGAAAACACGACCTTATTTGAAAACAACATAGAAAATGCAATATTTACCTTCAAGACATCCCCCTTTTACCTTGTTAAAACACGCCCACTGATAAAATGACTGGACCAAATTTAAAAAGAATGGTTCTGCAATATAGCTTTATCAACAGGCCCCCGAACTGTGCAACTAAATGATAAATAATCATTTCATAATGATGTTTTTCTTACCTTGCAAAGTTTGAGGCGTCCTAATTAATGCCATTTGCGACCAACTCACGATCAAATGTCAAGTGTACATTAGGTAGGGTGATAAACAAAGCGTACACATGAGAGGTTATATCATCATCATGTACCAGGATACCATATATAAAAAAAAATAAGGAGCATTCATCTATAACACGGGGAATTGTTCTACCAACTCCAAACGGCATTAAATACAAACTCCTGTAATAAATTATTTATAAAAGGATATGGAGTTAATGAACATGAGACCATAACACATACATGACACATGTTAACTCTAACTGCAATAATTTTCAGCTGTATGGCCATTTTGGAAAATTCTTCCTCATCAGCAGCACTAAAAACCAAACATAGGAAATCCACCATTTCAAAAGATGTTTTAAATGCACTAAACCAAACGAAATTCATATAAATATAGATAAGGGCAAAATTACGATGGACCATAGGAATTAGAATTTACATAAATTTAGATCAATTGTTATAAACATGTACAAGTTCATTATATCTACAAAAAATTAAAGAGCATACATCTAAAACGCGGTGCCTTGTTATAAGCATTTAGTAACATTCTACCTTTTGGTACGACTTTTTTCAATAAACCAGGTACAGAAAAAATGCTTTAAATTAATTGCTTGGCTAATTTTTAACCAAAAATTTTGGTAAAACGGAGCAACCTATTTTTCACAATATGAACACAATATAAATACACTGTAACGTTTCCGATCGGTTTTAAATTTTATGGTGACAAAACATAATTATGTCTCCCCTTCCCAGAAGGGTTCTTCTTCTTCTTCTCATACAAAGCGTGTCCGGGCCATAACTTTATTATCCTTTGAGATAGGGCTTTGATATTTGGCATGTGGATGTATCACCATAAGACGATGTGTCGCGTGCCAGAATGACCTTCGTATTAACTTGACCTTTGACCTCAAGGTCAAATTAATGCTAATTTTACATCCAAAGTGTTCCGGGCCATAACTTTTTTGTTCTTTGACAAAGGACTTTGATATTTGACATGTGGATGTATCACCATGAGACGATGTGTCGCATACCAGAATGACCTTGGTATGACCTTGAACTTTGACCTAAAGGTTAAATTAATGCTAATGTTACATGGAAAGTGTGTCTGTGCCATAACTTTTTTGTTCTTTGACATAGGGCTATAATATTTGACATGTGAATGTATCAGCATGAGACAATTTGTCGCGTACCAGAATGAACTTCATATGACCTTGACCTCAAGATCAAATTAATGCTCATTTTACATCCAAAGTGTTCCGGGCCATAACTTTTTTGTTCTTTGACATAGGGCTTTTATATTTGCCCTGTGGATGTATCACCATAGGACGATGTGGTGTGAACCTGAATGACCTTCATATGACCTTGACCTAAAGATTGAATTAATGCTAATTTTACATGGAAAGTGTGTCTGTGTCATAAATTTTTTGTTCTTTGACATAGGTCTATAATATTTGACATGTGCATGTATCACCATGAGATGATGGGTCGCCTACCATAATGACCTTCATATGACCTTGACCTTTGACTTCAAGATAAAATTAATGCTATTTTTACACGTTAAACATGTCTGGGCCATATATATTTTAATCCTTTAAACAAAAAGCTTTGATTTTTGACATGATAATGTGTCATCATGGGAACAATGTATCACTAAGTAAACGTTCATGACCTTGACCTGTGACTACAATGTCAAATAAATGCTAATTTGGCATGCAAAGCTTTCCAGGCCATAACTTTTTTATCCTTTGACATCAGGCTTTAGAATGTAGATGTATAATTATTAAACAATTTGTTGTACAATGTATGCCATTGTGGCTTTGACCTTTTGACCTCAAGGTTGAACTTGTGTATTTTAAGGAAGGGGAGACATCAGTTTTAGTGCGCTAAAACAGTTTTTCCTAGTTAAACATGATGTTTTCATAACTATATGATTGTCTTCTTAATCAGTCCCTGTTGTATTCATAACTTTTTACGGTTTGTTCATGGTTGGTTATTTGACACGGTATGGTTTATGCTGAGTAAAGGGAATGAATAATGTTTTGCCTGTTGTAGCATATCTTTGTTATAAACGATGCTATTATTATGATTTTTTGTAAATGAGACAAATTCTGCAATACATACTTACTTATTAATAACAAATGATGAACACCTATATAGCTAGTAATAACACTGTTATACATAATAGTACAATAAAGGTAATACTGGAATAATCTATCTCAAATGTTAAAGAAGAACAGTCAAGCAAGGCAAAGACACACCAGAGATATTGAAGATGCTATGGTCCTCACTTGGTATATTTTCATAAGAAATAGTGGGTAAAACCAGGTTTTATGGCACAAAATTACCTTCTTCATTACGATTTTCGAGTTAAGTAGTAACACAAAAAACAAAACACAGTTGTCAGACACAAAAGGGACAGTGAAGTGATAATCTCAGAACAACAAACTGCCAAAAACCAATCACGAATCATTTCATGTGATATTACATTGTATAATTTTTTCTACCAAAAGAGAATGTACAGGAGGCAATTCTTATATCCTTGGTTTAACAGCCATCATCGAGACAACGGTGTCGTTTAAAAATATATTTATAGAATACTTTTTAAGGGTTCAATAACAATATACACATTACCGTTGGATCGGTTTTGATGAAAATTAATCGTTTGATTGCAACATTACTCTTCCAATTAAACGTTAAGTTAATACTTATCCAAGAATTATATTGACAGAAATGATATCTCGAAACCTCTAAAACAATCTCATTTTGTCAATACTGTTCCAGTTTGTTCAGTTTGTAAACAGACTTGTTGAGGAAGACAATTACTAATCTTGTCAATACTTCTCATGCTACCACGGTTCATTCAAAACAGACTTGTTGAAGATCAAGTTACTTGGGAACATGATAAAATGTATTCCCTGTTCTAACGACACACAGTAGCACTAACAGGGCATTCGAATGTCATATGCCACAAGTGCGGAAAATGACAGTTTACATAAAAGACAACGACAGGAACACATGCACAACACCTTTCAATCATTAACACCATACCGGTACCAAATCAAAACAATAATGAATGCAGGTGTTACGGGAGTGTAAGAAATTCTGCTTGTTACACTACAATGACTTTTTCAGATAAATCTTAATGAAGGTCAAATACAAGGCCAATACAAAAACTCAATAACCCACATTTGTACTCACAGGGTTCCCACTATATTTTGGATTCAAGGGTTTTTCAAGGACTTTTCAAGGGTATTGAGGTCATTTTCAAGGGTTAAAATTATCTGCAAAAATTTTAAAATCCAATATTTTTCGGCCTTTTTTTATCAAATGGTCAACAATAGAAGAAAATGAGATGTGGAATAAGTGTACGCGACACAACCTACATTATAAACGTATATTTTAAATATCCACAATGGAAAACAGCCAGCAGCCTTCAATGTGACCAGCGGTCGCTGCTCGCTGTTTTTCAATTGGCCCCTGGATTGAAAATAAAATACATATGACTCAAGCCCAATCCCAAAGTGCATTGAAAGACCCTCTTCTTGACAAAAAACAATTAACAAAAATTCGACTAAATACAAACATAAGCTTTGATAAAGATTCCTGGCTTAGGACAGGCACATTAAAATGTGGCGGGGTTAAACTAGTTTTTTGGCGCCAACCTTCCCCCTAATGATAATCAATAACAAAGCACAAACTAACACACAGTTAAAATCAAATCGATAGAAGTTCAATTCAACAAGAGAGTATCTGAGACAAAAGGACAACAGGTAATGAACGGAACGTAAAGATACTCTCTTGAGAACACTCGAAGTTACTGACAGCTAGCTAAGAAGCATCCATCGACTGATGTAAAAAAATCAAGTATGTCGATTTTTAAATCCGACACAACACGTCAAACACTTGATTTGATGATGCATCATCACACAAAACCGACACACTTGACCGCTGTAATGCTCAAAAATGACATAAGTATAAAAAGGCAATTAACATTTTAAAGTAAGTATCAAATTATCAATATTTTTACCAAAGAAGACTAAATTCAAAGATTTTACTTTAATATCCATTTCATAACCTTTATTTAATAAAGTTTTAAGCCAATTTTGCATTCCCAACGGATTGTTTTTGAATTTATTTGCTCTATAAACAACATTACCGTAGAAATTTGGATGGGATATTCCCTTTACAATCAAAAGTCGTCGTGTGCAGTTAAATTTTCCAATAAGGTATAGATATTTATGATAAAACTTAGTAAACGACTTCACTAATTTGTGGTAACGATATCCTTGTTTTAGTAATTTTTTTGTAATACACTGGTTTTTATCATTAAAATCAGACACACCACTGCAGATCCGAGCATATCTTACCAACTGTGAAATATATACTCCGTAAGACGGAGCAAGCGGTACATCTCCCTCTAGAAAAGGAAAATTCACAATGGGAAATGAAAAGTCATCCCGTTTATCATATATTTTAGTGTGTAATTTTCCATTGATTATACTTAAATCTAGATCTAAAAATGGGCATCTATCACCAGTAAGGTTAGATTTATTCAAAGTTAATTCCTTGGGATAAATTTCCGTAATAAAATTAGAAAATGTCGGATTGTTTAGTGAAAGAATGTCGTCTAAATATCTGTATGTATAATTAAAAGTTTCAATGAGATGTTGTCTGTTGGGGTCTTTTTGAAGTTTTGCCATAAATTGGGATTCATAACAATACAAAAAAAGGTCAGCAATAAGTGGGGCACAATTAGTTCCCATAGGGATACCAATGACTTGGCGATAAATTGTTCTCCCAAAACGAATATAAATGTTGTCCAAAAGATAATTTAGAGCAGTTATCATTTCTGCATCAGTCCAATTGACGTAACCTTTATGAGTCTGCATATTACAAAATTCCAGGGTTTTTCAAGGATATTTGATAAAATTCAAGGATTTTCCAGGTTTTTTAACATTGACATGAAATTCAAGGACTTTTCCAGGTTTCCTAGAATTCAACGATGGCGTGGGAACCCTGTACTCAGCTTGGATGGAAAATCCATATCTTTATCTATGGAACATGAGAACATGATGTCTTCAGCAAAATGTCTTGAGTGAAGATAATAAGACAGGGGCAACATTACTACATGTTACTTACTCTGTGTGTGCTTAACGTGATGCACTTTCAAGGAAATCATGCTAAGTAATAGGAATTACTTGCGTAAACTCAGTTATTGCATTACTCCCAAATGGCACGAGTTCGACTATATCAGGGAGATGAACATGAAAGGGGTGTTACAATGCACATGAACGATGATAAAGTGGAGGAAAAGGGACACAAGTCCTATGGCGGGGAGGGGTTGAGAGACACGGGCACTTTAGCCTCTGGAGGGGATCCTACTGATCCTACTCTTACCGACACCTGCAAGAGGGTTTCTTTAACGTGCAAGGAGCGTGACATTTTTCCCAATACGGTGTACCACTATGGTTTGCGGTCCAGTTTTCCACACTGTATTCTGACAACATCCTAGTCGCTTTGTGGTCAAAGCGGCTTGACCCATGTCTCGTTTCTGAGCGCTCTTTAGTGGTATTTAATCACCAAGCTTAGTACTGCTACGGCCTATTCGCCGCCCGGAACCCACACGGGTTTGAGCGGTCAACATGTTGCTACATACACAGCAAAAATGGCAACATATGTTAAACATATGTTTGCAAAAACATAATGTTATCATTATGTTAAACATATGTTTATCATTTTATTAAACATATGTTTATCATTTGTTTGGCGCCCATATGATAATCACATGTTTGAAAACATGATTATCATATGTTTTATGTTTTGACATGACTAACGTATGTTTTTGAAAAATATGGAGAAAAATGACTACTATGAGTTTTGCTCATTGTCAACGCGGCCTAAAATTGCATATTGTAAAGCACATCAAGATCTACAAAATATGTTTATGGTCAACGCTGTAGGACTTTTCCTCTGAGGAGTTATTGCCATTAGAACGTCAAAATTTAGCATTTAAAAAGCATTTCCTCATGACATTGAAATCGTTGACTCCTCTGACACTTTATGTCCAGTTGGAACCAAACTTGGTATTGTTGATTAATAGCAACTAATGTGGGGATTGGTTGTAAAACATGGCCGTTGTGGCTAAAAATAGAACATTGGGTTAAACTGCATTTTTTTGCTAATAACTCAAAAAGGGTGACAGATTTCGAATTTTGATTGAGATACAAATGACAACAAAGTTCCAGACAATAAATTTTGCTACGCCTGACGCGCGTTTCGTCTATTCAAGACTCATCAGAGTCGCTCTACCAAAAATATTGAAAATGCCAAACACTGTATGAATATGAAGAGCATATTGAGATACAATTGGAACCAAACTTGGTATTGTTGATTAATAGCAACTAATGTGGGGATTGGTTGTAAAACATGGCCGTTGTGGCTAAAAATAGAACATTGGGTTAAACTGCATTTTTTTGCTAATAACTCAAAAAGGGTGACAGATTTCGAATTTTGATTGAGATACAAATGACAACAAAGTTCCAGACAATAAATTTTGCTACGCCTGACGCGCGTTTCGTCTATTCAAGACTCATCAGAGTCGCTCTACCAAAAATATTGAAAATGCCAAACACTGTATGAATATGAAGAGCATAGAACAGTATAACAAAAAATACCAAACTGGGGAACCAAATTATTACTAAGATATTCAGCCTATGTCTGGGGTAGGAAGAACCTTAAGGTTTAGACAATTTTGAAATTTAGACGGATAATGTAAAGCTTTGATGTATTCTTCAACTCAAAAGTGTTGGTGCCGGAGCGGGTTAACCTCGGGGAATTTAAACTCCACCAGCAGTGCTACATTTGTAATCTTCACGTGTGTTCGAAATACAAATGACAACAAAGTTCCAGACAATAAATTTTGCTACGCCTGACGCGCGTTTCGTCTATTCAAGACTCATCAGAGGCGCTCTACCAAAAATATTGAAAATGCCAACACTGTATGAATATGAAGAGCATAGAACAGTATAACAAAAAATACCAAACTGGGGAACCAAAGTAATACTAAGATATTCAACCTATGTCTGGGGTAGGAAGAACCTTAGGGTTTAGACAATTTTCAAATTTAGACGGATAATGTAAAGCTTTGATGTGTTCTCAAACACAAAAGTGTTGGTGCCGGAGCGGGCTAACCTCGGGGAATTGAAACTCCACCAGCAGTGCTAACCTTCACGGGTGTTCGAAACAAAAATGACAACAAAGTTCCAGACAATAAATTTTGCTAGGTATATTTTTTTCCTTTGATATGGACAATATTTAATTTAACCTGGTTTGCTATCATCATCAAATCTTTGTTGTCAACTCTGTCTTTCAATGAACCTCCTTTTAATAGAGCTTGGATGACTTCCTCGCCATTGATACACCCTAAATCATCTAACATGGGTTTTTTGCTCTTCTTTGGTGGTGTAATTGAAAATTTATTCATGACGTTTAAGGTTGGTCACTTTTCGGTTTTCACGATTTTAGTCTGAATTCGGAACTTTTCTAGACTTAACCTCTAAATACTGAAGAAATTTTTTGTACACTGACCCCTACCTTTTATGACATTTTCTGATAATATGGACCTTAAGGAGCAATGCATAAAATTTCTTTAAATTCTTGAGGGAACTTCATGGATTTTAAGTACAAAAACATCACATTGTTAAAGTTATGTAAAATCTAGAGGAGTCTGGTTTTCTGCCAAATTTTTGTCGTCAAATATCTTGGAAACGAAACACTGATCTATGCTTTTCTTTTTTTTTTTTTGATCAAGTGGAGTGGATCATTGTCGATTGCCCCCGTGCGGGTTCCGGGTGGCGAATAGGCCCGCAGCAGCGCTAAGCTTGTCGGTAAAAGTCCACTAAATAGCGCTCAGAAACCTGACATTGGGTCAGGCCGCCTTGCCCGCAAGCGACTGGGATGTGTGCTCCAGGTGGTTGAATGGGGCAGCCCTGACATCGAGAGATGCGGAGTCGTCAGGCGATAATGCGGAAAACCTGACCGCAAACCATAGTGGTGCACCGTGTTGGGAAAAATGTCACGTTCCTCGCACGATAAAGAACCCTGCTGCATGTCTCGGTAAGAGTAGGACCCGTAGGATCCCCATGCAGGAGGCTAAATTTTCCGTCCCTACCCATCACTCCTTTTTCCAGTGGCAGTCAAAACTTTCCTACCCGATTGGCCTTGTGTCCCCATTTCCTCCACTTCTTCATCATTTCATGTTCATTGTATCATCATTTTCATGTTCATCTCCCGGATATAGCCGAAATCGTGCTGCTTGGGAGTAAAGCAATAACTAACTAACTAACTAAATCATTGTCTATGGTTTCCACAATCAAATTACTGCGGTTTCATTATTCATTATTATTCGTTGGGTATCAATTTTCGTGGTTTTCGTGGATGGCCTTTACCCACGAAAATTGATGCCCCACGAAAAGGAAACTTAACATTGACCTGTTTGCTGCAGTTTTTAAAATCACGAATTAAAGAATCCACGATCTGAACTTTTTTCTTCAAACCACCAAAATTGGTACCCACGAAAATTAATGAATCCACAGTAATTTATAAAATGTTTGATATAAAAACAAGAAATCTTTTAGCCAATGCTCACTAATATTACCCCGCTTTCACAACTTTGCAATGTGTTATATATAAAGTTTATATATGTTTGATGGTCTCAGTATTATACCAAATGTTCGTCTGATGATAAGGAGAAATTCCATATATGATTATAGGGCGGGGATATCAATAGTTTTCAAGATATTTTGTCGATTGATGGGGGGGGGGGGCCCTCAGACACTCTATGGTACAAAATGATCTGTCTCACCATAAGGACTAAGAATTTATATAATTATAGGATGGGGATATCAATGGTTTTCAAGATATTAAGGTAGAGCGTGGCACTTAGGTCCAAAATTAATTTGTCAATAGATTTTCTTCAAAATTAAAATAAATGTCCAAATTGATGTACTGTTTCATAATTTGATTAAAAATTCATGGGTTTCTTCCCTACTTTTCGAGTTATATCAAGTTAAAGTATCAGTATTTTACTATGAATTATATAGGAAAAGCCATAAAAACACACAAAAATGTTCCATTACTTTTTTTCCTGTCAATAGATTTCTCATTTTTTGACATTTTATAGATCTTGCAACAATTCATCATCTTAAATCAATTTAAAGTGGGGTTTCTTGAGTGAGTGAGTGAGTTGGTGTTTTACGCCCGTGCAACGCTATATAGGTTATTTACAGGCGATGAACATGAAAAGGATGATAAAATGAACATGAAATGATGATGATAAATGAAATATGGGGATGGGGTGGGAAACAAAGGACCGTTAAATTTTGAAGAACCACAGGAAAAAGGGGAGAGGTGGGTAGGGTCGGAAAATTTAGCCTATGTGGTGCACTACTGGGCGGTCCACAAAGGGGTCTTTTACGTGCATGAAGCGTGGCACTCTCCACACACGTTGGCCCACTATGGTCGGCGGTCAGGGTTTCCGTATTATAGACCTGACAACCCCCGCGGACGAGGGCTACCCTATTCAGCCACCTAGGGTACACACTTGGTCGCTCTGTGGGCTGAGCACTGATCCCAAGACCCTTAGTCGCCTCTTACGACAAGCTAGGCTCTGCTGCGGGCCCATTCGCCACCCGGGCCCCGCACGGTTCTTCCCTTGATTTTTACGTACAAGCAAAAATAGGAGCCAAAAACAATGATTTTTCATGATTTTTGCCAAATTATCTCCCTTGACCATACTTTAGCTAAGAATTTATACTACTTTTAGAATACAATTTTTAATCATATTGATAGAATGTGCCTTAACAAGGTATAAAGATTCTAAAAACACAAAAATCTCAAAATATTTTTCAAATTTCATTTTATTTTGGGCAAGTCACATGACCACTGTCCTGCTCCACCTTAAGTATATTGTCATTTGAAGGGTGGGACATGACCCCCTCAGACCCCTTTCAGAAACCAAATGATTCGTCTTATAAAGCCATGAAGACTTAGATAATATATGGTTATAGGGTGGGGATCTCAATGGTTTTCAAGATATTAAGTATTTTGTCATTTGAGGGGGTGGGGCATGACCTAGTCCAGATAATCATGACGTCTTTCTGGGATTTTTTATCATTTGGACCTTTATTAGATCCCTAGAGACGTCATGAGGCCGAAGGAAAATTTACGGTTGGGATTGAACTTTTTCTCTTTGGAAGCATTTTGCTGATTTCATATCCATAAATTTGTCATATTTCAGTCACAAAAATGTTTACTTACGTCATGGAAACAATTTATATCCTCAAGTAAATGACAATGCAAAGAAATTCATGAAAAGAATAAAATTTGAGCACTTTGCTTTCGTCTGGACTAGAGCCACGAACCCCCATATTTGGCCCTGTTAATACTCAAATATCAAAATTGGTTTGTTTTACACCCAAATTTGTGTATGTAAAGCTGGATGTCTGTGTTAAAAGAGAAAAGATTTGATTATGGTGTATAAATGAATATTCAAGTACCCTTACCCTTCAAAAATAGCCTTAATCAGTGATTTTTCACTTTTTGGCCAAAATGACTTGTTTTTCAGTCACAATTTTGTGATTTTCTATGTGGCGCCACCCCTCGCCCATCGAAATTTTTGTTGAAATATGAAGAAAATAATGTATTTATAAAATTTAAGCAAAAATATTCATGGGCGAGGGGTGGCGCCAATGTCATTTCCACCAAAAACCAGGTGGAAAATTGTGAAATTTAGCTGAAATTTGCATATTTTCAATTTTAGCGTCATTTTGTGACGTCATTACAACGTCACAAGTACAGAAAACTTTAAAATTGATTTTGTTGTGTAACAAGTAATCATTCTAGACCACTTGGCCACAAAAATCTTATCTTACAAATGAATTTGAAAAAATGGCCCGATTTAGGGCCAAAAATGAGGGTTCGTGGCTTTAGTCCAATTGTAATGGCTGACTATTGAGGGGAAAATCTCAAAACAAAAATAGTAAATTTTCAAAGTACCACAAGTACTGTTTGCAGTTTGGTAGAACCATTTCACTATAAAAATGAAACTCAAGATTCACAACTTTATGTATGCAATCACGACCAATCATAGACAGAAAAAAATATTTATAAACTTTTTAATATTTATAAAGCATGTACTTTCACCTCTTATACAAATTCCTCCTAATTTGGAGCACTTAATTTAATTTTTTTCATCCTCAAAGAAAATGACTTTAAGATCAAGATCATGATCAGATGAAATGTACATATTTAATTAGTAACCCTTTTAGCACAAGCAGTTGTTTTGTTGCACCCCTGAGTGCACGAATTCTCATATATAGAAATAAAGATTTACATACTGGTAAATAGGTGTAATGGATAAGCTACTAAGATTGCATTAGCTCTCTTTTTTGTGGGGGGGGGGTGTTGAGGTTAATACTGCAAAGTGTTTGCCATAGAGTGCCTGTCAAATCGGACACACAAAATGCTTATACGGTCATGTTGCTAGTGAGGCATGCTTTGCCATCACTAAAGAATCAAGTGGCGTGTCCATACAAACATCTTTACTCATCTGGAAAAATAAATACCCAACCGTCTGTCAAATATATTTGTATTGTCCCTCTTTATCGAGTTTTATCTACATTCTCAGGTTAAAATTTATAGGTTTTCTTCTTTTCATATTGAATTCAAGTTTTATTTAATACCTTGTTCATATGTAAATATAACAAGAACAGGGCCTCAAGGATCACCAGAATCCACTCTTATTTCAACTATAGTTCAGGTTGTTATTAAGTTCTATTATGTGTTATGTTTTGAGTTTTGTTTTCTGCATTCTGTTTTCTGTATTCGTCTGGTCTTCAATGATACAAAATGTATCTCTTGATTTTATCAGTCTAGTCAGACTAATAGAACTTTACATGTTTGTTTCATAGTCTTTCATGATTTGTCACTAGACATTATGATATGTTACTGAATTTATGCAATGATAGTGTTCAAGTTAAATGTAACTATAAATTCATTTGAAGTAAATATGGTCCCGTGCGGGGCCCGGGTGGCGAATAGGCCCGCAGCAGAGCCTAGCTTGTCGTAAGAGGCGACTAAGGGTCTTGGGATTCTGACGTCGGGTCAGTGCTCAGCCCACAGAGCGACCAAGTGTGTACCCTAGGTGGCTGAATAGGGTGGCCCTCGTCCGCGGGGGTTGTCAGGTCTATAATACGGAAACCCTGACTGCCGACCATAGTGGGCCAACGTGTGTGGAGAGTGCCACGCTTCATGCACGTAAAAGACCCCTTTGTGGACCGCCCAGTAGTGCACCACATAGGCTAAATTTTCCGCCCCTACCCACTTCTCCCCTTTTCCTGTGGTCCGGTCCTTTGTTTCCCATCCCACCCCCATATTTCATTTATCATCATCGTTTCATGTTCATTTTATCACCCTTTTCATGTTCATCGCCTGTAAATAACCTATATAGCGTTGCACGGGCGTAAAACACCAACTCACTCACTCACTGAAGTAAATATGAAATCGTCTTAATTCGCATTTTATAAACTCAAACCAAAAATTTTTTTAAGTGTAAATGGAAAAATTGAAAAATATGTTATACCACAAGTATACATTTTCTTTTTTTATTGTAGGTAAAGACGGAGAAATCTGCTAGTCAATCTTTAAGAACATGCAACTATTTTATTTTAGGGTTTTGATATTGGATCACAGGAAATTATGTTACTTATGTTTGCATGCAATCATCATATTTGTTAGCATTCATTTCAATATCTTCCTAGATTCTTTTTTGTCTTGCCTGCGAAGGCGAGTTAGAGATATGTGTTACCGTTTACCGACAGCAGCGTTAATTTTCAATGTTAAGTTTTATGAGCATCTTCATATCTGACGTTGTTGATTTCTGTTCATGCAGTTGTTTTAGTTTTTATACATGTATAATGTATTCTCCATGCTATTCTTGTTCGTATTTGCTGGTTTTGTCATTGCCCTTTCGAATTTTTGACATTCGAATGCCCTGTCGGTGCCTCTTAGCTTCTATTATGGTCCTAGGTTGTTGCAACTCGGTATGCTAATTATTCAGTGTCAGACTGTTGTTCAACAGCATCCTCTTCTTTCTAACTTGACTTGGAAGAGCAAGCGATTCCTGCTTGTTATAGGACACCCGTCACGTTGCCAAAGTTTGATTTAGTGTCACTGGTCAAATCCAGAAAGGATGACAGTACCAAGCTCTATGTCAAACTGGGATGTCAAACCAATATCTATGGTAATCTGAGAGATAATAAGTCGGTATTTGTCTACAAGCACATGATGTCTTCCGTAAAATTGAATTATTTTATCAAGAGATGTTTTTATATGTTCTCCTTTTCCGTAAAACAAACACTATTTTTGTTGGAAAACTGCAAACAAGTAATGGATAAATTCAATGAATAATGAATGCTGTCATAAATGAATAGGACATATTTTGTTTCTTTAAATATGCCAATACTACAAAACAAAATGATTTTGAGTTTTCAGGTCTGTTTAATAATATATTCCTCAAAAGAATGACATTTTAATGAAACTTTAAATAAAAGCAAATTGAAAATAATAATAGCCTACCCTCGTTGATATTAACCTTCTGTGAAAAATAAATGCTGCATCTAATGTTTTTACTTTGGATCCATTGATTCAACAGACACTGACTACATGATATTTTTCTTTGTATCCAAAACTTCTAACTAGCAACTTCAATGATTTCTATTGCATATGCAAGTACTAAAATTATTTAGAACCTTTTGTTAGAGTCATTCAACAAAATAACATCTTATTTCTTTAATGTTTTAATACAAAGCTATTCGTGAAATACATTTTCTGATAAATATTGCCGAGCTAGACGTGTCCAAAGTATAGCTAACAGTTTAAAATTTTTATATGTGTTGATTTTTACCTTTATTACGTGTATTTAATATATCTATTCTACTTACCTAAATCTACCATTTTGTATATAAACAAGATCAAACAAGGAACAGACAACATCAAAAAGACAAATACAAACAAAAGATTTGTCAAAGATTCCTGGCTTAGGACAAAGCTTTTTGATAAAAAAAAGTGAAAATAATGCTTTTCGGACCTTCTCATATACTTAATGTTATAATAATTGTAACAAATGGTAAAAAAATATATATGGCGTAGTGATACGGATTGAATATTGCATATGCACAGGTGATTGATGCATTTGATACATTTGAAACACAATTGGATTTATTTTAGGATAATATTCTTTTTATTGCCCTTTTCTTTATTCTGTTCATTTTTGCCTTCCTACTCGATATTCTTTAGGGACAGACCATAATTTAACTTGAAAGGATGGAAGTTGTTGTTTTCCCCTTTTGTTCTAGTATTTTATTTCTGTTACAGAAATCCTTCTTCAGAATATTTTCTGCTGCTGCTGCTGCTTATTTTTTTTATCTTCTTCAAAAAATCATATTCAAAACATGTGTTTAAAAAAAATAAAAACAGTAAAATTAATTTGCAATTAAAAGAAGCACTTCAATTATTTACTGAAAAGAGATAAGGGTCCATTAAACTTTAAATGGAGCTTGTTGGTTTTTTTTTGTTCTGGTCAGATTTCCCCCCCCCCCCCCCCATTTATTTTATAACAGAAATCCTTCCACAAAATATTTTTTCTTCATCTCTGTTTCAATTTTTTTATTATCAAAAATAAAATTTAAACTATTTTTTTTAACTAATCGCCCCCCTTTAGGATAAATAGATGGTCCCTATATATGTCCCTAACAAATAACAATTTAAGATAACCAGGATTTTTTTATTCCTTAGGCCACTGGTCCTGCCTTTATAGGCTTATGTTTTTATTGAAGTAGATAGAAAAAAACAACCTTATTTTCATTATTTTATATTGATACAGTATCTTAACAAAATACTTCTCAATGATCTCCAAAAGTTTCCCTTAAAACTCATGAATCTATCACCAGTACAATTATTACAAAAGAACACTATAGATTTCAACAAAAACGACAAATCAGTATTTTGATACAGCCCCCGCCATTACGTCATCAATTTTGCACCGTATTTTGGGTAAAAGTCAGCCATTACATGACTGCCGGCGTCTGTCAAATAAAATGTTGTTGATTATGCATTTAAAACATGGGAACGTTATTTCATTGAAAGTAAGTTCATATTTTAAGTTAACAATAATTTTTCTTTCACGAACAAGACCGTTTTCATTATAAAATCGCCAAGATTGCTTGAGAGCAAAATTCCCTCTCAAATCCCAACCGAAAAAATGGCGTTCGGCCTTATGACGTCGTAGGAAGCCAAACGTCAAAATTTATAAAAGGCTTCCAAGACGTCATAATTATTTGGACTAGGGCATGACCCCATCATGTATTTCGAATGGACTTAAAATGGCACTTCTATTGTAGATATAATCAAATTGTACATTAATGCCATTAGATCGTGTCAATGCACTTGCCAGCATGTCATTGGTTTCTTTATATCTGCAAAAAAAAAAATTCTTCCACGTCTACCTGTCGATGTACTAAGGAATTGTAGGTGGGTCATGAACCCTTGTCGTTGATGCAGTAGACCTTTTGGCGGGCGAGACAGAATGAACGATGATTCTTTTTGACTGCTCATTGTCAGTTCTGTTACTTAGTTCTTTATCTTTTGTCATTTAGGCAGCTATGACATATAAAGTTTTTCGAGGTCTTTTTGCAAAGTTACATTCGAAATGGACAATATATCTTTATATATAGTTCTAATAGGCAACAATTTTCATAAGCTTAAGGTGGCACTCGTTGATCTGTTGCAAACAAAGCATGATTGTACAGCTTTTACAGAAGTCTCATTGCAGGGTCATCAAAAAGTACCACTAGAACTCTTTCAGTTCTGTTGACTTCAATACTAACGGCAATAACATCCGGTCTCAAGAAATATTACGATTGTTATTATTTTAGAAATGGTGTCGATCAAATGTGGATCCTGAAGAATTCGAAAGAACTGTTGGAGATTCTTAACTCGAAATCAGTTTCATCTTGCAACAGAATCAAAACTTTCGATTTCTCCACTCTTTACACTGCTATTCTACATGAACAACTCAAATCATGATTGACACAACTTATTAAACACATCTTTTTCAAAAAGAATGGAAAATGCAGGTACAAATATTTGGTAGTCGATTACAGGAAGACTTACTTTGTCATCAATGAGTCTAGGAAAAAGAACAAATATACAGAAGACCAAATAGTCGACATGCTCAATTTTCTCATCGACAACATATTTGTTCATATTTCAGCAAACAAAAGGGATTCCAATGGACACTAATTCTGCACCTTTGCTTGCTGATTTTTTTCTACGTTCATTTGAAGCAGTCTTCTAGACAAAAAAAGATCGTAGACTAATCCTCTCTTTCAATATCACGTAACGTTATATTGATGATGTCCTTTCACTAAACAATTTTCGATTTGGTGACTTTCTCCATCTCATATATCCCCAGGAGCTTGAGATAAGGGACACAACAGATTCTCGGAAGTCTGCTTCATATTTAGATCTACATCTCGAAATTGACTCTCAAGGAAGACTTTCAACAAAACTCTATGACAAACGTGATAACTTCAACTTCCAATCGTAAACTTTCCTTTTTTGTGTAGCAACATTTCGTCCGCGCTTGCTTAAGGAGTCTTCTTATCACAGTTCGTTCGTTACTCCAGAACTTGCGGGAATTACATCGATTTCCTTGGCAGAGCGTCACGTTTGACACAGAAATTGCTGACTACTCCACAGTTGCTGTCTTCACTCAAGAAATTTTACGTGCACTCGTATGGCAATACTTTCTCTCAAATGAGTGTAGATGTTGGTTTGTCGCAGAAATTTGCTTTGTCTTCCTTTACCGGATTTAACACACTGAATTGGAAATTTGCAACACGATGTGTGTGCTATAGCAGGCAGGAACCGCTTACTCTTCCGGAGCACCTGAGTTCACTCTTGTCGGGGCTTGGGTTCGCGTTGTTGATTTCCGTTCGGTTGATTTTGTGTTTTGTGTTCTACGTGCTGTTTTTGTTCATGTTTACCGTTTTCGTCGTTGCCCTTTCGGGCTTTTGACACTTGTATGCCCAATTGGTGACTTTTCTTCTAAAAAAAATTAAAAAAATCATTTTCACCTGTCGGCCATATTTTTTTGTTTTTAAGATACCAAGAGTTGTTCCTTCTCCCATAATTCCAAGCGCGATGGTATAGAGGTTAGACTAAATGTTGATCATAGACGCTACCTCTAGTGATATTTTGTAGGAATACAAACTCAGGAGTTTATTTTTCTCTTTCATTTACTCGTTGACGATAGAATTTCGACTCGTAGAAAAATTTGAGTAACAATATATCTGTACATGAAAATCGAGATTATGTTGGCTTTTTAAACAGCTGCTAGTTGTACTTTGAATATTTGAAACATACAAACATTTTATAGGCCAAATACTTTGAAAAAAAAGATCCCTTTTGCCTCTGCATTAAAGACGTTTGAAAGCATGATATAATGAGCGATTTATCAAATCCACTGGACATGTGTAACCGAAAATTAGAGTGAAACCATCCTTAAAGGATTAAATGGAATTCTTTCGAAAACTCCGTTTAAATATCAAAATTGTCTAAACCCTAAGGTTCTTCCTACCCCAGACATAGATTGCTCATCTTAGTAATAATTTGGTTCCCAGTTTGGTTTTTTTTGTTTTACTGTTCTATGCTCTTCATAATCATACAGTGTTTGGCATTTTCAATATTTTTGGTAGAGCGCCTCTGATGAGTCTTGAAAGACAAAACGCGCGTCAGGCGTTGCAAAATGTGTTGTCTGGAACTTTGTTGTCATTTGTATTTCTCTTTACATTTTACAAACCCTATATACATTCATTCAATTTGCACTCTGTTAAATAAAATCATATTCTGCTTTGTTTAACAGATGGTGATGTTATATTGATTCGTAATAGAATCCATGTCTTTACTTTTTACATAGAGATGTGCTGTCACTTAACACCTAATGGGGGAATTCTAATGACTTTTAAACCAGGAAGTCAGGATGTAGAGTAACATTTATCTTGCTAACTACAAACAAATATGCAGACAGACAATTTCTTTTTCTTGAAATGTAATGCCAATGTTACTTGTATTATCACTTTCGTAGATGAATCATTTTCAAATTTTAATTCAATAGTATCATGCCTACCCTGTGGCATCTGTGTGTAACCGACACAATATGCCAGGGCTTGTACAATTTTTATCTCACCTGATCCAAGTCGGATGAGTTATCGTATGACTAAGCCTGTGTCCGTCTTTTGTTAACGATTCTGCAAAACCATTTTCTTAAAAAACGACTCGCTAAGATGCTTTGAAAATCAAAAGATCAAAAGAAAAGGAACAATAGAAATGAAAATTAGAACAAGGTATTCCGACGGGCGATCCGACTGAGATCACACCAGTTTGAACAAAGGAGCTGTGATGTAATATAAGCTCTTTGTGCCGTCTTTTTTTCGCTGTTAAAATGTATGTTAATCTCAGTAGAATTCAATGGAAGACAAATATAGTCGTGATATGCCAATGTCAACGCGAAAATAGCAAAATGAAACTGCTGCGATAATTTCCCGATGAACAGTTATCATAAATGTGTAAATACTCTCGTTTTGGTTTAATTTTTGATTTTGACCATTGTCTCCTTTTCTTCTTCATATTATATTAGTTTAATATTTTAAATTTAATTTTTAAAACAGCTAAAACTGGTTACATGTACTTTATTCTATGGGGATTTTATTGATTGTCAGTTGAGATTTCAAATATTTGAATTTCTTAGCGTCATAATTAACAGTGACATTTGTCTGTCTCAGATAAGTTTGCTTGCGTTGCAATTTTATGTATTATATCACAAATCTTAAAAGAGCACCCTATTATAGACAGCGAAGCTCTGTTAAATCATGTAAATTTTAAAATTAATTGGATTTCCATTTCATAAAACCAATTTAGTTTGTTAGGTACTCTTTTTTTAGATATTGTCATACATTTAAACCATGATTTTTTATCATTCGAGTAGGGCTATTTTTGTAGAAACAACCAGAAGATACGAACTGTGTCTATACAAACCCTATAAGTGAAGTAACGATCAAACTAAGTGGCTGTTATAATTTATTTAGTTAAAACGATCAAATAGAACCTGTCTCTAATATGGTGCTCTTTTAAGTTTGTGTTATGATATAAAGAATAGCAACGCAAGCAAACTAACATAAACTTGAGACAGGCAAATGCCACTATTAATTAAATATATCATAAAGAAATTAAAATATTTGAAATAACTGTGCTTATTATATTTGTATACTGTTGGCAGTCTCGATCCTTGAGTAAAGCGCATTTAGTGAGTCTTGATTAGACAAAATGCAAGTCAGACGTAGAAAAATTTATTATCGGAACCTTTGTTGAATTTTCGATTCCAAAGCTTTATTCTATTTTATTATCATATCCGAGTCGCTCTGTGGGCAAATCTTCATCATGGAACATGGCACTCATAAGTGGACTTTATCAGGCAAGCTTAGTGCTTTTGTGGGTATGTTCGCCCTGAGGGTCTTAAATTGCAATCATGCAGCTTGTCCGTCCATTCCACGTTCATAACAGATGTTTCGGCTTCTATTTAAGAAAATGATTTAAAATAAGGTACACACCTCTTCAGCATGACCACCCAATCACGAGTACGTCGACCTCCGAAAGGTTGAGTTTAGGCGAAATGCAATCCTATCTTTGTACTTTATTCTAAATGTTTTTAAAATGCATTTTGTTAAAAATTAAATATTACGTGGAAATTAAAAACAACGTTTCCGTCCTTCTCCGAAACTCTGAAAGGGAATGTCAACAGAAATAAACTGTAACTTTTGCTCTTGGGGATATACAATTTGAGAAAGTGTTATCTTTGCCATATATAATCTGTTATTTATGAGTAAATAAAATTATTTTACAAAATTATTAGTTGTATTCGCATTGAAAGAAAATTGGGTTCATTTTCTTGTAAACTTTTAAAGTCAAAAGAATTTGATTGGGTTAACGATCAATTTAACTACGCATTATATCGTAAAGAAAGCTTTGAAGAAGAGGTTGTATACTGGTTTACCTCTGTCTGCCCGTCTGCAACAACTTTCGTAACAGTTTTCTCGACAACTACATATCACAGTGACTTGAAATCAGTATGAGGTCTTTTATTGCAAGTAACCAAATTAGGTCTGTATAAAAGCTACTTCCTGTTTACGGACATAGTTCATTTTGGGGGTAGCGGGGGTATACTGAATGAGCAGTAACTCACAAATTCCTTGTTGGACCAGTATAAAACGGAATACAACATTGAAGTTTATATATACATTGCAGTTGCATGGACGTCACGAGCATTCCCTATTTTTGTAATTAGTGGGTAATCTCCCATTTGCAAGAGTTATCCTCTATTATGGTAGGTATATTACATTGCAATGAATTGGAACAAATAGGTTTTATTTTTTATGAATTATTTAATGGACTTATTAAATCTAGTTAAGTTTTGAACACATGTTAAATATAGTTATGAAAATAACTATAATTTAATTTTAGAATTTTTTGACCAACTAAAAAATAAATGTAGATAAACTGAAATTTTCCCACAGCAACTAATATGAAATGAAGATAAATCTGCAAATGGGAGATAACTCACTATATACGAAAAGAGGGAATGAGATTGACAAGAGTAAATATTAATACGCCGATATAATAAACCGATTTTTATACGACCGCAAAAAAATTGCGGACGTATAATGGTATGATGTTGTCGTCGTCGTTGTCGTCCGCGGCGTCTGTTAACTTTAGTGTTACCACAATAACTTTATTTCGAGTTATCTGATTGCTTTGAAATTTGACAATGATGTTCCTTACCATTAAAGGATGAATGGGATTGTTTTGGGGATCCCCCCATTTTTCATTTCAAAATTAGGGGCCAAAAATGCAACTCTTATGTTTGTTGGCACGATAACTTAAGTTCTAGTTATCCCATTGCTTTGTAATTTGGCGATAATGTTCATTACCATAAAAGAATGAATGGGATTGATTTTTGGGGTCCCCCCTTTTCTTGTTTTGAAATTAGGGGCCCAAAGGGGCAATAAAAAAATCAAATATTGTTATCTGTTTCCACTATAACTTTAATCCTAGCTGGCCTATTGCTGTGAAATTTCTCCATAATGTTTCTTACAATAAAAGATAGAACCTCATGAATTTTCGCCCCCCCCCTTTACCCCGTTATGAATTGGGGGGTCAAAAGGGGCCAAAATCGAAACTTTTTTATTTGTTGTCCGATTTTGAAAATTTATTTTGCATGTATGTTCTTGTCAAATAGAGGATCCAAAATTAAGAATTATTTTTTGCAACCCCCTTTTCCTCCATTACGTAATTAGGGGCCAAAATCGAAACTTTTTTATTTGTGGTACGATTTTGATTTTTTTTTTTTTGCATGTTTGTTCTTGTCAAATAGCGGATACAAAATTGAGAAATAGTTTTTGCGACATCCCCCCCCCTTTTCCACTATTACATAATTAGGGGCTAAAATCGATACTGTTTTATATGTGGTCTGATTTTTAAAAATTTACTTTGCCTGATTGTTCTTGTCAAATAGCGGATACAAAATTGAGAATTATTTTTGTTACCCCTTTTTTCTCACACACATTTTGTACAATGTAATAAGGGGTCAAAATTGAAATTTTTGTTCTCGTTAAACCTCACTAAAAATTCCAGTAATCAAAACTCATCAATCCACAATAGGCTTTTAAAATGTGCGTGGAAAGTCCACCAAAAGCTGCATGTGTCAAAAACCTTTGTCAGTCCAACATGGGCTGCATGTGTCCAGAACAAAATACTATCCATATTGGGCCTAAAACACACAGGGTTCAACATGTTGCGGTCGTATCATGCTGCGCTCGGCGAAGCTTTTTATTTTATATTTTCATGGAAAAAATATAATATACCAAATTTACGTTACATGTAACTAAATTTTAATGGTGCATATTTTACAGATTACTCAATGTGCAGCATGAATGAGTGAGTGAGTGAGTGAGTGAGTGAGTTGGTGTTTTACGCCCGTGCAACGCTATATAGGTTATTTACAGGCAATGAACATGAAAAGGATGATAAAATGAACATGAAATGATGATGATAAATGAAATATGGGGATGGGGTGGGAAACAAAGGACCGGTAAATTTTGAAGAACCACAGGAAAAAGGGGAGAGGTGGGTAGGGTCGGAAAATTTAGCCTATGTGGTGCACTACTGGGCGGTCCACAAAGGGGTCTTTTACGTGCATGAAGCGTGGCACTCTCCACACACGTTGGCCCACTATGGTCGGCGGTCAGGGTTTCCGTATTATAGACCTGACAACCCCCGCGGACGAGGGCTACCCTATTTAGCCACCTAGGGTACACACTTGGTCGCTCTGTGGGCTGAGCACTGACCCGACGTCAGAATCCCAAGACCCTTAGTCGCCTCTTACGACAAGTTAGGCTCTGCTGCGGGCCTATTCGCCACCCGGGCCCCGCACGGGACTGCAGCATGAAAAATTTAGTATATGGTTCTATAAATAAAAAAAAATATTACAGTTTATTCTTAATTAACCCATGACAAATAATGTGAATTTTTTATTACACATGTGTTATCTATTTTTCGGTATTGTAACGTCAACGAAATTTGTCATTTGTTAAATAATCGTCAACGGTTCCATGTAGCTCTAACATTATATATTTAAGTAATTTTATTTTTTATTGAATATGTATAATGATCCAAATTCCTATAGAACCTTCCCTGTAAGGGATGATGACCCTCAGAAGGACATAGATGTCTCGGGTTTTCACAGCATATGGTACAGATTTCAAAATGTCATATTCAGAATATTATACAAGTGTTAACTTCCTCATTCAAATTTCTAATAAATGCATGAAATAGGTAGTACCAGTGGTTTACGACAGGCTACATTTTATACCAGCAAATAACCTAGCGCGCAAAGTTAAGCAAAGCAGTGGTTATCTTATTATGTCACCTGCAACGTGTTGCAGAAGCGACATATAGGGGTTACTTTGGCACTATCCGTCGTCTTGCGTCGTCCTGCGGCGTCACAAAAATTTCCGTCGCAGTTTTCCAGTTAACTACATGTCACAGCCTCTTGATATTTGGAATGTAGCTTCATCACATAGTACTGTAAGGTGTAAAGCAATTTTATGCCCGAAAAATAACTACTTCCTGTTTGACGAATACTTAGTTTTATATATAATGGACATAGATGCCAAATTTTCGTCACAGTTTTCCAGGCAACTACATGCCACAGCCTCTTGATATTTGGTATGTAGCTTCATCGCATAGTACTTTAAGGTGTAAAGCGATTTTATGCCAGAAAAATAACTACTTCCTGTTTGACGAATACTTAAAGTTTTATATACATGTGTATAATGAACATTGATGCCAAATTTTCATCGCAGTTTTCCAGGCAACTACATGCCACAGCCTCTTGATATTTGGTATGTAGCTTCATCTCATAGTACATAAAGGTTTAAAGCGATTTTATGCCCGAAAAACAACCACTTCCTGTTTGACGAATACTTGACGTTTTGTATATAATGGACATAGATACCAAATTTTCGTCGCAGTTTTCCAGGTAACTACATGCCATAGCCTCTTGATATTTGGTATGTAGCTTCATCACATAGTACTATAAGGTGTAAACGGATTTTATGCCCGAAAAATAACTACTTCCTGTTTGACGAATACTTAACGTTTTATATATAATGGACATAGATGCCAATTTTTTGTCACAGTTTTCCAGGCAACTACATGCCACAGCCTCTTGATAATTGGTATGTAGCTTCATCGCATAGTACTATAAGTGTGTAAGGCGATTTTAGAGCTTAAAATTAACTACTCCCTGTTTGGCGAACAAACATAGATACGCAGGCGACATATGCTTTCCGGGGAAGGCTCCATCTAGTTTTAAAACAAACATAAATAACACTAGCAACAAAATCAATCGGAACCTTTGTTATTGATATTCATATCATTACACCATTAGTTTTTGGTGGTAACGACCGCAGTGTCGACCAACATAAAGATATGAACGCCTCTGTTAGATTTTATTTCAAAGTGTAAATTTCATTTGTTTATTTCAAAGTATCAGGAAATCTCACATAAATGGATAGTCTCGTGTGACTTTCAACTTACATGATTTAGAAATGTTATTTTGTTATACGAGAACGTATAAAGTTTTTAAACAATCTGTTTTTAACGCAACGGCGCTTTGTCAGTTAAATCTCCATCAGATTTTTTTTTTAAAGTAAGGATATTAAAATAAAAGTGCAGCTGTTATCTATTTTGTAAGAATTATTCCATGCGTTGTGTAACGCAACCAATAAAACAGTGTCACATGAGTAACTTGATAATATTATGTAGACGTCAATATAATGTCAGTATGAGGTCCTTTATAACGCGTTACAAAACTAGATCTGCAAGATATATTTCTGTTTGCCTACTTAGTCAATTAGGGGGAGAAAGGGTATACTGATAGAGCAGTGGCTTGTTTTTATCGAAGCGGTTTTTTTCAGGAGACAGTGATCAATTTACAACAGTAACATTTCTTTTAATCATTGGTACAATTTTTAATTCTAGTCCTTTAAACAAAATATGCAAGTACAATGTAGCAACTGCTACATGTATACTTAAATGCTTAACATAAAACCACATTTATTTTTTCAGTGTAAGTATACTTGGTGGAATCTGACTCGCAATTAAATAAGGAGTTGGTTAATACTTGTATTGTATTTTTCAAATATAGCTGAAGAACCGGTGTTTCCAAGCACTCGGTCAGGTCATAAAAGAAATTAACTCCTTATAACGTCAATATAACATTTATTAAAAAGCCATATGACTTTTTTATGTGAAAATGGTCATCTACTTAATGACTTGGTAGAAAAAAAAACTCACAATGAATATCATATCTGTATACCCTAGTGCCTTGACATGACTTATATCTGTAAATTCATTAAAGACATATGTACTTGTTGTATTAACATGATGTCAGGAAATGCATTAAAGAACCAGAACATACATTTATATTTCATGTAATATCAAAATGGCTTTTTACGCAAAAAAACGACTATTTTTCAAGTTCAACTTGTTATATCGTTTAAAAACAATGATGAAGTGCATTTATATGAACAAGATAGCTCCTAAATCGATGAAGTGTCATCTTATTCGTTTTCTTTTTGTATTTGAAAGCTTCTTGAGTTTTGCAAACTATATATGCCACACGTAGGTAGCTCACAATACATGCATTTAGTATTGGATATACATATCCATGCTCTACCCGATTGGCCTTGTGTCCCCATTTCCCCCACTTCATCATCATTTCATGTTCATTGTATCACCACTTTCATGTTCATCTCCCGGATATAGCCGAAATCGCGCTGCTTGGGAGTAAAGCAATAACTAACTAACTAACTAACCATGCATTCTGAAAAGACATCTATTAATCTGATCTTCCCATTTTGACATGGTTTTACATATATCCAATTAAGTAATGTCAGAAATTCTAAAATACTGAGACATTCTGATTGACGTCAGAATGTTATTTGATTATGAAATTGAGATATTTCAATTCCCAATAGACTTTTGACACCTTAAGCCATGGTATGTATCTTTTTAACAAGAAAAATTACGCAAACAAGACTTGCCTTTAATAGTATTACATACGATTAAGTATGTTAGGTAGTACGGAATGTCAACAAATGACAGCTGCAGCCTTTTGAAACGAAAAATTTATTGTTCAACTGTTTTGTCACATCTCAAGTTTTATTGTATATTTGAAATCTCGTCACTGAATGAATATCGAGGATTGGTCGTTAGTTGTTTTTTTCATGTTGGTTTACCGTTGTTATTTGCTGTATATCCTAACAAATTCAGAAAAAAATAAGCCTTAATACCTGATAACTTTTCTGTTCATGGTTCTATTCTTATTTCAGAAAACCATGCATCAATTTCCTTACGTAATATTTCTGCAAGCATGTCTATTAATGTAAAAAAAAACATTGTAAAGTTTCAATTGTAAAATTATATAATTGGGAAAAAGCATTGTTACATGTTTTGTGATTTTGTTTAAGACTGTATTCATGAAGGATCTGAGCATTTGCCTTGCAGTAAATATTTATCAGAATTACAATACATGTAATTCCATCAGCCATGTATAGAATATTATAAATGAACGAGTTTATTCTTAGTACATTATTCATGACAATATTTAATGACTACTAGGAATAACCCGCGAATTCGCGGAAAAAATCAATCGTTGCGTTACTTTAAAAAATAGACCACACAATAAAAACATTGCATATGCATGACCTTACTGTACGTGGTTGTGCTAATCGCAAATTAAAGGTTCTACGGTATTATTTTACTCTAAATTAGTTTTTGATTTATTATCTTTTATTGTTTGTTACCCCACCTTTATGTCCAATGGCAAATAAGTTTCAATCAATCGCGACGCAATTTTGTCAATTTATTGACATCGTTGAGCCTAATTACTAATTTTTGTAAGTTTCTAAATAATTTGAAATAATTGTATCGGGAGCCAAATACCCGCTTGAGCGCTTCCTAGCGCTTTTTAGTATGACCACCGGAAACTTGTTGGCTGCAGATCCCAATTAATTCCCTTTGCTCGTGGTCTACGAATATAGTTCCTAATAAAAATATAGGTGTATATTATGAAAGTGTATTATAGTTACATTTGTTGAAAATGTTATTGCTTTTTAAGTAAATATCTTATGATCAAGCTTTAGAATCAGTTGTGATTTAGTCAAAACTAATGATTTTATAAATAGATGTTGTGAATTGACCAAAGTTCAGAGGTCATATTTTGGAGTTCTACTTTCACTTTCACCAAGCATCAACCATGCGACCGGCCAATTTGGCCAATGTAGGTGACTGAGGCAAATAATATTCCTGGCAGTTGGAAATTATTACAAGAATAACATGTAGATGAGGTGTGTAAAATATTTTAAAAATTGAGCTGGTGCAATTTTTTTTATTTGCCCTTAATTTTGGTAAAAATTTGGTTGAAATGAATGTAAAAAATAAATGGGGTCTGTAGCCTAGGAAAGAGGGTATGTGGAGTCTGAAACTATTACTTCTGGTTGTCTACAAATGTCAAAAATGGTTATAATATATTGAAATGAACATGTTTGAACAAATTCAGTTGATACTTCTTTTATTAAGATGCATTTTCTGTCCAAATGAGACAATATTTGGTGTCTATGGGGTTTTCAATGCAAAAATACTAGAAATAATAATTTAACTAATGTTTCTGCTAGTCAATGGCTAGATATAGTAAAACAATACCTTTCATGTGTCTTATATAGTCAGAATCTTTACAGGGAAGTGAAAAATTCATTAAGAAATGAGATTTGCAATGAAATGTAACATATTTGGGCCTGGAATAAACAAAACACCACTGCGGCAAAACATAACTTTCAACTTGCCTCTCCATGTTGCATTTTTTTTCTCATAAAAACACATATTGATGTCAATTAAGACTAAAAACTAAACAAATGCATTAAAATATACACAAGAAACACAAATCATACCTGAAAAGCTCACAGTTTTATTTTATGACTTTAAAATATGTTAGAATGACAGCAGTTTCTGCACAAAAACTTGGCCGTTTTTTCTATAAATCAGTTAAACTCATATACTCTTTTCAATAAAACTGCCCTCACACAATGTTTTAATGATTAAGTTTGTTATTTGGTATCCCCTGGTGCTAGAATATCATTTGTTTAAAAAAAATTTTCATCTTTTAACTTCATTTCTTGTTAAAACATATGGTTTTACTGAAATAAGAGAAAAACCTCATTGAAAAAGCACAGTGAGAAGAAGAAAAACACTTAAATTCTTTCTATTTTTGAATGACTATTGTGTTTTTATATCTTATTTTGTAAGTTAAACATGTATTTAGCATTATAACACAAGTTTGAAGTCCATATTGCAATTCAGTTTTGCAAAAATATTTTGAACAAACATGTACCCCTTGTAAAAGTAGAAACGGCTTATTTTTCACTCCGCGAACATGAGAAAGATGTTAAATGAAAAATCTTGCACTAATATATCCAAAACATATGCTTTTTATGCTCAGTACACATTATTCTATAGATCTCAGTCACTGATTTGGTTCAAAACAATAAAATATGAAAAAAATGACCATTTAGGGCTCATAGGATTTTCTGAGGTTTTAGCGGCCTATATTTCAATCACACAGTAGCACATTAAAGTGGTCACTTTTTTCAGTTTCAATCATTTTTCTTGCATGAAACTTGGTATTTTGACTAAAATAAGACAAGGGTTTGTGAAAATCAACTTTAATTGGTTAGGTTGAGGCTTTTCTGAGGCTATTAGGCTGCAGATCCCAATTAATTCCCTTTGCTCGTGGTCTACGAATATAGTTCCTAATAAAAATATAGGTGTATATTATGAAAGTGTATTATAGTTACATTTGTTGAAAATGTTATTGCTTTTTAAGTAAATATCTTATGATCAAGCTTTAGAATCAGTTGTGATTTAGTCAAAACTAATGATTTTATAAATAGATGTTGTGAATTGACCAAAGTTCAGAGGTCATATTTTGGAGTTCTACTTTCACTTTCACCAAGCATCAACCATGCGACCGGCCAATTTGGCCAATGTAGGTGACTGAGGCAAATAATATTCCTGGCAGTTGGAAATTATTACAAGAATAACATGTAGATGAGGTGTGTAAAATATTTTAAAAATTGAGCTGGTGCAATTTTTTTTATTTGCCCTTAATTTTGGTAAAAATTTGGTTGAAATGAATGTAAAAAATAAATGGGGTCTGTAGCCTGTTCATAGGTGTAGTTCCGGAACAATGACGGCTAAAAGGTTTCCGGATCAATTAATTAAGTTAATTAACAACCTGCAGACATAATTGCATATATGCTAATAAAATTTTCAAAGGGCACAACCATCTCCTATTTTTGATATATGAAGCTTAGTCGTAGCATTTATTGTTTAGGCTGCAACCCGGCTAATAAAAACGCTTCGTTATTTTAGTAGTATAGATACTTTAATAATAAAAATAACCTTCAGAAATAAGCATTGTCAGTTTGATTCTGCGAACACACTCTTAATAAAGTTTATGAGACAAAAAAAATGCAGCTGCTTGTCTCTAATATAATTCCTAATGTCATGACAGTTTTTGCCATTTTATTTAAGAAAAATAGGTCGATTCCTAATGACTTGTCATTTGGTTGGCAGAAAATATTCATTCTTTTAACCATTTGTCGTCTTCACTTTTGTCGTTAAGATTTATAAAGTAACCTTATTTTAGTCATGCTGAAAAACAATACATCGTTAAAGCCTAAAAAGTACAAAGAAGCTTTACAATTAAGAGATTACAGAAGACTTGATTTTAATTTAACAATGATCAAATAGACATTTTAATTTGATTTCTAACAATGATCATACAGACGTGTTTTTTTTCGCGAAGAATGAGATATTTTTTCAAGAGAAAGTTCAAAAGTTGACAATATGAATAATAGGGGCCTGTTTAACAATATTGTTTAATGACTAATTGAGACGTGTCTAAAGATGGTCAATAAACAAATCTAAATCCAATTTTGTTTTTCGAAGATGTCCGCAAATTAATTTTCAATCCTAGCAGTAAGATGGCAAAATAGCAGTCTTTTATGGTGGTCATAAGGCATTAAATGGTTCTAATATCATTAACAAGTATGCTTATATTTTATATGCGTCATTCTCAAAAAATGTCTATATATATTGAGGTAGGCAAACTTGAATATTAAAGTTGCTCACAGAAAGTTTGTAATTTATCTTTTTGCCATCCTATATCATTTCAGTAAGCAAAACAAGCAAAGAGTAAAAAACAAATCGAATATATTTTGAAATTTTTTTAGTCATTGTCCTTCAGGGTTGATTTAGCTGTCCTTGATGTTACCACATAAAAAATGTTGCATTGAAAGAATGATTGATTGATTGTTGTTTGCTTAATGTCCCGTCGGCGATATTTCAGCCATAATCGGGACATAAACAGGTTGTGATACATAACTAACATTGAAAGAAAGCTTTAATCGTTTATTTTTAAATTCATGCATAACTTGCCACATAGGGACAAAAACTAACTAACATATCAAATGCAATATTCGACATTTCACTTCTTCATTGACATTATAATGAACAATAATGTTAAATAGTTTGAGTTGCAAAATATCATTGTTCAGAGAGTTATGTATTAGGCAACAATTGAGCAAATTAGACTAGTAACATCAGTGACAATGCGTAACATCACGGACAACTAATAGCAATTAATAAAGACTTCTTGGCAATAAATAATTCTTTTAATGCAATAAATAACATGTTTTGGAGCAATATCTAATAAATTATGCAGATAGACTATCTTTATCATTAAAACAACGCATTTTATTACTGGTTCAACTTCACTGAATGTCCACTATGTTACCGGCTATCTGTCCCTGATGTTACCACTATTCTAGCTACAAATACAAGACTTTTTTCCCAAAGTATTGACACAATCTCTAGCTGTTGTATTAAAGTATTTGTGCCATTTTCTAACTAACTGAATGCAAAATCAGATGATTTGTTGTACCTTTACAAACATGTCCTGTATGTTACCAAAAATGTCTCAGCTGTTACTGACAAAATCAAAATGTCCTCCCTGTTACCGAATCTCAAGTTGAAATATTATATTTAAATCATGAACTCTGAGAAAGAAAAAATATTCATAACACTCTATATGCATAAAATGAGTGATTATAGCAATTTTAGCGCTTTTAAATCAGAAGCCATGTAGTATGAAGACGAATTAAAGAATATTTTACTGATAATTTGTCTGTCCTGTTACACTTTTGAACAGTAACATCAGGGAACAGTAACATCAGGGAATTACAGAAACATTATTTGCTTAAATTATTAAATGGTCGTGTCTTCATAATTCTTTTGGGTCTTAAATATGATTGGTTAAGATATCAAATTTACCTAAAGCAGTTACAACTACATACCTCTATAGTCTCTGAGATATCGCAGTAACATTACGGACAAGGAAAAAATTACGCCTCCAATTAAGCTTACATTCTTTACCTTGTAATGACGACATGTAAATTTTTCTCAAGAAAGTAACTGTAACTTACACAAATGGATGTGTTTGGATGTTTCTATGTCCTAATTTGTTGCCTGATAAAGATTAGTCCGAGATTGCTCTGACGTCCTCGGCATTTTTTCCAGCAAGCTGGTGCCGTGGGACGTCAGAGCTCCTTCCATATCAAAAACACGGGAATTTAACGAATGCTTTCTACATGTAAAATAATACTAACATCAGTCATTTGTAAAATGGGAGATGTAAAACAAGACTAAATTAATACTTTCAAAGTATATCACTACTAGAAACAACCCATCCTCGGAAACCCAGGGGTTCTTCTCTCGCCTACTCTTTCATCACCCCTGGGACATTTGATATGAATTTGTTCGTTTCGAGTTCAGGATCTGATCTTGAACTTGATATTATTTGTATATAGAAACAAGTTTAAGTCGCATTGGATAAATCTTAAGCGACCAATCAGAAAGCTCGATACAAAACTATCAAAAACGAAGATTTTTTAGCGTTATGTCCCAGGGGTGATGAATGAGTAAGCGAGAGAAGAAACCCTGGGTTTCCGAGGATGGAAACAACCTGATATAATTCAGAAAAATAGGAAAAAGAAGAGCTGATCTTGAACTTTATCAATTTCATCAAGTTCAAGATCAGCAAAATAATGTACACATTATGTAAAACCACAATGGACAACCGTCAGCAGCCTTAAACGAGGCCATTTGGCACTGCTCGCGGTTCTGCAATTGGCCCATGGTCTAAATAAGATGCATATAATTCAAATCCAGCCCTGAAATAGCCACAGATAGACCCCCTTCTTAAACAAGGAACAGAAAACATCAAAAAGACAAGTACAAACGAAAGCTTTGTCAAAGATTCCTGGCTTAGGACAGGCACATGT
The DNA here is from genome assembly GCA_963971305.1 of Arcuatula senhousia. Taxonomy (NCBI): domain Eukaryota; kingdom Metazoa; phylum Mollusca; class Bivalvia; order Mytilida; family Mytilidae; genus Arcuatula; species Arcuatula senhousia. Next base: position 56,353,829 of record OZ020305.1, read on the forward strand.
AATTTGTGGCGGGGTTAAACTAGTTTTTTGGGCCCAACCTTCCCCTTATCAATATTCATAGACAAAGCACAAAAACTAAACACACAATAAAAATCAAATCGATCAAAGTCCAATTCTACTAGAGAGAACCTAAGACAAAAAACAAGAAAAAACAAAAGGACGGTAAAGGAACTCTTTATAGAACACTCGCTGTTACTGACAGCTAGCTGAGAATCATCAATCGACTGATGTAAAAAAATCAAACGTTTCGATTTTAAATCCGACACAACACTTCAAACAATAATGATTTAGTGAAGTGTCATCACACAAAACCGACACGCTTGATCGCTATAATGCTTAAAAATGACAATAGTAAAAACGTTTATGGAAGTTTTAAAGCAAGTATCAAGTTTTCAATATTTCTGCCAAAAAACACTAAATTCAAAGATTTAACCAAGATATTCATTTCATATCCTTTCCGTAATAAATTTTGAAGCCAATTTTTCATTTCTATTGGATTGCTTTTAAATTTGTGAGCTTTATAAAAAACATTACAATAAAATTCAGGATGTGATATTCCTTTCACTATAAGAAAGTGACGTGTACAATTATATTTTTCAATAAGAGATCGATACTTGTGGAAGAATTTAGAAAAAGATTTTACTAATTTGTGGTATCGATAACCTTGTTTTAATAATTTTTCAGTAATAAAACGGTTTTTATTATTAAAATCAGAAACACAACTGCAGATCCGAGTATATCTTACTAACTGTGAAATGTAAACCCCGTATGATGGCGCTAGTAGAACATCTCCTTCAAGAAAAGGGAAATTTATAATAGGGAAGGTAAAGTCGTCACGTTTATCATATACTTTGGTATGTAATTTTCCGTCAATTATACTTAAATCTAAATCTAAAAAAGGACATCTTACACCGGTGACGTTAGATTTGTTCAAGGTAAATTCAGAAGGATAGATATCTGTAATAAAATTAGAAAATGAAGGATTGTTGAGTGCAAGAATGTCATCTAAATATCTAAAAGTATAATTGAAAGTTTCGATTAGGTTCTGTTTGTTCGGGTCTTTTTGTAATTTAGCCATAAAATGTGATTCATAACAGTATAGGAAAAGGTCAGCTATAAGTGGCGCACAATTAGTAGCCATAGGAATACCAATAATTTGGCGATAAATTTGTTTACCAAAACGTATGTAAATATTATTTAACAAATAATTTAGAGCAGTAATAGTTTCTGCATCAGTCCAGTTAATGTAACCCTTTTGAGTCTCGTTACTAAAAAATGATTTACTGAATGATTTTGAAACTCTAGAACAGATATAATCACTTTTAGATTTGTCAAAACACCATTTAACCAAATAGTCAAATTTCTTTTTAATCAGATTATGTGGAAGGTTAGTATATAAAGTAGAAAAATCGTAACTGTCAACGGTATGAAAAGTATTTTCAAATGCACGAAGCTTGTCCAAAACATCAAGAGAATTTTTTACACTCCAAAAATAATTAATTCCACTAAAAAACGGCATGAGACCAACAATAGTGAAAAAAGATTGTAATTGTCCCTTGCCGCAACCCGACGAAGGGACCTAGTAATGATCTTCGTCCGTCGGTCTGGCACACGTAAGTGTGCACAACTCCTCTGAGACCGCTCGACAGATTTTGATGAAATTTTGTATGATTGTTTTCTGATCATATCGCGCCGCCATTCTGATTTGATAAATTTTATAGGGGTTCTGGGTCATTATCACCACATAGGCTTAATTTTCTGCCTCTAACCATCTCTCCCTTTTCCTGTTGTTTTCAAAATTAAGTGTTCCTTTGGGACATTTGGTGCGATTTTGATAGTTTCGTGTTCACGATCTGATCTTGAACGTCATAAAGTTTAAATATAGAAACATATTTAAATTGCATTAGAAAAATGTTATTCGACCAATCATAATGCTCGATACAAAGCTATCAAAAACGAGGTTTTTCATGTGTAATGTCCCAGGGTGATGAATGAGTAAGCGAAAGAAGAACCCATGGCTTTCCGAGGATGCACCACCCTAAGTTATGAAAAAATTTATCCGACTAGACAATTGTTAATTGGACTTATGGTGTGACCAATGTATAAGAGGGCGCGAGTGATCTTTAAGGAATAAGTAATAATGGCCAAAAAATAACACACAGAATATATAATGGCCCTAAAAATTGAAGAAGAGATAATGACGCAAAAAGTTTAAAGAATAATGACAAGAACGGTATAACCAGTAAAAATACTAGAAAAAGATTATAAAAAACATATAAAATTCATTACTCGACCATACAAACACTCCTTTTAGACTTAACAAGTGTTGAGCGACACGGATGCGCACTATAGTTTTTCAGAGATCCAAAATACAGTATATACCAAAATGTTTAAAGAAGTTCAATGTTAAGTTTAGTATTTAGGAGTAACCAAACAAAGTCTTGTATTGGTCTAATTTAAAATCCGAATATAATTGCTTCGTTTAATCCTACTAGTAACGAATTATTGTGTAGTTTACATATTGTTTAAAACCACAAAATTTACTTTTTATATCAACAGAAATGCATGAATTATTGGATTTTTTCATCGAGTGTGATAGTACATTGAATTTTAACATTGAAGTGCATTCAAGCAATTACTGGCATCCAAATTGGATTTGACATACCAGGCTCTAATTGGCATGCCACTGCCTTGAAAAAAAAAATACTTAACCAAATCAAGAGTTTGTAAGTGACTTTCAGCTCTGGATCATGCAGTCATATTTGTTCAATCAAAGCAGATATACTACAGACTGTTTTAATAGTCCGTTTTCTTGCATTAACATACACTTATTAGATTTATGGGCACAAACAAAGTCATGACAGGATAATATTTTTTATCAAGTGATCATTACAGAGGACTTTTCGTTTTGTCACTAAATTATAGTTGATTGTATCAGATTGGAAATTAAAGTAGTCGGAAAATATATCTCAAGGTAGTGGGGAAGTCGAAACAATTGTGAAAAAGAAAATTTTCCAAACTTTCATAGTAAAATGAAAATAACCAACAAAACACTTGGTAACGTTGCTCATCTGTCAAGTAATTGGATTTCAATATTCAAGAAATTTGTATTGATAACATTAGGCCTGCAACCTTAAGATAATTTTTTTTTGACTTAATGGACCGGAAGACCATACGGCTATATGATATATCATTCGAAAGAGAATCCTGAGACGCATTCAAAAACTTTGTTCGTAAAAATGAGAAATGGTCACGTTTTTATAAATTGGAGGTCAAAGATCAACCCATAAAAAATGTAAGAAATCAGTCAAATTATAAAAAATGCCAGAATTTTCAGGTTTCCTTTACTCAGCGGCAATAAAAATCATTATTGTGTTTGATGAGAATATAGACAAGAGGATTTTTGTCAAAATCCCCTAACATGTTGACGGTGTGAGGCGTAAAAATAGCGCCAAATTTCAGCAATGCATTTTCGAAAATTTTACACCCTTAATTTTTAAAAATAAAATTTGTAAATTTATATGGACATTTTAACCATTTTGCATCATTATGTGTTAGTTTATACATCAAATTTATTTTTTAGCCCATAATCTACCTCATAAAATTACACTGTACTTGAAAAAAATACTTCCGGTCTCTCATAATATTTGCACCTTTTGCCCATAAGTGACCCCTTTAATCCTAATGTCTAGTTTTAAAAGTAAAATTTAATTTAAAACAAATTATGTATGAGACATTATTATTAAAGAGTTCAAAAAGCAATTTTGCAAATAAAAAACTAATTCCGAGGCGTGACCGAGGTATGGTATACCTTTAGTTGCTTCTAAACCGAATTGTTAATTGAGTCTACTAGTGTTTTTAAAAAAAAAAAACATAGATATTCGGTAAAGAACAGGGGTACTTAATAATTCATAGGATATGTTTGTGTCATGTCGATGATAATTAACAATTTTAGTATTAAAGATTGAATGTGAAAGAAAAGGAAGCAAATGTACAGGTCTTGTTTTCAACAGCAAGATTTATAAGCCAACTTTTTAAAAATCTGCTTATTAGTTCTGATGATACTATCTATTGGGTCAGTCACAACACACACATGCCCACTATTGTCCGCGGTCAGGTTTAACGTAATCAACCCGACAACCCCCGGGAGAGTAACCCCGGCTAGGCTTTCCCCTATCCACAACCTGGGGACGCGCTGGGTAGGTCTATGGGCCGACCATCTGAACACAAATGTCCAGAATTCCCAGTTGTTTTTTTTTGTTTTTTTTTTTTTGACACATAGATATAAACACGTCACTTTATATTCAATCAATAAAAGTGACAATCATACTTTAAAGTAACAACAAAAACCTACGGAAACAAGTAAGACAATATCACATGGTGACATGGAAAAAAGACCCATAAAAGACACAAAGTACAATGAGACCATTCCAGAGGTTCTCATAAAACAGAACGTAAGATAAAATATGATAAGTCAATTTGATAAAACATATCTGGATTGATCTATTGGAAAAAGAAGAAAAGAGGATACATACTAAATTGTTTGTGTTTAGTTTTCACTGCTGTCAAAACCCCAACTTTCATCTTCATCATCATCTATAGAAACCCGAGTATTTGGGTTTCTACAATCAGCACTTCCTTGACAAGGACAAAGGTCAGTGCAGGACAAATTTTGCTCAAAACATACACAACTTTTTGAACACACATTTTTTCCCTTACAAGTGCACAGCAAGTCCTGCAAAAAATCAGATGATGTTTGTCCTTCAAAATAAATTGGCATCAGGCCATTATTATTTTGCCAACCAAACTGCATAGGGGAAAGGGTTGGGGGTTGAGCTGTAGATGATGATGTCCAAATATAAACCTGTAAAACAACCCTAAGCACATGCTGATAAAACGTTGACTCGCATGGTGGCAATTTTATAAGATTTGACTCTTTCTGTTGTGCTAAACGAGACCTCAGTCTATTCAGATCACAATGCTCACTCTTAAATTTTGACTTTTGGTCATACAGCCTTGTCACAAACTTTCTACAAACATCTACAGACGTTTCGATGTCACTCGCTGAAATGTTTTGCAGGTCTTCAAATTCTGTCTGATGTTCCTTTAAAACCTTATATACTGTCTTCTTTCCAATACCAAAGAAAGATGATGTAGTATCACATCCCGTTATTGCATGAGCAGCAGGTAGCACGTTGCACAAGACTGTTCCAATCTTGTTACATATTTCATGGACAGGGATGTAACGACGACAGTCTTTGGTTTTGCCGATAGATCCAGTTTGGAACCACAATTCTTTTGTATTGGACAAAGACGGAAAGAAGTGTATACACAGTACAAGAACATCTGTGTCTGGGGATTTTATTACTATTCGACCTTTTGAGTTGATTTTACCAAACTCCTTGTCAGCACAAACAGCATGGAATATCATCCTTGTATCTGCTTCCTCGTGGGAACAATATAAATCTTGACAGTTTTCAACACCTTTCGATGAAATCATCTTCGTAACTTTAGAGTCTACGAATATCCCAGCTACATATAAAAAGTCACTGGATGGTAATGCATTACTCTCCGCGTAGTACTGACTTAAGTAATCACCTAAGAAAATGAGCAGTGCCTGTTTATTGACATCAACACTTAAAAAACGTTTCCAATCTGGAATTGAACGACCTTCTAGTACCTCAAACACTTTTTGTGAAGATATTTTTCCCGCTCTTCTAATACGCTCTGACGTTTTGATAGACAGTTTGTCATCATACCTATCAAATACGTCCACAACTGTTCCATATTTCCAAAAGCAGGACTTTTGCATTTGGATGAGCTGTAACGCCAAATCCCCAAATCTTTTGAGTGATTTTACATTAAGTGATTGTAAAAGAGCCATTCCGTCCCGAATAATTACAGAGTCAGCTCTATCAAACGGTTCAAGTGTCGATATTGGTGTTGTTTCACTTTCTAACTGATGGATCAGGTCTGCCTTAGTTGTTTTCCTCATTGTTCCATCTTCGTGAAAAATAGATATTGGGACAGGACCAATCGGAAAGGACAAGATTTTGTCGATTGTAACATCTTCTCTGTTATTAGTCAAAACCAATGCGCGACGAAAGACTAGTTCTGGACTGATATGAACATTCAAAGTGTCTCCTGATCTACATTTTAATTTCGATGTTTTGATAAGATCTGTAAATGTTTTCAACTTAGATCTTGATATAGGCCCGTAGAAATCCAATTCATTTCCTTCTTCTAATGCACCTTCTATGAACCTGTTGGCCATTTTTACACCATTGTCAAATGCGTCTGTTAGGGATTCTTCTATATCCTTAGGTGCGTGTAACCCTGTTGATATGTTTACAAGGGATTTTGGATGGGATGCAACATCAAATGGATTAGTCATTCTATCCTTGATATGCGCAATGATAAGATTCACATGAACTTCATCTCGTTTCAACCCAGAAGGTTTTGTTTCTTCATGAGACCTTTCGTCAGTAGAAATAAATCCAGATCTGATCCTCATTTCTCCGGTGATATCAGCCAGAACGTGTCTAGTAAGAGACCATCGTACTAGGGCCGACTTCTGCCTAGTTATTCCCGCAACTCCACTGCGACCTTTTGCATCTTTGATGATGGTTTTCTCTGTAGCCATATCCGACCAAACTCCGTTAAATTTACCTGGCCTTTGGCGAACAGAAAACTGTCCAGACTCAAACGCTGTTTTTATCTCAATTGGCAGGCGGTGCATGTCTAATATATACACTGGTAACCATCGGGAATAGTTGACCCTGTTTGTAATAAATATAAAAGGTAACATGGAGGCAGAGGTCGTTAGATGCATTGTCCACAAACCTTCTCGTTCCGATCGAACATATTGAAGCATGATTTCAACCGCGCGTAAAAAGGTGTCCCAGTATTTGAAAGTGGGTAATGCATTGCATCCCCACTGCCTAAACACTTCAAAATGTGACGCAAGACACTCCCCTAATGTACACAGTAAAGGCTGAACAAAGTTAACTGATAAACTTTTGTCTACAAATGATGCAATGATCTCAGATAGGAGTGGAGATACCTCGGCTTGAAAATCCGCTAAGATATTGTGTTCCTTGCACCATTCAAAAAAGGCCGACAACCAGAAAAAAGAAAGGGCTTCATACGCTAATGTCAATCCTCGGACGGAACGGTTAAATTGTTTTCCATTCATCATTTGGTCAACTGTACCAGATGCATACACAGATGATTCAATCAATATATCTTTCAAGCCTCCATCACCCCTCAATTTGCCAATGGATGCAATAAAACAGGATAGTGTGTGAAAGCCACCCAAACGAAGAATATGAGTCTTAAATGATTCTGGTTGTGCCCATTCAACCTGCTTAGCAATGGCATACAGCTGTTGGTCAAAGGTTTGAATTGAATAGTTTTGTCCTAAACACTTCGTCATGTCTTGGCATCTCTTCATAGCTGTATAAACTGTTGTCATGTCACTTGGTTTAGCATCAATTACTGGGGCATACGAAACAACAGAACAGTCAGGTTTGTATTCAGAGATCGCACTATTGAAACCGGTCCAAAAAGGTATGACTTGTGAACTTCTCTCTTCTGCACAAACTATTGGTAAACTTTCATTATCCCTAAGAACGGACCTCAACAAAACCCATAAGATTTCTGTATTGTTTTCCATACCTTCTACATAATTTGAAATAATTTCAAATGCTTTTGGGGTACGTTTTGTTGAACCTCTTATCTTTGGCTTTGTAAAAGGAAGACAAGATGTTTGTGCAGATGTATCATTTGTTATCTGAAAGGTTCTCTCATTGCATCTTTTAATCGAAACCTGCCTTGTCGGAGATTCAGTTGTTGATTGTTGGCTGAATTGAAATACTGCCCTAGCCATTGAGTGAAAAGTGTCTTTGCCATCAATCGTTTCCGTATTTATATCTACATTGTCAGCACCTTCTTGAATTAGAGAACCACCTTCTGACAAGGGGATAATGCCATCTGGTACATAAACACCTTCTTTCATACTTTCCTCTTCACTGATAGCAACAGAAGTAAGAAAACGCCTTACCTCAGTGTAGGACGCACAAAATCCGTGGCTATTCAGGTTTTCTATCAAACTACGCGATCCAAACTCATGATGCAACTGTAAAGCTAAACCTAAATGAAAAGGGGTAAATGTATGTTTGGAAAGGGAAACTATAGACTCTGTTATTCCTAAAACTTTTCTGATTTTTTCCGGTGAAAACGACTTTGCATCAAAAGCAGATGTAAATGCTTTTTCATCTATCAACCAGCCCACAAATTTCAAAAGTGATTTCGGCATTCTTTCAAACGACATATCAACAGATAGCTCATTTGCATTTGGGTAAGTATTGTTTTCAATAACAAGATCAGTTACGTCCTTTCTCAATAAGGTTGCAGCGGAATGAATTATGTGGTCATGATTATCAGTTGATGTTTCTTTTGAGAATTCACGTTCTAACTCTGAAAGTTTAAGCATTGACTTTAACTTACCAGCTGCTGCTATGGCATCATCTATGGATAAATTATTAAGGGGGCTCGAGGGTCTAAATTTGTAATTATAGAATTTTTTGTAATTTGGCACATTTATAGTTCTTTGTGTATGGATCAAAAATATGCAATAAAAATGGGGGTCACCGTTCAATAAAACCCACTATTGAGGTTCTCAAAATAGGCTATTACCCATCTATTTTATATAGATTATGTAGGAAAAATGATAATTTTAAGCTAAAAAATTACATAGAAAAAAAACTAAACAACAGAATTTCTTCAAATTTGCAAAGAATGTGTGTTTTAATGCATTATTCAAATTGAATCAATAAAAATTTGGGGTCACCGTACAAATTAAAAAATGAAATTAAAAAAACTTTTGAAATTTTGGCATTTTTCACACAAAATGTAAAGAAAATGAGGATTTCAATGTAAAACGTTGCATACAGAAAGAACTGAACAATAGAATTTCTTCAAATTTGCACATCAGCTCTTTTGTTTAATGAAATCAGTGAAGATGCTACAGACATTGGGTGGATTTACCGATACAATTCCGCTGCGCAAAAAATATGCGCAAATTTAGACCCGCGAGCCTCCTTAATTGTAATTTGTTAGTTGTGTATGCATTTCCTTCTTCTTCTGGCAAGAACGACTGATACATTGTAAGCAACTGCGACATCAAAAGTGCCTTTTTGTGTACAAATAAATCTTGTTCAATAACAGATACCAGACTACTGAAGGCAGTGTTGTGAATGGTTTTGTCGTTTGTTTTAATCTGCGCTTTGTCGGATTTTACATTAAGCAAGTAATTTGTTACACATGCATTATGATATAACGCTCGTTCAAGAAAATCGGGATTTTCAATGATTTTTAGAAGAGCTAAATCATTGTTTTCTTCTGCGATTCTTGTTATTTTGTGGACACGATCACGTGATTCCAGTTTGTGAAGCTTTCTATCCTTTTTGTATGTCTTCTGTTTACATATAAAGCAATTGTTCTCTTCTACGAAATTAGCTACCAATGAACGAGTTGCGATTCTGCTTTCTTTAGTATCTTCATCGTCTGACTTATCGGCAACACTGTCTTCAAATACTCCACAATTCTGTTTACTCGTGTAAGAACGATAACAATTAGGATGATACACAATTGTTACAGCAGAAGCGTGTATTCTTTCAATTGATCCTAACTCCTGCACAACTCTTTCAAATACCGAGTCTTTGCGTTTTGCTAGTGCAATAGCAAAACTTTTCTTACCAATATTTCGCATATTGACAGTTTTTTCAGACGAATCTTGTTGACAAATCACACACTTTTCCAATAACAAATCATCTCTCTTTCTTTTAGGCTTAGAGGGGGCAAATTTAACTGGACTATCAAAGCTCGCCATAATGTATCACATGCGATTTTAAACTAACAACAATCCCACAAAATGTTCAAAAACAATAAAACTATAATAATTTATCTCGGGAAAACATTGAACAAATGCTGATACTAGAAATCAATTACCTACTGGCACAAAACTAAAATTATAGAAATCAAAGACTAAGAAGCTAGAAATGGAAAGTAATTCATGTCTATGCGAAAAAAAAAGGAACCGGACAAATAAGGAAACAAGGAACAATTCTAAACAACAACACAAAAGAAAAACAACAAAGAAAACAATACAACTAAAGAAACCATAAACACTCTATATTCTATACAAAATACGGGAAAAAAACGTTTCCCAAGGGTTCGATTTGTATTTTATAAAACGGTCCGAATTGATGTCAAACAGAAAAGCTTTTTGTGACTAAAAAGCAACAATCAAAACGCTATTTCACTTCAAATGCAATAAACGTACACAAAACGACAATATTAGTATCACAAAAGTAGACCGTATGCCGTTTTGTGAGCATTAATAACAAGTGAGTTCGTACTAATTATTGACCGACACAATTAAAGTACAATCGTGTATCGGAAAAGTACTTTCCGTTTTATTGATTTCATTTCAGTGATATATTTTTCTTTCACGATTTTAAGGTTTAGATGCAACGTAAAATTACGAAATTTTGCACAGAGGTACCTTTTAATTCATATTTAAAGAATTTATGATGCTGCGTTATCTAAAACCTAAGCAATTTGAACTATTAGTGAAAAATATGTAAAAATTGTGAAAATAATAGTACATTTCTAAATGCTTCTTATTTTGCGATGTGGTATGTTTGCTAACTTTTTATATTACAATGTATATATTGATAGCTTATATCTTAACTATTATAAATATTTTGTAAAATAATTATATAGTTATAGTGGTAAAGAAATGGATCGTTCTTACCATAGGCACTGGGTATAAGGATAATAGGGTACCCCTATTTAATGTTAATTTTACAAAATTGTGACCACATGATATTCTTACGAACAAAATAATATGAAACTAGAGATGTCAATCTTTAATTCTCAACAATTTTTAGCCGTATGGTATTCCGGTACATTAAACTCGAAAACTAGACGTCCTACAGAAAATAGTCGCTGGCCTACATAGGCATCATCGGAAACCTGGAGGATCAATTATCAGATTTAATAAACCTTCAAAAAATTTGTCTTAATTTATTAGTACTTTTCATACACCAAAGTTAGGCACTAACTGAAATTTTTGCCAAAGATAAATGGCTTTTGGGAGATTCCTCATAAAATTATCTATTCTAAAATTTAAGTACACCATGTGAATAAAACTTTTAATCCTTTCATTTTTTTTATTCTTTTTATTCTAAATTCAAACCATTTCCTTTTGTCAAATGCCATTTTTCCGTCCGCGTCACAGAAATGTTCTGTAACAGATTTCTCGGCAACTTTAAATCGAAGGCTTTCCATATTTGGTTTGCAGCAAATGTTAGGGGTCCCATATGGTAGGATGTGTTTCCTCTAAACGGGCCGGGGAACTAGAATTTGTTCTTGTTAGGGCCCTGCATCGAAGATGCGGACGCCCTATAGTTTTCACTTTGTCCGTCCGTCAACAATTCTTGTGAACACTAAAACTCAAAAACTATAAAAACCACAGTTCTGAAATTTTGTACAGCTACTAAGTAGCATGTCATAATTTGCATATTAAAATTTTGTGCAAATCGGTTAAATATTTTTGGAAAAAAACTTCATTTTTTATCGAAAATCACAGATTTTGAGAATCGGACTCTGTGAGCACTAAAACTCAAAAACTGTTAACAATACAGTTCTGAAACTTTGTACAGCTGCTAAGTAGCATGTCATGATTTGCATATAAAATTTTCGTGCAAATCTGTTTAATATTTTTGGAAAAAACTTCATTTTTTATCGAAAATCAAAGATTTTGAGAATTGGACATTGTGAACACTAAAACTCAACAACTGTTAACAGTACAGTTCAGAACCTTTGCACAGCTGCTAAGTAGCATGTCATGATTTGCATATTAAAATTTCATTCAAATCTGTTTAATATTTTTTGGAAAAAACTTCATTTTTTATCTAAAATCACAGATTTGAGAATTGAACTTTGTGAACACTAAAACTCAACAACTGTTAACAGTACAGTTCTGAAACTTTGCACAGCTGCTAAGTAGCATGTCATAATTTGCATATTTAAATTTCATTCAAATCTGTTAAATATTTGTGGAAAAAAAAACTTCATTTTTTATCGAAAATCACAGATTTTGAGAATTGAACTTTGTGAACACTAAAACTCAACAACTGTCAACAGTACAGTTCTGAAACTTTGCACAGCTGCTAAGTAGCATGTCATGATTTGCATATTAAAATTTCCTGCAAATCTGTTTAATATTTTTGGAAAGAAAATCACAGATTTTGAGAATTGGATTTTTTGAACAATAAAACTCAAAGGCTATTTACAATACAGCTCTGAAGTTTCATACACATTCCATGGATCACGCCTTAGTGGTTATAATCATAGTAAATATAATTTTGAAAACACTTAGATTTTTTGCCGCGGGGCCCTTTCTGACTTTGTCAGTAATCTAGTATTTATTACTGTTCACAAAATTCTAGAGTAATAGTTATTGATTTTCTCCCAAGCAGCGCGATTTTGGCTATTGTTGTTTCATTATTATTCGTGGGGTACCAGTTTGGGTAGTTTTGGTGGGTAACAGAATCCAACGAAATGTCTTTTTTGAGTTAACCACGAAAATTAATACCCACGAATACAGAGAAACTCACTCAGTATACCCCCGATTATCCCCTAAATTGATTATGTCGGTAAACAGGAGGTACAAGTAGCTATCGAACAGACCTTATTTCGGTACTCGCAATAAACGACCTCATAGTGAAGTAAAATACTAGTTTTAAGTAACTGTGATTTGTAGTTGCTGAGAAAACTGTTACGAATTATTTGACACAAAAAGTGTTAAAATATAACCAAGTCAAAAACCGAAAGTAGGTATCTTTATTCCGAAAGACATAATTTCCGTACTCGCGATACAAGGTATCATCTTAAAGTCATGTACAAAGTCGCTATGATTTGTAGGTGCTGAAAAAACTTTTACGAAAATTTTCAACAATTTACCAATAATGGTGCAATTTGACCAAGTCTGTAAACAGGAGGTAGATATCTGACAGACCTAATTTCAGTACTCGCAATAAAGGATTTCAACCTAAAGTCAATTACCAAATTGCAAGTCACTTTGATCTGTAGTTGCTGAGAAAATCGTTACGAATATTTTGTTGCGGACAGACGGACAAAGCAAAAGCGGCCTGACCCGATGTAAGGTTATTGAGCGCTCTTTAGTGGACTTTTACCGACAAGCTTAGCGCTGCTGCGGGCCTATTCGCCACCCGGAACCCGCACGGGTTAAATCTCTATTGTAAAATTGTGATTGTTTAAGTTAGTTATTGCTTTACCCCCAAGCTATATCTGGGAGATGAACATGAAAGGGACGATACAATGATGATGAGTGGATGTATGTGGGACATACAGACAATCGAGGAGGAGAGGTTTGACTGCCACTGGAAAAAAATGACGGGTAGGGACAGGAATTTATCCTCCTGCATGGAAATCCTGTGGATCCTACACTTACCGAGACCTGCAGCAGGATTCTTTAACGTGCGAGGAATGTGACATTTTTCCCAACACGTTACACCACTGTGGTTTGCGGTCATGTTTTCCATATTATAACTTGACGACCCCGTGATTCATTATGACAAGGCTGCCTCATTCAACCACCTGGCGCACATATCCCAGTCGCTTTGTGGGCAAAGCCGCCTGATCCGATGCGCTCATTAGTGGACTTTAACCGATAAGCTTAGCTCTGCGGGCCTATTCGCGAGCCGGAAACCGCACGGTGTATCGTGATTTTGGAAATATTAAGTTGCTCACACGTTAGAGATCATTGCTGTATGTATTGACAAAATTAAATTATAATTGAGGCAAAAATCTAGAAAAGGTATTGCCCCTGATGCCCAGTATACAATGTTTAATGGTAAAAGACTTATTCATTGCCATAAAAAAACTAAACGTAGCTAAGATGTTTGTGTCTGTAAGACACAGTTGATACTCCCGCTATGTGTGGAAAAATGTAGGCGAAAATTGTTGAAAAAAGTCCAGAAAATGGTCATTATTTCGGTGAATATCATTAGACAAAAACGAATCTGTAACTCATCATGATAGACTCACATACCAAAAAAAAAAAACCAGCTCAATATCACCAAGCATGTGGAAATAAAGTTCGGAAAACTTGCGGCACGGACGGACAAGGGTTAAACAATATAACCCCTAGGCATAAAAACAGTAAAATGACAAAATTTTTAAAACTGTTTGGCGGATTGCGGAATGCAATAATTTATAAAGGGGTAATTTATTCATGAAAATTAGATCTTTGCAAAATCATTGCGACAATCGAGTTCGGCAGGCATTAATTTGAAGGGTATTACAACTACTGTTTTATTAAATGCTACTGATGAGAGGTTACTCCTTTAAATATCGATATATAGCATATCAAAATTAACTGTTTATACTGGCGTTTTCGTATTTGTAATTTTGAAACCACTGGGCGATAACCGCTGCTGGTGGACCAGAGGTCCCCGAGGGTAATCACAAGCATGGTCGTCAGACTTGTCTGACACGATTTACAATAAAATATTTTAGTCGCTCAAATTTCCGATTTTTAAATTCAAAATTGTTAAGAACACCAGACTAGGTTTCTTTCCTTGTAATGCAAGTGGTCGATATCCTCGATGCTAGATTTGGCTTCCTTTTTCGAACGTCTTTTCGTTCTCAATAGTTTTGGAATTTGACCTTCCAATGTTTTGATTTAAATGCTACTGGTGAGAGGTTACTCCTTGAAATATCGATATATAGCATATCCAAATTAACCGTTTATACCCGCCATTTGGTTTTTGTAATGTTATACTGTAAATACAAAACAGTTGAAACTCGTTGCAACATGTTTAAATATGTACAAATAAATATTAAATGATTACAAATCGTCAGATGACGAGTCTCATTACTAAATCCTTTTACCAGTTTGCGCCTATTTGTGCGGGTTCCGGGTAGAGAATAGGCTCGCAGCAGCGTTAAGCTTGTAGGTAAGAGTCCACTAAAGACCAGTCAGGAACTTACATCGGTTCAGCAACTTTGCACACAAAGAGATGGTAGATTGCTGATTTGGGTAGCCCTGTCATTTTAAATGCCGAATTGCCAGGCTAGCATACGGATAACCTGACCGTTAACCATAGTGGTGCACCGTGTTGGGAAAAAAATTACGTTCCTTACACGTTCAATAACTCTGTTGCATGTTTCGATAAAAGTAGACTACGTAGGTCCCGATAAGAGTAAGACTACGTAGGTCCCGATAAGAGTAGACTACGTAGGTCCCGAAAAGAGTAGACTACGTAGGTCCCGATAAGAGTAGACAACGTAGGTCCCGATAATAGTAGACTACGTAGGTCCCGATAAGAGTAGACTACTTAGGTCCCGATAAGAGTAGACTACGTAGGTCCCGATAATAGTAGACTACGTAGGTCCCGATAAGAGTAGACTACTTAGGTCCCAATAAGAGTAGACTACGTAGGTCCCGATAAGAGTAGACTACTTAGGTCCCGATAAGAGTAGACTACGTGGGTCCCGATAAGAGTAGACTAATAGGTCCCGATAAGAGTAGACTACGTAGGTCCCGATAAGAGTAGACTACTTAGGTACCGATAAGAGTAGACAACTTAGGTCCCGATAAGAGTAGACTACGTAGGTCCCGATAAGAGTAGACTACTTAGGTACCGATAAGAGTAGACAACGTAGGCCCCGATAAGAGTAACTACGTAGGTCCCGATAAGAGTAGACTACGTAGGTCCCGATAAGAGTAGACTACGTAGGTCCCAATAAGAGTAGACTACTTAGGTACCGATAAGAGTAGACTACGTATGTCCCGATAAGAGTAGACTACGTAGGTCCCGATAAGAGTAGACTACTTAGGTACCGATAAGAGTAACTACGTAGGTCCCGATAAGAGTAGACTACGTAGGTCCCGATAAGAGTAGACTACTTAGGTCCCGATAAGAGTAGACTACCTAGGTCCCGATAAGAGTAGACTACTTAGGTCCCGATAAGTATATAATCTAAGCTGTAGTAAATTAGAGCTACCATATTCACAAAAACGAAGTGTGTTAAGCTTAATTTATAAAAAGAATGACCCACTGAAACTCGATAATTATAGACCCATTTCACTGTTAAATACGGACTACAAAATCCTTTCTTACGCTCTAGCCACGCGCTTAAAAACAGTTATCCAATTGATAATAAATTCAGATCAAACTGGTTACATTAAAAATCGATATATTGGCTTTAACCTTAGACAAATACAAGACATCATTGACTATGCGGATCGTTTCAAAATTGAAGGCGCTATTCTATTTATAGATTTCACCAAAGCCTTCGACTCGTTACATTGGGATTTCATGTACCAAACTTTAGAACATTTCGGATTTAATAAATCATTTATCAATTGGATCAAAACTTTGTATAATAACATACACAGCGTCGTGATCAATAATGGATGGATATCAGCCCCCTTCTTTTTACAAAAGGGAATCCGCCAAGGTTGCCCATGCTCCGCCATACTTTTCGTCATCGCGGTTGAAATTATGGCGAACTATCTCAGAAATAATGCTGATATTTCTGGAATCGAAATCAAACTAAACGGAAAGACGCACAATCTTAAAATATCGCAGTTGGCCGACGACACAACTTTATTTCTAAAGTCAAAACGTGAAGTTAAGATAGCATTGAATATCATTGAAATTTTCGGTTCCTATTCGGGACTTAAGTTAAACAAGAATAAAACCGAGGGTATTTGGATAGGCAAGCTAAAACACTGCAAAGATAAAGTAGAAAATATTAATTTCACTGATCAACCTGTGAAAGTTTTAGGTCTGTATGTAGGGACAGACGAAGAGAAATGCAAAGAACTAAATTGGATAAATAAAATAGAAAAAACAAAAAAAATGTTAAAGCAATGGAGAAAGAGAAATCTCACGACATTAGGAAAGATCTTAATAGTTAAAACAATAATTATTCCACAATTTACATATATAGCTAGTGTCAGCTTGATAAACAACGAAAATATTAAATCATTAGAAAAAGAATTATATGAATTTATTTGGAATGGAAAACCAGATAAAGTTAAAAGAAAAACTTTAATATCTAACTATGAAGAAGGAGGTTTAGAAATGATAGATGTTGAAAGTTACTTTAATATGCTAACAATCAAGTGGATATCAAGATTAAAAATGTCCAAAGAAGAAAACTGGACAATTATTCCAAAGTTGTACTTAAATAAATTCGGTAAAAACTTACTGATATTTAATATGAATATGAAAAGAGAAGACCTTAAGTATGTCAAACAAATGAGAAATATACCAAAATTTTATCAAGATATACTAAAATACTGGTTTCAATTAAAAAATAAAAACTGCAAAAAACCAAAGTATTTCCATGAGATCAGACAAGAAATATTATGGGGAAATTCATTTATAAAACTTAATAAAAACCCATTGATATTCGAAGAATGGATAGAAAGCGATATTATATTTATAAATGACATTATTGATGAAACCGGCGCAATATCGGAAAATATTATTTTAAATAAATTAAAAAGAAAGAACAATTGGATCGCGGAAATAAGTATCATCAAAAAGGCGATACCAAATTTATGGACACGCGAATTAAAATCAGAGCAATCAAGAAAAACAAAAGTCAAAACAAAACTTAATAAGATAAAGTTGAATAAAAAATATCTGGAGATCGAAGCTATTACAAACAAAGAAATTTATGAAACATTAATAAAAGATAAAACTGAACTTAATCTTGGTATTACAAAATGGAAACGTATTTTTGAGATAGAAATGAGATACGAAAACTTCTTTAAGTTTATACATTATTATATATGCACAAATAAAATAACAATGTTTAAATGGAAATTATTTAGTTCCATCTTACCAAATCAAGAAAAATTGTTTATCTGGCATCGAGTAAACACATCATTATGCCATTATTGCAAGTGCATAGACAATTATGAACACTTTTTTATTACTTGCTCGCTCCTTAAGCCCTTTTGGGCAAAGTTGGGTCAAGTCTTAAAGAAAGTAGGCTTTGAACAAAAAATTCAACTCAAGCATTTAGTTATCGGATATAAGATCGAATATAGCGAGTACTGGGACTTAAATGTCTTTCTTACTTTTATTGGATATGCTATATATTTAGCTTTTTATAAGTCAGAACTCAGAACAAAACAAGTAAATATTTCCTCTATATTTGAGAGAGAACTCGGTTACTTTCTAAAATTTTTTATACTTTCTAAAATTTTCTATAAATAAAAATTTATTGACAGGAAAACTTTTAAAACTGTTTACACAACTTTAGTATATCAATCACGTCTAAAACATTTCAAATGTCATCTTAAAATTGCCAGAACATCCACACTAATCTTTAATTATTTAAATCACTTACCAATAATGAACAATTATAATCCAAACTGTATTTTAAAAGGTATAATAGAAAACACGTGCTATCATCACAAAAGCGAAAGTAGAATTAAATTTAGCCGAAGTTACTGACCCGAAATGTAAAGGTCATATTGTAGAACAGTTAATAAATGTTGTAAATTACTATTGAATGAATTTATTGTATTTGACTAACATTTTTGAATGTATAATTTTGTCTTGTGAAACCCTGTTCACAATGACATTAACATTACAGGGTACTTCATGAATGAAGCTGTAATTTGTGAAGTCATTGTAACAGCCAATACTGAATAAAACATTTTCACGGTAAAAAAAAAAAAAAAAAAAGAGTAGACTACGTAGGTCTCGATAAGAGTAGACTACTTAGGTCCCGATAATAGAGACTACGTAGGTCCCGATAAGAGTAGACTACGTAGGTCTCGATCAGAGTAGATTATGTGGGTCCCGATAAAAGTAGACTACGTAGGTCCCGATAAGAGTAGACTACGTAGGTCCTGATAATAGTAGACTACGTAGGTCCCGATAAGAGTAGACTACGTAGGTCCCGATAAGAGTAGACTACTAAGGTCCCGATAAGAGTAGACTACGTAGGTCCCGATAAGAGTAGACTACGTAGGTCCCGATAAGAGTAGACTACGTAGGTCCCGATAAGAGTAGACTACGTAAGTCCCGATAAGAGTAGACTACTAAGGTCCCGATAAGAGTAGACTACGTAGGTCCCGATAAGAGTAGACTACGTAGGTCCCGATAAGAGTAGACTACGTAGAATCCCCATTCATTAGTTGTCCGTTCCTACCCATACCTCCTTATTCCAATGGCAGTCAGAATTCTTCTCCAAAATTTGCCTTCTGTTCCCACTTCATCCTCATCTCATGCCCATGATATTTATATCCCTAATAAAGCCGATTGCGTGCTTATTGGGATTAAATCTGTAACTAGCCAAATATTTACAGATGCAGTTTCCATGGATAACCACTATTCTAGTTTCTAGTAGCAGTTGAAATTTCATCGATATTGCACCAACATCGTACTTTAATCATCATTTCATGTTCCTTCTAGCATTCATTTCATCTTTTTTTCCTGGTATGATCAGATTCTCGCTGCTTAGGGGTTGAGTAATCACCAAATCAAATCATCAAAATTGACCATTTTTGCAGTTTTTGGACTATATCTTGAAAACCGTTAGAGCTAGAGGAAAAGTTAGCATTGCAGAATTGTTAAGCTCATTGAGATCTACAAAAATGATTTCAGGGTCTAAATTGTCAGATCAGCCGTTTAAGAGTTATTCCCCTTTAACTGTTTTTTTCCATTAATTCACACTAATTTTCAAAAATCTTCTCTAAAACTACTGAAGGAATTGCATTGATATTTGGTATACATGATCTTTAGGATGTCCTCGACCAAGTTTGTGAATTATATACATGTCGACCAACCAACATGGCCGGTGTTGCTAAAAATAGAACAGGGGGGTCAGACCATTGTTTTTGGCTTATAACTCAAAAAGTATAAGAGATAGAGAAAATCCGAAGCAACCTCCCTTGTTCAGCATCAAAAGCTCTACGAATCTCTCCGTTGAGTCGAAGATGTGAAACGACTCCTTATAGGAGTTATTGCCCTTTAATCATCAAAATTGACCATTTTTGCAGTTTTTGGACAATATCTTGAAAACCGTTAGAGCTAGAGGAAAAGTTAGCTTTGCAGAATTGTTAAGCTCATTGAGATCTACAAAAGTGATTTCAGGGTCTAAATTGACAGATCAGCCGTTTAAGAGTTATTCCCCTTTAACTGTTTTTTTTCCATTAATTTACACTGATTTTCAAAAATCTTCTTCTCTAAAATCACTGAAGGGATTGCATTGATACTTGGTTTACGTGATCTTTAGGATGTCCTCTACCAAGTTTGTTAATTATATACATGTCGACCAACCAACATGGCGGCCGTTGCTAAAAAAAGAACAGGGGGGTCAGGGTCAAACCATTGTTTTTGGCTTACAACTCAAAAAGTAAAAGAGATAAAGAAAATTGGAAGCAAATTTTCTTGTTCAGCATCAAAAGGTCCTTACAGTAGTTATTGCCCTTTAACTGTTTTTTCTATTAATTTAAACTGATTTCCAAAAATCTTCTCTGAAACCACTGAAAGGATTGTTTTGCAACTTTGTATACTTGAAAGTTTGTGAAATTTATTCAAACTTTGGCATAAGAGATCAGGTGAGCGATTCAGGCTCCTGGGAGCCTCTAGTTTAAATGTTCTTTTTTATTTTTTATTTTCTCGACACCTATACCCAAATAAATGAAACACCCATTTGATTTGTAAGTGTAGGCTATGGGTAAATTTGACATCAAAAGGCTGGATTGTATCTTTCGTCAGATAAATATTTCAGGATACCCACTATGCTCTATTCAGGAAAAAAAAGTCAAGGCAAAATTAAACAAAAAACCGAAACGATATGGAAAATCAGTATATATTGACAAGAACATGTCCTTTCCCCAACTAAAGATAATTTGGATCGTTCCGTTGTACATCCTTAGACCATGTATATAAATGCTCAAATAATGTCTTATTATCAGTATGCATCATATAACGTTCGTAGATGTACAGATTCAGTCAGTAAGTTATGTAGATAGAAATTAATAGGATGTGGAATAAGTATACGCGACACAACCTACAACATTAACAACAGTTTAAAAAATCTACCACAGAAAACAGCCAGCAGCCTTCAATGTGACCAGCGGTCGCTGCTCGCTGTTTTGAAATTGGCACTGTATTGGAAAAAAACTACATATGATTCAAGCTTAATCCTAAAGTGTCAGTGAAAAACCCATTTCATGACCCAAATAACAGGCGATGTCATTTATATTTGCCGAATGCAAATAGCAGCTGTGATAAAGATATATACAGAATCAACATATACTAGGCAAAAAAAGAAACGTTACACTTATTTTTTATTTGATAAAATTTCTATTACAAAAGAAAAGTTGTAACTTCCATTGAATAAACCTATCTTTGGTCATACTGAAGCGACTAAAATCCAATATACCTGATTTAAATTCGAATTTAACATCTCTTTAAGGTTTTACCTAGATATTGTAGAAAATCAAGTTTGCAAAGCGGCATTATCGTTCCTGACTAACCATTCATATTGAATATCTGACAGCATTTCGATGATTATAAAGTTGAATTCAGAATTTAGGGACATTTAACCATCTGTAATACTACATGGATGGGATATTTTGCAACGTTTTCCGGTGGGATTGCTTATTTCTAAAAACCAAATTCAATAAAATCAAAAATGACGAAATGTTGAAAGTTACAAAATTTCTGTTAAATTTTGATTTTTCGGTTTAAAAAAGGGTGCTTTTTACTTATCTATGACAATTTTAGGCATGATACAACTCATTAACGTCATTACGCGAAAGAAACGTAATTTAGAGGACGTCTTTTTTAAAACAATGACGTCAGCTTGGCGTGACCGCGTACGTTCAGTGTTTATGAAAATTAGATGAGAATTTTGTCCATTTACACGAGTTAAGGTTTTGCACCGTTAACGAAGCGATTACGAAGAAAAATAAAGCGGCAACGCCTGATCTTAACTCGCGTTGGTTATTGTATTCTGCTACTTCCGGTCTCACCGATTGTTGTTCTGCAACCTCTGACATAAGTCTCTGGTCTATGGATAGTTGTTCTAATGTCTTTTAAATGATTAATCACCTGTATTTTTGTCATTCCTGCACCCTACACGAACGAAGAGAGTTGCTTCAACTTTTGACGTTAACGTAACGTGTCTGACTTACAATTTCTCAACATTTAAGTGCGACCTTTTGTTAACCGTGATATTTGTTACATTTAACGACCATAATCACTAGCTTAATTAAATTTTCGACACGTAAAATTTTAAAAGTTCCAATTTTGGTAAAAATTGAAAAGTGACGTAACGTCATTTTCAATTCCGCCTTCAATACGCAAATTTGACAGAAAAACCCGTTTATTGCCTTATCTTTATATTAAAAATTATAAACATAATATGTTTCGAAAATGTTTTAAAAGAAAACCAATGTAACGTTTCTTTTTTTGCCTAGTATATATACATGTATGGCGTGGGGCGCAATTTTGTAATTGGTAGTATTATTGACTAATTATATAATTGGCAAAGTATTATAATTATTTAAAAAAGTATCTTGTCCTGTGTGTATTAAATGCAGAATAAAAAAATCCTCTTCCGGCGACCAAGAGACAACCGATTTATTTAAATACATATCAAAACCTTTTGTACAAATTCATGTGAACTGTCGGAAAAACTAGTAAAAACTTACTAGAAATGGCGTTAAAACCGCTAGGACGTACTGTCAACGTAGTAAAAATTGTACGGACGTGTAAAGGACGCAGTAGAAACTTCTTATGGTCGTGCTACAAACTTGAACGAAAAATACCGTTATATGAAATCGTAGTGAAAACGTACAGCAAACGTAGTGCAAACTTTAAGGACGTAGTGAAATCGTAGCATAAACGGCACAAAAAATCATACCGTCCAGGCCACGTCCTTGAAGTTTTTGATACGTCCCTTCTACGTTCAAGCTACGATCATAAAGTTTTCAATACGTTCTTAGTAGGTCTGTACTACGTTTTGACTTCTCCACGTCCTCACTACGTTTGTTTTGAACATGTTCAAAATTATGCCACGTCCTTCACGTTCTTGAAGTTCGCAGTACGTCCAAGAAAGTTCGTACTACGTCCATTAAAGTTCGCACTACGACCATACAAGTTTCTAGTACGTCTTTTATACGTTCATCGAGTTCTTTCCACGTTTTATGCCTTTTTAGGACTTAGTAAGAACGTAATACGAACTTTATCCAGTGTGACGGGGGCATTATAATTTAGTAAAAAAATGCTCGCATGGTGCCAAGTTTTGAATGGTTAATACGTGATAAATACTAGAGAAATCCTGCATTGATATCTCTCCGGAATTCGCTGAGTAAAAATGTTGGTTTGACATAAATTTGGTCTTGTTAGTTTTAACGAGCTGATTAATTTTGTCTTCGATATTCTGGACTCAGACATTCAAAGGAAACAGTCCTTTTTATTTAAATTTTTTAAACATTGCGAAAAATCTTTATAACACAAGAAGCTTTCAAGAATCGCTCACCTTGTCTTCAGCCTTAAGGGTCTCCTCTATAAGGGATAATCGACTAAAGGTGTATGCTGTTTTAGAGCTAAGTGAGCTGAAGGTTCTCTATCTGCAATAGTTTGCATTCTATAGGAGGAAAACATGTAAATACGCTATGTTTACCTTTAAAGGATAATTATGTGATAACATCGACCAAAAATAACTTTTCGTGCTATTTTATTTTAGTTTTTTAGTCCGACTTGCTCAACCATGGAAATTGATGCAAATCCCACAAACAATGGAATAGCGATTCAGTTGAGATACGAAGTCAACACGTTTGACATAAAGCTTTGTTGAAAGTCTTGCTTGAGTGTCTTTTTCGAGATGTAGATCTTACTATGAAGTAGACTTCTCAGAAGCCATTGTGTCCTTTTTCTCGAGTTCTTCGGAATACAGAGAAGGAGAAAGTCACCAAATCGAGAATTCTTTAGTGAAAGAACATTATCACTTAATTTAAGTGAAGATAAAATCTACGATCATTTATGTCAGCAATCAAAGGTGCACAATTTTTCCCCAGTTGAATCCCATTTTTGCATAAAAACATATTTACCAAACTGAAAGATAGATAGAACGCGAGTTGGTTGATTTAAACGGGTTGTTGACACATAAAAATTACAGATACCAAAACGCAGTTACAAACGGTTAATTTGAATATGTTATATATCGATTTTTCAAGGAATAAGCTCTCATCAGTGGCATTAAAATCAACTCATTTAAAGGTCAAATTCCAAAACTGTTGAAGACGAAAAGTATTCAAAACCAAAACGTTAACAATTTATTTCTACTTATGATATCTTAAAAACCGGTGAAGTAACGATTTTTCTAAAATAATAATGATAAATTTCAATCATTTCTCGTTCTCTTGGTTTTTATTTCATTAAAATCGGTTAAGAGATTGCTTTGCAATACAAAAGAAAATAGGTAGGTTTATATAAAATATATAGGGAATTAAATTAGTATTGTTAATTGCTTAATTTATTTGAGTGAGTAAGAAAGTTAAGCATGTCGATTTTTTTGTCCTATGTAAAGGGCAAGGAATAATAAGAGCCAAATTTATTACACTTTTTCACATAAATGCCATTTTTGCACAATTTTATGACGACACTGGACATTATTAAAGGCAAATACTGGAACTTGCGCAACCGAATTAATATTCAAATTTTACGTTTTAACCCTGCATATGCACACAGTCGCTTTACCGTACAGTTGCTACATGTACATGTATGTGATATATCAATAATAATTTTATCATTGATTGGTGGTCCACGGCTAATGTAAGGATATCAAAGAAAAAGAAAGAAAGAAAGAAAGAAAGACATTTTCTTTCGTCCCCAATTTTTTCATATCATTTAGACCGATCGCGAGATGCAATCAAAGAAAAATTTGAATATATAATTATTACAAAATTTGCCTTAGACTTGGTTTGTTTCGCTCAAAATATTCAACCATGTTGATTGATTATTGTTTACCTTCGTGACGACAGATATGTTTGTAGTGTATTTAATACAGCCATAATATAATAATGTAAATTCTAAAACCCAAGGTTTAACTCCCTCCATCGTAGTTTTGCCCTTAGCTATATATACTTGGATTTCATACAGCTCTTATAATTAATTGCAGTTTGAGTTACCATATGTGTTGTGGTCTCGTGTTCATTTACTCCATATCATTTCATAAATTATCAATAGAGATCTCGGATGTTTTGTTCCCTAAAACTTTAATACGGTGACAAATTAAACAAAGTCGATGTGAACTATCTAAATCGTCTTCATTACCTAAATACGAGCCATAATTGTCATTTTCTTTCTTTGGTTGTTTGCTGGCTTTGGTATAATCGTTGTCATGTAGATTTCTATATGGGCTAAAACCTCGAGATACAGATTATTGGCCGCGTGTATGAACCAGCAAAGTTTATAATTTTATTTATTATACTTCAGTAGATTGTTTTCTATATAAAATACAGGTAAATATTTTAGCTATTTCATCTTGAATTTGGTAAAAGTACTATTTCCCTAGGGATATAGTAAAAACTATTTCCCTAGGGTAATAGTACCGTAATACTATTTCGCGGGTTTTTTGTATGATTGGCAGTAGGCGTGGCTAGAGTACACTGTATACAAAGTAAAGAGTGAGCAGTAGGCGTGGCTTTAGTTAAGTTGTTTACCGATTCAGTATAATAAAACAATTGTTTACTGGTCTTTCGGAAAACAGTACATTTGTTTCCCCTCGGTACTTACCATTTCCCTCGGCGCTACGCGCCTCGTGAAATAATAAGTACCTCGTGGAAACAAATGTACTGTTTCCCTCATGACCAGTAAACAATTGTATAATATTGTATATTTTTGTTGTTCATATGTTTAAATAAGACAAAACAAGTTGTCTGTTGACCGTTTTTGTAAGTACAAAAAATTATTATCCCTTTAATGAATGTTATTATAATATTTAATAATATTTTGTTTCAATACAGTTATTTTACGATACATTTTTTCATCTAAGAATTGTTCTATAGAAAAGTTTCATCTTAATTCAATATTTTTTTTTAAATGCTGAATTTTGTAAATGCAGTATTTATTAGATCTTGTTCTTTGTTCTTTTTCTTAGACTTATTGGTGACAAAATAAGTCTGTATAATTGACTACAAGATATTTATACCTGCGCTTTCCATTCTTTTTTTAGGGTAATGCGTTTGATAAGCTGTGCCAATCGTGATTTGAGTTGTGCTTATGAAATTGCTTTGGGCTCTTCAAAATCAAAATATCTAAAAAAAAGTCTCCATTGAGTCAGAGTTGTCAGATGACCTGTTTAGGGGTTATGCTTCTGGTATGATAAAAATAATGTTTCTAGCAAGAGAGACCATTTTTAGGACCATTAAATTACTTTATTTTCAGGTGCGTATCTCTTTTAAACTTGAGCCCATCAAGCTCTACAAAAGTCATCGTTGGTTCGAAGTTGTCAGATGACACCTTAAAGGAGTTATGACATTAAAATAGCATGTTTTTATGCCTATAAAATAAAACTATTGCAGATAGGGAAAAGCTGTTGCTTGTTAAAACCTTCAGTTCAATAAAATCTATAACAGTTTACATCAGGTCTAATTGGTCCAATATGATTTTTAGTAGCAGTGACCCTTATGGCTTAAGGACAAGGTATCCGAATCAGTCTCATGGAAGCCTCTTTTTTGAGTCACCTGGACCATGTGGGTGTAAGCCATTGCCTTTGCATCCGTCGTCGCCGTATCTCATCAGTTCTCAATTTTTCAAAGGTTAACATTTCGGACACCACTAATGGACCCTTCCTTTGTAAACAAATATTTATGGGCATGGGTGCTTCTCTCGTTTGGATTTTTAATTAAGAAATAATCAATGGCCGCCCGTGGTTTATTGGATATTTTAACATGGGTTGCCATTGTTTTCGGTATTATTTGCTCTGAGTGGAGCGCAGCAGAGCGAGGGGTAAAATTAACGAAAACAGTGGATACCCATGTTATGTTAAAATTAATAATAATCCACGAGCGGCCATCGATTATTTCTATTCTGATTTACCATTTTGGTGTTTTCCGTAGACCTTTAGTGCAGGACAAAATGTCTGCTATTTTTGATGTTTTTGTGGACAAAATATTTTATGTTGTCGCTGGCGTTAATATAACTGCGACGTCGACCGGGTGTATATAGTCCTTTTTAGAAACTACTTTCCGGACGTGCAGACCCGATAAATCTGTTAATTTTCACCACTGGTTTAAAACTTCTGAGTCGGCCTCGCCATTGAAAATCTGTTGAACTTAACTAAAAATGGTCAACTTGTTAAAACATTTTGAATCTGTATGGCAAAGTTTTAAAGGACTTAAACTTACGTTTACATATAGGACTTCACTCCAAACCATGCAGTTTATTTCAATCAAGGAGGGGAAGTTACGCCAAAAACAGATAGGGGAAAATTGATGTTTTCCATAGCTCAACGTTGTTCACATCATGTGGCGTACCCACAAAGGGAAACAACTCTTTCAAAAATGAAAGTAAAAGAACTTCAATCGGAATTCCGGGTGAGTTTTTGAAAAGGGTTATTGGAAATTTACAAATGGCTTGTTGTGATGGTGTCCTTTTTAGTGGGCGTGGTCTATATTAGAATGCGTTAAAACATGGCCAACATAGAACGTTGTGGAAAAATTCAGTATTTTTTTTGGCAAATAACCCCCCCCAAAAAAACTATCACGAATATGTAAATTATTGCATGAACAAAAGTAATTGGCATCTCTAGATCTACCTGCCCAGAAAAAAAGTTATTGGCATCTCTAGATCTACCTGTCCTGAAATTGTGAAGAATATCCAACAACCCATGTAAGATTTATTGCCCTTTTTCTTTTTTTTTCTAAAACTTGCATATATTTTAGCCCCAAAATCTTGAAAACAAACCTTTATAATGTATTTATAGAATTTAAATTGCACATTGGTAAATCTACAAAATATGTAACAGGGTCAAAATTGTAGGACCATTCTTTTTAGAAGTTATTCGCCTTAGAACGTGAAAACTGACCATTTTCCCAGCCTTTCCATATATTATCTTGAAATCAATAAAGCTGAGAAAAACATTGAATTACTTTGTGCTTGAGGTGATGAAATCAAAGTCCCTTGTAGAAGTTATTTCCACTAAAACGTAAAAATAACTGGTTACTACTTGCAAACAAGAGAAATTAAGAAAATGCGTTCGATTGTTAAAACGTTCAGCTAATTAAACTTTATTTTTTATTGCTGAAGTTTTGTCAGTTGACCACTCATTTAACATATGACCCCCTTAAATGTCGAAAAAAGTTGTTTTATCTAACATCCTAACAATTAAGACATCAAGGTCAGATGAGCGAATCGGGCTCCTGTGGGTGTCTTGTTTATGAAAATGATCGGTTACAAGTTATTATTTGTTATTTTAAAGTTTGTTAACAACTAGAAAAAACTTTTTTATATTAACAGAAATGCATGATTTATTGGATTTATCATCGAACATAACATTAAATTTTTAATACTGAAGTGCATTAAAACATTCACCAGCATATAGATCGGATTTGACATACCAGGTTCTAATTGGCATGCCACTGCCTTAAAAAACTTTAAGCAAATCAAGAGTTTGTCAGAGACTTTCAGCTCTGAATCATTAGGTCAGATTTGATCAATCAAAACAGATCTACAACAGACTGTCTTAATACAAGACGTTTTTCTTGTGTCAACATATGCTTATTAGATTTATGGACACAAAGTCATGACAGAATAAGTTTTATTATAGAGCGATAATTACAAAAGACTAATCGATTTGTCACCAAATAATAATTGATTGCAACAGATTGGAAACTAGTCAGACAAAAAATATTTTTACCAGAAACATGGAAAGTTATGGTTTTAACAGAACCGATGGTAGCGATACACTTCATATTATAGAAGGGATTGAAACGTTTAATTATAGTGGCATAAATATGTCCAGCACGGTCATGGCAGTGACTATGCCTTTGTACATTTCGATTTGGATTGCGATTGTCAACTTTGCAGTGTTTGTTTGTGGCTGTTTGGGAAACTGTTTTGTTATTGCGGTAGTTATCAAATTTAGAGAAATGCGAACTTCAACGAATTGGTGTTTAGTAAATTGGAGTGTCTCCGATTTATTGGTACTTTTTATATGCCAAAGTTCGGCACTAACTGAATTCTTTGCCAAAGATAGGTGGCTTTTAGGAGATTCTTTATGTAAGTAGCTTTTTGTCTTCATTTTTGGTAAACCATGAAAAATACAACTTTTATCATTTAATATATATCAATCTTTAGATTAAAATGAAACTTATTTTTTTTAAATGACTATTTATATTCTTTTAAAGAATTAAAAAATCTTTTCAAAGTTGAGACCAATATTACAAATGATCAACTTTGGTTTGTTTTTACTTTTAGCTCCTGCACACGTTTCAAAACGTTGCATGGACACATAAATAGATCACTTTTGTTGTGCTGTGTCGTTATCTCTGGTGTCGCTGTCGGTCTATTCACTTTTCCCGGAACCTTTATTAATAATTACAGTAAAGTTAGTGCATCTCGTATGTTACAGCTAGGTGTCATGTGCCCAATCCACTGTCTATTAAGAGGGCCTACATTGTTATTTGTTACCCCTCTTCAAGTACTTCGTGGGGTTTCATAAATTTTTTAGGGCCTTTGACCTTTTTTGTAAACTCGAACCTCCTTTTTGCAATTTGCCATGTGTGGTTCTTCGGTGGACAATAGGCAAAAAGCTGCGATAAAAGTGCACTAACAGGGCCCCGAAATTGACCATTCGTCAGGCTACAATGCAGAAACTCTGTCCACCAACCTATTAGTACACCTGGATCGGGAAAATGTCACACAGAAAATGTTGCAGGTCTCGATAAGTAAACCCCGTAGTAGTTTATAATTAAAGGGAACAAAACTCGATATTATCCATCTCTTCTAATTTCAGGGGCAGTCAAACGTCTTTTTCTCGATTAGCTTAGTGTCCCGATTTCTTCCACTTAACATTCATTTCATGATCATTTTGTCACCCCTTGTGGTCGAATACGTTTTCCTTGGAAGTAAAGCAATAACTAACAATCTAACTATAATATTGTTGCAAATTGTTTATGTATGTACGTGTATGAATAAATAATCTAGCCAGCCAGGCAAGCCAGGAAAGCACAAAAAAATTATTAATATTATTTGCCCTTTAAAACCATATGTCAGACAATACGTAAATACCCTAAAACTTTAAATTTAGTTGATTTTTATTGCATGATCTGAAATCCTTGAAAAAGCCTAGTTTTTTAACGTTTTAGGAGTGCTCGATTTAAAATTTACTAATAAGCTCCATATTTAAACGTCTCCTAAAAAGTCACTAAATCCTTCATTTTACTATGCCAATTTTTATGAAACCTGGTGTGTTTACTTCAAAATACTATTTCAATATTTTATTACAGTGTTTTTGTTCAATGAAGGTAATTTGTAGTTAAAATAATTGGTAATCAATATCACATGGCATAAGAAGGAGCTTTGATGGAAGCATATGTTACCATTTTAACTTAACCGAAATTAACATAATAATTTAAACACAGTATATCGTAAACATATGTTAACGTATACCAGTTAATGAAATTTATATATATATGCTACTATTTTTATGAAGAACTATTACGAAGAAGAGAAAAGTGGGAGACACAAACTATATACTAGTATATATAACCATAATAAAATGTAAAATAAACACACACACAATCGCACACACATCAGCGTCAGAAACCGAAAAGAATAAAGAAAAGTAAAGATATGTAACGTTACACATAACTGCATTTGCCAACCGTGACTACAGGCATCTATGTTTTATTATATGTTAGAGATTATAGCAATGTGTTTTTTCTTATTTTGTTTTAAAGAAACAAAGAAGTACCTATAAGACAACATTCGAATGTGCAAAACATCAAAGACAAATTAGTTGACACTAAGACACGGTGTATATTCAAAACGCAGCCATTCAGATCAATGGCGTTACAATGCTACTATTCAGAGTAAGGACGCTTCTCTTCAGACCCAGTTTTAGAAGAAAAGAACGACTTTTTCTAGAAAATGGTACAATGGTTTTTATAAAGGGTGTCTGAAATAAAATGATGTTATACTATAGAAAATTTCTTACTAAGACTGAAGACAATTCTTTTTTTAAGAAGTGCAAAAACAAATTACTGCTTTTTAGCTCACCTGACGGTCATGTGAGCTATTGTCATCACTTAGTGTCCGTCGTCCGTAAACTTTTTTACATAAACTCCTCTGACATCATCCATGTAAGTCCAATTGCAACCAAACGTGGTATTATTATTCATTATCATTCTGTGCTTAGAACTTATGTTGGGATTTTTAATCGTCGTAAAACATGGCCGCCTTGGCTAAAAATAGAACACAGGGGAAAATTTGCAGTTTTTTGCAAATAACTCAAAATTGGCTACAGATATCAAAATTCTGGCGAAATAAAAAGTGACCAGCCCCCAAGATCTACCAACCCTGAAATTTTGCAGAAAATACAACAACTCATAGATTTATTGCCCTTTTTGTGATTTTTTTTCAAATTTGCACCTGTTTAGCTCAATATCTTAAAACTATACAAGATGTTTGAGAAATTTAATTGCATATTGTTAAGCGCATCAAGGTCTACAAAATATATATAGGGTCAATGTTGTAGGACCTTTCCTTTTAGGGGTTATTCCCCTTGTAACGTCAAAATGACAATTTTCACAGCATTCCCTGATTTCATTAAAAAGTTTAACTTCTCTGACACGATAAGTCCAGTTGAAACCAAACTTGGTATTGTCATTTTTTGCATTAGGTGTATAGATCTGATGTGGGGATTTTTAATTGGTTTTTAAACATGGCCGCCGTGGCTTCAAATAGAACATAGGGATAAAATGCAGTTTTTAACTAATAACTGAAAAAGGGTGACAGATTTTAAAAGTCTGAGAGAGAACAAAAGTGATTAGCACCTCAAGATCTACCTGTGCTAAAATTTTGAAGAAGATTCAAAAACCAATGAAAGAGTAATTACCCTTTTTTTCAAAATGCACTTAAATAATCTATTAAGTTCAATATCTTAAAATCTATTTGAGATATTCAAGAAATATAAATTGCATATTGTTAAGCACATCATGATCTTCAAAATATGTAATAAAGTCAACATTGTAATACTGTTCATTTTAGGGGTTATTCCTCTTAGAAAGTTGAAAGAATAAGTAATTAAAAGGTTTCAATTGCTGAAATATTAATCTGCACAATCATTACTACATTAAATTAAACCATATTGTGAAATGACCCCCTTATTAAACTTATGACCCTTTCAATGTCAAATAGATTTTGCCGAATAGCCTTTACACATAAGTCAGGTGAACAATTCAGGCTCCTGGGAGCATCTAGTTTAATTTTACCCGCTATAGCATTTATTTTTGATTTTCCAGTGCATGCGTTAATAAAACCAAAAAAGATAGTTTTATTTACGATCTACAAGAAAAAAGCGAATATTTGTGCAAAATATCAAACCAAGCAGAAATTATTTGATCGCCGAGTTATCATGGAAAAAAATTTTGATTTGTTCACAGATTTGTCGAAAATAAAAAAATATATTAATAGTTCCTTGAAGTTATTTTGTCCCATGTGGGACCTGGTTTGTGAATAGTCCCGTAGCAGAGCCTAGCTTGTCATAAGAGGCGACCAAGGGTCTTGAGATTTTGACATCTCAAAGATGTTTAAGTGTGAGTGAGTGAATGAGTTGGGATTCTGACGTCGGGTCAGTGCTCAGCCCACAGAGCGACTAAGTGTGTACCCTAGATTGCTGAATAGTGTGGCCCTCGTCCGCGGGGGTTGTCAGGTCTATAATACAGAAACCCTGACCGCTGACCAGTGGGCCAACGTGTGTGGAGAGTGCCACGCTTCATGCACGTAAAAGACCCGTTTGTGGACCGCCAAGTAGTGCACCACATAGGCTAAATTTTCCGCCCCTACCCATCCCTCCCCTTTTTCTGTGGTTCTTCAAAATTTACCGGTCCTTTGTGTTCCACCCACCCCCATATTTCATTTATCATCATCATTTCATGTTCATGTTATCATCCTTTTCATGTTCTGTGCCTGTAAATAACCTATATAGCGTTGTACTGGCGTAAAACACCAACTCACTCACATGAATGAGTTGGTGTTTTACGACCCTGCAACGCTATATAGGTAATTTAAAGGCGATGAACGTGAAAAGAATGATAAAATGAACATGAAATGGTGATGAGAAATGAAATATGGGGTGTGGGTGGGAAACAAAGAAACAGTAAATTTCGAACACCACAAGGGGGAGAAGGTTTGTTTGTTTGTTTGTTGTTTGTTTTATGTCCAGTCAACAATATTTCAGTCATAATTGAGGACAAGAACTAAATTGAATTGTGTAAACCCACCCGGGAAACAGCACCCATAACACAGACCCATGCTCTTATATATTTTCGAGTACTGGAATATGTGTTGGAGAGTCACAGTTTACATATTTCCAAAATTTGACAACGTTTGGGTATTTCTTTAAAAATTGATAAATTTATTTGTTTGGTCATTGTTGTAATATTTTTTGGCTTCTGTTTTTGTTTTATAAAATCTTATATACTACCGGTTTTCCAAAGTTTTTACTCCTAGCGTGTCTGATGAAGGTTAACCCAAAAAAGCGCTTCACACGCAGCGAAATTTTGCATTGTACATTCAATATGTGGATCGTGTCTTTCTGGCACATATTCCATATTCTTTCGTATTTAATATTATTTCAGAGTTTGGCTTAAGTGTCGTGTGGAGGTCGTAGAAAGCTTTCCCGTGCTTCAGTTGTATGCTCTTATATATTTTCGAGTACTGGAATATGTGTTGGAAGGACACAGTTTACATGTTTCCAAAATTTGACAACGTTTGGGTATTTCTTTAAAATTGATAAATTTATTTGTTTAGTCATTGTTGTAATATTTTTTGGCTTCTGTTTTTGTTTTATCAAATCTTATATACTACCGGTTTTCCAAAGTTTTTACGCCTAGCGTGTCTGATGAAGGTAAATCCAGAAAAGCGCTTCACACGCAGCGAGATTTTGCATTGTACATTCAATATGTGGATCGTGT
Organism: Arcuatula senhousia; assembly: GCA_963971305.1. Classification (NCBI taxonomy): domain Eukaryota; kingdom Metazoa; phylum Mollusca; class Bivalvia; order Mytilida; family Mytilidae; genus Arcuatula; species Arcuatula senhousia. The sequence goes on from OZ020305.1 coordinate 56,388,111, forward strand.
CTTTCTGGCACATATTCCATATTCCTTCGTATTTAATGTCATGCAAAAAAGGGTCAGTGCACGACCAAAACCAGAAGGAAAACGAAACAACTCGCAAGACAGGCCAAGGGGGAGAAAGGAGAGTAGGGGCAGAAAATTAAGCCAATGTGGTGCACTACTTGACGGTCCACGGACGGGTCTTTTGAGTCCATGAAGCGTGGCACTTCCCTACACGTTGGTCAACTATGGTCGGCAGTCATTGTTTTCATACGATAGACTGCGGGCCTATTCGCCTTCCGGGCCGCGCACGGGATACATAAGGGTCTCTTCTATATGGGGTCATCTTATAATTTTAATCAAATATACGTTTATAGAGGTTAAAAGTAGTTGTATGTTTAAGCAAGTTATACATTTTCTCTATATGCAATAGTTTTCATTGTATTGCCAAAACAAAAACAAAATGCCATTTCTGGCCTTTTAAGCGCCATAACCCCTTTAAGGGGTCATCTGAAAACTTCGATCATATTCAGATCATTGAAGAGCTTAATGATATGAAGGTTTTGGCAAGCAACAGCTTTTTTCTATCTTCAACTGTTTTCATTATATGGGTCAAAACATGAAAAATGCTATTTTTGAACTTGAAAGGTCCATAACTACTAAATTGGGTCATCTGACAACTCCAACCCAATGGAGACACTTGTAGAGCCTAACGAACTGCAGGTTTAGTCACTTTCTTCAATAGTTTCATTCTAAAGGACAAAACATGAAAAAACCCACTTTTTTTGCCTTGAAAGGGTCATGACCCCTGTAAAAATCATCTTCGACGAAATGGAGACCTATGTAGAGCTTAAGATTCTGAAGAGCCTAGAGCCTTTCGATTTTTTTTAATGTGATAGTTTCTGAGTTATAAGCCATTTGTAGTGATTTTAACCCATCTTCATCTTTTAGTAGCAGTGGCCATTTTTTATCGAATCATTTTAAAATGAGGCCATTTGTTTCCAACATCGTATATATTATTCTTGCAAAATTGTATTTACATTGGTTTAGTGGTTCTCAAGTAAAACTTTCAAGAAACCTCTATGACAAACGTGATGATTTAAACTTGCTTACATAGGATTATGTTGCTCCTCGGTTGCGGTCTTCCCCAAGAAATTTTACGGAAGACAGCATGCGCTCATAGACAAAAATTGGATTTCGATTGGTTTGTCATAGGGTTTTGTTTTGTCTTATACAGGATTTGGCAACAAGACAGGTGTTCTAGTGCATCTAAGAAATGAATACTATTTCGGAGAACCTGGTCACTCTTGACTCGAGTTCGTGTTGTGAATTGATATTCAGTAGTTTTTTGTTTCCAACATTATATATATTATTCCTGCAAAATATGTTTTATATGTTGTCTGTTTTTTCGTCCTGTTATCGTTGGTGTTTACTTGTTTTGTCTTTGCCCTTTCGGACTATTGACATTCGGATGTCCGATTAGTGACTGCTTCTTTCAGATCAGAAGAATTATGAAATCGTTAATGGACGGCGACGACGGATACATGGTGATGGCATAAACATATAAATGGATTGATTAGCCTTGTACAGTCCGGTATCTAATGTAAAACCATGACCTTTGAAAATGATGATTTTTCGTGACATTTCATACTTTTTTCGTAAGCACCACAACTCGACAACAAAACCCAGTCATTCACAGGAAAAGCTGTCCGACCCTACATCAGGGTTTCTCAAACTTTGTGATTGTTTACTGACAATGCTATGATCACTGTTTTTATAAGGTCTTTCGACATCTGAGAACTGGACACAGCAACATATATTAATTAAAAGTTGTCGTATAATTATTATCTTTAAAATACAATGCCAAAAACGGGTGACGGGTGTAAAACTGTTAATTTGGTTATGCTGTATATCGATATTTCAAGGAGTAACCTCTCATCAGCAGCATTTGAATCACAAGTTGAATCTTGTGCGTTACAAGGAAAGAAGCCTGGCGTTTTAAACAATTTAGAATTTATTGAGCGGAAATTTCAATGACAAAAATATTAGAAATTTATTGGTAAAATCGTGTCAGACAAGTCTGACGACCAGGCTTATGATAACCCCCTGGGACCTCTTTAGATTGTATGTTAAAGTAGTTTTATGTACTTCAGTTTCGTGAGCAAGAGTACTAGGTGTTTATAATTACTGTCATTGTAACAATGCCTTTAAAAACAGAAGTTATCTGAACGGCAAACGCTCTAGGGAGTATCCTTGATTTTTTAGCTTTTTGACAGCGTTTATTGGCAGTGACTGTCATTCAACCACGCTGATTTGCTATAATTATTCTAAGAAATAACTTAATTGCAAAACAGTCATTATTGTTGATTTACGATCTAAATATTAAATTACTGAAAAAATAATTTACAACGCAAAAATTCTAAAGGTAAAGGTTAACCTTAAATAGACTCCAGGGATAAGTTAGTCTAGACATATACTTGTTGAACGACCTGAGATGCTGGCAAAGATCATTATCAAAAAAACATTTTGTCACGGATGTGAAATTTTAACGGTCTTTGATTACTTTAATTAACTATATCTAGTCGGAACTATCTAAGTAATATTCAAGACAAATCAGGACGAAAAGAAGTTTAAGGTGAAAAGTCGTTGGATAAATGGTTAGATTTACAATAGTAACAAAAATTAGAAAAGACGAATGTTGGACAAATTAGCCTTGTCATTTCCACTGGTTCCATCGAGCCTCTAAGTATGAAGTCTCACTCTAAAGTCACGTTTGCCTGCTTTATGTATAATTATTGTATACATAACGGATGATTTCGAGTATTTTAAATATTTGGAATCTTGAGTTACACTCTTTATAACATAGATAAAACTAATAAAATTGCTTTAAAGTTTTAAGCTATTCTAACCACCAAGAATGTCTAGTCAGTCCGTTACCCTTTGAAAAAAAAACCTCATTAGACAAAATATGTATCCTCCACTTACCAAGTCAATGCTTTTTTGCACTTGACAACATAATTAGACAACGTTTTGAAAAAAAAATATAGAATAGACGGTATAAAGTCTGTAAAGTTTCATTAAAATCCGTAAAGTAGCACAAGAGAAGTTAAGAATACACTAGTGAATAAGTCTGTATTTTCAACGAAGCACCCAAGAAAGCAATAAAATAAAATAGGACGAACATGTACAAATCTTCTGTTAAGACCACGCTTTGGCCCAAGAAAATCCCCAATATCAATCTGATTAAGTTTAAAAGTGCTCGTCTCTGATATGTCACAAAGTTATATTGATATTTTATGAAAACCAATTTAAAAAGTTAAACAGATGAACGGGAAAACATGACGAAAGACGACAATAAGGAAAACAAAGATAATCTATCAATTAGGAAGCTATCCTTTCTATATCAGGGGGTCCAATGTAATTGGTAAGTGCGTAGCATAATTTGGTAAGTGACTATAAAGATGGCGGAAAAACCTCGCTTCGATCGACAACGGTCAGTTTTCTCTCCGTGTTTACTAAAGTTATACACATTTTATGAATAAAACCATGTTGCCTTTCGGCAATTATGAGTTATGAGAAATAGTACATAAGAAAAAGTTAATGCTTGATTTGCTTATCAAAAAGCTATTGAAGAAAAACCGGCCACTTGACAGCAATTTTTTTGTCATGCCGAAAAAAACAGGCTTTGTTTCAGGTACGCTGATCACAAACGTTAGGTTTTATGGTGTTTTGTGGTTCGTCAACAAGCATGGATATTCCCAAATATTTGTTTCTGTAAAAGAAACATGTATTTGTTGACATATTTACAATTATTTAATTATTTGGTAAGTGCAAGTTAGTGTACTAAAAAAATTGGTAATGTATATTATTACAGTGCAAAAACTTTTGAAAGCACTTCTTTTAAATACTTTGCATAATATTTCTTTTGTTTTCGATTTTTTTTTTTGGGGGGGGGGTATTCTAATCTTGATGTGTCCGATTGCTTTCTTATTAAGAATAATAAGAGTCCTGGCCTTGATAATATTAGTAATGAAATGCTCCAGGCATCACAATCCTTTAATAACCCAAGTCTGTTGAAGCTGATAAATGCTGTCTTTAGGTCAGGTCAGTACCCGGAACAATGGTCCAAAAGTTATATATGTCCAATTTATAAAAGTGAAAATCCACTAAAGCCAGAAAACTATAGAGGTATAGCTATTAATAATAGTATTGGGAAACTCTTTAATATAATACTTTGTAATCGCTTTGACAAATTTTTGTTAGATAATAAAGTAATACATGAAAGTCAAATTGGCTTTTTAAAAAAATCTGGCACCACAGATCACATATTTGTTTTGAAATGTATAATTGATAAATATCTAAAACAAGGGAATGAAAGATTATATGCTAGCTTCGTGGATTTTCGCAAGGAATTTGATAGAGTTATCCATGTTGGAATTATGTTCAAACTTCTTGAAAGAAATGTTAGTGGTTATTTTTATAGAAAACTAAAAAATATGTACTTAAATGATACTTTATGCATCAAAGTGGGCACCAAAATGACAATTTTTTTCACTGCCAAGGTTGGTGTACGACAGGGCGACGTGCCTAGACCTAACTTGTTCAAATTTTTCATAAATGATTTACCACAAAAATTGTTAGATCAGTCAGAATCAGTTACTTTAGATAACAGGAAAATCCCTTGCTTGTTGTATGCAGACGACTTAGTCTTGATGGCCGATTCTAAAAGATGTGACTGTCTACAAAAAAAACTCGATATGTTGCAGGAGTATTGTAAAACGTGGTGTCTAGATATAAATATTAACAAAACCAAAGTTGTCGTATTTAATAACTCTGGTTAATTATTAAATGAAGAATTTCTAATTGGCATTTAAAAGATTGAATGTGTAAAAAGCTATTAATATCTTGGTATAGTGTCGACAAAACTTGTCGTTTTACAGAAGCTAAGTCTAAGTTATATGAAAAGGCATTAAAAGCCAGTTTTAAACTATATAGAGACATGAAGGTGGTATCTCCATCAATTAAGGTTCTCCTTCACATTTTTGATCATACTATAAAACTAATTTGTTTATATGGGTGCGAGAACGGGGGATTGCAAACGTAACACCAAGCAATTGAATTTGTATGAAATATACAAAGATTGGGAACAAGAAAAGCTTAACATGAAATTTTGTAAGTTTCTGTCAGGGGTCTCTAAACAGACTACAAATTTAGCAGTTCTATCAGAACTAGGGAGATTCCCATTGTATTGTGACATTATAGTCCAAATGTTTATGTACTGGCATCGTTTGGAAAACCAGCCATCTGGGCTAATGCCATTTTCCTTGGTTTCGGTGGTCAAAGCTGAACTATATTATTAAAAGAGCACCTTCTTTGCTTCAAACATATTTCGTAAGTGATACTTTCAAACTCTTTTTAAATACAAAAAGCTCGAAAAATTAGTTACATTTAATTCATATAAGTTTTCACATTGATCATTAACTTTTTTGTATGTTAGTATGCCTTTTAAAATAAAACTTAGAGTGTTAATTTAACACAAGACCATACTCATCATAGCAAGGTAACCGAATTGGCAATGTGAAATTAACATACCCGGAAAATATGTACATGTTCACGTACTTTGTCGGAAAAATCAAAGTTATTTGATTCAGCCTGCTAAACAGATTCATGTAGTAGAATAGAAATGAATCGGAAATAAAAAAAAACATCTATCTCATTAAAACGTTAACGCAATGAATAAAGATGTTTGCACTGTGATAATATTCATTACCAATTTTGTTTAGTACACCGACTTGCACTTACCAAAAAATAAAATAATTGTAAATATGTCAACAAATACAAGTTTCTTTTACAGAAACAAATATTTGGGAATATCCATGCTTGTTGACGAACCACAAAACACCATAAAACCTAACGTTTGTGATCAGCGTACCTGAAACAAAGCCTGTTTTTTTCGGCATGACAAAAAAAATTGCTGTCAAGTGGCCGGTTTTTCTTCAATAGCTTTTTAATAAGCAAATCAAGCATTAAATTTTTGTTATGTACTATTTCTCATAACTCATAATTGCCGAAAGGCAACATGGTTTTATTCATAAGATGTGTATAACTTTTGTAAACACGAAGAGAAAACTGACCGTTGTCGATCGAAGCGAGGTTTTTCCGCCATCTTTATAGTCACTTACCAAATTATGCTACGCACTTACCAATTACATTGGACCCCCTGTATATGCGGAAATGGACTTAAACATTTCAAAATTTGAAGAGGATATCCATGCATAAAATATAGGTCACAGACAGCATCTGAAGTATGCATTGTGCTAAGCATCACTGGGTGCTCCTACCATACATAAAAGTTTAATGTGACATTTTTCTGTAAGCAGAACTAGACTTTAACCATATCACAGGGACTTAAAATTTGGTATATGGCTTCAGTATGAGGCCCTTCATCGCGAAATCTGAAATTAGGTCAGTTGGATATCTACTTCCTATTAACTGACAGTTCATTTTGGGGGCGGGGGTATACTGAGTGAGCAGTAGCTCGCAGATTCCTTGTTTCGCGAAGAATGCTTGACTACGAAATTCATGAAAACAAACCCCTCGTGAAATTAAGTACGTTTACAGTAGATGAGCGACAAACCTAAAAAAGAATATTTCAACAATATTGGACAATACGCTCATGCTGCATATCAAACATCAAGAGGCTGTAATAAGTAGTTGCTGATTAAAATGTTACAAAAATACTTTCACCACTCGGTTCAGGAGGTACATGAGCACCGATTCTTCTATCGAGAAAATTTCATGCTTATGTCACAAATCAAAACCTATAAACGCAATTAATGACAGGTAAGGAAGACACTGAAGCTTTAAATATGGCAGATTAAAAAGATATTGAATAAGCGTCGGCGACACCGCCTACTTAACTCAGCGGCAATTAAATATAAATTCACCACCAGCCGCTTTTAACATGACCAGTAGTCGCTGTTTGCCCTTTATAACATTTGCCGTAGATCCTAGATAGCATAACATGATTGAAAACTGATCTTTAAATTATGAAAGCAAGGCATATTTCTCGACATAAAACTTATTAATAGCAATTGTTTTACCAAATGTTACAGTTACAGCATGGTATAATTTTATTTCTTTTGAGCTATTTAAGTATAGGTCTCTGTTCCACTTTTGAAATTTCTTTTAATAATAAATTGATATATATATATATATCCATTCAAGACCCCCGTTATTGTTTTTACCTTTCTAGTTCGCTTAGCAACAAATGGACCTGATTATTAAGACTTTTTTTCTATTAAGGATTTTTAAAAGATCTTGTGTTACATTTATGATATATTACCGCAAAAATTCTACGATGTGTACGTCGTTGACAGTGTTTCGGCATATTTGGTTTCTATTTGACAAATTAATTAAATTTAGTCGATTTTAAATAAAAGTAATAACAAAATTACCGAACTTGGAGGATCAATCTCAATGTCCAAGATAAAAGACAAAACATGGAAAACATATAGGAAAAGTTACAGATCGCAATGGTCCTGAAATGATGTTTCTAATCACTTAAATTGAATTTCGGATTTGTGGCCACCACCGTTTCAAAAAGTGAATTTTAATGACTTACGCACTTCAAAAACAGAAAGAGTTATTTAAAGAGTGGGTTTCTCTCTGAAAGACATTCTGTCGGTAATAAATAATGATACGACCTGCAAACGGTTTAACACTTCAAGTTGGGAGTCCAATGTGGATAATCTATGCCGTCCACCTTTGATTCATTACTAGTTTGGTCCCGTAGAGGGCCAAGGTTGCGAAATGGTCAACAGCAAAGCATAGCTTGTCGTGAGAGGCAACCAAGGGTCGTCGAATTCTGACGTTTTTTGGTTTGTGCTCAGTTCACAGAACGACAAAGAAGTGTACCCTAGATAGCTAGATAAGCTGGCGATCATCTGAGGGATTTGTCAGCAAAATCTTGGGGTCAAGATTCATGTTGTTATCTTTTGTATAACTGTAAAATGAAATTTTAACCAAACGTTCCATTGTAGGATGAATAATTTCATTATTGGGTTGTTTTAAATACGTAATTCCAATATATATAAAGTTCCAAAGCTTAAGAAACAGCAATGTTTAATACAAAATACAATGTAATATAATATTCGATTTTCTTTTCTGGGAAGACTTAAAAACAGGTATTACGTGGAATACCTCGAAATTTAAGGGAATGATAGTGATTACAAGAAAGTCCCATTTTTTTCCCTGGTATTAAACGTTATTCCATAATACGAATTTAGTTAGTTAGTTATTGTTTTACTCCCAAGCAGCGCGATTTCGGCTATATCCGGGAGATGAACATGAAAGTGGTAATACAATGAACATGAAATGATGATGAAGTGGAGGAAATGGGGACACAAGGCCAATCGGGTTGGAGAGTTTTGACTGCCACTGGAAAAAAGAGTGATGGGTAGGGACGGGAAATTTTGCCTCCTGCATGGGGATCCTACGGGTCCTACTCTTACCGAGACCTGCAGCAGGGTTCTTTAACGTGCAAGGAACGTGACATTTTTCCCAACACGGTGCACCACTATGGTTTGCGGTCAGGTTTTCCGCATTATCGCCTGACGACCCCGCATCTCTCGATGTCAGGGCTGCCCCCATAATACGAACATTCCCTGTATCATATACAACCAATCCTTTTAAACGTAGGAAATGGTATGAGCTAACAATCGATTTGCGATTCTTGTAACTTTTTACAAAACCCTGACTGCTGCTTATCAATTTTTAGGCACCATCAAATTTATTACCAACGACAAGGGCTTGGATTTGAATAAAAAATGATTATATAAATTCTATATCTAAACTAACCAATGTTTACAATTCTGAATAGAACTGCAACATATTATGCACTATAGTTTTACAAGGATTAACGTTTATCGATTTGATTTTTATTGTGTGTTAATTTTGTGCTTTCTTAGGGATTATTGATAGGGTAAGGTGGATTTGTCCTAAAAAACAGTTTAACCCGCCACATGTTATATGCGCCTGTCCTAGGCCAGAAGACTTTGACAAAGCCTTTGTTAGTACTTGTTGGTTTCATGTTTTCTGTTCCTTGATTAAAAAGGGGCTCTTTCTTTGACTATTTTAAGACTTGATTTGAATTGAATGCATTTTATTTTGACCCTGGGACAATCGAAAAACAGCGAGCAGAGCCAACTGGCCTCTAGGGAGGCTGTTGGCTGTTTTTTGTATTGTGGTCTTTTAAAAGGCAGTTTGTTAATATGGGCTGTATCGTGTACACTTATTCCACATCTCATTATCTTACATTTATTTCGGTAGATGAACAATCTTACAAAACATTTCTCAATTTCTCTCTCTCTCTCTCTATCCCTTACATTATATTCATGTATATTGCATGTCCTGATTTATCACGTAGCCCATACATCCAATAACAAGAATATTAGACCCCACGTAGTGTTTGTACTAATCAAACTGCCTCTAAAACAGGAATTCGACCACTGTGCAAATGAAATATTTTTCTTTTAAAGTGAATACAATTATTACTAAACTAGTTTAACAACATTACATAATTCTTAAATCAAAGTAATAAATAACGCAAGATGTAAGCAGGTAATCACCCTTAAGTTGTTTTAGCATTACAATGCCAACATGAACAAGTATTGGTGATGTTCCATTCTAGATTTATGTTTGATCAATCTTGGTTCGTGTAAATCATAAATAGATATATCATTTTCAGTGGATACCAAACCATGCTGTGGTGGAATTTGTATAAATAACTCAAAACTATGTGAAAGCTAAATCGCAATCAAATAATTTAATAAGTTGGTCTCAAGCTTTTGGTTAAAAACAAGGCAAACAGCCTTAACATTTTTGCAATAAATTTGTACTGTATATATTTGCATGAATAATTAAGATATACTATAGCAATGTCTTAAAGGGGGAATTTCAAGGCCCTAGCGACACAATACAGGTTAAATCAGGGCGATAAATATCTAAAAAGGTGATAAAACAAAAATAAATTGAGGATTAAGTATGGAGCGGGAGGGGACAAAGAAACACTGTCAATTTTGAAGATCACTGAACAATGACGAGATGAATTGAAATGGACATTAATCAAGTAAATTGTACTCATGGTGGTAAACAAAAGTTGTTTTATGCGTAGCACTCTCCATACACGTTAACCCTATGTAATCAAAATTTTGAGTTTAAAACTTTAATGGTTCTGTTGGCTGAGCACTGTCTCGTCCTCAGAATCTTTAGATTATTATAAGTCTCTTACAAGATGGATGCAGCTGTGAGCCTATCGCCACCCGGACCGGCACGAGTACTGGAAAATGTTTCCTTACCTGTAACAAACATGATTAGAAAAAAATTGAAATAAATGGAGTGAAAAAAAGTATTTCTCTGAATTCATAATTCTTTGGAAAAAAGTTAAATTACTAATGAAAAAAAAATTTAACCACTACAACTAGAATTCCATCAATTTCAATTGAAACGATTGCAGAAGTGTATACAAATGATTATATTGTTATATTGAAAAGTTAAAACTTAGCCAAGTTACTATAAACGTTTTTTTGGACTTTAAAAATCCGTGTTAGTCATTATAGATTGATGTCCAAAGATATTTTATTTAATTCCATATTGCAGTTTAAGACATAGAATCTAAAACATAATAGTGATGCTTGCTTGCTCACGATAAATGTCACTTGTTTCTATCAATCACGGCTTCATTACAATAACACGACAAATCAATGGTCAATCCTATTTCCTTCCTATATCTCATTACCTGAAGTAAATGTGCTTTGATCTTTTAATCAAAATCCTAACCAAAATAAGTCCAACGTTTTGGAAATAACGAGTAGTGTGGCTTTTTAAAGGGCCACAAGAGCCGCTTCAGACAAAAATCAGATTAATGAATGTTTTTTTTTTAATGCAGTGCCAAATCATATCAAAAGTAGAGGATAAAAAGTAAAATAGCTTCTTCCTCTTAATTGAAGCGTTGATGTTTTCGTAAAACCCGTGTTAAATAATTAGCCGAAAGATAGTAACAATATGATATATACTCTTCGAGGAAACGTTTCCTAATGTTAATTTACTTTTGGCTGTATAAAGAATTATAACTCAAATGCTACTTGAGTGGAGCTCGAGATAAAATATTTATAAACCTAAAATTGCGTAATAAGCTATCAAATGTATAAAGATTTATACCACATAGAAGCATACATGTACTTAATTGAAATCTTAAAGTACATTAAAAATAAATTGAGCTAGCAACTTAAATATAAAAGGAAGCTCTAGGTTACAATTGCGTATTGATTTGCAATGCATTTTCCACAGGGGGTACCCTGGTTTTCGATTTTTTTTTAAATAGATCTTACCCAAATTTTAACATCTTTGGCACAGAACCTTTGTGTTGACATGCATATGTTTAATTTTAGCCAATACAAAAATGGGGTTCGTGCGGCGTTTATGGGCGTACTTTTTGGTCGAAAAAAGGGGGGTGCTTTTATAACGTTATTTTAATTGCCCATTTTAACATTATTATGAGCGCATAGATGACTTCAGAATTTCTTTGCTTGTATTATTCAAAATCTTGCTTGGTGCTATATTTAGAATCAACCAATGAAAATCATTTCTGTATTTTCTCCTACGCTTTATGTTGGGTGTAAAAAGTTGCTGGTGGTCGGGATTTGCTAATGCGCAATGGTAACAAGGTTGTAACTCAGTAACGTGAAGGGGACAAAACTTTAATAGAAATAACTAATAATTTTGTCGGAAACTCTCGAGTGTCATTAAAACACCCATATTTTAGAAGCATAGTCATGATATTAAGGATTTTTAGATTGAATTGGAGGCTGATTTAAAGTGTTTATAAAGTTGTAAAAATGTTGACATGCTTAGTACAATTTATATCAAATTATGAGGACATCTATGAAATCTTTTCTAAAACCATTTAACAAATAGATAAACTTCGTGGGCTCGTTGTATAAATAGGATGTTCTTTACAGGTTTTAAAAAATCTTTTCTTGCCAAAATTAATGCATAAGCGTAGGATAAAACCACATTAAAAGGCTTTAAAAGTAACATGGACATACTTATTCCAACAAAGATTCCAGGCAATAAATAAGAAAGATGAAGATATTGTGAAGAAAGAAGACTAAAATACTTTTACATTTGAAACTAAAAGTAACATTGAAAATAATGCGAGTGGTCCAGGATCCTATAAATATGTAGATTTATATGTTGAGACGTTAAATTAATAATATAAGAATTATTGGCAATTTTCATGATCAATGCTAAACAATTTAATCTTTAATCACGAATAAAACATTTTGAATGTTTATGTTAATACCTTTTATGCCTTTAATAAACCAAGTAAAATGTCGTCTATGCCATGTAATTTATATATGTTTCAATTTTGCCAGACTTTAATTTTGCAACATCACAAGCCATGTTTTCTATTGAAATAGGAGGGCCGTGAATGTATTTTTAACAGCTGAATAATCCTTTTTATCCGATTTAATTCTTTTTATATACAACGTATTTATAACAAGGGAAATTTAATTTGTTTTATATCTTCACCAGCTTAGTATCTTAATATTTGTTCTTTGAGATCTTGTTGAAAACGTCTAGTGAATAACGAAAGCCATTTTCTTGTATAATCATTATCAGTAACATAGAAAAGGGAGATATATTAAAACTAACAATGACATTTGCGATTAAATTCCCATTTCCTAAATGACATCGTTAATAAAGTTGTGCAATTGAATACAAAACATATTTCTTTTTCCTTTAGTGAGATCTTTTCAGCTATTATTGTAATTGATATTTGATATGCATTAGTAATCTATATAATTTGCAGTTCCAGATTTCTGAGAGAGTATTGTTTTCATCTTCTATTAAACATCCGTTGCCGTAGGACAGTTAACCTTCCACATCCGTTTGAGACTTTCCAGATTGATACTGATTTTGTTTTAAAAAGCAGAGGTACCAATGGGGCATCTGAATGGTATAAGTCCGAAAGGACAAAGACAAAACCAGTTTAACCAACCAGAAAGCACTTGTACGCTTATTTATTTTTCTAGTAAAGTGGATTGGGAAGCAATCTACACTGTATATTGATGTTATTTTTCAAGTTTACAGTGTGGTCTTTTTGTTGTCCTGAAAAGTCATAACATTGCTTTGCTTTATAGAATAGTACTACAGAGAGAAAAAAAAATGTTGTTGCTGTATCTAATTTTGACCAGATAATGTTTGTACTAATTAAACTGCTTCTAAAAAAAAAAAGAATTCGACCACTGTGAAAACGAAATATGTTCTGTGAAAATGAAAGCAACCCTTTTTAAACTAGTTTAACGGCATTACATAATTCTTCCGTTAAAGTAATAAATAACGCAAGATGTACACAGGTAATCATCCTTAAGTTGTTTTGGCATTACAATGTCAACTTGAACAGAATATTGATGATGTTCCATTCTGCATTAATGTTTGATCAATCTTTTTCGTGTTAATCAAAAATACATTATATTATTGTCAATGGATGTCAAACAGTGCTGTAATGGAATAAGTATTAATAGTTTAAAACTATGTAATAGTAAAATCGCATTCAAATAATTTATAATCAAACATTGATCTCAAGCTTTTGGTAAAAACAAGACAAACCTAAACATTTTTGCAATAAAGTTGTTCAGTATATCAAAATGATCCTTAAGTTGTTTTGGCATTACAATGTCAACTTGAACAGAATATTGATGATGTTCCATTCTGCATTAATGTTTGATCAATCTTTTTCGTGTTAATCAAAAATACATTATATTATTGTCAATGGATGTCAAACAGTGCTGTAATGGAATAAGTATTAATAGTTTAAAACTAGGTAATAGTAAAATCGCATTCAAATAATTTAGTGAGTGAGTGAGTTGGTGTTTTACGCCCGTGCAACGCTATATAGGTTATCTACAGGCGATGAACATGAAAAGGATGACAAAATGAACATGAAATGACGATGACAAATGGAATATGGGGATGGGGTGGGACACAAAGGAACGGTAAATTTTGAAGAACCACAGGAAAAGGGGAGAGATGGGCAGGGGCGGAAAATTTAGCCTATGTGGTGCACTACTGGGCGGTCCACAAAGGGGTCTTTTACGTGCATGAAGCGTGGCACTCTCCACACACGTTGGCCCACTATGGTCGGCGGTCAGGGTTTCCGTATTATAGACCTGACAACCCCCGCGGACGAGGGCTACCCTATTCAGCCACCTAGGGTACACACTTGGTCGCTCTGTGGGCTGAGCACTGACCCGACGTCAGAATCCCAAGACCCTTAGTCGCCTCTTACGACAAGCTAGGCTCTGCTGCGGGCCTATTCGCCACCCGGGCCCCGCACGGGACTCAAATAATTTATAATCAAACATTGATCTCAAGCTTTTGGTAAAAACAAGACAAACCTAAACATTTTTGCAATAAAGTTGTTCAGTATATCAAAATGATTAACTCAGATACCGTATAAGTGTTTTTTTTCGCGGGTGGAAAACTTCGCGATTTTGTTGAAAAAGAGGATGATTTTATTTACGCGTAATATATATTTCGCGGTTTAGAATATATTATAAGACTTTATATAGGCATTTAATATTTCGCGAGTTTTAATTTTCTCGTCCCGTTGTTGGTCGCGAATAAAGCGAAAATTAAATCACCGCGAAAATAACCACTTATACGGTACTAGCAATGTCTGAAAGTGATGATTTCAAGACCCTAACAATACCAAACAGGTTCAATTAGGGTGATAAACAATTTTAAAAGGTGATAACATACAAATAACATGATGATAAAGTATGGGATTGCATAGGCTAAAGAAACATTATAGACTTATAGTATATATTTTTCATATGAAGTAATTTCGGATTTTTTCGTTCAATTTTTTACGAAATGACGCCAAGATGTTACAGTTAACTGTTTCACCCCTTCCGTATTCAACAGTTCCATGCACGTTAAACATGCTCAGTACAGTACGACGTCAAAAACAATTTAAAAATCACGCTTTATTATTTACTGTATATGTTTCATATAAGTTAATATTTTTTTTTAATAATTCCCATTCCATTTCTGAACATATTGCCATGCCTAATTATCTCAAGTTTGTTTGTTTATTTGGAAATCCTAAAAAACTTTTGGTTCCTTTTTATGTGGGTAGAACACAAAGAAAAAACTGACAGAAATATTCTTTTGAATTACAAAGTAAAATTATTTACAAAATATCTCATTTATGTTCTAATTATGGGTAGATGAAAACCATTAAACAATTTCTGATTCCAAAATATACAAATAAACTTGAATATTGATAAATCGGTTGCTTGAAAAAAAAAGATTCACAAATGGCCTTGTAAAAGTTTTTGAAAAAAAAAAAGAATGTATGAAATATAATGTACAAATATAAAGCACGAATATATCCTTTGGCGTTGCACTTTAAGTCAAGCACACACACACTCTCTCTTTGAAGTCTATAAGTTAATAAAACAGTTTTTCATGGAGCAGTCAATATATTATGCGCTCGGTGCTGTGGAGATGATTAAAGAACTGTTGCCTTCGGTCTGCAGCCTCTGGCAACAGTTCCTAAATCATCACCAGGCATCAAATTACTGTATACCGTGAATTTTGAAGATCACCGAAAAAACGGAGAGATGGACCCTAGCAACCAAATACAGGTTTAATTTGGGCAACAAACATTTAGAAAATAGAAAGGTGATAATAAAAGGCTGATAAAGTATGGGGTTGCATTGAACAAAGACACACTTTGAATTTGGAAGATCATTGAAAAACGGAGAGATGGATAGGAATGCATGGAAATTCATCATGCCTGTTGAACTCATAATGGCGGTACGCAAAAATTGTTTTACGCGTAGCACTCTAAGCACACGTTGGCCCTTTGTTTTCAGTAGCCAGGCTTTCCGTATGATGGTAATTTTGATTTTAAAACATTTATGGTTCTGTGGGCTGAGCACTGACCCGTTGTCAGAATCTTAAGATCCTAATAAGTCTCATGAGACAAACTGGATGCTACTGTGCGCCTATCGCCACCCTGACGGCACGGGATAATATAAAATATTTGAAATAACTTGATTCTAGAAAAAAATGAAGTAAAAAAGTATTTCCCTGAATCTATGTATCTTTGAAATTAAGTCGACTAAATAAAAAGTATTCACCACCCCAACCAAGATTTATACAATTGCAGAAATGTACAAAAAATAAGTTGTTATATTAAAAAGTTGAAACTTAGCTCAGTTACTAAAATAAAACGATTTTTGGACTTTACGAAATCCTTATTGAGTAATATAGATTTATGTCCAAAAAATGTTTTAATATCATATTGCGGTTCAACATCTAAGACTCCAAACATACAAGCGATTCCTTGTTACTATCAATCACGGCTTCATTACAATAGCACAACAAATCAATGGTCAATTCTATTTCCTTCCTATCTCATTACCTGAAGTGAATATGATTAGAACTTTTAATCAAAAATCTTAACCAGATAAGTTCTTTTATTACCAATAACTTGATTTCAAGACCAAGGTTTTTGAGATAGCAAGAAGTGTTTTTTTTCTTTTCTGATGGTCCCGTGACGACATGTCGGGGGGTCATAAAGTTTAATTCATGTCCGTATCTATTTCCGTCCGTCCGACCGTACGAACTTCTTCTTGTTTTGGACTGGGCCAAGATTAAAATTTCCGTGAATATTTCCGTCAAGCTTTCCCAAGAAACTGTTTACAAGTTGGTTCAGTATGCCAAGCAAAACCTTAGCGACTCTCACCCTGTGGGAATTCTTCCTGTTTGGGACTGGATTCAGATGAAATCAATGTGAATATTTTCGTCAAGCTTCTCTCAGAAACTACGCATGTAGATGATTTGAAACTTATTATGATGGTTCAGTATGGCAAACCTCTCTGACTTCTATTTCCAGTTTTGGAGCATTTGTGTCCCATGGATACATTCCTTCTTTGTTTTGTTTTTTAAAAGGGTCAAAGCAAAGCAGTGCAAAATCAAATCAACAGTACGGGAAGATAATCCGTCTTACTTGAAGCGTTGGCGTTATCGTAAAAAACCATGTTAAATATTCTGCCAAAAAGAGAGCAACAAAATGATATTGAATACTCTTTGAGGCAACGTTTCCTGATTTTAAATTGATTTTGGCTTTTATAAAGAATTATTAGCCTAATGCCACTCGAATGCAAGCCTGAGATAGAATAATTATAAACCTAAAATTGCATAATAAGTTATCACATGTATGACGATTTAGAAGCAAACATATTCAAATTGAAATGTTAAAGTACATTCAAAAAATAATATGAGCTAACAACTTTAATATAAAAGGAAGCTGTAGAGTTAACAAGGTTGGAACTCAGAAACGTGAAGGGGACAAAACTTTAATAGAAATAATAAATAATTTTGTTGCAAACTTAATTTTTTACCCTTGAGTGTCATTCAAGTACTCTTAGCTTTGGAAGTATGATTTTTAGTTTTTTTAGATTAAGTTGGTGGCTTTATATTTCGATTGTTATATAGTTGACAAAATGTTAACACAAGTACAATTTATATTAAATTATTTTGTATAAAATCACGTGTCTATGTCCTTTTTCGTCATTTGGCATCCGTTGTTCAACTCTATGAAATCTTTTCTAAAATCATTTAAAAAGTAAAATTAACTTGGTAGGTTTGTTTTATACATAGGATGTTTTTTAAGGTTAAAAAACCAAATCTTTTCTTGCCAAAATTAATACATAGGCCTAGTTTGAGACCACATTTGAAGGCTTTTATCGTAACAAGGGAATTGAAATCCCAACATAAATTCCAAGCAATAAATATGAAATTCTTGTCAATGATTATTTAGTAAGCGATCCAGGCACCTAGGAATATCTAGATTTATATGCAAAAGTGAGGCGTGTAATTATGTAGAAATGTTGGTTAGTTTCATGATTAATGCTAAAAAATATATCTTTTAATCAGAGTTTTACCATCACGAAGAAAACATTTTAAACGTTTTAGTTAATAATCATGCATTTGATAACTGAAGTAAAATATCATTGCCATGTAATTTATATATGTCACAATTTTGTAACCTCACAAGCCAAGTTTTCTTTTGTAATAGGAGGGCGTGAATGTGTTTTGAATAGCTGCCCCTTTTATCCGATTTAATTTTTCAATCTACAACGGATTTATTAAAAGGAAAAAAATCTGTTTGATTTCTTCATCAGCTTAGTATTCTAATCTTTGTGCTTTTGGATCTTGTTGAAAACGAAAGCTATTTTTCCTATTTGATCATTATAAGTTACATAGAAAAGATATATGTATTTAAGACTAACAATGACATTTACCATTAAATTCCCATTTCCTAGATGACATCGTTAATATAGTTGTGAAATTGAAAACAAAACATATTTTTTTCCTTTAATGAGATCTTTTCGACTATTATTGTATTTGATAAAAGATATAAATTGGTAATCTATATAATTTACAGTTCAAGAACTCTGAGAGTGGTGTTTTCAACTTCTATTAAACATCCATTGCCTTAGGGTTGTAAACCTTCCACTTCCGTTTTGTGGTCTTTATTGTCTTTTAAAAATTATAACATTGTTTTGCTTTATAAATAGTACTAAAGATAGAAAAAAGTTGTTGCTGTATTGAATTTTGACCAGATAAATTTCTTAATGTGTAAAACAGTTTATGTTTTTTTGAAATCCCTTTGTAAATATCATAAGTCTAAGAGGAAAAAGCAAGCATCGCAGATGCGTGCCCTACGGCATTACGCATGTTTTGAGATGTGCCAGAAATATACTAACGAGAAAACCGGAACACGTCTACTTTTACGAAGCAAAAAAAATAATAGGCACGGAGCATCTAAAACAATCAACCCTCTGGCTTTTAATAAAACCACATCACAATCTCATCGGCATAAAATAGATAGAAATGCGAGTGAAGTGATAAAACCCTCATTCATTTTCGCCAACATTTCTAATTAAACATCACTCTGCCTTTTTCGCTAAATCCCCCACCCCCGATTTTCCGGAAATTACCGAGTTAGCTTTGGACAATTAGTTGAAATCGCCCCATTGAAACGTCGCCATTATTAAATCGCAATATAAGGTTTGTGATACCGACCGAACTTTGTTAAATTCTTAATAAGATTAAGAAATGCACAAATAGACTTGTTTAAATATACAACGACTTATCATTATGATAGATAGATAAAAGGATCTTTTTTTACCTGAAATGAAGGTAATGTAAATTCTTTAAAAAAAAGTCCATTCCTGTGAGTTTTCCTAAATTATGCATGTTATTAGTTACTTAAGTATTATTTCTGTCAGGTTTCTAATGTACGTACCTTCTGATTCAAATACTACAAATTAAATACTTAGATACTCAGAAAATCTTCCAAACCTGACAGAATCTGAATGTTTACATTTAGATTGTTTTGGTCTGCTAAAAAGATGCAATATTCTCTGACAAGGAAATGACGTCGCGGATTCTACAATTTGGTGGGTCAGATATTGCTTTTAATTTATTGCTTCTAAAAAGTTCCTTCTTAGTCGTGCACATAGATGTATTTGAAATAAAAATAAAATTTTTCGATGCTCGCTCAGAAGGCAGGGCTTAATCATATCAAATGACAAGGTGAGTCTTTTTTCTTCTTTTTTCCAAAGATTAAATTGACAAATACAAATTACCAAGTTCCAGACAATAAATTTTGCTACGCCTGACGCGCGTTTCGTCTATTCAAGACTCATCAGAGGCGCTCTACCAAAAATATTGAAAATGCCAAACACTAATGAATATGAAGAGCATAGAATAGTAAAACCAAAATTACCAAACAGGGGAACCAAATTATTACTAAGATAATCAACCTATGTCTGGAGTAGGAAGAACCTTAGGGTTAAAACAATTTTGAAATTTTTACAGAAAATTTAAAGCTTTGATGTTTTCTCCAACTCAAAAGTGTTGGTGCAGGACCGGGCTAACCTCGGGGAATTTCAATTCCAACAGCAGTGCTTACCTTCACGTGTGTTCGAAATACAAATTACAACAAAGTTCCAGACAATAAATTTTGCTACGCCTGACGCGCGTTTCGTCTATTCAAGACTCATCCGAGGCGCTCTACCAAAAATATTGAAAATGCCAAACACTAATGAATATGAAGAGCATAGAACAGTAAAACCAAAATTACCATTTGATTTAATTGTTTAATTTGAAAACTTGATCTAGCATTAACATCTTATATGTTTTAGGTTGATATAATGTCGTTAATATATACCAAATAATCTCCAAGTAAAATTTTTTGAATTTCACTAAGTTTATCTACTTCGTTTGAGGAAATGGTGTACTTTAATAAATAAAAATCTAAATTAAATCAGGCATGCTTCTAAATTAAACACATTCCCTGCAACATTTACAAGAAATCCTTTTTTATCTTAGGTTAATATAAGTTAACTTTTACCAACACATCTGACCGCTGCTTTTCAATTTTAAGGCACCATTTAATTGAATACCAATGAGATAGGCATATATTTTTAAAAAATGACAACTTAACTGATCAGTGTTTACCAGTTCTTAGCAGAATTGCAAAACATACTCAGAAGTTTTACAATGTTGACTTTATTTCGGTAGATGAACAATCTTACGAAATATTTCTCAATTTATCTAGACCTCTCTGTCTCTCTTGTAAATTGCATGTCCTGATTTTTACAAGTATCCTGTGCTTTACCTCCAATAGCAAACAGTTTTAATCTTGTTCGTGTTAATCATAAATAGATATATTATTTTCAGTGGATGCCAAGCCATAATGTGGTGGAATTTATATAGACCTCTCTGTCCCCTCTCTTTCTCTCTCGTAAATTGCATGTCCTGATTTTTCAAGCATTCTGTACTTTACATCCAATAGCTAACGTAATGTGTGTACTAATAAAACTATCTCTAACACAAGAATTCGACCACTGTGTAAACGAAATATTTTCTGTGAAAATGCAAGCAATTATTTTTAAACTAGTTTAACGACATTACAGTATTCTTAAATTAAAGTAATAAATAAAGCAAGATGTAAGCACGTAATCACCCTTAAGTTGTTTTTGCATAACGACTTCAATTTGAACAGAATATTGATGATGTTCCATTCTGGGTTTATATTTGATCAATCTTTTTCGTGTTAATCAAAAATACATACATTATTTTCAGTGGATGCTGTGGCAGAATTAGTATTAATAGCTTAAAACTATGTGAAAGTAAAATTGCAATCAAATAATTTATAATCAAAAATTAGTCTCAAACTTTTGGTTAAAACCAGGCAAAACGCCTAAACATTTTTGGCATTTAGTTGTACTGTATATCCGCAAGAATAATTAAGAAACTAGCAATGTCTGAAAAGATGAATTTTAAGACCCTAGCGATACAATACATGTTAAATAAGGGAGATAAACATTTGAAAAGGTGATAAACAACAAACATAATATAATGATTATGTATGGGGCGGGATGGGACAAAGCAACACTGTGAATTTGGAAGATCACCGAAAATCAGAGAGATGTATAGGGGTGGAAATTTATCATGCGAGTTGAACACGAGGCGGTACACAAAAATCGTTTTACGCGTAGCGATCTCCATACATGTTCGCCATATGTAATCAGTGGCCAGGCATTCCATGTTATCATAATTTTGTGTTTAAAACTTTAATGGTTACGTGGGCTGAGCACTGACGCGTCGTTAGTTTCTTTAGATTCGTATTGGTATGCTGCTTTGGGCCTATTGCCACCCGGACCTGCAAAAAGAACTAGAAAATGGTTACTTACTAGTAATAAAATTGAGTTGGAAAAAAATAACAAATGAAAAATAGTATTTTTCTGAATTCTTGTATCTACAGAAATTAGTCAAAATGACTAATGACAAAAATCTTTACCACTAAGATTGCATAAATTTCAATTGATAAGATTGCTGAAGTGTCAAAGGAGCAAAGAGGCACCAATGGGGCATTCAAGTGTCAAAAGTCCGAAAGGGCAACGACGAAGCCGGTAAACACGAACAAAAACAGCACGAATAAACACAAAACACAAAATCAACCGAACGGAAATTAACATCGCTAACTCAAGTCGTAACAAGAGTGAACTCAGTGCGGTTCCTGTCTGCTTTAGCATACCCGTCTTGTTGCTAATTTTTAATTCAGTGTGTCAAATCCTATAAAGGAAGACAAAACAAACCTCTACGACAAACCAACATCTGTACTCATTTGAGATAGAAATCCCATTTCAGTGTCAAAAAGATTCTATTGTTATCTTGAGCTAAGTTACTACAATAAAACGATTTTTTGACTGTGCAAAATCCTCAATAGGTACCAAAGATTTATGTCCAAAGATATTTTTTTAAATATGATATTGCGGCGTAACATTAAGAACCCAAAACATACAAGTGATGCTTGCTTGCTCTAGCTAAATGTCACTTGCTACTATCAATCACGGCTTCATTACAATAACACAAAAATTATTGGTCAATCCTTTTTCCTTCCTATCTCATTACCCGATATGAATGTGCTTTGAACTTTGAATCAAAACCTAAACTTTTTTACGATAAATAACTAATTTCGAGTCCAACGTTTTAAATATAAAGAGAAGAATGTTTTTTTTTGTTTGTTTTTTTTTTTTTTGTTTTTTTTTTAATGAGTCACGTGAGCAGATTTACGATTTTTTTTAGATGCAGTGCCAAATCAAATAAAAGTTAAAGATACACAGTCAAATAGCTACTTCCTCTTACTTGAAGAGTTGGCGTTATCGTAAAACCCGTGTTAAATATTCTAAATACTCTTTCAGGCAAGGTTTTCCGATGTAATTTTACTTTCGGCTTTATAAAGAATTATTAACCTATAAGCCCGAGATAAAATATTTATAAACCTAAAATTGCGTAATAAGCTATCAAATTTATGAAGATTTAGAAGCATACATGTACATTCAAAAAATAAATTGAGCTAACAACTTCAATATAAAAGGAAGATTACAACATTAACATAAAAGGAAGCTGTAGAGTTAACAAGGTTGGAACTCAGTAACGTGAAGGGGACAAAACTTTAATAGAAATAACAAATAATTTTGTTTCAAACTCAATATGTATTACTCTTGAGTGCCATTAAATCACCGATGGTCTTAGAAGCATAGTCATGATATTGAGGATTTAAGATTGCATTGGAGACTGATTTCAAGTGTTTATAAAGTTGTAAAAATGTTGACATGCTTAGTACAATTTATATCAAATTATGAGGACAACGTTCAACTCTATGAAATATTTTCTAAAACCATTTAACAAATAGATAAACTTCGTGGGTTTGTTGTATACATAGGATGTTCTTTACAGATTTAAAATAAAATCTTTCTTAACAAAATTAATGCATAGTCCTAGGATAAAACCACATTTTAATGTTCCAAACGTAACATAGAAATACATAATTCAACAAAGATTCCAGGCAATCAATAAAAAGATGTAGATATTGTGAAGAAATAGAAATGACAGCAAAGTTTCAGACAATAAATTTTGCTACGCCTGACGCGCGTTTGGTCTATTCAAGACCCATCAGAGGCGCTCTACCAAAAATATTGAATATGAAGAGCATAGAACAGTAAAGAAGACTAAGATACTTTAACATTTGAAACGAAAGGTACCATTGAAGACGATGCGAGCGGTCCAGGCTCCTATGGATATCTAGATTATATAAAATGATGAGACGTTAAATTGATGCCGGTAATATGAAAATTATTGGCCATTTTCATGATTAATGCTAAAAGATTATCTTTAATCACGAATAAAACATTATTGAATGTTTTTGTTAGTACCTTTTATACCTTTAATAAACAAAGTAAAATATCATCTATGCCATATAATTTATATGTGTTTCAATTTTGCCAGACTTTAATTTTGCAACATCACAAGCCAAGTCTTCTATTGAAATATTAGGGCCGTGAACGTATTTTGAACAGCTAAATAACCCCTTTTATCCGATTTAATTGTTTTTATCTACAACGGATTTAAAACAAGGTAAATTTAATTTGTTTTATATCTTCATCAGCTTAGTATTTTAATCTTTGTTCTTTGAATCTTGTTGAAAACGTCTATTGAATAACGAAAGCTATTTTCTTATTTACATAGAAATGAGATAAATATTTAGACTAACAATGACATTTGCGATTAAATTCCAATTTGCTAAATGACGTCGATAATAAAGTTGTGCAATTGAAAACAAAACATTTATTTTGATATTTGATATGCATTGGTAATCTATATAATTTGCAGTTCCAGATTTCTGAGAGAGTGTTGTTTTCATCTTCTATTAAACATCCGTTGCCGTAGGACAGTTAACCTTCAACATCCGTTTTAGACTTTCCAGGTTGATAGTGACTTTGTTATTTGAAGCAGAGGTTCCAATGGGGCACCCGAATGTCAAACTCCAAAAGGACAGAGACAAAACCAGTAATCACTAACAAAAATAGCACAAAGAACAGACAACACACGTTTAGTTTACACTCATTTATTTTTCTAGTAAAGTGGATTGGGAAACAAGCTATATGATTATGCTATTTCCTTTCCAGTTTACATTGTCGTCTTTTACTCTTTGTTGTCTTTTAAAAGTAGTTACATTGAAAATAATACTGATAGAAAAATGCTGTATTCTTTAATTTTGACCAGAAAACTTTAATAATGTGTATAAAAGTTTATTTGTTTTTTAGAATTCCTTTATAAATTTACATTTATATAACCAGAAATAAATGACGAGGCGAATCCTTATTTTTCTTTTTTTTTTTTTGTAATTCCCCAGATTCAAGACAATTGCAATACATGTTCAATTGCAAAGTTGGTCTAGCATTGGATTCAATTCAATTCAATATCTTTAATTCCTCCAGAAGGAGATAATATTACATGCATGATTTAATCACATATCATTTAAATCAAAGAAAAATATTTACAAATGTGTTAAATTATAGAAAAAGTTTCAAAAATGACAGTTAACAAAAAAACGAGCAGTGACAGTAAGTACAAGTTCGGGATTGACGATGTCATTGGTTCCACCTAGTAACACATTGCAGACGTCGAAATCGTTCATGTCAAGTAGATACATTAGAATGGATGGTTCGATTAGAAGCGAAAGTTCATTCATCATGATTTGCCGCTGATGTTGTAGTGCAGAACAGTTCATAACTTGATGACAAATTATGTCTTCAGTTGTAACCTTGCACAGTGGGCATAGTCCAGTTTTAATTGGTGCAGTCCATAATTTAGAAACACGCTTTGCTATTTTGAGTTCAGAAGACGTTTTACTAAATGTCCAAATGGATGCAGGCTTTCCGTACTGAATCAGCTTCGAAAATCGGCGGAAGTCGACATCACCGTCCATTCTGGTTGATAAACACATTTTTTCATTTTCGTTTATAGCAAGTCTTACAATGTTTTTCCATGCATATTTAGTCGGAAATGATCCTGAGTATATATAGTTCAAAAGGTAAGAAAGAAGTCCATATTTGTTCAGGATGTCCATGATGTCTGGGATAAAACCGATCTGTTTTCTTCTTGTGTTATACATATACTGAAACAGTCTAAATAGAAACACGCGTTTTGTAAGACTATCTGGGTGAAATGTACATAGTTTTTGCAGAAACATCAGTTTGCGTTTGTCAACTATAGCTGGTAGTCTGGGTAAGTCTATCATCGTTTCGCACATATCAGAGCGGGTTTGTCTGCTGAATCCTTGAATGTGTTTTGCAATGAAGTGTTGGAAGATTTGAAGGTTGCATACGTCTTTCTGAGTCAAAATGTTCCAGAGTTCACTTCCATACAGAACAGACGGAACTACAATTTTCGTGTATAGACTGCATACAGTTACTGGATTCATGAGTTGTGAACCTAAACCAACGATCGCAAATTGCGAGTTTCGACCCTTTCTGCACGAGATTTCGATGTCACTACTAGATTTAAGATCAGTTGTTCGTGTTATACCAAGATGTGTGCATGAATTTGATATGTCTACTATGTTATCACCAAGGCGAAAGATTAAATCAGAATTGGATGAGTTTCTTTTCCGATTGTAGCACATTACAGAAGATTTTTCAGAGTTAAAGATGAATCTCCATTTGCATGAATACTCAAACGCAATGTCAAGCATTTTCTGTAGCCCTTTCGGAGTCATACTTATGCAAGTAACGTCATCAGCGAGTGAGGGGCAGCTGGTAAGTATGTGTCCAATATTTGAAGCATTTCTAGATGATTGAAGTTGGTTTAGAAGATCGTTTATGAATACTAAATACAAGATACCAGATAGTACTCCTCCTTGTCGAACACCTTGTTGTAACTGAAACATTTTGGAGTAACATCCGTTTATATATACAACGCTAGATATATTTTCATGACAGTTTGCTATAAGCCTCAATAACAATTTATTCAGTCCGAGGGAATGAAGTTTATAGATAAGGCCCTTATGCCACACAGTATCGAAGGCCCTGGAGCTGTCTAAGAACGCTGTGTATGCTTTATTACCGAGTTCAAGTTGGTAGTAGATTGCCTCTTGGAAGTTAAAGGACGCTGTTATACAACTTAGTCCAGACTGAAAACCTTGTTGTTGTGCGTTAGGAAACTCATTGGATTCTATGCTTGACCATACGCGCTGTTTTAGAACAGATTCGAACAATTTATAGAGGACCGGTAACAGTGAAATCGGTCGGTAGCTGCTAGGATCTGATTTGTTTTTTCCTTTGTTTTTATATAAAGGTACTAACACTCCCTTTTTCCAACATTCAGGAATTTTTCCTATCCTTATGCAAGCATTAAATAATATGAGTATGTGGTTTCTTGTTTTAGGTCCAGTGAAGCGTAGGTGTTCGTTTTGAAGCTTGTCGTGACCTGGGGCTTTTCTCAACTTAATGTTTGTTATTGCCGATTCAAGTTCAGCCAGCGTAATATCACCACCTGGCAGTGATTCGTTGGATTCAGATGCACTACGAAGAATGTCATCAATACTGTTTTCAACATTGTCACGAAAATCGTTGTCAAAATTAGGATGGTCGAGTGGCATATACATATCAGAATAGTATTCAGCAAATGTTTCTGCAATACCATTTGGATTATCACTTAAATTTCCATTATACGAAAGTTTAGAACAGTTTGGGTTTCTTCGTGGTTTTTGGCGAGCGATAAGTTTCCAGAAAAGCCTCACGTCGCACCCCGCGGCATTGTCAATATCTTCGAACGTTTTAGTCATGTATTGTTCGCAAGCTAATCGCATCGTATTGCGAAAATCATTCTTTTTTATTTTGTAGTTTTTATATGATTCGTGAGCCATTCCACGAGGTCTGCCATCTTGTATCCATGCTTGACGGGCGTCGCGCTCCAACCGATGGGCATCTTTAACTTCTCTAGTCCAATATGGTTTCGTTTTAGGGTTGAATCTGTTATGTCGGATACTACGTTTGGCGGATTCCCGCATACACAAGGTCAAATGAACAGTTAGCTTGTTAATGTCCGATATAATATTTTTTTGTAATTCCCCAGATTCAAGACAATTGCAATACATGTTCAATTGCAAAGTTGGTCTAGCATTGGATTGATATTATGTCTTCAAGATATACAAATCATCTCACAAGTACTGTTAATTTTTGCACTCTTAGTTTATATACTTCGGTTGAGGGAATGATGTTATTTAATAAATTCAAAATTAAATTAGACATGCTTCTAAAAATTTCTCCTTCATTTGAAAGCGTATTACGCAATGTGAGATTTATATTTTTATATTCAATTCCAACAGATAAACTAAATCAATTTAATTGAAAATCAAAAATTAATTTAGAACGGAGAACGTCTCCCAGAATTAGCACCTACTCGACAAAATCTTTATACATGGTTAAATGAACTCTGCATTTTAAAGTGGCAGCCTTTCAGTGCACTGAGTTAGGTAGTTAAATGTGTTGAAGAATTCTGCATCATAGCTAGAAATTAGTCCGTGTAAATTTCTGTATTGTTGAAGGATATAGTCGGAATTTTCGTTCAATTTCTGCATGTATTTATATGTTTTCCACTCTTCATATTCATATGGTGTTTGGCATATTCAACCTTTTGGCTAGACCGTCTCTGATAAAACTTGACTAGACGAATGCGCATCAGGCGAAACAAATTTAACACATTGAAAGTTGTTGCAGTTTGATATATAACTGAAAGGCAAATCAAACACATTAAGGAGGTTTGCTCCTCATATTTTTGGATTTTTGTCAGATTTTCGAGATCCTCGGGGTTCTTCCATCTTTTATGCTTGAAATTTTTTGCCCATGAACCCCCTAATTTCTTTTTCTTATTCCAAAATATGTCCACCGAATATGCAGTTTGTTTGCCATTTATTTCGGAAAAAATTGCCTTGTTTTTCGTCATGTAACTGAATTGCACCTGTGTATCTGGCATATTACAAAAGGAGTGTTGACCTACAAGACTGATTAATATAAATTAAACCAAAAAACACACACAACACAATCTGTATGTTTGTTTGAAGTGGTAATGAAATGTACTAAATATAATCCTTTATAATAAACATTTTTGAGGTATTTAGCTCTCTGTTAATACAAAACATTAATGTACTTTTATGTTTTGCTGAATATCCTGTATTGTTTTATGCATCTAAATGGTTAGCAAATTACCAAAAGAACGTCTAACAAAAGATAGATGTAATAAATATATGTGTACCCCTTCAAAATTTTAGATATTTCCTTTTTTTAGTTTTCGTAAATAACTTGCATTACGTTGCAATTCGTTGGATTAAAGGACATCTTGACCACTTTTCCAATCCATGAAGGACTTTTTGTGCGATCTCAGTGTAGGTTTGGGAATGGATATGTCGGTATATTAGGCAGTCATCTGCGGAATGTCTAATGCTTGTGCTGGCCGGGTGTTCTTCTCATTTATCGTTTGCTAAGCAAAAGTATAAGCAGTTTTAGAACGGTGCCTTTGGGTGCTTTAACAGAGCATGATTTGCTTCCATCTAGTATAATTGTTTTGTTTCCGTCGAGTAGCCAGTTCTCTAGCCATAAAATGGTTGTTGTCATTGCCAGTATATTTTTAGTTTGCTTATGATGTGGCGATGATGCACGTTATCAAATGTCTTATTGAAATAGTATATTATTAAAAATCTATTTAATAAGCCTTACTGATCTATGTTTTTTTCTGGCAAGGTCATGTATGGTGTTAAAAAAGGAGTGGTTCATTCTAAATTCATATTGGTAGCTTGGTACCACGTTGCTTTTGTCTAGTTGGGTCATGACACAACCGAAGACGTTGTTCTAGGAACGGATATCAGAGGAACCAGACGAAATTTGAATGGTTGATTTATCACCCTTTACAAATATTGGAATTACATAAGCAAGAAACCAGTCTGATGGTACCCATCTAATGTTTTTATACGACCGCAAATTTTTGCGATCGTATTATGTTATGGCGATGTCGTCGTTGTCGTCGTCGTTGTCGTCGTCTGTAGACACTTTGGTTTCCGTGCGATAACTTTAGTTGTAGTTAACAAATTGTTATAAAATTTTGATATGATGTTTATAACCACTAAAGGAAGGTTGGTATTGCATTTGGGGTTTCTGGCCCCTACCGTTTTAGAAAAAAGGGCCAAAAGGGGCTAAAACGGGTGTATTGACAAAACGTCTGTAGAATGTTAATTTTTCATCTGATTTTGATCATTCTTTTTTTATTGTACTCCTCAATAAATTCTGTCAACAAAATGTATCAACACCTTTGACGTATCTTGTCTCGTTACATTGCTATAAGGGCTCAAAAAGGGGCCACACCAAAAAAATCGACTTTTTTATTTGTGGTCCGATTTTCAAAATCTTTTTTTCATTGGAATCCTTGTAAAAATCCCTGCCTGCGTTTTTCAATCAGATTTGCAATATCTCATACCGTTTTCGAGAAATTAGGGGTCAAAGGGGCCAAAAACGCCATTTATAAAAGTTTGTCCAGGCAAATAGTTTTTTACCAATATTAAGTTGTAGTGGGCCAGCAAATTGTTATGAAGTTTAAATATGATGATTATATCCACTAAAGGAATTTTGATTTGTATTTGGGGTTTGTGGCCCCTACTGTTTTAGAAAAAAAGGGCCAAAGGGGCTAAAACGGGTGTATTGACAAAACTGTTGTAGAATGTTCATTATTCATTCAATATTGAAAATTCTTTTTTTGTTGAAGTGCTCATAAAATTCTGTCAACTAAATGTGTCAATGATTTTGACATGTATTTCACCATTACATTGCTACAGGGGGCTAAAGACAGGCCACGCCCATAAAATCAACTTTTTTATTTTTGGTCCGATTTTCAAAATCTTTTTGTCATTGGAATCTTTGTGAAAATCCCTGGCTGCATTTTTCAATCAGATTTGCAATATCTCTTACCGTTTTTGAGAAATTAGGGGTCAAAGGGGCCGAAAACACCAATTTTAAGTTTGTCAAGGCAAATTGTTTTATACTTAAAATAAAGTTGTAGTTATTACATGTATATAAATAAGGCTTTTTGTATTAGATGTTGATGTAAATATATATGTGTCAAAAATGCATTTTTAAGTCCACCACAGGATGCATGTGTCAAAAAGCTTTGTAAGTCCACCATGGGCTTCATGTGACCAAAGCAATTGACTATCCATATTAGGCCTCCAACGTACAGGGTTAAACTTGTTGCGGTCGTATCATGCTGCGCTCGGCGTAGCTTTTTATTGAAAAATGAAATAGAATTTCAATGTATGGTGCAATGTGTTCTGTTGTTTCTTTCAGAAATCGACATAGTATCAAATTTTGCACTGTATCTTTGTTCTGATTAATGTTCTTCAGTTGATAATGTATAAGTTTTGGCACTTTAATGGGCTTAGGTTTGTTGAAACTTTGTTTTTAAGGATATCGAATGTATATGATGTCTATGTACCGGTTGAAGTCATATATGAAAAAAAAAAACAGATTATTCCTGCTGGTTTAAGATATCAGCTTTTTTTTCCTTCATGGGTATAATGTCCTAACTATATCAATAAGGCATACTTGCGCTCGTATTTCATCTATTTGATTTCTTCTTCGTTGCGTCCTTCTTTATCATTGGAATCTAGGTAGAAAATTAGGTTTCCGGTATAATCATTTAGAATGGGTTCAACATATTGTATAGTTTACAATAAATCCTTTTATACGAATTATAATTAAAAAAAACTCGTCGCTTCCATCATTATTTTTTTTGTGTATTGTTCGACAGGTGCATTGTACTTTTACCCTTTAGGCCAAGCACATTTCTTTTTATGATTGACATTTTAATATTGTATTATTCTATAAAGGTTTTTTTTCCAACTTGGAGTCTTTTTATAAAAAGTTTTTCGAGCTACATGGGAAAAGTTGTTTTACACAAAGGAAATAGAACAATTTTCTAGACCCTTTAAGAATTATGATATAACAACAATAAAACCAATTAATTATTTTTTTTCTTTTTCAACTGGTCCTACATGCATTTTAACAAACTAAATGGTATCAAATTTATCATATGATATGTTCAAAGTAGATGCTTATAATCCTATCAACCTGCACATTACTACGAAAGACCGGTAGTGCCATTTGTTCTTTCACATTTTTTGATTGGAATTACAAATATCATAGTTCCAAGATGACATTTCTCAGTTTCAAGATACAAATGACAACAAAGTTCCAGACAATTAATTTTGCTACGCCTGACGCGCGTTTCGTCTATTCAAGACTCATCAGAGGCGCTCTACCAAAAATATTGAAAATGCCAAACACTGTAAGAATATGAAGAGCACAGAACAGTAAAACCAAAAATACCAAACTGGGGAACCAAATTATTACCAAGATGATCAACCTATGTCTGGGGTAGGAAGAATCTTAGAGTTTAGACAATTTTGAAATTCAAACGGATAATTTAAAGCTTTGATATGTTCTCCAACACAAAAGTGTTGGTGCCGGAGCGGGCTAACCTCGGGGAATTAAAACTCCACCAGCAGTGCTAACCTTCACGTGTGTTCGAAAAACAAATGACAACAAAGTTCCAGACAATTAATTTTGCTACGCCTGACGCGCGTTTCGCCTATTCAAGACTCATCAGAGGCGCTCTACCAAAATATTGAAAATGCCAAACACTGTAAGAATATGAAGAGCATAGAACAGTAAAACCAAAAATACCAAACTGGGGAACCAAATTATTACCAAGATGATCAAGTTGACATTTCTCAGTTCCAAGTTTACATTTCTCAATTTAAATTGCATTGTATACTTTGAACTGAGAACAAAATTTCAAATTTCTCAGTTCCAAGTTGATATTTTTCTGTTCGAAGTTGGCATTTCTCGGTTCTAAGTTGACATTTCTCAGTTCCAATTTTGGAAGTTAGAAATGACAAGTTGAAAATGAGAAATGTCAACTTGAAGTAAGAAATGCTAATTTGGAACTGAGAAATGTCAACTTTGAACTGAGAAATGTCAACGCTTGGAACTGAGATATATCATTTTTGAACTTAGAAATGTAACTTGAGAAATGTCGACTTGGAACTAAGAAATGTCAACTGGGAACTGAGAATTATCAACTTGGAAGTAAGAAATGTGAACTTGGAACTACGATAATTGTTGTTCAAATCAAGAAATGTGAAAGAACGAATGGCACTACCGGTCTTTCGTTCATTACCACCGGTTATCGTACTGCGCGCATATTTATCTCTTTAGCTTTGTTTGCCGTCGTATAGTTTACACTTAGAATTGATATTTGAATTATTCAAATGCTGTTGATGTGTTTTTATCCTATAGCAATACTATATATACTGCAGTAAATTATAAAAAAAACAAAATTATTAGTCTGTATGATAATCTATTCATATTTTATTCATACAATAGTATTGATTACCAGCAAACTGCAGAAAAGGTGTCAAGTAAACCACTGGTATTACCTTGCGTAAAATCGTGATTTATTTCACAACATTTACTTCGCACAAAAACAAAATCAGTTTTTATTACAAGAAATAAATTACTTATTCGATATTCTTGAATATTGCACAATATACCATATAAATCCGAACATGGCGTATATATGCTTCATATCTTTGAACTCCTTACCGTCTTAATTAGTAATGCTTCAAAACGGCGTCTTTTTTATATAACAACCAAAGTAGTACAATCCCTGAAAAATACGTCTATAACTTCAGATTCGTGTCTTAGAAACGGTTGAGAGTTGAACAGTTCCGTTATCAGCCAATGAATCTCAGGAAATTTTTCACATCATGCGTGAATGATCTTTTTTTATGAGTGAGTGAGTGAGTGAGTTGGTGTTTTACGCCCGTGCAACGCTCCACAGTATGCGCAATATACTTTATATTGTCAAACTGAATTTAGAATACACAATATTCACAAATGTTGAATGGATAAGGAAATTGACGACATCATAAATTGAAGCGATTTGTTTCTAAATAAGTTTTTCTGATTTTATTTCATATTAAGTTTTAAATGCTTGAACAAAAATTTCATTTAAATGGACATCTTGTGATATTAAATTTTGATTTCGATAAAATACTATGATCCTCTATTGACAGTATTTGTTCATACATGACTATCAATAACAACCAACCTGATGAGCTAAGCAAACAAAATTATTAACTGAAAAAATGTATGAAAACTTATTTAAAAAAATGGTGATATGTTCAAAGATGATGGTGACCTAAGCAGCTTTATTTTAAAAATGGTTTACAATTTTTTTTTATATGTGTTTATTTCATCTTTAATATTTTTGCTTTGAACTTACGAAACGTACGAATTGTTAAAAGGTGATATTTCGAAAGCCTCTCCTGTGTCATGATTATAGGAAAAAACTCAGATGTAGGTTAATCAAAGGTTTTGGATGAATTACTATAAATTAGAAAATAGGGCATGTAATGGGACATTAAATGAAACCCCGCCACGACATAATAAATATCAAAAGTTGATAAAATTTGATTTTTCAAAGTGGCCAATCTCAAAAACTATTTTTCAGATCATGCTGGAAGTTGATATTGACCTGTATTTAATTGTAAAAAACAGCTGTGCAAAACATCATTCAAATCCCTTGATGTGTTTTCAAGTTATCAGTCGGAAACTCGAAATTTCATGAAATTTGATTTTGCAAAGTGGCCTATCAGAAAACTGCTTTTCAGATCAACCTGGAAATTGAACTTGACCTGTATTTTATTGTACTCAATAGCTGTACAAAATATCATTTGAATCCCTTGACGCGTTTTAATGTTATCAGTCGGAAACTCATAATTTCATGAAATTTGATTTTTCAAAGTGGCCTATCTCGAATCTGTTTTTCGGATCATGCTGGAAATCGAACTTGACCTGTATTCTATTGTACCTAACAGCTGTGCAAAATATCATTCAAATCCTTTGACGCGTTTTCAAGTTATTGGTCGGAAACCTCGGGGGACGGACAGACGGACATGTCTCAAAGATTGTGTAAAAATTTCATGAACATCCAAAAGTAGTTAAGGAAAAGTCGCAGAAAAGAGATGGGTATACCCTGAGGTGTAACAGAAGGACGGACGGACGGACGGAAACCCCCATAACATTAGCTCCCAATTTAAACTATTAAAGAAATAGTAATGCTGAAAAAAATACAATGAATGCCCGAGATTTTCTTATGTGGTTTTTTACTTTTGACATTTCAAAACCATTGTTCGCTAAATATTTATTCAGATCTTAGTAGAGTTTTAAATGTTTTATAAATATTGACATTTATTTTATGTTGTAGTACTTCAAGAGCAAATGTTAGACTTTAGCCAATACTAAAACATTAGAAAATCAAGTTTAACGTTTAATCCTCTATATATATGTTACCAGAAATTGTTGATGGTTTACAGAAGTTTGTTTGTAGTGGTTTTTATAAGCTTTGTTCGTTATTTCTAATCGGTTTATTGATTCTGTTTCAATTTGCAGTAGGATTATGAGGGCCATAAATTGCCTTGTGGATTCGTGATTATTTTACAATATTTACACCCCCACAAAAAAACCAACTTTGTATTCATATAATAAATTCATGTCAAAAGTGGTTAAGAAGACAATCAATCCAGTAATTTTTCATTCAAATTGCCTTGTGTCATCGGCTGCCTGTGCTCATATTACTCAAATCAATGTTACACAATAGTCATGATTTCGTCAAAACTGTATTATATGGTCTTTTGTCTAAGACCATT